>OZ022264.1:154379909-154536849 GCA_963978885.1 Nemotelus pantherinus | reverse complement strand
GGAATAGCAAAGAGGGTGATGGCGAACCATCAAGGAGGCAAAAAAAATAATTAATTGCCCCTGGAGCAGGGTGCCCTAGAATCGGCCGTAAAGGCCCCTAGGCCGCTTATAGCGGAGCACCCTTTTATCCGACCCCGACGGATGCTGGTGTGCCACTTTGCTAGCTCTACGCAGCTGGGGTGGGTCATTACAAATATGAGGTGGATATGCTCCAAGAAAGAAAAGACTGCTACTTGTATATCATCCGTCATACAAATTATTACCCGCAAAGTGCAAATCTACAAAAGGGATTTAAGGCCTAAGTTCGTAAAAAACCGCCATACTAAACTCTCAGGCATGAGCTGTTACCAGACTCAGCCGAGACGTGTCAACACACGTAAGGGAACCTAAAAAACGTTACTTTAATTTACGAGGGAAAACGAAATTGCCTTAATTTTGTGCGGACCCGAGGCAAGGCACACAGCCTCAGGCCTTTGATATAATTTGGGCTCTTACTCCTGATATAGGTGCGGTAACGCCACCCACTGATTTCGGCATTAACATTCGTCGAAATACCACTCCTTAGAAATTAAGTCCAGCCGGACCATTACGACATTGTCCTTATGACCAAGTTCTCATCGGGCCGAGGCCCAATAACAAGACCAGATATTTAGGTTTAGAACATCATCTTTAATAAATGGTTTTCGTTTTCTTATGAAAAATAATTTGGGTTAATTATATATATTATTTTTTTTTCTTGTCCTTAAATCTAAAGGCCATTAACAAGTTAGAGGGTTTTGTTATTATACATTCCCTCGTGACGCGTTAATGTCTCCTTGCATTAAGTAAATGAATGAAAAAATAAATTACAGGATAACATCAATGTCAATAACACATGTAGTTTCTCTTTTTGTTTCCTTTGTTTAGTGTATTTTTACTTTTAAACATGACGTTTGCATGTTACCTTAATATTTTTGATGTATAAGTTCGTAAATTTATTTGTGCTTCGTAAAACAATGGAATTTTGTCAAGTTATCCTTGAAGAGAACAAAAATACAAATTGTTGTTCGCTATATTTTTCATCATAAAAATTGGAGTATTTTGCATGTTGTTCCTATGAGGTGAATTTTAGAATTATGCGAGTTCTTTGTTAATTTCAAATGTGATACCAATTGATTATTAGACAGTAATGTTGCGCATTAATAGATCTGATTGACAAACTGCTGGATTTGAAACTCGAGAACTTGTCTAGAGCTGTACTATGATTAGTATTCTACTTTTTCCGTTAAAAGGAGTTTCAGTTGTCTATTGCTCACTGGTTTCTGTGTACGTTCAATTTTCCATTGATTCAGATTGTTTCATATTAGTTATCTAAAAGTCCAAACTAAGTTAACATAGGACATAAAAAAATATTGAACTGTGTACTTCCACTTTGGAAACGAATCCAGAGCGGGTCGAATGAGTTTCTCCTTCAATCAGTTCCTGGAAATTAGGATGTGTTTTACTCATATGAAGATGCGTTGATCATCTAAGAATTCGCCGTCCATTTACGTTGCATTGTATTAATTACAACAATTTGTCGATAACAGTTTGGGAGAAAGCACGTTGAATTGAATGCCTAGATGTTTTCGCTTATACAAAAATATAACGTCATGGTGATTTAATCCTCTTCCTCATTGTGCGCGAGCGAGGCTGCACTGACCATGTGCAGCTCCAAATCGGATACGTCCTTCCGTTTGATTAGTAAGGCAGCTATTGCCCAATAAAGCTACACCAGTATGACCTCTTAAACATCACATCCACCTATACAGTCACTCATGATAAAAAAATTTTTGTTTTATACTTGCGATTTATTTTTGCTCTTTTAAAAGTGAGCCGACTGTTTGCACCCCAAAGCTCTTGATGAGCCTAATGTGAGCCAACATCCGGGCCACAACATCTGCTCGCCTGTGTTTATAAAGTTTCGTCGGAGGGACTTTACGCCCTCTATCTCATAGAAATTGGAGCACTTTGTTCACATCACTTTTCGTTTCTCCTATGGAATTTCACATCCAAACGAATTCAACTAATCTACTTTTCTCACGACACAAAACGATTCGCACCAATACAACGTGTCAAGCATTATTCCCACTTTGGTTGGCCCGAAACTTCCAGACGATTGTTGACTGACAATTTACAATCGTATTCGGATATCGGGAAGATGGCTGGCTATGAAATTTCGCGAAATTTTCAATCTGAATATCATGATGATAAAATAATGACCTCATATTGCACTATAAACGCTTCATTTTCGATCACCGGAACAAAACACAGGATAAAGCCCACAAGTCACTAATAACAGGACAAAAAATAATCCGAGCCCGAGAAATTCACTCATTGTTTTAGCGGAAACTACTATTGTTTCGTCGACATTATTGTCTTGATTCGATCACACGTGATATCCGCACCAAGCACGGGCACAGTCAAAGCGCACTATTCAATCGCTGATGAAATTTGGGACCAATCGAACACACACTCAATCATCTATACATATCGATACGCAACTGTACAGATAAAATTTATTTCAACACAAGGACCAAGAAGACAATCCACCGTGACCCTGCGTTTGTGCAACTTCAAAGGGTATTCCGCACTATACGTGAAAGCCAATATAGAATACACCAAACACCAGTCGCATAATCAACTTGGGCTTATCACGGACAAGTTTCCTTGCAAAACTCGTCCTTCTTCCGAGCCAACTTGAATCTGAATTTAAAAGAATCTTTTCCGCAACTTTCGACAAGTATTCCAGGCGATCATACGACTTTAAGATCGCAATTCGACTTCTTGTCTTTACTTTGTTTGTGGATGAGATGTTTTTCTAAAGCAAACGCGAGCACTCCGACTCCCAACGCTCCGTACAATCTTCTTCTCAACCAGCCCGCACTCTTTGACCGTTCAGGTCCAACTCCCATCACTCTAAATCAATTCTGCCAGGTGAATTTCATTAAGTCCAGGTTCCCAGAATTTGCTCGAAAACCTATTGCGCCTCATACCATCGATTGCAAGAACATTTTCTCACGCTCGCAATTACGATATTCTTTAGATGGGGTGCGAGCAATGTCTCTATGGTTTTTGTTAGTGCCTGCCACTAACAAAGTCGTCGTCGTGAGAAGTTTGAGTCGCATTGGCTCGAAAATTCATCCAAATTCGACAACAACAATTTCCGGATTTTTTGTCATTGCCAATAATTAATATTAGCTGGGAATGAGCTCCCGAAATACCGAAGTCTTGTTGTTATTGGACTTGGTAGAGTTTCCGAGCCGATGCCGTTTTGATATTAATTATGGGCAAAATGGAATATTGACGGTTAAGGAGGCATATGCATGTTGGGATGCATATGCGAATTAGGGGATCTATGCATGTTGGATTTGCATATTATGATATGGGTACATATGCATTTTGAGATGCATATGTGAATTAAAGTATATATGCATATTGGATATGCATATTATGATATGGGTATTAACTCATCAGACGGGGAAAATTCTCCTAAATGACCAGGGTTAAGAAAGAATAGTGAGCTGGGAATTAGTTCCAGATTCAGAGAAGCATTCAAACTAGCTGAATTCTAAACAACAAAAGAGTTATATATGAAAAAGCAAAAAGAAGGCACGCGCCAAGTTAGTATAAAGGTAAGTTCACACGAATAGCGCTACAAAGAGGAAAATTCCCGCCAAATGAAAAGTACCCATTAACAGTGGAAAAAAAACGTTTTGTCAAGTATTTACAGCTAAAGGTGCCAGCATTATGCTATTGAATTATAAAGAACTTCTTTGTTGAAGGTAAATATTAATCGCCCACAATACATCTCATTCCATGTCTGAAAATAGACAACAAGTGTGAGGCCGCTATAAGCGATGCGAACGAGACGCCCATAGAAATGGATTTAGGGGTGACAGAAATATATTTGAGTACAGCGAAAATGATGGAAACACAGAAGGCTCACAAGATATTTTCCAAAGCTATATGAAATAGTTGAGGTGTTGATGACCCGAAGGATCGACACTCTGAAGAAATTAGATGATCACAAAAGATCAGACTGCAATGATAAGGAGGATGACAATCCAAATAAACGCAAGGAAAAACCTCGCGAATTGTATATTCCACCAGAACCTACAGATATCAGAGATAAAATCTTTAACACTGGTATTAGCAGTAAACTTCACAACAGTGAAGAAAAATGTCAGAATCCCGGTGAATGGGTTCTTGAGTGCTTCACACCCAAGATCATCAGTGGATGAACTGTGAGCACCTTGTGAGATGCTACCCAGGGTACAGGACAGCAGGATTGCTCCTCTGCACTGAATGAGGAGTGGGGACTACCCTTTCAGCCGGGGTCCGTAGCGGAAGCTTTTGGCTCCTCCATGTCTCCTCTGCACGCACCTGGGCTTCCACATCGGAAGGTCAGGGGCTGTGGCATCTAAAGACGTAGTAAAGAGAAGGGTGAAGGAGGCAGAATCGACAAAAAACTTGATTCACAAAAAAATAAAGAATTAACCCAGGACATCTATTTTCGTGAGTTAGCTATTGAAAGTAATAGTGAATACATCTAAATTTTATCATCTATAATGATTCTACCCCAGCGATAGTTTCGTATTTTATCAATTGATCTGGAAGTTTTGAGATTATGGGTGAAATTGCGCTGTTTTTAAAGATTTTCAGAGCAGACAATAGGGAACGGTCCATATTTAGAACCAGGAATGACTAATAATTAATATAGGGAAAAGGTATATTCAAACCAAAAGTGCAACGCCCCGAGTAGAGACTAAAATTGAGTTAGTTCAACAAGCTAGGTAAAAATGGTTGTCCGATTTATTAATGGATCGACGATTAGCTATTGTAGGACGAAAGGTTGGTTTTTCCAATGACTCTCATTGAAAACTATTTTGAGTTGTGGCCTAGAGATCCCAAACCGTCAACAACAAGGACAGGTAGACGAAAGGGAGAAACCCTTTACAGAGGAATTAATAACGTCATTTGGTAGAAATCAAAAAAAAAATTAGGTTCACCTCTTCGAACCGAACCAGAAAACAAGTGTTGACCGCTCCAAAACGTCAATGGGTCGCACAGTGAAAGTAAACATTCGAAACGTAGAATAGGTGCCACCTTTGTGGGGACCCGAAGGTAGTTTATCCAAGTACAACGAAGACGTAAACGCCTAGGAAATGAAGGTCAGGTTTAAATAGCCTTAACACAGTAAAAGGTTTATAGGTCTCAAGAAGTTTTTAAGAGAGTGATAACGCAGTATGATTAATTTAGTGCTTTTGAAGTTAACGAATTATGGTTTCATAGGACAGTGATACCATTGAGTAATATCCTTAGCGTGAAAAACACCTACGGTGTGACCATTCATATCGGACAGTTGATAATAAGCTCCACCAATTTTCTTTAGCACTTTAGTTTGAATAAACTTATGATCCAGTTTTGTATTATAGTGAACGCCGCATCACTGTGTCGAAAGTTTCAACGAAATACAATATCGCCGGGCTGATATGAAATATGCCGAGAGCGAAGATTATATCCCTTAACGTTTCGTTCCTGAACTTTTAGTGTGCGTTGCCGCATTTCTTGACGAATGATGTCAAGGTAATCAGGACGTTCAGGCAAACCAGAAGGGTCGTCCAGCCTTTGAATATTTCGTAATAGATCATAAGTCTTGCCATTCGTAATCATATGTTGACCGAAGACAGCAAAATAAAGAGAGGTATTAGTAGTTGTTAAATTATAGTTAGCATATTAATCAATTATATCAAATTAGATTTTGTATGACAAAAATCACTTTAATTTTGCTACATGATAAATTACCTTAATTTTGCTACAGCTACCACAATATATTAAAGCTTACTCAACAATTAATAAAGTCTAATCACCTTGATAGCAATTTACTCTAATCAAGTTCATTTGCATCAAATTTCTTTCTATTCAATTTTGTCGGTTCATTACTTTTTGCTTGCATATGTATTCAAATTATCGTTTTTATAAATTCTTCGAGACAGTTAATGAACTATGTGGTCAGCAATATTTCCTTTTACAGTATTTTTACTTATTTTGTACTAAAACGCAATCGACATGTGAAGTTTCATATTGCATGTGTAAGCACAAAACCATTGATTTTAATTCAAATGCAATATGAAGCTATTAATTGGAATTTATGTTTACGTTAAGTATTTTGTTAAGATATGAAGAAGAAATGATAGCAAATAAATTCATTCAGTTTTAAGCGATTGAATCAAGCGTTTTGTTTAGAGATTGTATCAATTCACGTAACAAGTATACGAGTTTGTTGCAATTGATTTTCAATAAAAGTAACAGGTAAATGAGCTTGTTGCAATTAGTTGAAAAATCTTTAAATCTAATAATTAGCATTTTTTGGCGACCGTGATAGGACACCAGTACAACAAGTTATAGGCGCTTGTTCGTTTTCATCAGGACATCAGGACTCGAGTACAACAAGTTTAGGCACTTGTTAGTTTTCATCTGGACATCCAGTACAACAACTATAGGCACTTGTTCGTTTTGAACCATAAGGACATCTTTGATTCTTTGATTCGGGATAGTCAGCAAGTATAAGTGCTTGGTGGTTATAACAGGGTAGTTGTGTTCAACAAGTGTAAAGTGCTTGTTGGTCGTAATATTTTGGTTTATATTCAACAAGTGTAAGTGCTTGGTGATTGTGTTAAGTGTTAAGTCCTTGTTGGACGTAGTATTTTGGTTAATATCAATAAGTACAAGTGCTTGTTGGTTTTTACTAATGTTCGAAGAACATTAGTATTAAAATCGATTCGGCCAAAAATTCATATTTCCATATATATATATATATATATATATATATATATATATATATATATATATATATATATATATATATATATATATATATATATATATATATATATATATATATATATATATATATATATATGTATATATATATATATGTATATATATATATATATATATATATATATATATATATATATATGTATATATATATATATATATATATATATATATATATATATATATATATATATATCATCAAAAAATTTCAGTGAGATAATCTCGGGAACGCGCCATCCGATTGAGCTGAAACTTTCAGGATACATTGGTGTATATGCAGAATAGGTCCACGTCTCACTACATGTCAATTATTGTTAATCCTTTGGCACCGGCGGCCATTTTAGTGATATTTTTAATATACCTATTATTCCGTACACAAATAATTTTTGCATAAATAAAGTTGACGAAATAAATTTCGAACGTGTTTTACATGTGAATCGGATAATGCTTTGAAATTTTTTAACCCTTTGTGTGCGCTGGGTGCCTAAAAAGAGAACGAGAAAAATTGAAAATTTTTAAATTGCGATAACTTTTGATAGAGCTATTCAATCAATACGGAATTTGCAGAACATATGTGTTTTATTTAGTTGTAAATTTACGTTGCTTGTAATGAGCGTACTGGCAACCTTGTAGCTAGGGCAGGCACTGAAAATGAAAACCTTCAAATCATCGTCTCTCTTGGAAAAATGCCGTTCCTTCAAAACAAGGCCATTCTTATGTAAATCTTGTGCTTTGTTTACATATTAAAAAAAAAAGATATGGTATAATGGGCACGCCTGGTAGCCCTTGCCCAATTTACCTACATTTTAAAAGATAACTGCTTTTAGCTCTATCAATTCTGATTCAATCGTTCGATTTCGACAAAATTCACACAGTAGCTGGACCTTACTTCAAACCACGTTTGATAGAAATTTGATCGAAAAATTCGGTTGGAGCTGCCAGCTATGATAATTTTGGTGTCTTAAATTTGAAAAATAAAAATTTGGATGTGAAAACTTTCAAACCATCGAATATCCTAAAAAATGTCCGTTTCTACAATAAAACCAATCTGTATACAAATCTTATGCTAAATCTACACTTTCAAAGTAAAACTTTGGAAATTTCATGTCGGACAAGAACGGTAACCCTTTCCCAGTTAGCCTATATTTTTAACATCAAAAACTGCTGTTCACGGGAACTCACGAACCAATAATCAGATACAACTGCAATTAACAGAATGCATCGGACTTAAGTAGGATCAGGTCTGATAGAAGCGATTTTGAATTGTGGGCAACTCTGTGCCAGTGGTGCCATCTTGAAAAATTATAAAGAAAAAAAACTGCTTTTTGCCCTATGAAATGTGAATTAGTTACCAGATTTTCATGAAATTGACACAATAGCTGAACCTTACTCTAAACTCTGTTTGATATAAATTTGGTTGAAAAATTCAATTGGTGCTGCCAGCTATGGTAATTTTCGTGTCTTTGGTTTTGAAAATTCGCTCAGGAAAATAAAACTTTTTGCCTTATAACTTCCAGTGCAGTCATGAAATCAATACGAATTTCATATCATTAATGGAACCTATTATAGACATTATTTAGGCCAAATTTTGTTGAAAAGCCATGATAGGGTTGCCAGCTATTGTTGGTTTTGTGTTTAATTGCAATATCATTACTAAGCGGTTTTATCGTAGAATTTTCAAATGGTAATGATATTGTAGTGACAATAAACAGGAAATATTAAGTTTTCGATTATTTGAAAAAACTTGCTGCAGGTAACCCTAAAATTCTTTATACTCCTATAACTTCGAATGTAATATAACAACGTGAAGCAGATGTAATATATTATTGGCTTTGATACTGGCAAAAGGTTTCCAGCACGAGTCGGTTGGGCTACTATTGTATCAATAAATGCTTACAGTTAGTATTCATACCGGAAACATTTACAATGAAAATAAATAACCAATGTTTCAATTCCCAAAGTTCTGCAAATTTTTCGGATCGCAGCCCCAAAAACCAACTTCAGTTACAGTGCTGCAGGTACTGAGGATTTTCTTCATTGATGTTGTATGAGATGCTGCTTTGAAAATTTTGTTAAATAAGCAACTGAGAGCGAATATAATTAACAAGTGTTGCTCTCATAAACTTTGAAATTCATGCCACTGGTAATATCTGAAACCTTTCCACCATATGAGTTATAAGACCAAAGTAAAACCTGGCGTTTGAATTAGTTTGGCTGTAATAAGCAGCTAGTGTGGTAGAATATGCACTCAACATCTGCACGATTCTTCTACTGTTCTTCGAACATTAGTGTTTCTAGCGGTTCAGGTACGCTAGAGTTTTTTTAGATTCGGATCGATATAACAAGTAGAAGTGCTTGTTGAATTGATCACCAGTAGATCAAAGGCTGTAAAAGAAGTGCACTGTCGTCAGGCAAAAATACAGTAGTTGACATATAAAAAGTTATGCGATTTGTTAAATCGGCAGCAAGAAATTGGAAAGACCATTGAACAAATGACATCCAATTTCAAAAAGGACTCGCTTGCAAGAAAAACGAGTGAATATGCGGATAAACGCATGAAAAGCCTCACCGCATTGTGGAAAGAATTCACTTTGAATCATGCGAGGCTGGTCAAAGCAGATATTCGACATGACCAAGAACCATATTTCATAGAAAAATACTTTGAGGAGATGGAGAAATTACAATCTCGTTTCCGATCATGGCTTGCTGATATCGGAGGACCTAGCCAACAAATGGGTTACTCGTCAGAAGCATCAAATGAAGTGGTCCACGAGCCACTTAGAACTGCTAATGGAGCAGGTCAACAAATGTTAGAACGATTGTTTCGAAAACAAAACAATCTGGAATTAACCATAAAGTATTATCTGGCCGCTATTGATCGTGAAGCAGACCAAGTGCATAGTTCACACTACTATCAACTAAAGATTGAAAGACAGCTAGCTTATGAGAATGATCTCAAAGAAATCGTCAATTTGATAATGGAAGAATCGTCGGAAGATATTCTAGAGACTATTGAGAAATCTCATGAGCTGCAAAGGCAATTACAAGACAAAATTCTTGACTTGCAACAACGGCTCCATCTACCTCAATCAATAACAAATATAATGGGATCGCAGCTCGTTTCGTTACACAATCGGATCAAGCTACCAAAATTAACGTTACCAGTTTTCGATGGTGATTATTTATTATGGACTCAATTCCATGACCTGTATGTACAACTCATACACACGCAGCCATTAAGTAACACTGAAAAGATGTTTTATCTGGCAAGCAACCTAAGTGGTGAAGCAAGAGCTTTGATCAGACATTTGTCAGTCACATTTGACAACTATGAAACAGCATGGAACATCATAGTTAGTCGATACAATAACACTAGGCTGATAGTAACAGCTACATTACACAAGCTTCTTAATCAGCCCCCAATCAATTCAGATTGTGCAAATGACGTTAAATCGCTTCACGACGTCACCAAAAAGTGTTATCTAGCACTCAAAAATCGTCAGATTACCGTGGACACATGGAATCTAATCTTGTTGCATCTTTTGCTTAAAAAATTGGACAAAAATACGCACACTCTCTATGAGCAGAGTTTAGAAAACCCGAAACAGTTCGGAGTCCTTGAGGACTTTCTGCAATTTCTTGAAGGTCGATTCCATACACTGGAAACAGTGCAGAGAGATGAGATATCGAAGCGTCAAAGGCCTTCTGGCCATCAAAAATCAAAGAGCGTTTTAACAGCAAGCACCCAACAAGATAGCTTGTGCACACCACAGCAGCACCATCGACTATTCCATTGCAAAGAATTTCTTTGTTTGAAGCCCGATAAACGAGTACAATACCTCATTAAGACATCGCGATGTCTGAATTGTTTAAAAACCGGGCACTTCGCAAATCAATGTACTTCTCGTGGCTGTTTCAAATGCAACAAGAAACATAACACGTTGGTTCACCTTCCAGAATTATCGAAGACAAAACAACCAATGGACACTACGTTATCAGAACCTCCATCAAGTACGAATACTGCTACGGTGACCACCAAACCTGGATACGTGCTACTTGGTACAGCGGCAGTCAGAATTTCCGTCGGAGAAAACAAGTTTATAACGTGCAAAGCCTTATTAGATTCAGGATCTCAGATCAACATAGTTACGGAAAAGTTGGCCAGAAAACTCGGAATTGAACAAACGCGAAATTCTGTAGTGATAGAAGGCGTCGGCAATACAGTTCAACGAGTTTCTGGTAGGATAAATGTTCACGTAACATCAACCAGTACCAACTTTGCTGTGCACATGGAGGCATCTGTCCTGAAAAAGATAACGGGGATACAGCCTGATGATCACATTAATACTCAGTCTTGGCCTATTCCAACGAAATTTCAACTAACCGATGCAAAGTTTAACCAGCCTGGCCGCATAGATTTGCTTATTGGAACGGAGTTTTATCATCAGCTCATGCTACCAAAGAAACATACAATGAGCCCTGAGCTACCGATTCTTCAACATTCTTTGCTGGGCTGGATTGTTACTGGAAAAGTGGTCGATTCAGATATTAAAGCCAATGACTGCAACGCCTTGTGACACAGATACCAATCTATCGAAGCAAATAGAACGATTTTGGCGCCTTGAGGAAACTAACATGAAACATCACTTCACAGAAAGTGAGGAAAGGTGCAAGAGACAGTTCAAACAAGAAACATCTCGTGATGTTCAAGGACGTTTCGTTGTTAGACTGCCTTTTAAAGAAGAAACCAACTGCTTGGGTTAATCAAAAGATACGGCATTAAGAAGGTTTTTTGCATTAGAAAGAAGATTAGCCGTAAACAAGGACGTCAAGAAGCAATATGTAGAATTTATGAACGAATATCTACAGCTTAACCATATGAAGCCGGCGAAAATGGCTGAACTGAGCCCACCATACTATTTTTTGCCGCACCATTTCGTGCGTAAACCAGATAGTACAATTACTAAACTGAGGGTTGTTTTCGACGCTTCAGCAAAAACAACAACAAACATATCACTTAATGATGTTCTTGCGAAAGGACCCGTTATTCAAGACGAACTGTTCTCTATACTGCTCTGATTCAGAATGCCTCGCTTCGTGTTTACGGGAGATATAGAAAAAATGTACCGCCAGGTATTGTTACACGATGGCGATCAAAGATATCAGCTGATATTTTGGAGGAATGACGCTGAGGAAGAACTCAAATGCTTTCAACTTACTACTATTACTTACGGCACTACTTCAGCTCCTTACTTAGCCATCAAAAGCTAAAAAACACTTGGAGAACAACGATCAAAGCAATACCCTCTCGGATCAAAGGTCGTTAAACGAGGTTTCTACGTGGACGATGTTATGACGGGTTCAGATAGCATAACAGAAGCCTTTCAAATGCAGACAGAATTAATTGCATTGTTGAAAGAAGGTGGTTTGAACGATTCCAACCTCAAGACATGGAAGTCGTGCTAAACTTCAACGACGACTCAGATGAGCGTATTAAAATGCTTGGATTAACCTGGTGCCCGAAGCAAGATGTCTTTAAAGTGAAACCACATGTACCCGTCAGAGACAGAATCACAAAAAGAACCGCATATTCAGATATACCGCACATATTCGATCCTTTAGGAATTCTTTCACCTGTTGTAGTTACTGCCAAGTTGCTACTTCAACAAATGTGGACGCTCAAATCTGATTGGGTGACCAACTTCCATCACAACTAGAATTTCAATGGAGAGAATTTAGGAGCAGTCTGGACCACCTAAAAGAGTTTGCATTTCCACATGTTTTTGATCATCATCTCCCTAAAAACATTCAACTGCGCACCTTTGCTGACGCATCAGAAAAGGCCTTTGGTGCAGCAGTTTATGTACGGTTTTTCATCAAGGAAAACCTGCTACTCGTACGGTTACTTTGCGCAAAGTCGAAAGTAGCTCCTACGAAGAAGGAAACCATACCGCGTTTAGAGCTTTGCGCGGCAAAACTTGCGGCAGATCTATGCAACCGGGTTAAAGCAGATCTCGATCTAGGTAGTGTCGAAGAATTTTACTGGACGGACTCTACAATTGTGTTGGCCCGGTTGAATCAACCATCATCATCTCAGCAAACTTCCGTTGCTAACAGAGTAGCTGCTATTCAGAGATTGACAGTTGCGAAAAACTGGAGGCACTTCGAATCCCAAGAAAACCCAGCTGATGTCCTATCCAGAGGTACAACCCCTTCGAAATTCAAAAATTGTTCTATATGGTTTTATGGTCCAGTATTCTTGCATAGAGCTGAGTCATCTTGGCCACCGGCATACTCTCCTCATGCAATAAAAGCACTTCCAGTAGCTTTAACACCGAGCTGGCGAGTACAATTAAAGGGATTGAGCATGGAAATTCATTTGCGAAACTGCAACGCATTTTGGCATACGTAATTCGTTTTTCGAAAAGATCTCGAAGAGTAACTAACCACCAGGAGCACCCAACTCCAGAAGAACTTGAGCTAGCTCTATATATGCTAGTTAAATCAATGTAACAAGAAGAGTTTGCCAATGACATACGACATTTGCAGCGATCCGCAGAACCGACAAAAGACAGCGCATTACACGGTTTGACTCCGTTCATCGCCGAACACGGCATAATCCGATTAGGAGGCAGACTTCAAGAAGCCCAAATATCGGTTGACGCCAAACACCCAATGCTGCTGCCATACATGCATCCAATTACCAAAATGATTATGGTAGATCTACACCTAAAAAATTGCCATGCTCCTCCGCAAACATTACTATCAATTACGAGACAAAAATTTTGGCCAATCAAAGGAAAAATTCCAGCCCGTTCAATAGTTCATCACTGCGGTCGATGTGCAAAATCTGCTCCTAAGCTACAGCATCAGATATTGGGCAATCTTCCTCCTGCACGAATTCAACCCGCAAGGCCTTTTATAACATCAGGTGTCGATTTCTGTGGACCTTTTTGGACGCATTTCCGAGTTCGAGGCAAACAACCTGTGAAATCATACATCGCAATATTCTGCTGTTTTGCCACAAAAGCCGTGCATCTTGAAGTAGTTACGGATCTTACTACTAATGCATTTCTTGGCGCATTGAGCAAACCGTAGAGGTCAAGTAAAAGATATTTATTCAGATAATGCAACAAATTTTGTTGGAGCCAACAACCATCTACATGAGGTTTACGAATCCATTTATAGTGCCAACGCCAAAGATCAAATAGCAAACACCTGTGCCAAGACAGGAATCACTTTCCATTTCATCCCTCCTAGAGTTCCTTACTTTGGAGGCCTGTGGGAGGCAGCTGTTAAATCGACTAAAAGACTTATGCGTGAACAGCTTAGATCAGCTTCATTGACCTATGAGGAGCTGGAAACCTTGGTGGTACAGATAGAGGCAATTCTCAATTCTCGTCCTCTTACGCCAATGTCTGAACATCCAAACGACCTCATGCCTTTAACGCCAGCACATTTTCTGATCGGCGAATCACTGGTCAACAACGTCGATCCCACAGCTGCTCCTTTTACTGCAAAGCTTGACAAAAGATGGGAAGCAGTACGCCAAATTAGAAATTCATTCTGGCAAAAATGGTCGAAGGAGTATTTACATCTCCTTTAAAAGCGGCAAAAATGGAAAGATGGCCAGTCAAATATCGAACCAGGTACGGTGGTCATGGTACATGAAGACAATACTCCTCCACTTCGTTGGCCTTTGGGCAGGATCATAGGAGTTCATAAAGGTCCAGATAACCGAGTACGAGTTGTTGATATAAAAACTGCAACTCAAACAATAAAGCGGCCTATTCACAAAATTGCACTTTTAATCATTGAAATGCATGATACCAAAAGTCCCATTAAACACAAAGCAGAGCCACATAAGGAAACTAGCAAGAACCTAGATCATAACAATGAGGATGCACCACCAAGAAAAAAACGACTAAAATTAGGGTCAGTTGTCACTACCATTCTGCTAGCCTGCTTGATTGTTCCCAATTTCAGGGGTTCAAACATCGAAATAGAAACTTTCAATGAGACTCGACCGACCGTTTACTTTGAAAATCTCGGACGCGCTAACATAATCTCTAGCAAATGGGAAATAGTGGTCTACTATAACATGACAAGCTACTGGAAGGAATACACTACCTTGACCAATGCAACGAATATTTTATCAGATATCTGCGGGAAACTAGTCGAACCAGGACCGTCTACCGAGACAGTGCGAAGAATCCAAAAACAGCTGAAAAAGCTGGCAGAAGAGGATCACTGATGCTTCACAAACCAATCTCTCCTAGAGTTAAAAGGGGTGCTCTCAACATAGTGGACAATGTTGTAAACAGCCTGTTTGGAGTCTTAGATTCAGACTACGCTGACAAAATGGAGAAGATCATTGATGACACCACCACCAACCAGCAACGCCTTTTTCATTTGTTAAAGAACCAAACGTCAATACTGGACTCAACCGTAAACATTATGCGAAGCAACTACAATCGCATCAATGAGCATTTCCATCAGCTTACAGCCCTTGCCAACACGCAGATGGAAAAATTGAATCACATAGACCAAGAAGTTCACCAGCAGAAGTTGTTTGCCTTTTACATGTCCCACGCATTTAAACTTTTCATCGCTGCTAACGATTTGCAACAGACACACAATGCGTTATTAGATACGGTAATGGATGCCCACCACGGGAAGGTTAACTTAAGAATATTATCTCCCCAGCAGCTGCTTCAAGAATTACGAACTATAAGAAGTCAATTGCCAAAAGCACTGACACTTGCTTTGCCAGATGATGACATCGCGCAATTCTACAAGTTAATGACAATAAAGGCACAGCCCGGATCAAAATATACCATTGTTCAGCTAAAGATTCCATTAGAATCTAACGATGAGTTCGAATTATACCGACCAATTCCAATTCCAGCGCTCATAAATGAAGAAATGTGTATTATCAAGCTAGCAACATCCTACATAATTGTCAGCCTTCACAAGGATCAGTACTACCCGCTTGAGAATTTTGAACAAATGGCATGCAAACATGCAAGTAATAATCATTTATTTTGTAACCAGCAGCATCCAATCTACAAAGCTGGATTTGGGCCCAACCAATGCGAAATAAGTCTTTTCAATCGGGAGACAGACAATGACAGCTGCAAGCTACAGCTTACTCCCATAAAGACCCATTGGACTCAGCTCTTCGCGTCTAACAAGTGGCTCTTCTCCCTTTCTACGCGAAAGACAATCAACGGAGTATGCAACGGCGAGCCCACACAATTAATGTAATATATATATATATATATATATATATATATATATATATATATATATATATATATATATATATATTTATATATATATATATATATATATATATATATATATATATATATATATATATATATATATTTATATATATATATATATATATATATATATATATATATATATATATATATATATATATATATATATATATATATTAGCTGTGTTTAATGAACACGAAAAAAAGGCAGAGCATCTCAAGGTAAGTTATAGTAGTGCGGCTGTCAAAAAAAGTCGAGCAAACCAGAGCAATTGAGAGGCAGAAAAAAGTCGAGCAAGTGAGAGCAGCTGAGAGGCAATTCTCAAAATTCGTTACTTGTCAGAAGGTCAACCTGTCAATTCACTAACAAAAAACTGCACTTCAGTAACAATTTTTTGTCGAAAGTCGGTTCCGTGACAGTTGGAAAACAGCTGGTTGCTTTCTCGAACTTGCTCTCCCAAAAAAGGAGAGTAAAAATCGTGTTCTAAAGTGCTCTAGTTCAACTAAGAGCAGACTCATGAAACACAAATCAGAGAAACTTCGGGCAAGTTAGAGCAGCCGAATTGCTCGTTAAACACATTTGGATGAGATATCTCAACCTAGCTCAACCTAGAGCAGCTCATTAAACACAGCTATTATAAAACAGCCTCGCTTAACCATTCAGTACCACACGATGTATTCAAGCATAATCCAACGATCTTATACGGCCTCCATGAATTTCACTGCACCATCAACGGACCCTCCAATCAAAACGGCGACAGTGCCTCAGATGCCAAATATCCCTATTAACGAACTGGACAACATGCATAAAAAACTTAAAGATCAGGAGGTTGTTGACAACAGCATTGGTCTTAACCAGCACCATATACACCACTATTCAGTTGGCTACCTCGCTCTCGGACTAACTCTGTCAACAATCATTTTGATATACTGCAAATTCGCTAAGCGAGATCCTTCGCGACACAAACCATCTGCGCAACCAGCATCTTCATTCACAATAGAACCTAACACTCTCAATGAATCTTGAACTAGTGCTCAACGCGGGGAGGATGTGAAATTATAGTTAGCATTTTAATCAATTATATCAAATTAGATTTTGTATGATAAATCACTTTAACGTTGCTACATGATAAATTACCTTAATTTTGCTACAGCTACCACAATATATTAAAGCTTACTCAACAATTAATAAAGTCTAATCACCTTGATAGCAATTTACTCTAATCAAGTTCATTTGCATCAAATTTCTTTCTATTCAATTTTGTCGGTTCATTACTTTTTGCTTGCATATGCATTCAAATTATCGTTTTTATAAATTCTTCGAGACAGTTAATGAACTATGTGGTCAGCAATATTTCCTTTTACAGTATTTTTACTTATTTTGTACTAAAACGCAATCGACATGTGAAGTTTCATATTGCATGTGTAAGCACAAAACCATTGATTTTAATTCAAATGCAATATGCATAATTTATTAAAACGCGTTTTTTCAGAGTTTCCACAACCGCTTTTGCAGTAAACTTGCGCAAAGGTTCAACAAACGGGAATCGTGATAAGTGATCCAAAATTACAAATGCTCCTATGTTACCAGTTTTGGATCTCGGATACGGACCTACCACATACAAACGCTGGAATATGCGTTTGGGAACGGACTGTGATATCATTGGTGGTCGAAGGGTATGTGAAGGGGCCTTGGTGGTTTTGCAAATTTCACACGATCCTACATAATCTTTAACCTGTGATGCCATTTTGGGCCAATAAACCCACTGCCGCAAGCGGTTAAAGGTTTTAGCTATTCCTCCATGAGCACTCAAAGGAGGATCGTGGGCTTTTTCCACCAAATCATTTGTCAATTCTGCCGGTACCCACAACTTCCATGCCACTTGATCCTGAAGTTCGTTACCAGTCGCATACTCATTTCGTTTGTATACGAATCCGTCCATGACTTTAAGGTCAGGCCATAGATTTTGATCAGTTTCTATTTTGGTAACTAAGTCTTTGTATGAATCACTTCCAAAATGTGGAGATTCCAAATCTATGATTATTGGAGTCTCTTTTGTGTCGGATGGGTTCAACGAATCGACACAGAACACGCGTGATAAAGAGTCAGGCACTATGTTTTGGCTTCCTTTCCGATGAATGATGGTAAAGTTGAAGCCTTGAAGCTTCAAAGCCCATCGAGCTAATCTGCCATGCAGATCTGGCTGGTTCATCAGCCATTTTAAAGACGCATGATCAGTAATGACTTCGAACTCGTGACCTTCCACATATGCTCTGAACTTCTTTATTGCCAACACCGCAGCCAAATATTCTTGCTCTGTAACAGTATAATTTCGCTGAGCAGGGTTCAATTTGTGGGACATATATGCAACGGGTGCTTCATCTCCTTCATTAGTCCTTTGCACTAGCACGGACCCTACTCCATGTTGACTTGCGTCACATTAAATGGAGAATGGTTTTGTAAAGTCCGGGCTATGCAAAACTGGAGCAGAAGCGAGGCTCTGTTTCAACTGATTGAAAGCACTTAACCTCTCATTATTCCACACAAATTCACTCCTTTTTGAGAGCATGTCTGTCAACGGAGTGGACAATGATGCGTATTCGTTGACGAATCGTCGATAACACCCACACACTCCAAGAAATCTTCGCAATTGTTTGGTTGTGGTTGGAAGAGGAAATTCCAAAATTGACTTCACCTTGTCACGGTCCGTCTTGATTGTGCCGCTGCCAACTATATGGCCCAAGTATTTAACCTCTTTGAGAAGGAATTTACTTTTTTGTATGAAGTACTTTAGGGTGTTCATCAAAGCCTTCAGTAATAATCAACAAATCATTCAAATATACAAACACCTGATGCTTTAGATGAGCTGGAATTACTACATCCATCAGTCGAGACATCGTTTGAGGTTCGTTACACAACTCAAACGGCATCACGACGAAATGGTGCAGTGGACGACCTGGCACGGTGAAGGCAGTCTTGTCCTTAGCTTTTTCTTCCAAAGGAATTTGCCAAAAAGCATCCTTCAGATCAAGGCTAGTGATAAACGTGGCCTTCGGAAGCCTACTCAAAATTCCATCTATCAGTGGAAGAGGATAGGCGTCCTTCACCGTGACAGAGTTCATCTTCCGAGCATCCAAACATAGGCGCACCTTTGATGGTTTAACCACAAGGGTTACAGGTGAAGACCAAGCGCTCTTAGGCCTCTATTACTCCCAACTCCCCTCCTCTATTACTCCCAATGACAACATGCGATCCACTTCCTTGTATAGAAGTTTCTCGACAGCAGGTGACACAGAGAAATGCCGTTGTTTAATTGGCTTCTGGATACCAGTATCGATGCCATGCTTTATGAGAGTTGTTTTTCCCAATCCCCTTACAGCGAATGATGGAAAACAATCCACCACTGCTTTAAGTCTTCGACACTGTTCTGGTGTTAGAGAATGAGAACTGTCAAATAGAGTAGTAAGGCTTGATAGTGAATGTATTTGTTGAGGAGACGCAAGCAGGTCTGAGGCCAAGGCAAAAGTACGGACAAAGTCCACTCCCAAATATAGATTTTGAGTGAGAGTTGGAATGATCCATATATTCAACTTTTTAGTGAGACCTCGGAATGTGATATCGGCTGACACGTGCCCAACAGCTTGGTGTTTTGTGCCGTCTGCAGTTTTCAACCCAAAGGAAGCCCTTTTCCAAGGAAATGAACTTCCTTCGAGGAAAGACTTCGCTAACTCAGCCGCCATCACACTCACAGTTGCTCCTGTGTCGATTAGCCCTGATGTTGGTTGGCCGAATAATAAAACCTGTGCGTATGGTCGAACATCACCCCCAAGGACATTCGTTAACGAGGTGGATTGCAGTTGACAACGCCACAATCTAAGACGGGCGTAAAAAGTCCTAATTCCTAGTGTGGATCTTCTGAGCCTTGGTATTAACGGAAAAGTACTGATTGCGTCAGCTGCAAAAATTCGCTGTTTAACGGTCAGATATTTTTTTAATCTAATACGATATGGCAGAAATGCAAGAGGTGGATAAGATGTGTTGTTAGTAAAAATATTATTTTGAATTAATGGTTCAACAGGAGATAGCTGTTGGAAATTCATTGAGCGGACATTTGCACTGGAAATTTTTAACTGATGGGACGCTGGTAGCATTGAGAAGGTTTCGGGAGGCTCGAGATCTTGTTGAACGCTCCTTGTTTCCCGTTTTTTGCTTGACAAGTAACACAATTTGATTTGTATGTGTCAGGCTTGCCACACCCATAACAGAAAATTTTCCTTTCTTCTAAGCAATACTTGAGGTCGTGTATACGAAGGTCGAGATCTGCTTTTGAATTCCAGCTCCAAGTTTTCGATTCTTAAAATCGCCTGGCGAAGCATTCGCACTGATGGCAGCTGCAAGTGTAAGACATCGCGTCTTAGCTCAGGCAATATATTCCGCTTCAATATCTCCACCAGCTCCTCTTCCGGTATTGGTCGTTCCAGTCTGCCCACAAGTCGTAAGATATGTGAGTGGAAATCGTCGAAGGTTTCCCCTGCTTTCTGTCGTCGATTTCGTATGAACTCTCTCAAATCCAAATCTGAAAATCGATCGCCAAATTGATCTCGCATGGATCTGGTCAAGTTTTCCCAGGTTACTCCTCTCCATGCTCGGTGGTATCTCCATTACCAGTCTGCTGCCGGACCTACAAATAACTGATGTATGTGTTGACACAATAAATCAAAGTTATAGCCCAGAGTCTGTCTGTTTAAAGCCCTTACGCGGTACAGGAACAGTTCGACAGTCATGCTCTCATCTCGTCCGGAGAATTTGAGACCCCATCCGTTGAGAATACTCACTACTCGGTCATGTTGCAGTGATGTATTCTCCACACGCTGTTGTCGTGGTCGATGGGTCCTGTCGTCGGAATTTGAAGGTGATGACCTCCGATTTTGTAACGGGTTTCGAATACCCCGTGATTGGTTATTGTGATTTTGTCTACTATTATTTAATGTTATTTCTGACATTCGTTGGGTTACGTCCATCAGACTTTGCTGCAAAGCCACTATTTGGTTTTGGAGCCCCAACATGGTGTCATTTGCTCTGTTGTCTACTGATTGTACAGTGGCAGGGAGAGTCAAATCTTGAGTAAATCCAGCTTCCTCAGGACAATCTTGTTCCTGAAAACCAGGAAGTTCAGTGACGTGGTGTTTATACTCCGTGCCACGCGCACGAGATCCTGCCTTTGCAGGTTTTGCAGTAGCTCCCTTACTTTTAGCTCCTTTTCCAATAGTACTTCCAGTCGGAGGTTGAAGTGGGAGACGAATAGCAGCTCTACATAGAGGACAACGCTCGTTTTCGAGCAACCATTGTTTCAAACAATGGAAGTGAAATTTATGAAAACAGCTGGTCTCAAAGGCAAGATTGGATTGAGAATACGATTGCCCAAAAATAGAGCATTCTTCTTCCACTCCAACCTTCGGCAGACTTTCTTCGCTGCGTGTTATTGGCATATTGAAATAAATTTTAGTTGGAATTTAATTTGAGCTTTTAGCTGAACTGAATTTTTAATTGAAATTGAATTTTACTTTAATTTTACCTTTAATGGAACTTTACTTCTTTCGAGTTTGTTACGGTTCACAGTTTTTCTTGAAGGTTTTAAATAAAAAAAACCTAGCGCACCTGAACCGCTAGAAACACTAATGTTCGAAGAACAGTAGAAGAATCGTGCAGGTTTTGAGTTCATATTCCACCACATGAGCTGCTTATTACGGCCAAACTGTTTCAAACGCCACGTTCTACTTTGGTCTCAAGAATGCATTATAACTCATATGGTGGAAGGTTTCAGATATTACCACTGGCATGAATTTCAAAGTTTATGAGAGCAAAACACGGGTTAATTATATTCGTTATCAGTTGCTTATTTCACAAAATTTTGAAAGTAGCATCTCATATAACATCAATGAAGAAAATGCTCAGTGCCTGCAGCACTGTAACTGAAGTTGGAGTTTGGGGCTGCGATCCGAAAAATTTGCAGAACTTTGTGAATTGAAACATCGGTTATTTATTTTCATTGTAAATGTTTCCGGTATGAATACTAACTGTAAGCATTTATTGATACAAAAGTAGCACAACCGACTCGTGCTGGCAACCTTTCGCCAGTATCAAAGCCAAAAATATATCACATCTGCTTCACGTTGTTATTTATTTATTTATTTATTTATTTATTTATTTATTTCTATATTTATTCTATTCCTATCGTGGCTTTTCAACCAAATTTGGCCTGAATAATGTTTATGACAGGTTTCATTAATTGTATGAAATTCGTATTGATTTCATGACTGCACTGGAAGTTATAGGGCAAAAAGTTTTATTTTCCTGAGCGAATTTTCAAATCCAAAGACACAAAAATTACCATAGCTGGCAGCACTAAACGAATTTTTCAACCAAATTTCTATCAAACAGAGTTTAATGTAAGGTTCAGCTACTGTGTCAATTTCATGAAAATCTGGTAACTTATTCACATTTCATAGGGCAAAAAGCAGTTTTTTTTTCTTTGTAATTTTTCAACATGGCACCACTGGCACAGAGTTGCCCACAATTCAAAATCGCTTCTGTCAGACCTGGCCCTACTTAAGTCCAATGCATTCTGTAAATTTCAATTCTATCTGATTATTGATTCGTGAGTTCCCGTGAACAGAAGTTTTTGAAGCTAAAAATATAGGTTAACTGAGAAAGGGTTACCGTTCTTGTCCGACATGAAATTTCCAAAGTTTTACTTTGACTGTGTGGATTAAGCATAAGATTTGTATACAGATTGGTTTTATTGTAAGAAACGGACAGTTTTTGGAAATTCGATGGTTTAATGTTTTCACTTCCAAATTTTAATTTTTTCAAATTTCAGACACCAAAATTATCATAGCTGGCAGCTCCAACCGAATTTTTCGACCAAATTTCTACCAAACGTGGTTTGAGGTAAGGTCCAGGTACTGTGTGAATTTCGTCAAAATCGAACGATTCAATCAGAATTTATAGGGCTAAAAGCAGTTATCTTTTTTAGTGCTTTTTCAAGATGGCACCACTGGCGCAGCATCACCCGCATTTCAAAATCACTTCTATCAGACCTGGTCCTATATATGACCAATACATTCTGCAAATTTCAATTAATTCTGCTCATTGGATCGTGAGTTTCCGTGAACAGAAGTTTTTGATGCTAAAAATATAGGTAAATTGGGCAAGGGTTACCAGGCGTTCCCGTTATACCATATCAAATTTTTTTTTTTGTTTATGTAAACAAAGCACAAGATTTACATATGAGTGGCTTTTTTTTGAAGAAGCGGCAGTTTTGCAAGAGAAACGATGATTTGAAGGTTTTCACTTTCAGGGCCTGCCCTAGCTACAGGGTTGCCAGCACGCTCATCAAAAGCTACACATATCTACAACTAAATAATGCCAATATGTTCTAAAAATTTCGTAATGATTGAATAACTCTGTCAAAAGTTATCGCAATTTAAAAATTTTCAAGTTTTCCCGTTCTGTTTTTAGGCACCCAGCGCACACATGGGGTTAAAAAATTCCAAAAAATTATCCGATTCACATGTAAAACACGTTCAAAATTTATTTCGTCAACTTTATTTTTGCAAAACTTATTTGTGTACGGAATAATAGGTATATTAAAAATATCACTAAAATGGCCGCCGGCGCCAAAGGGTTAAAAATTATTAACTTTTTCTGAGACCTGGCACTATTCTGCATATACACCAATGTGTCCTGAAAATTTCAGCTCAATCGGATGGCGGTTTCCTGAGATTTTTTCACTGAAATTTTTTGATGATATATATATATATATATATATATATATATATATATATATATATATATATATATATATATATATATATATATATATATATATATATATATATATATATATATATATATATATAGAAATATGAATTTTTGGCCAAAGTGATTTTAATACTAATGTTCTTCTTCGAACATTAGTAAAAAAAAAAAATTTTCACCGTCCTCCAAAAGTGAGCACGATGGAGATGGGTCGCGAATCACAGCTCCCAGAGTTCTACCTGAAGATAAATAGACCAAAACAATGTGATAAAGAAATAATTAAACTATAATTTGTAATGTGTAATTAATCTATAATTTGTAATTTGCCTTGAGTAGCGTGGCGATAAGTTGATTTAGTTTTTAATTTGGAGCGCGACGAGATCACGAAAGAAGTACAGGCATCCGCCGCAATAACAACCACCCAAGATGTCATCAACAGTATAAAATAGAACACAACTATTCGATCGGGACGACCATCAAAGTCGCGAAAAGATATTTATCCGACAGGTGCTCGGTATGGATGCGTCAAACGAAGGCAGAGATCAGGGCCTGCATCGCACCTGAACGCACGGCAGAGCGACGCGCGCTTTTGACATCAGTAGGCAACACCGCTGACCTGTGTCAATAGTTGACCTAGTTTTATTAGGATGGCAGCAGCCGCGGCAGATATGATGAGAACCGTATTTGTTCAAATCGGTTCTAGTCAAGGAAAACAGGAAAAAAGAAACACCAAAACTAAGTATACACGGCTGAAACGGAATGTAGCCAACAGCAGCGAAAAATCCATTTCTAACATAGACAAAATCAAATTGAAGACGTCACTTACCGCGCGAAACGCGAATTTGTCGCAAATGACGCAAACTGCACTATCGAATTCACATTATGCCAGGGGAGACGTCGGCGCCCGACAAATAAAATCGAGTATTATCAGCGCTTATTCCGTAGCCATCGTCACCCAGGAAAAACTCGAATCGTTTGTGATCCAGCCGATTCGCATGACGCCGGGCGTTATGATGAAAGCTTCGAGTATTAGCGCCCAGAACTGACCGAAGAGGCGATTTGTTTTCGAATAAAGCGTAGAGTTGAATGATCAAGTCATTGAATTGAATTTGAGGAAACTTACCTGTTAGGTACAACGGACACTTTCAAAAGTGTAAGCATCACAGCGAGCCTTGACACCAGCCGGCGAAACTATTAAGTATTCACAAATATCGTTCGCATTTAACGTGACATTTACATTAGAAGCGTCAACGAGCTGTCGTCGGCCAGATGAAACAGTGATAAGTTGAGTTGTCCTAAATGTGGGCCGTGTGATGAATAGTCAACTCAACACCCTGGCGCGTGTAACTGCCCAGGGTGAATACGCCCAAAGGATTTTGAAAATCTTGCTGCCGCCAAAAAGTTTTCCTGCGGGTGAGATTATGGAAAAAGGGTCTCTTTTTTGCGTCAGACGGGTGAGAGTTCGGAAGTTCGAGTGTTGGAGGCTTAGACCCTGTAACGAAGTTCTTTTGTTTTGCATGTGAACCGGCGGTGAAGGAGTCGAAGGCGGGAATTGGCAGGAGTGTCGAAAGTAACGAATCGAAGAAAAGGTGGTTTCATAAGCAGTCGACGGATGGAAGCAGTTTTTGACCCGATCAGCAAGAAGTTTTCGAACTGAAACTAAGTTGGCGATTCTGATCCGGCGGTCTGCAGTGAGATATTTGTGCGAAGAGCGACCCGATCATCAAGCAAAATCGAGGGCGGTTTAGCGGCGAAGTCATCGAGGTGATCACGGCGAAAGACAAAGTCAGGGTAGTGTGCACACTAGTTTTAAGTAGATTAGGAAGCTAATGTAAAAAACTTTATATGAAATCCGAAATTGGACGTAGATATGGTTAATTAAAAATTGTAGCCGGAATTGATAAAGTTGAATTTTGAGAGTTTTTAGTGCAAGACATCGGAAACGGTTGATTTTTTTTAGAGTCTAGAGTGCTCAATGATAGCGAAAAGACGTTTGTGTGAGAACCGTAAGATTGCTCGAATAACCGGTTGCGAGGGTGAGAGAAATGACGACGTCGACTTCTCGCTTCAGAGCGTCGTTGACGAGGTGATTTCGGGGTTTTGAAGCGAGTGGCGCCCGAACCACCCCAACTCCGGTGAGCGAACCTCCCGAAATCACCCCCCGTGGATAAAGTTGGTATCCGGGGGATTTTGGCGAGTCATTGTAACGGTCTACGGTAACAAATTGGCGCCCAACGTGGGGAGACATAATGTTGAATAACGGGGAAAACGGTACAAAACGGTACTCGGAAAATTTTTAGTTTACCAAGTCCCAAATTGTGGGAAGGTGTGTAGCGAAGGAAAAACGTACCATTAGGGTCGAGATCGTTGAAAACCGTTAATTTAGTTAGTTTAGCGCGAAATCTTGAAACCGGACGTAAAAATTGAATTTATCGGGTATTTTTTTGAAGTTGAATAGGTCGTAGTTACGGTGGGATTATCATTTTTTTTATATACGAGTATATCTATTTTACGCAGGACTTGAAATTGGATTTACTGCATGTTTTTCATATATAACAGAATCTATTCAATTGAATATTTTACATTTATCATTTAATAATATATAAAAATATCTATACTTGAATTCTGATAAATGAATGAGTGGGAGTGAGTGTGTTTTTTGTGATATGGGTGCGTGGCATGTGTCTGTTTCCAGATAATAGATAAAGGTGCGAATTTTGGTGAGGGAGTGGATTGTGAAGCTATTGAGCCCAACAGTATAGCGGTAGCGAGGGAGCGGCAGGTTTTTTTGTTCAAATACAGTATTTTCGGTATTAGAAAGTTTCAGGGGGGGATTTGCTTCCTGGGTTGTATTTTAGTTGGTGAACTTTATTGAGTGTTTGATCGAGTTTTGTTATGTTTTGGCTCAAAATAGGTCACAAAAAGATTCGGTTACCTGAATATTAATATTCTCATATATCGTCTAGCCTCTAGGCCATTTTTGCAAGAACTTTTTCTTTTTATATATACGGGCACTTACTAAGTTGGGCAGGGTAATGAAGATTTTGGTAGACCGATTGAATTAGGACGAGCTTTTTTATGAGCTTGCCATCCGTGGTTTTCCGTTGGACACGGTGAAAAACATACGGAAAACGCTGAGGGCGACCCTGAAAGCGGAGGTCGAGGAGTTGGTCGCGAGAGCGTCGGGAGAGAGTGCCGCTTCTGATTTCCTAAAGACGAAGGTGAAGATCGAGTTTGCGTTCCGTCGACTGGGGAATATGCAGGCAGTCACCAATGAAGAAAAAGACGGCACGAGGGGACTGCGGAACTGTTTCATTTTGGCGATGGGGACCTTTGTGTCCAAAACTGAAGAGGCGAGCGAGGACGAAGAGGAACTGGTTGATGGCGGTCGTACATCGGTCATTCCAGTGGAGGTTAGAGCTCCGGGTCTGGCAGAGGTGGCAAAATGGGGTTTAAAATTTAGTGGAGACTCTTCTGGCTCGGTAAACGCGTTTCTCGAGCGTGTCGAGGAGCTGCGGCAAGCAAGAGGACTCACCAAGTCACAATTGTTTAGAGCAGCTGTCGATTTGTTCGACTCACTGGTCCTAATATGGTTTCATGCAAATCGCAACTTGGTGTCGTCTTGGGATGAGCTGGTTACTGAGCTCAAGACGGAATTTCGCCCTCAGATTATGAGGATCGTCTATGGGACGAAATTCGAAGACGCACACAAGGCGAAAACGAGTCTGTCGGAGTCTATGTAGCAGTTGTGGAGCGCCTGTTCAGCCGACTGAGGACGAGTTGCTCAGAGGAGGAAAAACTGCGCACGTTGCGAAGAAATATAGCTCCTTTCTATCAGCAGCAATTGTCTCTTACGCAGGTGACATCTATTGCGGATTTGGTGAGGATGGGTCGTAACCTAGATGCTACCAGAGCGTCGGTGGCAGCATTCGTACCACCCACCACGCGGGCTAGGCGCTGTTTGGAGCTGGATTTGGCGTACGTAAGAGCGAAGAACGTTGAGCGAGTCGCCTCCATGTCGAGTGGAACGCGAATCCAATGCTGGAACTCCAAGCGAGACGGACACATAGCAAGAGAATGCCCGGAGCCGCGAAGATGTTTCGGGCGCGGTCGCCAAGGGGTAATGCGGTCGGCATGCCCGAACTCCCAGTCAAGAGCTACTAGTTGGGAAAATCAGTCACGGCCGAATCCTCCGGTTGCGGGAAACGGACGTCGTGTTCGCTAAGCGGTCGAGCGAGCACCATAAGGAGGCCGCGCCAGGAAGATCAACAGCCGAAGGTGGATTATGCTCTCGTCAGTACCAGTCAAGACAGCCGTCCGCACCTGCAGGTGGAGATAGAGGATTGCGTCATGGAGGCACTGTTAGATTTGGGACCAAGCACGACTATTATTGGTGGGAGGGGATGGTCTCGGTTGAAAACAAAAGGTGTAAAGTTGAACGAAAATGGAATTGGTGAAGTTTGGCTGGCGAATGGCATGATGTGCTCGGTATTGGGGGCTGTGCAAGTGAAGTTTTCATTGAACGGTCGGGAGCATAATCTGGAATCATTGGTGATACCGTCAATTCCCCAAGAAGTGGTCTTAGGGATAGATTTCTGGAAGTGTTTTGGGGTGGTGCTCGATATGAATGAAAAAGAGATCTCCGAATTTTACATTCAGAATTCTAAAAGCAGTTATTGCTTCAAATTATTAAGTATGAATATACGTAGAGTGTCAAAACACTTTGATGAGTTTCAAATAGTTATTAACAGTTTGAAAATCAGATTTGACGCAATTATTCTGACTGAAATTTGGCTAGCGGATACAGACTGCTTTGAACTTGTTGGCTTCAATAAATTCAACAAGCCCAGTAATTACAATAAATGCAGCGGTATACTTGTATACATTCGTAATAACTATTCTGCTGAGGTTATAAATTGTCATATATGGGGCATTTCACGTTAAGCGGACAAAGAAAAAAAATCGAGGTTCTGGATTTCGTTTATATTGTGCATAATGGTACTTCTAGAAGATATGAATGTGGATGCACAAGTTTTTGTTTCTATGAGGTTTAGTTGCCAAGTTATGGGCTTCTGAATAATTGACGAAATTGATAAAAGGCTTTTTTGGAAGCGGATTCTGAGATTCAGAACAAACTCTAAAAAACATTAAACATAATGATTGGTATAGAAAATTAGCCGTTCTTTTTAATGTTGAAATTAGATTTGAAAAATAATTATTTTTTCCTGTGTGGAACCGGAAGTAGACACTTTAACTCGTGATTTGAATAATTTGGACCAGGTTAATTTTGCTTATTTTTATAACAAAATAAAGCTTAAAGTATACTTATTTTATCATAAAAGTTTTAGAATGGGATGGCCAGTAGTTTAGAAGGTAGGTGAATTTCAATACATAAAAGTCGCATGGGGCTGGTACTGAGAGCTTGCTTAAGGCAGCTAGTTGGCTCGAAAACAAAAATTGATTTGAAATGTGATTAGTAGCGCCATCTCTTATTTGAGAAAGGTTTTATTTTCCCATAAAAACCTAATTAAAATATATGACGCATATCTAATATATTTCACGCCAAGCCAATTCAAATTTTCCGTTATTTTTCGAGTTACTGTTCAACGCTTGTAATGACTATTACTTTCGTTGATAAGTTAAAGAGTCTAAATTATGTGTATTATGTCTCCGTTCGGCTATCGATGTTTCAATCCATTCGATTTGAAGTTTGATCGGAAGGCTAAAGGCCTAAGAAAAATTCCAAGAATATTAGCAGAAAATAAATTATGTCGAATCTGCTGGAAAAAACTGATCGTAGAAACACCTCTAGTTATTAAAAAAAAGAACTAGTTTAAGAAACGAGAGTAAAATTGTAAAAATTGTGAAATAAATTCATTTGTCTAAACACAAGTACCCTTTTTTTCACTAAGTAAATCAGCATTATCATTTTTTAATATTTTATATTGTATATGTAAGTGATACAAGTTATATATAATAGTTTTGATACAAATATTTTGCTTTCACACTCACTAGCTATCATAATCAAGCTCCCGGTACCACGCCCCATGCGACTTTTTTGTATTGAAATTCACCTACCTCCTAAACTACTGGCCATCCCATTCTAAAACTTTTATGATAAAATAAGTATACTTTAAGCTTTATTTTGTTATAAAAATAAGCAAAATTAACCTTTTCCTAATTATTCAAATCACGAGATAAAGTGTCTGCTTCCGGTTCCACACAGGAAAAAATAATTATTTTTCAAATCTAATTTCAAAATTAAAAACTCTAGCGCACCTGAACCGCTAGAAACACTAATGTTCGAAGAACAGTAGAAGAATCGTGCAGGTTTTGAGTGCATAATCCACCACATGAGCTGCTTATTACGGCCAAACTGTTTCAAACGCCACGTTCTACTTTGGTCTCAAGAATGCATTATAACTCATATGGTGGAAGGTTTCAGATATTACCACTGGCATGAATTTCAACGTTTATGAGAGCAAAACACGGGTTAATTATATTCGTTATCAGTTGCTTATTTCACAAAATTTCGAAAGCAGCATCTCATATAACATCAATGAAGAAAATGTTCAGTGCCTGCAGCACTGTAACTGAAGTTGGTGTTTGGGACTGCGATCCGAAAAATTTGCAGAATTTTGGGAATTGAAATATCGGTTATTTATTTTCATTGTAAATGTTTCCGGTATGAATACTTACTGTAAGCATTTATTGATACAAAAGTAGCACAACCGACTCGTGCTGGCAACCTTTCACCAGTATCAAAGCCAAAAATATATCACATCTGCTTTACGTTGTTATATTACATTCGAAGTTATAGGAGTATAAAGAAATTTAGGGTAACCTGCAGCGAGTTTTTTCAAATAATGGAAAGCTTAATATTTGCTGTTTATTGTCACTACAATATCATTACCAATTGAAAATTCTACGATAAAACCGCTTAATAAAGATATTGCAAGCAAACACATAACCAACAATAGCTGGCAACCCTATCGTGGCTTTTCAACCAAATTTGGCCTGAATAATGCCTATAATAGGTTCTATTAATTATATGAAATTCGTATTGATTTCATGACTGCACTGGAAGTTATAGGGCAAAAAGTTTTATTTCCCTGAGCGAATTTTCAAATTCAAAGACACAAAAATTACCATAGCTGGCAGCACCAATCGAATTTTCCAACCAAATTTCTATCAAACAGAGTTTAGAGTAAGGTTCAGCTACTGTGTCAATTTCATGAAAATCTGGTAACTAATTCACATTTCATAGGGCAAAAAGCAGTTTTTTTTCTTTGTAATTTTTCAAGATGGCACCACTGGCACAGAGTTGCCCACAATTCAAAATCGCTTCTATCAGACCTGGTCCTACTTAAGTCCAATGCATTCTGTAAATTTCAATGGTATCTGATTATTGGTTCGTGAATTCCCGTGAACAGAAGTTTTTGATGCTAAAAATATAGGTTAACTGAGATAGGGTTACCGTTCTTGTCCGACATGAAATTTCCAAAGTTTTACTTTGAACGTGTAGATAAAGCATAAGATTTGTATACAGATTGGTTTTATTGTAAGAAACGGACAGTTTTTGGAAATTCGATGGTTGAATGTTTTCACTTCCAAATTTTTATTTTTTCAAATTTAAGACACCAAAATTATCATAGCTGGCAGCTCCAACCGAATTTTTCGACCAAACTTCTACCAAACGTGGTATTAAATAAGGTTCAGCTACTGTGTGAATTTCGCTGAAATCGAACGATTCAATCAGAATTTATAGGGCTAAAAGCAGTTATCTTTTTTAGTTATTTTTCAAGATGGCACCACTGGCACAGAATCACCCGCATTTCAAAATCACTTCTATCAGACCTGGTCCTATATAGGACCAATACATTCTGCAAATTTCAATTAATTCTGCTCATTGGATCGTGAGTTTCCGTGAACAGAAGTTTTTGATGCTAAAAATATAGGTAAATTGGGCAAGGGTTGCCAGGCGTGCCCGTTATACCATATCAAATTTTTTTTTTGATTATGTAAAAAAAGCACAAAATTTACATACGAGTGGCTTTTTTTTGAAGAAGCGGCTGTTTTTCAAGAGAGACGATGATTTGAAGGTTTTCACTTTCAGTGCCTGCCCTAGCTACAGGGTTACCAGCACGCTCATCAAAAGCTACACAAATCTACAACTAAATAATACCAATATGTCCTAAAAATTTCGTAATGATTGAATAGCTCTGTCAAAAGTTATCGCAATTTAAAAATTTTCAAGTTTTCCCGTTCTAGTTTTAGGCACCCAGCGCACACATGGGGTTAAAAAATTCCAAAACATTATCCAATTCACATGTAAAACATGTTCAAAATTTATTTCGTCAACTTTATTTTTGCAAAACTTATTTGTGTACGGAATAATAGGTATATTAAAAATATCACTAAAATGGCCGCCGGCGCCAAAGGGTTAAAGATTATTAACTTTTTGTGAGACCTGGCACTATTCTGCATATGCACCAATGTGTCCTGAAAATTTCAACTCAATCGGATGGCGCGTTCCTGAGATTTTTTCACTGAAATTTTTTGATGATATATATATATATATATATATATATATATATATATATATATATATATATATATATATATATATATATATATATATATATATATATATATATATATAGAAATATGAATTTTTGGCCAAAGTGATTTTAATACTAATGTTCTTCTTCGAACATTAGTAAAAAGAACAGCTAATTTTCTATACCAATCATTATGTTTAATGTTTTTTAGAGTTTGTTTTGAATCTCAGAATCCGCTTCCAAAAAAACCTTTTATCAATTTCGTCAATTATTCAGAAGCCCATAACTCGGCAACTAAACCTCATAGAAACAAAAACTTGTGCATCCACTTTCATATCTTCTAGAAGTACCATTATACACAATATGAACGAAATCCAGAACCTCGATTTTTTTTCGTTGTCCGCTTCACGTGAAATGCCCCATATGTGATTCGAACTCCATAGACTTACTTATAAATCTACCCACAAATTATAAACTTAGACTTACTAGTATATATAGGTCACCGAGCCTGAATCCTTTTAATTTTGTTAGTTCGCTGGAAAATTATCTGCAAACTAATCGTAGCTCAAAAGCCCATATAATAGCTGGTGACATAAACATCGATATTCTGCCAGAACGTTTAAGCCCGATTGCTAATGAATACCTAGATACTCTGACCCAGTTTGGATTTGTCGATTACCTTATAGGTAAGACGCGGGTGACGACACACACCTTCTCTTGCATAGATCACATTTTTTGTAAACACTCTAACGACTGTGATTTTTCCCCAGCGATCTTCGAGACGTATATAACTGATCATTATACTACTGTAGCAAATCTCCAATTCTCTTGTGATAGAGACCAAACCAATGATAAGAAAGAATCTCACTTTCAAAAGCCTAGCATAGAGCAACTAAAAAGTATTCTTGCTGAAGAGGATTGGAAGGGTACGTTTCTTTCAACAAACGTTGAAGATTGTATAACCAAATTTCAAAAAACCCTTAACACTGCTATTAATAGGGCTACTACAAATTCTATTTCAAGATGCAAGCTAATTTTTAATCCAATTAAGGAATGGGCCACAGTGGGAATTGTTACTTCCATAAGACGCAGAAATAGACTTGCAAAGAAAGCATTAGCACAACCGTCCAATCAGTATCTCATTACATACTATAAAAATTATAGAAACAGCCTAAGCCAGATTATAAAACAAGCAAAAATAGCGTATTATAAGAATCAGATTAGAATCTCCATAAATAACTCTAGAAAACTGTGGAAAGTAATTAATGAAGTTACTTCTAAAAGTAAACCATCAAATATAATGCAGAGTATACGTGATCCGACTGGTAATATAATTAATCATCAGATGGAAATATGTGAAATAATGAACCGACATTTTGCAACTATTGGGGAACAAATTTCTAGTTCAATCCTTCCGGCTGAAGTATATTCGGACAATGTAGAAATTTCAAATAACAATACACAAGTACTAACGGGAATGAGACCAATAGAGTTACTCCTTCCTTAGTACTCCTTCATATAAATAATTTGCGTATTGGTAAGGCACCAGGCCACGATATGTATACACCTTTTATGTTCAAAGAAATAAGAAACTATATAGCTGAGCCCCTTGCCTATATCTTTAATTTATCGCTCTCAACTGGAATTTTTCCAGAAACCCTTAAAAAAGCTATCGTCGTACCAATACACAAGGGTAACGACGTTTTAGACCCAAATAACTATCGCCCTATTTCAACCTTGTCAGTAATATCCAAAATCTTCGAGAAGTGTATAAAAACTAGACTAGTAGAATACTTTACTGTCTGCAATAGGCTAGCTTATAACCAATATGGTTTTAAAACAAATTGTAGTACATCTGATGCGCTTTATGATGTAACATCCTACATAAATGCAGCTCTTAATTGTAACGAAAAAGCAGTGGCCATTTTCCTTGATGCGAAAAAAGCTTTCGATACCGTAGACCACACTTTACTATTGAAGAAATTACACGAAGCGGGTATTCGCCACAGAGTGCTAGAGCTGTTACGATCATATATATCAGGTAGATCTCAGTGTGTCAAAATAGGTACGACCTTTAGTACTTCTCTATGTCTGGACTACGGCGTGCCTCAGGGAACAGTTTTGGGGCCTGTGCTTTTCTTAATATACATAAATGAACTATGTCACCTAGAAAATCATATGAAAGGGCGCATTGTAGTATATGCAGATGATACTGTATTAATGTTTAAAGGAAAGGACTGGCATTCGGTGACTGTTTCAGCAAATCGTGGAATAAAACTAATAAACGACTGGCTCTGTGAAAACAAAATTGCACTTAACTTAGAAAAAACAAAATATATAGCCTTTGGCGATAGCCCTAACATACAATTAAGTCTAGTTTTAAATTCAGCCGAAATAAAACGTACTCACGAAATAAAGTACCTGGGTGTCATAACTGAGGATAATTTGAAATGGGAAAATCACATTCTTAACTTATGTCAAAGAATTCGGAAAGCCTATTATAAGTTTCTCATTCTGCGAGATATACTTGATCTTGATTTACTCAGATCAGTATACTTTTCTTTCATTCAGTCGACCATCCAATATGGAATCATCCCAACGGGAAAAATAATGCTTACGGATATATTCGGTAAGCATTACGCGTAATGCGTGTAAGCATTACCGGACAATTACGCGTTGTTTCTTTTTAACATTGCATGTCCTAGGCTGGGAAGATTTATACAAGGGGAAACTCATGCTTTTAGCTCTATAGCTTTATGTATAAGAGCTTTTTGGAAAGTACGACACCGTATTCTCGCATTTATACGCCTCAATATGAATGAAAGCTTTGGCCGGCGGCCGATCGTATCTCTGCATGTGTGGTTTTTGCATGCTGACGCTCATTGGAAATTCCACTAGCCCTTTGCTACTAGGAGGAATTGTCTTCATACATTTTACTTACCCGTGCGTGATGATTTGAAATGCTTCGAAATTTTCATCTTTCCGCTTTATATAGCAGACTACTCATAACCGATGTATGCTCGCAAGTTCTTTTCCCCTTGTTTCTGCGAGTGAATTTCATTGGCCAGTCTTGGACTTATAAAATATGAGCTTTCTCCCTTGCAGCATTTTCCATGCTCCAAGTCATGTTTACGAGTATTTCTTATAATTGCTGGAAAATAGCTTTGGAAGTCGGAAATGTGCATTACCAGCATTGTTTGATTCATGCATTACGCCAGCATACATTACCGCGATTCCCGTTGGGATAGTCTGGGGTGCAGCCTTTACATCCAAACTAAAGCCTTTATGTAATGCACAGAGTAGACTGATAAAGCTATGTCTGAGGAATTCGAAGTTCTACTCAACGTCGCAGGCTTTCGCAGATTTCAGTGTACTTACAGTGCGTCAACTGTATGTAGTTAGTGCTTTGAAATACGTAATTGCAAATATTGCTAAATTTCCACTATATTGCTCACCCTATACAACACGCTTGCAAATTAATTCCCCTTTAGATATCCCACGAACGAAGAAAACATTAACTGGAAGGCACATAAGTATCTTGGGACCTAGATTATTTAACAAAGTTCCTTCACAGTTGCGCTCAACTCTAGATTTGACTAACTACAAACTAAAGCTTAAACTTTTTGTCACACAACATTTTGATGTGTTTAATGATGTAATACAATAATTGTTCTCACATGAATTACACTAATGTTATTATTTAAATGAATTAAATGAATTAAATTATGAATCAAATTCAGACATGAATTCCAGATATCAATAGTTTTAAAATTAGCAATCTATAATTTACAGTTTTGGCAATGATACGACTGCTCAATTTCCCACACACAAGCCTTATGCTCAAGTGGGAAACACTTTATTTTAAATGTCTGTATGTAATTGAATTGTACACACATATGCATCAATAAAGTGTATTTTCTATAAAAAAAAAAAAAAAAAAAAAAGGGTAGGCAATGGACGTCCATTGCGTCTGCGGAGTTGGTTGATGGAAGGGCACTACGGGGTCAAGATCTTTTGTCTGCTGAGGAGGCTGAGACCTTGTCAAAATTGTTGGAGGAGCAATTCGGTTTGATGGGAGAAGGGCTGGGGCGTGCTAAAACCGCCGAACACGTTATCAAAACGAAGGCGGTCCCGATCAAACAAAGATACTACCCGGTCTCACCTGCGGTACAGCGGCAGAATAATAAGAAGCTGGATGACTTGTTACAGATGGGGGTGGTTGAGCCCTCGTCCAGTCCGTGGTCATCTCCCATCTTACTAGTGCGGAAAAACGACGGTACGTATAGATTTTGCGTAGACTTTAGGAAGGTCAACGCCGTATCGGAAAAGGATGCGTATCCTCTTCCATATATTTCGAACACATTGGACAAATTGAGAAATGCCAAGTATTTGTCGACTCTAGATGTCAAGTCGGCATATTGGCAAGTTCCGATGGCAGAGGATTCGCGGCAATTTACGACGTTCACCGTGCCCGGTAGAGAACTGTTTCATTTTCTGTGAATGCCCTTTGGGCTGCACAACTCTGGAGCAACATGGCAGCGTCTCATCAATACCGTTCACCTACCTCACCGACTTAATCGTTGTGATAGAGACTTTTGAAAAACATATAGAGATCCTACAGGAAGTTTTCTCGCGACTGAGGGAGGAGGGTTTACGACTCTTTAAAGAAAAGTGCCAGTTTTGCAGGGCACAACTAAAGTATTTGGGCTACCTTGTCGACGTTGACGGCCTCAGGGTAGATCCCGAGAAGGTGTTAGCGGTGAACGTATTTCCTCGTCCAAATTCCGTAAAACAGGTTCGCCAACTCCTTGGGATGGTATCCTGGTATCGTGGTTTCATCCCTGGTTACGCGACGATGGTGGCTCCATAAGACGATTTGTTAAAGAAGGGTCGCAAGTTTGTGTGGTCCAAGGAGTGCGAGGAGGCTTTCGAAAGGTGCAAACGCAAGCTTACGTCAGCGCCGGTTTTGGCGTGCCCAGACTTTGATCTGCCGTTCAAAGTACAAACGGATGCTTCAGACGTGGGCATCGGAGCAGTGCTGAACCAAGCACACGCGTTGCGTGAAAAGGTCATTTGTTATCTGAGCAGGGCACTGTCGAATCAGGAAAGAAAATATTCCGTGACTGAACGAGAATGCTTGGCAGTGCTGTGGGCTGTCGAGAAATTTCGGCCCTACATAGAGGGGACACACTTCTACGTCATTACTGACCACCATTCCCTGGTCTGGCTGAATAATCTTAAGGACCCTACGGGCAGATTGGCTAGATGGGCAGTGAGGTTACAACAGTTTGACTTCGAGGTGATCCATCGGAAAGGAAAAGAGCACTTAGTGCCGGACGCGCTTTCACGAGCCGTAGTCAATGTTGATAGCGTAGATACCCCTCAAGTTTCGGAGCGTTGGTATTCGGGTATGATAGGGAAGGTGAGGGAAGACCCCGACAAGTACGAGGGCTGGAAGGTCGTAGGAGACACGCTGTTGAAACAAATGCCTGGTCGCAAGCAAAATGGGGAAAATACGAATGGTTGGAAGAGGGTTGTGCCAAAATCAGAGCGGGGAGATATCTTCAAACGGTGTCATGATGATCCGAAGGCGGGACACATGGAGTTTGCCCGAACGGTGGGTCGAGTCATGCAGAGTTTTTATTGGCCACAAATGCGGGCGGATATCCGCAAGTATGTGAGATCCTGCAAGGTGTGTTACACCATGGGACACGATTTGCATGGACCTGATTGGGCCGCTACTCAGGTCAACGCGCGGCCACTCATATATTCTGACAATTTTGGGTTACGTGACGAAGTACTCAGTCATACTACCGATGCGAACTGCTACTGCGTCGGCTGTTTTCCGTTTATTAGAGAAGAATGTCCTTGTGGTCTATGGAGTACCAAAGGTTATAGTATGCGATAATGGAGTACAGTTCACGGGCAAACAATTTCGGAAAGCGGTGGAAGAATATGGAGCGCGGGTGAGCTATACTGCCCTCTATCACCCTCAGGCTAATCCGGCCGAGCGACGTTACCAGGACATATGTTACGATGCTACGTTGCCGACAATCACTGCTCATGGGACCTATATTTGGCAAAAATTGCGTGCGCCCTGCGCACTTATCGACACCAAGTAACGAATTACTCCCCGTACTTTCTGAATTTCGGGAGGGAGATGGTAGCTTTCAGAGAAGAGGTGGAGCCCCCAGGGGGTAGGCAGTCGGTTTTCTCTCCAACGAAGAACGCGGAGATTGGAGACGATCCACAAGGAAGTTGTACTGAGAATGAGAAATGCAGCAAAGTCTAGCAAAGGGCGTTAAGACTTGCGGCGAAGAGGGGAGACTTTTCAAGTCGGGAATACTGTGTGGAGGCAGAACTACGTTCTGTCAGATGCGACTAAAAATTTTGTAGCAAAATTGGCTCCCGCATTTATCGGTCCTTTCAAGATTAACAAGAAAACGTCAGCATGGACTTTCGAAATGTTGGATATATAGGGGAAGCATGCGGGGATATGGCACGCGAAGGACCTCAAGCCGTTTATCGAGAGCGAGTGCGAGGCCAAGGATATCTAACGGAGATAGAAATGAGCTTGATGTCATTCAACGCACACTCGTGATGTAAGAAATAAAATAAGAAATAGAAAAAAAAATATATGTATAAATATGTATAAATAGAGGAGGGTTAGTCAGGATTAGTGTAAAGGGTGGGGTAAATTGGCGTTGGATTAGAAAATGAAAGATGAAATCTTCAGAGATAGAGTGTATCTGGTGAGAACGCACATATAGGTTAGTATAAGCTACGTTACGAAACGAAAAGTAGGAGTAAGATTAGGAGGCTTACCGAGTGGTCACCGTGGTTTTCGATTTCTAAGTTGTTTTGGGTTTTCCTTTCGTTTTTAACCCCTTTAGGTTTTCTTTTATTTGTTTAGTATTTAAACGCAGATCTGTTGGTGGAGGTTTGTGTTGTCGGTGGTGGTTGGTAGGGTAAGCTTAAATAATAATGAATAGGATTAGCAATGATAGGATGATAGAACTGTAAGTATAGTATATGGAACGGAAAACGGCTTAAGTTTAAGGAATTAGCTCAACCGTTATGTACAAGGTACGAGTGTTAGTTGATAATTTTAATCAGTAGGGTTAGATTAGAGTTAGCCTGGGTTAGTAATACAGGGATAGGGATAGCGCGGATGGATTCGGAAAAAAAAATCGGATGTTAGAGGAATTTGGTGGTGGTTAAAATATTAGGGGAAACAAAGGATGAAGGGTAGTTAAAAGTAAGTCAAATATAAGGTTACAGTTAGATTTCAAGGTTTAAGTCCTACTTGTGTTAGAGGGGTTTAAAAAAAAATAGTAAAATACCGTAGTCAGAAGTAAATTCCGTGTCGTGTCACCTCCTTTAGCGTTCCCTTTTCAACTCGGTTTCTTTTGTTTTTTTTTGGTTCTTGTTATGGTCCGATGATGAGTCTTGCAGGTTCCTAAAATCGAGATCAATTTGCATTAGAATCTTGGATAACAAATGATCGGGTGCCAATACCAGTACAAACACTAAAACAGGCAACATGTAGCCAAGCAGGGAAAGGTCTGGTAGGGAAAAAGGGGCCGCTGTGCGTGTGAGTAGGTTTGAATGTCGGCACGAGAATAAGTATGGTGTGATTCCGTGAATATAAAATCGGAATTCAAGGATCCGTGGGTTATTTATGCTTTTATGTAAGGACAGGACCGAGCTAGAAAAACAGACGTGTGAATCGAATTTCGGATACCGTGTTCCAAACTTTTGTGGTAATCGCGACAGATCGGAAAAGATAATTGTCGAGAATTTCGACGAAATTCTCTGAAGCGAGGGGGGTTACGGTTCACAGTTTTTCTTTAAGGTTTAAAATCAAAAAAAAATTCTCCAGCGTCCTCCAAAAGGGAAAACGATGGAGATGGGTCGCGAATCACAGCTCTCAGAGTTTAACCTGAAGATAAATAGACCAAAACAATGTGATAAGGAAATAATTAACCTATAATTTGTAATGTGTAATTAATCTATAATTTTTAATTTGCCTTGAGCAGCGTAACGAGAAGTTTATTTAGTTTTTAAGTTCGAGTGCGACGAGATCACGAAAGAAGTACAGGCGTCCGCCGCAACGGAAAAGACAAAAAACCATAACGACCACCCAAGATGTCATCAACAGTATCAAATAGAACACAACTATTCGATCGGGACGACCATCAAAGTCGCGAAAAGATATTTATCCGACAGGTGCTCGGTATGGATGCGTCAAACGAAGGCAGAGATCAGGACCTGCATCGCACCTGAACGCACGGTGGAGCGACGCACGGTGGAGCGACGCACGCTTTTGACATCAGTAGGCAACATCACTGACCTGTGTCAATAGTTGACCTAGTTTTATTAGGATGGCAGCAGCCGCGGCAGATATGATGAGAACCGTATTTGTTCAAATCGGTTTTAGTCAAGGAAAACAGGAAAAAAAAACACCAAAACTAAGTGTACACGGCTGAAACGGAATGTAGCCAACAGCAGCGAAAAATCCATTTCTAACATAGACAAAATCAAATTGAAGACGTCACTTACCGCGCGAAACGCGAATTTGTCGCAAATGACGCACACCGCACTATCGAATTCACATTATGCCAGGGGAGACGTCGGCGCCTGACAAATGAAATCGAGTATTATCAGCGCTGATTCCGTAGCCATCGTCACCCAGGAAAAAATCGAATCGTTTGTGATCCAGCCGATTTGCATGACCCCGGGCATTATGATGAAAGCTTCGAGTATTAGCGCCCAGAACTGACCGAAGAGGCGATTTGTTTTCGAATAAAGCGTAGAGTTGAACGACGAAGTCATTGAATTGAATTTGAGGAAACTTACCTGTTAGGTACAACGGACACTTCCGAAAGTGTATGCATCACTGCGAGCCTCGACACCAGAAGCCTCGACACCAAAAAGATTTCCTGCGGGCGAGATGATGGAAAAAGGGTCTCTTTTTGGCGTCAGACGGGTGAAAGTTAGGAAGTTCGAGTGGTGGAGGCTTAGACCCTGTAACGAAGTTCTTTTGTTTTGCATGTGAACCGGCGGTGAAGGAGTCGAAGGCGGTTATTGGCAGGAGTGTCGAAAGTAACGAATCGAAGAAAAGGTGGTTTCATAAGCAGTCGACGGATGGAAGCAGTTTTTGACCCGATCAGCAAGAAGTTTTCGAACTGAAACTAAGTTGGCGATTCTGATCCGGCGGTCTGCAGTGAGATATTTGTGCGAAGAGCGACCCGATCATCAAGCAAAATCGAGTGCGGTTTAGCGGCGAAGTCATCGAGGTGATCAAGGCGAAAAAAAAAGTCAAGGTAGTGTGCACACTAGTTTTAAGTAGATTAGGAAGCTAATGTAAAAAACTTTATATGAAATCCGAAACTGGACGTAGATATGGTGAATTAAAAATTGTAGCCGGAATTGATAAAGTCGAATTTTGAGAGTTTTTAGTGCAAGACATCGGAAACAGTTGATTTTTTTTATAGTCTAGAACGCTCAAGGATAGCGAAAAGACGTTTGTGTGAGAACCGTAAGATTGCTTGAATAACCGGTCGCGAGGGTGAGAGAAACGACGACGTCGACTTCTCGCTTCAGAGCGTCGTTGACGAGGTGATTTCGGGGTTTTGAAGCGAGTGGCGCCCGAACCACCCCAACTCCGGTGAGCGAACCTCCCGAAATCACCCCCCGTGGATAAAGTTGGTATCCAGGGGATTTTTGCAAGTCATTGTAACGGTCTAAGGTAACAAATTGGCGCCCAACGTGGGGCCACATAACGGTGAATAACGGGGAAAACGGTACAAAACGGTACTCGGGAAATTTTTAGTTTACCAAGTCCCAAATTGTGGGAAGGCGTGTAGCGAAAGAAAAACGTACCATTATGGTCGAGACCGTTGAAAACCGTTAGTTTAGCGCGAAATCTCGAAACCGGACGTGAAATAATTGAGTTAATCGGGTATTTTTTTGAAGTTGAATTGGTCGTAGTTACGGTGGGATTAACATTTTTACTAATGTTCGAAGAACAATAGTATTAAACTCGTTTCGCCGAAAATTCATATTTCTTTATATATATATATATATATATATATATATATATATATATATATATATATATATATATATATATATATATATATATATATATATATATATATATATATATATATATATATATATATATATATCAGCAAAATGATTAAGGGAGATAATCTCTAGAGTGGCCGATCCGATTGAGTTGAAATTTCCGGAGAACGTAGATGTATATAGTAGGTAGGTCTATGACTTTCTTAAATTCAGATATCCTAAACCTTTTGGCGGCGTCGAGCGTTTTAGTCAATATTGAGGAACTCCTATATTTCCAAGCAGTGTAAATTTTTGTTGAAGAAAAGCATTGGAAATGAAAACTAATTATGTTTTAAGCTTGTCTATGATAAAAAAACTCTAGCGCACCTGAACCGCTAGAAACACTAATGTTCGAAGAACAGTAGAAGAATCGTGCAGGTTTTGAGTGCATATTCCACCACATGAGCTGCTTATTACGGCCAAACTGTTTCAAACGCCACGTTCTACTTTGGTCTCAATAATGCATTATAACTCATATGGTGGAAGGTTTCAGATATTACCACTGGCATGAATTTCAACGTTTATGAGAGCGAAACACGGGTTAATTATATTCGTTATCATTTGCTTATTTCACAAAATTTCGAAAGCAGCATCTCATATAACATCAATGAAGAAAATGCTTAGTGCCTGCAGCACTGTAACTGAAGTTGGTGTTTGGGGCTGCGATCCGAAAAATTTGCAGAACTTTGGGAATTAAAACATCGGTTATTTATTTTCATTGTAAATGTTTCCGGTATGAATACTAACTGTAAGGATTTATTGATACAAAAGTAGCACAACCGACTCGTGCTGGCAACCTTTCGCTAGTATCAAAGCCAAAAATATATCACATCTGCTTCACGTTGTTATATTACATTCGAAGTTATAGTAGTATAAAGAAATTTAGGATTACCTGCAGCGAGTTTTTTCAAATAATGGAAAGCTTAATATTTGCTGTTTATTGTCACTACCATATCATTACCAATTGAAAATTCTACGATGAAACCGCTTAATAAAGATATTGCAAACAAACACAAAACCAACAATAACTGGCACCCCTATCGTGGCTTTTCAACCAAATTTGGCCTGAATAATGTCTATAATAGGTTCCATTAATTGTATGAAATTCGTATTGATTTCATGACTGCACTGGAAGTTATAGGGCAAAAAGTTTTATTTTCCTGAGCGAATTTTCAAATCCAAAGACACAAAAATTACCATAGTTGGCAGCACCAATCGAATTTTTCAACCAAATTTCTATCAAACAGAGTTTAGAGTAAGGTTCAGCTACTGTGTCAATTTCATGAAAATCTGGTTACTTATTCAAATTTCATAGGGCAAAAAACAGTTTTTTTTCTTTGTAATTTTTCAAGATGGCACCACTGGCACAGAGTTGCCCACAATTCAAAATCGCTTCTATCAGACCTGGTCCTACTTAAGTCCAATGCATTCTGTAAATTTCAATGGTATCTGATTATTGATTCGTGAGTTCCCGTGAACAGAAATTTTTGATGCTAAAAATATAGGTTGACTGGGAAAGGGTTACCGTTCTTGTCCGACATGAAATTTCCAAAGTTTTTCTTTGAACGTATAGATAAAGCATAAGATTTGTATACAGATTGGTTTTATTGTAAGAAACGGACAGTTTTTGGAAATTCGATCGTTTAATGTTTTCACTTCCAAATTTTTATTTTTTTCAAATTTAAGACACCAAAATTATCATAGCTGGCAGCTCCAACCGAATTTTTCAACCAAATTTCTACCAAACGTGGCTTGAGGTAGGGTTAAGCTACTGTGTGAATCTCGTCAAAATCGAACGATTCAATCAGAATTTATAGGGCTAAAAGCAGTTATCTTTTTTAGTGATTTTTCAAGATGGCACCACTGGCACAGAATCGCCCGCATTTCAAAATCACTTCTATCAGACCTTATTGGTATTGGTCCTATATAGGACCAATACATTCTGCAAATTTCAATTAATTCTGCTGATTGGATCGTGAGTTTCCGTGAACAGAAGTTTTTGATGCTAAAAATATAGGTAAATTGGGCAAGGGTTACCAGGCGTGCCCGTTATACCATATAAAATTTTTTTTTTTGTTTATGTAAACAAAGCACAAAATTTACATATGAGTGGCTTGTTTTTGAAGACGCGGCAGTTTTTCAAGAGAAACGATGATTTGGAGGTTTTCACTTTCAGTGCCTGCCCTAGCTACAGGGTTGCCAGCACGCTCATCAAAAGCTACACAAATCTACAACCAAATAATATCAATATGTCCTAAAAATTTGGTAATGATTGAATAGCTTTGTCAAAAGTTATCGCAATTTAAAAATTTTCAAGTTTTCCCGTTCTGTTTTTAGGCACCCAGCGCACACATGGGGTTAAAAAATTCCAAAACATTATCCGATTCACATGTAAAAGACGTTCAAAATTTATTTCGTCAACTTTATTTTTGCAAAACTTATTTGTGTACGGAATAATAGGTTTATTAAAAATATCACTAAAATGGCCGCCGGCGCCAAAGGGTTAAAGATTATTAACTTTTTGTGAGACCTGGCACTATTCTGCATATACACCAATGTGTCCTGAAAATTTCAGCTCAATCGGATGGCGCGTTCCTGAGATTTTTTCACTGAAATTTTTTGATGATATATATATATATATATATATATATATAGAAATATGAATTTTTGGCCAAAGTGATTTTAATACTAATGTTCTTCTTCGAACATTAGTAAAAATTGGAAATTTTGAGCCGTGAGTTGGTGCAGGGTGCAGAAAAATAGGCAAGGAATTTTTTTCAAATTTTGATTTGTCATTACTTGTAAGAAAAACAATGGATCATCGTGAAAATTACAGAACGTATTGATGTTGACTAATATATGGCACATATAGTTTTTCAGCATAAAGCGAGTAATTCTGTAGCTGTGGCAGGCTGCTGAAAAAAAATCCTTCAAATCATTGACCTTCCTGAAAAATTTTTGATTTTTGACAAAAATTTCAAATCTTTGATAAATTTTATCCTTTGTCCTTCAACTCAAGACAAAATTTTCAAAATTCCGATTTGCATAAGAACGACAACCCATCACCAAATTACCTCTATTTTCAGCACTCGAAAGTTCTGTTCACGAGAACTGACGACCGGATAATTCGATCGTAATGAAATTTACAGGATATGTTGGTATTAGCTAGGACCAGGTCCGATAGAAGTGAGTTTGAAATGCGGGCAACCCTGTGGCAGGGGTACCATCTTGAAAAACTACTGAGAAAAAAACATCTTTTTGGCCTATAACTTCCGATTAAGCCATCAGATTTTAACAAAATTTACACATTATTTGGATGTTTTTTCTCTGTAACATTTGGTGAAAATTTGGTTGAAAAATTAGCATAGCGCTGGCAGCTGTGGTGATTTTTGTCTCATAAATCTTGCAAATTTGCTCAGCAAAATAAAGCTTTTTTCCCTATAACTTCCGGTCCAGTGTAGAAATCAAAACGAAGTTCATGCAGTAAATGGACCCTAATGTAAACCAAATGTCGTAGGAATTTCGTACAAAAATCAAGAAAGGGCTGCCAGTTATGACCATTTTCGTAATTTTGTGGAATTTCTTTACTGAGCGATTATGTCATTAGATTTCCTATTAAAAATGATCCTGCAATGAAAGTAAACAACAAATATTAACGTTTTAAAAATTTGAAAAGTTTTTAGAGTGGTACCCCTAAAATTCTGTTCACCCGTATACCTTCAGCGCAGTGATTCAATCGAAACGAAATTTACTGGTTGGGTTTAACTTAACGTGAAGCAGATTTGGTATGTATTTTGCTTTGCTGCTGACACAAGCTAACCAGCAATGTGCCATTTCCGTTAATATTGCACCAACAGATGCTTCAAATTACGTTCTCATATGCAAAGCATTTGCAATACAAATAAGGAATCAATTTTTAAATTTTCCGAGTTTTGAACATTTTTCGGATGGCAGCCTCAAACAACGTTTAACCGCTGAAACTTTCGATGAAATCCTGCGATGAGAACGCAATTCAAAGGATAAGTTGATTTAAGTATGAGCTTGTTATGGTAAACTTATTGCTGCTTCGTTCGGAAAGTGTAACCAGCACTGAACATTTTCATCATTTGTGTTATAGTTGAGTTTTGTTGCTTTGGATAAGGAATGGTTGATATGATTCTACAAAACAGTGTGTTACGTTTTTCCACACACAAAATTAGTTTTCTAGCGGTTCAGGTGCGCTAGATTTTTTTTATATACGAGTATATCTATTTTACGCAAGACTTGAAATTGGATTTACTGCATGTTTTTCATCTATATCAGAATCTACTGAATTGAATATTTTACATTTATCATTTAATAATATATAAAAATATGTATACTTGAATTCTGATAAACGAATGAGTGGGAGTGAGTGTGTTTTGTGTGATACGGGTGCGTAGCGTATGTCTGTTTCCAGATAAAAGATAAAGGTGCGAATTTTGGTGAGGGAGCGGATTGTGAAGCTATTGAGCCCAACAGTATAGCGGGAGCGAGGGAACGGCAGGTTTTTTTGTTCAAATACAGTATTTTCGGTATTAGAAAGTTTCAGGGGGGATTGGCTTCCTGGGTTCTATTTTAGTTGGTGAACTTTATTGAGTGGTTGATCGAGTTTTTTTAGGTTTTGGCTCGAAACAGGTCACACAGTGATTCGGTTACCTGAATATTAATATTCCCATATATCGTCTAGCCTCTAGGCCATTTTCGCAAGAACTTTTTCTTTTTATATATACGGGCACTTACTAAGTTGGGCAGGGTAATGAAGATTTTGGTAGACCGATTGAATAAGGGCGAGCTCACTTATGAGCTTGCCATCCGTGGTTTTGCGTCGGACTCGGAAAACGCTGAGGGCGACCCTGAAAGCGGAGGTCGAGGAGTTGGTCGCGAGAGTGCCGCTTCTGATTTCCTAAAGACGAAGGTGAAGATCGAGTTTGCGTTCCGTCGACTGGGGAATATGCAGGCAGTCACCAATGAACAAAAAGACGGCGCTAGGACTGCGGAACCGTTTCATTTTGGCGATGGGGACCTTTGTGTCAAAAACTGAAGAGGCGAGCGAGGACGAAGAGGAACTGGTTGATGGCGGTCGTACATCGGTCATTCCAGTGGAGGTTAGAGCTCCGGGTCTGGCAGAGGTGGCAAAATGGGGTTTAAAATTTAGTGGAGACTCTTCTGGCTCGGTAAACGCGTTCTTCGAGCGTGTCGAGGAGCTGCAGCAAGCGATGGGACTCACCAAGTCACAATTGTTTAGAGCAGCTGGCGATTTGTTCGACTTATGGGCCCTAATATGGTTTCGTGCAAATCGCAACTTGGTGTCGTCTTGGGATGAGCTGGTTACTGAGCTCAAGGCGGAATTTTCGCCCTCAGATTATGAGAGAAAACGAGTCTGTCGAAGTCTTTGTAGCAGTTGTGGAGCGCCTGTTCAGCCGACTGAGGACGAGTTGCTCAGAGGAGGAAAAACTGCGCACGTTGCGAAGAAATATAGCTCCGTTCTACCAGCAGCAATTGTCTCTTACGCAGGTGACATCTATTGCGGATTTGGTGAGGATGGGTCGTAGCCTAGATGCTACCAGAGCGTCGGTGGCAGCATTCGTACCACCCACCACGCGGGCTAGGCGCTGTTTGGAGCTGGATTTGGCGTACGTAAGAGCGAAGAACGTTGAGCGAGTCGCCTCCATATCGAGTGGAACGTGAATCCAATGCTGGAACTCCAAGCGAGACGGACACATAGCAAGAGAATGCCCGGAGCCGCGACGATGTTTCGGGCGCGGTCGCCAAGGGGTAATGCGGTCGGCATGCCCGAACTCCCAGTCGAAAGCTACTAGTCGGGAAAATCGGTCACGGCCGAATCCTCTGGTTGCGGGAAACGAACGTCGTGTTCGCTAAGCGGTCGAGCGAGCACCATAAGGAGACCGCGCCAGGAAGATCAACAGCCGAAGGTGGATTATGCTCTCGTCAGTACCAGTCAAGACAGCCGTCCGCACCTGCAGGTGGAGATATCTCCAAACGGTGTCATGATGATGCGAAGGTGGGACACATGGGGTTTGCCACAACGGTGGGTCGAGCCATGCAGAGTTTTTATTGGCCACAAATGCGGGCGGATATCCGCAAGTACGTGAGATCCTGCAAGGTATGCCAGTCGTGCAAGGTGGAGCGGAAAGCACCGAGGGGTTTGATGTCCAGTAGGGCTGGTGAGGCGAGGTCTCCATGGGCAATGATTTGCATGGACCTGATTGGGCCGCTACCCAGGTCAACGCGCGGCCACTCATATATTCTGACAATTTTGGATTACGTGACGAAGTACTCAGTTATACTACCGATGGTAAAAGCTACTGCGTCGGCTGTTTTCCGTTTATTAGAGGAGAATGTCCTTCTGGTCTATGGAGTACCAAAGGTTATAGTATGCGATAATGGAGTACAGTTCACGGGCAAACAATTTCGGAAAGCGGTGGAAGAATATAGAGCGCGGGTGAGCTATATCACCCTCAGGCTAATCCGGCCGATTGACGTTACCAGGCTAGGACATAAAATGTATGTTACGATGCTACGTTGCCGACAATCACCGCTCATGGGACCTATACTTGGCAAAAATTGCGTGCGCCCTGCGCACTTATCGACACGAAGTAACGGGTTACTCCCCTTACTTTCTGAATTTCGGGAGGGAGATGGTAACGTTCAGAGAAGAGGTGGAGCCCCCAGGGGGTAGGCAGTCGGTTTTCTCTCCAACGAAGAACGCGGAGACTTTGGAGGCGATCCACAAGGAAGTTGTACTGAGAATGAGAAATGCAGCAAAGTCTAGCAAAGGGCATTAAGACTTGCGGCGAAGAGGGGAGACTTTTCAAGTCGGGGATACTGTGTGGAGGGAGAACTACGTTCTGTCAGATGCGACTAAACATTTTGCAGAAAAATTGGCTCCCACATTTATCGGTCCTTTCAAGATTAACAAGAAAACGTCAGCATGGACTTCCGAATTGTTGGATATAAAGGGGAAGCATGCGGGGATATGGCACCCGAAGGACCTCAAGCCGTATATCGAGAGCGAGTGCGAGGCCGACAGTATCTAGCGGAGACAGAAATGAGCTTGATGTCATTCAACGCACACTCGTGATGTAAGAAATAATAAATAGGAAAAATATATATATAAATATGTAAAACCGCCCTCTATTAAGGGCGGTTTAGCGGCGAAGTCATCGAGGTGATCACGGCGAAAGAAAAAGTCAAGGTAGTGTGCACACTAGTTTTAAGTAGATTAGGAAGCTAATGTGAAAAACTTTATATGAAATCCGAAATCGGACGTAGATATGGTTAATTAATAATTGTAGCCGGAATTGTTAAAGCTCAATTTTGAGAGTTTTTAGTGCAAAACATCGGAAACAGTTGATTTTTTTTAGAGTCTAGAGTGCTAAAGGGTAGTGAAAAGACTTTTGTGTGAGAACTGTAAGATTGCTTAAATAAGCGGTCGCGAGGGTAAGAAAAACGACGACGTTGACTTCTCGCTTCAGAGCGTCGTTGACGAGGTGATTTCGGGGTTTTGAAGCGAGTGGCGCCCGAACCACCCCAACTCCGGTGAGCGAACCTCCTGAAATCACCCCCCGTGGATAGAGTTGGTATCCAGGAGATTTTTACGAGTCATTGTAACGGTCTACGGTAACAAATTGGCGCCCAACGTGGGGCCACATAACGGTGAATAACGGGGAAAACGGTACAAAACGGTACTCGGAAAATTTTTACTTTACCAAGTCCCAAATTGTGGGAAGGCGTGTAGCGAAGGAAAAACGTACCATTAGGGTCGAGACCGTTGAAAACCGTTAGTTTAGCGCGAAATCTCGAAACCGAACGTGAACAATTGAATTTATCGGGTATCTTTTTGAAGTTGAATTGGTCGTAGTTACGGTGGGATTATCATTTTTTTTATATACGAGTATATCTATTTTACGCAAGACTTGAAATTGGATTTACTGCATGTTTTTCATTTATAACAGAATCTATTGAATTGAATATTTTACATTTATCATTTTATAATATATAAGAATATCTATACTTGAATTCTGTTAATGAATGAGTGGGAGTGAATGTGTTTTGTGTGATACGGGAGCGTAGCGTGTGTCTGTTTCCAGATAACAGATAAAGGTGCGAATTTCGGTGAGGGAGCGGATTGTGAAGCTATTGAGCCCAACAGTATAGCGGGAGCGAGGGAACGGCAGGTTTCTTTTGTTCAAATAAAGTATTTTCGGTATTAGAAAGTTTCAGGGGGGATTGGCTTCCTGAGTTCTATTTTAGTTGGTGAACTTTATTGAGTGTTTGATCGAGTTTTATTAGGTTTTGGCTCGAAATAGGTCACACAGTGATTCGGTTACCTGAATATTAATATTCTCATATATCAGCTAGCCTCTAGGCCATTTTAGCAAGAATTTTTTCTTTTTATATATACGGGCACTTACTAAGTTGGGCAGGGTAATGAAGATTTTGGTAGACCGGTTGAATAAGGACGAGCTCACTTATGAGCTTGCCATTCGTGGTTTTGCGTCAGACACGGTGGAAAACATACGGAAAACGCTGAGGGCGACCCTGAAAGCGGAGGCCGCGTTAGATACCTCGTATGTGCAGGCCGAGTTTCCTTACAGCTACGAGACCGATTATGCGGAATTTGAGGCCAAGGCATTGGAGGTCGAGGAGTTGGTCGCGAGAGTGTCGGGAGAGAGTGCCGCTTCTGATTTCCTAAAGACGAAGGTGAAGATCGAGTTTGCGTTCCGTCGACTGGGGAATATGCAGGCAGAGTCACCAATGAATAAAAAGACGGCGCGAGGGGACTGCGGAACCGTTTCATTTTGGCGATGTGTCCAAAACTGAAGAAGCGAGCGAGGACGAAGAGGAACTGGTTGACGGCGGTCGGTCATTTCAGTGGAGGTTAGAGCTCCGGGTCTGGCAGAGGTGGCAAAATGAGGTTTAAAATTTAGTGGAGACTCTTTTGGCTCGGTGAACGCGTTCCTCGAGCGTGTCGAGGAGCTGCGGCACGCGAAGGGACTCACCAAGTCACAATTGTTTAGAGCAGCTGTCGATTTGTTCGACTCACTGGCCCTAATATGGTTTCGTGCAAATCGCAACTTGGCGTCGTCTTGGGATGAGGTGGTTACTGAGCTCAAGGCGGAATTTTTGCCCTCAGATTATGAGGATCGTCTATGGGATGAAATTCGAAGACGCACACAAGGCGAAAACGAGTCTGTCGGAGTCTATGTAGCAATTATGGAGCGCCTGTTCAGCCGACTGAGGACGAGTTGCTCAGAGGAGGAAAAACTGCGCACGTTGCGAAGAAATATAGCTCCGTTCTACCAGCAGCAATTGTCTCTGACGCAGGTACATCAAATGCGGATTTGGTGAGGATGGGTCGTAGCCTAGATGCTACCAGAGCGTCGGTGGCAGCATTCGTACCACCCACCACGCGGGCTAGGCGCTGTTTGGAGCCGGATTTTGCGTACGTGGGAGCGAAGGACGTTGAGCGAGTCGCCTCCATGTCGAGTTGAACGTGGGTGAATCCAATGCTGGAACTGCAAGCGAGACGGACACATAGCCAGAGAATGCCCGGAGCCGCGACGATGTTTCGGGTGCGGTCGCCAAGGGGTAATGCGGTCGGCATGGCCGAACTCCCAGTCGAGAGCTACTAGTCGGGAAAATCGGTCACGGCCGAATCCTCCGGTTGCGGGAAACGGACGTCGTGTTCGCTAAGCGGTCGAGCGAGCACCATAAGGAGGCCGCGCCAGGAAGATCAACAGTCGAAGGTGGATTATGCTCTCGTCAGTACCAGTCAAGACAGTCGTCCGCACCTGCAGGTGGAGATAGAGATTAGATTCGGGAGCAAGTAGGACTATTGTTGGTGGGAGGGGATGGTCTCGGTTGAAAGCGAAAGGTGTAAAGTTGAACAAAATGGAATTGGTAAAGTTCGGCTGGCGAATGGCATGATGTGCTCGGTATTGGGTGAAGTGCAAGTGAAGTTTTCATTGAACGGTCAGGAGCATAATCTGGAATCATTGGTGATACCGTCGATTCCCCAAGAAGTGGTCTTAGGGATAGATTTCTGGAAGTGTTTTGGGGTGGTGCTTGATATGAAGGGTAGGCAATGGACGTCCATTGCGTCTGCGGAGTTGGTTGATCGAAGGGCACTACGGGGTCAAGATCTTTCGTCTGCTGAGGAGGCCGAGACCTTGTCAAAATTGTTGGAGGAGCAATTCGGTTTGATGGGAGAAGGGCTGGGGCATGCTAAAACCGTCGGACACGTTATCAAAACGAAGGCGGTCCCGATCAAACAAAGATACTACCCGGTTTCACCTGCGGTACAGCGGCAGATTAATAAGGAGCTGGATGACATGTTACAGATGGGGATGGTTGAGCCCTCGTCCAGTCCGTGGTCATCTCCTATCTTACTAGTGCGCAAAAAGGACGGTTCGTATAGATTTTGCTTAGATTTTAGGAAGGTCAACGCCGTATCGGAAAAGGATTCGTATCCTCTTTCATATATTTCGAACACATTGGACAAATTGAGAAATGCCAAGTACTTGTCGACTCTAGATGTCAAGTCGGCATATTCGCAAGTTCCAATGGCACAGGATTCGCGGCAATTTACGGCGGTCAACGTGCCCGGTAGAGAACTGTTTCATTTTCTGCGAATGCCCTTTGGGCTGCACAGCTCTGGAGCAACATGGCAGCGTCTCATCGATACCGTTCTCAGTCCCACGTTAGAACCTTTCGTGTTCACCTACCTCGATGACATAATCGTTTTGACAGAGACTTTTGAAAAACGTATAGAGATCTTCCAGGAAGTTTTCTCGCGTCTGAGGGAGGAGGGTTTACGACTCTCTAAAGAAAAGTGCCAGTTTTGCAGGGCACAACTTAAGTATTTGGGCTACTATGTCGACGTTGAGGGCCTCAGGGTAGATCCCGAGAAGGTGTTAGCGGTGAACGTATTTCCTCGTCCAAATTCCGTAAAACAGGTTCACCAACTGGTATCGTGGTTTCATCCCTGGTAACGCGACGATGGTGGCTCCATTAAGCGATTTGATAAAGAAGGGTCGCAAGTTTGTGCGGTCCAAGGAGTGCAAGCAAGCTTTCGATAGGTGCAAGCGCAAGCTTACGTCAGTGCCGGTTTTGGCATCCCCGGACTTTGATCTGCCGTTCAAAGTACAAACGGATGCTTCAGATGTGGGTATCGGAGCAGTGCTGAGCCAAGCACACGCGTTGGGTGAAAAGGTCATTTGTTATCTGAGCAGGGCACTGTTGAATCAGGAAAGAAAATATTCCGTGACGGAACGAGAATGCTTGGCAGTGCTGTGGGCTGTCGAGAAATTTCGGCCCTACATAGAGGGGACACACTTCTACGTCATTACTGACCACCATTCCCTGGACTGGCTGAATAATTTCAAGGACCCTACGGGCAGATTGGCTAGATGGGCAGTGAGGTTACAACAGTTTGACTTCGAGGTGATCCATCGGAAAGGTAAAGAGCATTTAGTGGCGGACGCACTTTCACGAGCCGTAGTCAATGTTGATAGCGTAGATACCCCTCAAGTTTCGAAGCGTTGGTATTCGGGTATGATAGGGAAGGTGAGGGAAGACCCCGACAAGTACGAGGGCTGGAAGGTCGTAGGAGACACGCTGTGGAAACATTTGTCTGGTCGCAAGCAAAATGAGGAAAATACGAATGGTTGGAAGAGGTTTGTGCCAAAATCAAAGCGGGGAGATATCTTTATCATGATGATCCGAAGGCGGGACACATGGGGTTTGCCCGAACGGTGGGTCGAGTCATACAGAGTTTTTATTGGCCACAAATGCGGGCGGATATCCGCAAGTATGTGAGATCCTGCAAGCTGTGTCAGTCATGCAAGGTGGAGCGGAAAGCACCGAGGGGTTTGATGTCCAGTAGGGCTGGTGAGGCGAGGTCACCATGGGAAATGATTTGCATGGATCTGATTGGGCCGCTACTCAGGTCAACGCGCGGCCACTCATAGATTCTGACAATTTTGGATTACGCGACGAAGTACTCAGTCATACTACCGATGCGAACTGCTACTGCGTCGGCTGTTTTCCGTATATTAGAGGAGAATGTCCTTCTGGTCTATGGAGTACCAAAGGTTATAGTATGCGATAGTGGAGTACAGTTCACGGGCAAACAATTTCGGGAAGCGGTGGAAGAATATGGAGCGCGGGTGAGCTATACTGTCCTCTATCACCCTCATGCTCATCCGGCCGAGCGACGTTACCGGGACATAAAATATATGTTACGATGCTACGTTGCCGACAATCACCGCTCATGGGACCTATACTTGGCAAAAATTGCGTGCGCCCTGCGCACTTATCGACATCAAGTAACGAATTACTCCCCGTACTTTCTGAATTTCGGGAGGGAGATGGTAACCTTCAGAGAAGAGGTGGAGCGCCAAGGGGGTAGGCAGTCGGTTTTCTCTCCAACGAAGAACGCGGAGATTGGAGACGATCCGCAAGGAAGTTGTACTGAGAATGAGAAATGCAGAAAAGTCTAGCAAAGGGCGTTAAGACTTGCGGCGAAGAGGGGAGACTTCTCAAGTCGGGGATACTGTGTGGAGGCAGAACTACGTGCTGTCAGATGCGACTAAAAATTTAGCAGCAAAATTGGCTCCCGCATTTATCGGTCCTTTCAAGATTAACAAGAAAATGTCAGCATGGACTTTCGAATTGTTGAATATATAGGGGAAGCCTGTGGAGATATGGCACGCGAAGGACCTCAAGCCATATATCGAGAGCAAGTGCGAGGCAGGGAATATTTAGCGAAGATAGAAATGAGCTTGATGTCATTCAACGCACACTTGTGATGTAAGAAATAATAAATAGAAAAAAATATATGTATAAATATGTATAAATAGAGGAGGGTTAGTCAGAATTAGTGTAAAAGGTGGGGTAAATTGGCGTTGGATAAGAAGATAAAAGATTAAATCTACAGAGAAAGAGTGCATCTGGTGAGGACGCACATAAAACTTAGTATAAGTTACGTGACGAAACGAAAAATAGGAGTAAGATTAGGAGGCTTACCGAGTGGTCACCGTGGTTTTCGATTTCTGAGTTGTTTTGGGTTTTCCTTTCCTGTTTAACCCCTTTAGGTTTTCTTTTATTTGTTTAGTATTTAAACGCAGATCTGTTGGTGGAGGTTTGTGTTGTCGGTGGTGGTTGGTAGGGTAAGCTAAAATAATAATGAATAGGATTAGCAATGATAGGATGATAGAACTGGAAGTATAGTATATGGAATGGTACTAGTATATGGAATGGTACACGACTTTAGTTAAAGGAATTAGCTCAACCGTTATGTACGATAATTTTAATCAGTAGGGTTAGATTAGAGTTAGCCTGGGTTAGTAATACAGGGATAGGGATAGCGCGGATAGATTCCGAAAAAAAATCGGATGTTAGAGGAATTTGGTGGTGGTTAAAATATTATGGGAAACATAGGGTGAAGGGTAGTCAAAAGTAAGTCAAGTATAAGGTTACAGTTAGATTTCGAGGTTTTAGTCCTACTTGTGTTAGAGGGATATAAAAAAAAGAGTAAAATACCGTAGTCAGAAGTAAATTCCGCGTCGTGTCACCTCCTTTAGCGTTCCTTTTTTCAACTCGGTTTCTTTTGTTTTTTTTGTTCTTGTTATGGTCCGATGATGAGTCTTGCAGGTTCCTAAAATCAAGATCAATTTGCATTAGAATCTTGGATAACAAATGATCGGTTGCCAACACCAGTACAAACACTAAAACAGGCAACATGTAGCCAAGCAGGGAAAGGTATGGTAGGGAAAAAAGGGGGCGCTGTGCGTGTGAGTATGTTTGAATGTAGGCACTAGAATGAGTATGGTGTGATCCCGTGAATATAAAATCGGAATTCAAGGATCCGTGGGTTATTTATGCTTTTATGTTAGGACGGGACCAAGCTAGAAAAACAGACGCGTGAATCGAATTTCGGATACCGTGTTCCAAACTTTTGTGGTAATCGCGACAGATCGGAAAAGATAGCTGTCGAGAATTTCAACAAAATTCTCTGAAGCGAGGGGGTTACGGTTCTCAGTTTTTCTTTAAGGTTTTAAATCAAAAAAACAATCTCCACCGTCCTCCAAAAGGGAGCACGATGGAGATGGGTCACGAATCACAGCTCTCAGAGTTTAACCTGAAGATAAATATACCAAAACAATGTGATAAGGAAATAATTAACCTATAATTTGTAATGTGTAATTAATCTATAATTTGTAATTTGCCTTGAGTAGCGTAGCGATAAGTTGATTTAGTTTTTAAGTTGGAGCGCGACGAGATCACGAAAGAAGTACAGGCGTCCGCCGCAACGGAAAAAAAAACCATAACGACCACCCAAGATGTCATCAACAGTATAAAATAGAACACAACTATTCGATCGGGACGACCATCAAAGTCGCGAAAAGATATTTATCCGACAGGTGCTCGGTATGGATGCGTCAAACGAAGGCGGAGATCAGGGCCTGCATCGCACCCGAACGCACGGCGGAGCGACGCGCGCTTTTGACATCAGTAGGCAACATCACTGACCTGTGTCAATAGGTGACCTAGTTTTATTAGGATGGCAGCAGCCGCGGCAGATATGATGAGAACCGTATTTGTTCAAATCGGTTTTAGTCAAGGAAAACAGGAAAAAAGAAACACCAAAACTAAGTGTACACGGCTGAAACGGAATGCAGCCAACAGCAGCGAAAAATCCATTTCTAGCATAGACAAAATCAAATTGAAGACGTCACTTACCGCGCGAAATGCGAATTTGTCGCAAATGACGCACACCGCACAATCGAATTCACATTATGCGAGAATTCACATAATGATTTTTGTGCGAAGAGCGACCCGATCATCAAGCAAAGTCGAGGGCGGTTTAGCGGCGAAGTCATCGAGGTGATCACGGCGAAAGACAAAGTCAAGGTAGTGTGCACACTAGTTTTAAGTAGATTAAGAAGCTAATGTGAAAAACTTTATATGAAATCCGAAATTGGACGTAGATATGGTTAATTAAAAATTGTAGCCGGAATTGTTAAAGTTGAATTTTGATAGTTTTTAGTGCAAAACATCGGAAACGGTTGATTGTTTTTAGAGTCTAGAGTGCTCAAGGGTAGTGAAAAGGCGTTTGTGTGAGAACCGTTAGATTGCTTGAATAACCGGTCGCGAGGGTGAGAGAAACGACGACGTCAACTTCTCGCTTCAGAGCGTCGTTGACGAGGCGAATTCGGGGTTTTGAAGCGAGTGGCGCCCGAACCACCCCACCTCCGGTGAGCGAACCTCCCGAAATCACCCATCGTGGATAAAGTTGTATCCAGGGGATTTTTGTGAGTCATTGTAACGGTCTACGGTAACAAGTTATTGTAGAGATGGTTTGATGCGAGCTATCTCTTATTTACGCTATCGGTATTTTTAGTTTATATTGAATTTTTATAGTCAGGTGACTTTTTAATCGCCCCGAGTCCTTTTGGAAATTTTTCTTACATGGGATATCCTTTATTTAAGATTAATTACTTATTGTTTTAATAATAATTTTCTTGTTTTCAAGAAATTTGTTTTTAATAAGATTTTAATTTCACAGAGATTTTGGCCTTGTTATTGTTCTCGAACCCAGTAGTATATTTTCTTGTTTTCAAGAGATTTGTTTTAAGTAAGATTTTAATATCACAGAGATTTTGGCCTTGTTATTGTTCTCGAACCCCTTCAATCAGGTTCGCTGGCTGGCTAGTAATTTGAGTGTTTCCACAATAGAAACACTGTTGTGTACAACCTAAAACAGAAAAGTCAAACTAACAAATGTCAAAACAAACAGTGTCAGCCATCTTTTTTTTCGCTCACCATTGATGGCAGCGACAACTGACCACCAAGCGGTCAAGACGAACAACAAGTAAATGATTAATTATTTTTTTGAATTCAAAACCGATCCATACACTATAGCGATTTACGTATTTTATGTATGATATATATAGGAGAAAAATTATGCAATAAAACAGAGTCTGACTTGGTAAGCCATACTTGAATAGGCGACCATAAAGACAGAGAGAAACTTAAAATATATCTTTCAATTTATTTTCTTGCATCAAATCACTCTGAGCTAATGCTAAAGGGGCGGTTAAATTCGCCACGCAAAAGCGACGAGTGAATTTGAAATAATAAAAATTGAGGTTAAAGTTGAAGGATTCAAGAGTTAAAAAAATTAAATAAATTAGGTTGTTCGGTCCTCGATCTGACCTAGGAACAAGAAGAGAATCATCGGATACCGTTACTTTTCATGGCGATCCTGCCCCCAAAAGAATTTGGTCTACCGAAGGTTGGTGGACCACAGCCAAGGATCCATCCAAGAATCCTACAGGCCAGGAAAGAAGAAGCGCTGAGGACAGCAATACCTAAAATAGACACAAAAAAAAACGCGGCGGCAGCCTTGTCTATATTAGAAAAAAAATTGCAACCATAAAACGCATTGCGACCGACGTCGAAAACCCTCCAACATGGGAAAAGCAAACGCAGATGTACCAACAAATTGATGATCTGAAGCAGCAAATAAAACGCCGCGACACAGAAACAAAAAACGAGCCGACAACAGCAGAAGATCACCAACCACACACATCGAGATCGAGCACGACACAGAAAACACACGACAACAGACAAATAAAGGAATTACAGGAAGAAATCGCAGCGCTCAAGCGATTAGCCTTAGACGAGGACAATCCACCACCTTGGGAAGTCCAGCAGCAGATGTATTGTTACGTGGTAACAATAGACGCGTATTCATCTTGAAAAAAAAAAAAAAATTACAGCCTTCCCCGGGGAAGGCTGAGTCATAGCGCGGCAATCCACCACTCCACTAAGTAGGAGTTTGGGACCACCACTCAGTAGGCATGCTTGCTAGGGTCGTGGTAACAACCGACTTGTGTCATATACCTGTCGGTTGCTAACCACCTAGTTGATAAGATAGTTTTAAACATACCAACGTCAAGCACCGGATTAGAGATGTACTCAGGCGGTCTCCTCCCAAGGAGCTTATCGGACCGTCAAACGACGCAATCCTCGAGATCAGACCTGTCATCATCGTCTCGAGATCTGATCGGTCATCATCGTCCGACGAATAAATCGCCAATCCCGGCTCCACAGATGGATGCGTAGTAGCGTGAACTTGCAATTGATGGTAGCAATCGACACGTCACTCGAACGACCTGGAAAGGACAGAGAAAATGACCACAAAGCATCGGGTCCTGGATGCACAAAGCGAAATACTTATCTGATTGACACCCGCCAATGTCTACTCCACCGAGCCCTGATGGGCCTTCTAACGCTGGAGCTGCAGGGTATCGCCGAATACGACCGCCACCGTTCATCTTATCTCCCGCAGAGTCACGCCCGATCACTTGTTACCCGAAGATACTAAACACACTCGTCAAGCCACGTAAAATTCACATTGACGGACACAGATTGATAGATATCCTGATAACTACAAATAAAATGACAGTTGAAACATCAACCGACCTCGGAAAAACACATAATCAAATTGTCAACCAGATCCAGGGGTGGATTAACGACGACCACGGCGAAGCATCGGATTGGTGGGAATCTTCGATCGGCTCGTGTGGAAAGGAGGGCATTCACCCGGTCACATTGTGAAAGGAGAAAGTACGGGACCGGGATGAGAACAGAAAAAGCAGCGGTACCTGATGGAGGAAAAAGTGAGCATTCTTTTTGTGACGGCGAAGGCGAGCAGATATTGAATTTGAATATTATCAGATTCTTTTTGTGACGGCGAAGGCGAGCAGATATTGAATTTGAATATTATCAGGTGCGTCGAAGATTCTTTTTGTGACGGCGAAGGCGAGCAGATATTGAATTTGAATATTATCAGATTCTTTTTGTGACGACGAAGGCGAGCAGATATTGAATTTGAATATTATCAGATTCTTTTTGTGACGGCGAAGGCGAGCAGATATTGAAATTGAAGATTATCAGGTGCGTCGAGGATTCTTTTTGTGACGACGAAGGCGAGCAGATATTGAATTTGAATATTATCAGGTGCGTCGAAGATTCTTTTTGTGACGGCGAAGGCGAGCAGATATTGAATTTGAATATTATCAGGTGCGTCGAAGATTCTTTTTGTGACGACGAAGGCGAGCAGATATTGAATTTGAATATTATCAGGTGCGTCGAAGATTCTTTTTGTGACGACGAAGGCGAGCAGATATTGAATTTGAATATTATCAGGTGCGTCGAAGATTCTTTTTGTGACGGCGAAGGCGAGCAGATATTGAATTTGAATATTATCAAGTGCGTCGAAGATTCTTTTTGTGACGGCGGAGGCGAGCAGATATTGAAATTGAATATTATCAGGTGCGTCGAAGATTCTTTTTGTGACGGCGAAGGCGAGCAGATATTGAATTTGAATATTATCAGGAGGTTAGTGCATAGTTGAATATAGATATAAGTTGCCTTTATTTTTCTTTTGATTATTTTTCGCATATAAAGCCATAGTAGAATAAGCTAAGAATAGATATATTGTGATAGTGGAGTGGTGGAATTTACGACTTTTACGGTAGCAGGAATTCAGTGAGACGATAAACGTTAGGCTTCGGGAGTTGTATAAAATTAATATCTAGATTCCGGAATTTACGATTTTCTTTTTACGGTAGGAGGAAGTCAGTGAGACGATAAACGCTAGGCTTCGAGAATTGAATAAAATTAATAATTAGATTCGGGAATTTACGACTTTTAACGGTAGAAGAGATTCTATGACACGATAAGTGCCAGAGTACGGGGATTGTATACAATAAAAAGAATTTTGATTGCGAAATTTCGGCGTCGTTCATTCTTGTGGTACGGGGAGGCAGAACGGTCCGTGTTACGTGACTGATTGGATCGGTGGTGGGAAGGCATAGAGGGGCCGTGCCATTAGTGGCAGCAACCCTCCTTCTCGGATTTCTTGACCTCGGTGAGCCGTAACCTCACTCGGCGGCTCGTGGTCCATACTTGGGGGTGAGTGAGTGGCGCCCACGCCCAGTCTCCTGAGCGACCCGGGACCCAAACGGACCGAGCCGAGGGTCACTACCCCCTCAAATAGGCGGGGAGGGTAATAGTATGATAGAATCGAACAGCTGCGAACACAACTCCAACAACTGAACTAGAATCGAACTGCGAAACTGAACTGCGAAACCAAATAAAACAAATAATACAATAACTGAATGAATTAAACATTTATTGTAAATTAAAATGTATTAGAACTTAACATGAATTCAATATACAATTCAAAATTATAACATGAATTTAATATACAATTTCAAAATCAAAAACACAAAACACATGTTTTCCTGCTTAGAAAACTTTTGACATATACATAAAAACACTGAGTACTTTCAATTTTTACAGTTGCACTTGGTTGCACTAGGCGTCACAAGCGACACCTATGACCTAGTAGTGAAACAAATTTTAAAATTACAATTTAAATGTGTACAGATGTACAATTATTGGCATTAATTTGAATATTTACAATATGTACAATTGCAAGAATACAAATAGGAAGTAGGAAGATTTCATATGGTCCTTATAAATGGAAGAAAATATTAACATCCTTACGAAAATAATAGTCAACTTAAAGAAAACCCCGAATAGAACTTACAGAAGAGATTATATTCAGGAAAAATTAGAAATAATAGAAGAAATCCAAAAAGAAGCAATTAACACAGACAGTAGTCAAGAATTACTAGAAGCTTTGATAAAAAAATATAAAGAGGCAAAAGAACTACTATTAGAAAAATTAGAAAGTTCAGTAGACAGCAAAATGAGTAATTTCAATATTGAATTAGCGTTGAAATCCATACCAACCTTTACGGGAAACCCCAAAGAACTAGAAGCATTTCTAACAATAGTTAATCTTATCAATGAAAGTCTTAATGAAGATGGAAAAAACAATTTGTTGAATTTTACGAGAAATGTGAAATTAGGAACAGCAGTAAAAACTCAGCTCTTAACATTAGATATAAAAACATATGATGAATTAGAAAAAATTCTCAGGAATAGATTTAAAAACAAAAAAACTCTAGCGCACCTGAACCGCTAGAAACACTAATGTTCGAAGAACAGTAGAAGAATCGTGCAGGTTTTGAGTGCATATTCCACTACATCAGCTGCTTATTACGGCCAAACTGTTTTAAATGCCACGTTTTACTTTGGTCTCAAGAATGCATTATAACTCATATGGTAGAAGGTTTCAGATATTACCACTGGCATGAATTTCAACGTTTATGAGAGCAAAACACGGGTTAATTATATTTGTTATCAGTTGCTTATTTCACAAAATTTTGAAAGCAGCATCTCATATAACATCAATGAAGAAAATGCTTAGTGCCTGCAGCACTGTAACTGAAGTTGGTGTTTGGGGCTTCGATCCGAAAAATTCGCAGAAAGGAATTGAAACATTGGTTATTTATTTTCATTGTAAATGTTTCCGGTATGAATACTAACTGTAAGCATTTATTGAGACAAAAGTAGCACAACCGACCGTCTCGTGCTGGCAACCTTCTGCCAGTATCAAAGCCACGAATATATCACATCTTCTTCACGTTGTTATATTGCACTCGAAGTTATAGGAGTATAAAGAAATTTAGGGTTACCTACAGCAAGTTTTTTCAAATAATCGAAAACTTAATATGTGCTGTTTATTGTCACTACAATATCATTACCAATTAAAATTTCTGAGATAAAACCGCTTAATAAAGATATTGCAAACAAACACCAAACCAACAATAGCTGGCAACCCTATCGTGGCTTTTCAATCAAATATGGCCTGGACAATGTTAATAATAGGTTCCATTAATTGTAAGAAATTTGTATTGATTTCATGGCTGCACTGGAAGTTATAGGGCAAAAAGTTTTATTTTCCTGAGCGAATTTTCAAAACCAAAGACACAAAAATTACCATAGCTGGCAGCACCAATCGAATTTTTCAACCAAATTTCTATCAAACAGAGTTTAGAGTAACGTGCAGCTACTGTGTCAATTTCATGAAAATCTGGTTACTAATTCACATTTCATAGGGCAAAAAGCAGTTTTTTTTTTCTTTGTAATTTTTCAAGATGGCACCACTGGCACAGAGTTGCCCCCAATTCAAAATCGATTCTATCAGACCTGGTTCTACTTAAGTCCAATGCATTCTGTAAATTTCAATGGTATCTGATTATTGGTTCGTGAATTCCCGTGAACAGAAGTTTTTGATGCTAAAAATATAGGTTAACTGGGAGAGGGTTACCGTTCTTGTCCGACATGAAATTTCCAAAGTTTTACTTTGACCGTGTAGATAAAGCATAAGATTTGTATACAGATTGGTTTTATTGTAAGAAACGGACATTTTTAGGATATTCGATGATTTGAATGTTTTCACTTCCAAATTTTTATTTTTTCAAATTTAAGACACCAAAATTATCATAGCTGGCAGCTCCAACCGAATTTTTCAACCAAATTTCTATCAAACGTGGCTTGAGGTAAGGTCCAGCTACTGTGTGAATTTCGTCAAAATCGAACGATTCAATCAGAATTTATAGGGCTAAAAACAGTTATCTTTTTTAGTGATTTTTCAAGATGGCACCACTGGCACAGAATCGCCCGCATTTCAAAATTACTTCTATCAGACCTGGTCCTAGTTAAGACCAATACAGTCTGCAAATTTCAATTAATTCTGCTCATCGGATCGTGAGTTTCCGTGAACAGAAGTTTTTGATGCTAAAAATATAGGTAAATTGGGCAAGGGTTACCAGGCGTGCCCGTTATACCATATCAAATTTTATTTTTTGTCTATGTAAACAAAGCACGAAATTTACATATGAGTGGCTTTTTTTTGAAGAAACGGCATTTTTTCAAGAGAGACGATAATTTGGAAGTTTTCACTTTCAGTGCTTGCCCTAGCTTCAGGGTTGCCAGCACGCTCATCAAAAGCTGCATTAATCTACAACTTAATAATATCAATATGTTCTGAAAATTTGGTAATGATTGAATAGCTCTGTCAAAAGTTATCGCAATTTAAAAATTTTCAATTTTTCCCGATCTCTTTTTAGGCACCCAGCGCACACATGGGGTTAAAAAATTCCAAAACATTACCCGATTCACATGTAAAACATGTTCAAAATTTATTTTGTTAACTTTATTTTTGCAAAACTTATTTGTGTACGGAATAATAGGTACATTAAAAATATCACTAAAATGGCCGCCGGCGCCAAAGGGTTAAAGATTTTTAACTTTTTCTGAGACCTGGCACTATTCTGCATATACACCAATGTGTCCTGAAAATTTCAGCTCAATCGGATGGCGCGTTCCTGAGATTTTTTCACTGAAATTTTTTGATGATATATATATATATATATATAGAAATATGAATTTTTGGCCAAAGTGATTTTAATACTAATGTTCTTCTTCGAACATTAGTAAAAAGTCCACAGCAACTTCATACTCAGTTAGCACAATTAAGTCAACGCGGAACAGTTGAAAAATTTGGCGAAAAAATATCTGAGCTCATTAACGAATTAAGTGAGATTCAAATAAGTAGTTTAGGCAAAAATCCATCTCAAGCAGAGAAAAGTGCGATACAAAAGTCAAACGACTCATATGCACTAACCATCTTTAAGAATGGGTTAATCGAAACACTTAAACCCACAATTTTTGCCGCACAACCTAATACGTTTATAGAAGCAATTCAAATTGCAACTGAATTTGAGTCAAGCAGCAATGTTACAGAGAACATTATGTACGTAAACCAAAGAAACAATATAGGTCAGCGGTTGAATTATAATGTTAGGAATAGACCAAATAATTACAACAATAATTACAGAAATAACAATTTTAATCAAAACCATATCGGCAATAACAGAGATAGCAATCGGAATAATAGGAATAATTTTAGCACAAGAAATAATGTACTAAACCATAACAACAACAAAAGCAACAATTACAGAAACAACTATAGATATGGTTACAACCCCAGATATGAAGAAATAAACCATAGAAATAATTACAATAACAGATATCATGAAGCAAACAGAAATACATATCAACCCCCCAACACAAATAATAGAAACAACAGGGGCACAAACAGGAACTACGGAAGTAACAGACAGAACAGAATAAACATAGTGCAGGGAAACGCAATCGGCCCGGAGGCCAGCAGCAACGAATAATAAAAGTTGACCCCGGGATACAGGAAGAAAAAATTTACCTACTAAACACACAATTAAAAAACTACGTAACGTTATATTGCGAGAAGTCAAGAAAAAATTTGAAGCTACTGATAGATACAGGAGCCGATATATCAATATGCAAAATAAATGCAATTTCAGAAAACGAAAATATAGAAGAAGATAAACGATGCAAGTTCTCTGGCATAACAAACCAGGAAATATATTCAATAGGTACGGCTAATCTAGACTTAAGCATTGGCGAAAAACACATACGTTTCCCCTTCCAAATTGTAGAACCTAATTTTCCCATCCTTACGGACGGAATACTAGGAAGAGACTTTTTTGTACAAAAACTGGCAAAAATTGACTATGAAACCTATACGATAACGATTAATGTCGACGATGAAGAATATACTATGCCAATCAGTACAAATTGCGAAATACATAAGTTAACGATACCCGCACGGTGTGAATACATATGCCCAGTCGACTTTACCATCGAAGAAGATAGCGTAGTGATGAACAAAGAAATCACTCCAGGAGTATATATAGGTAGCACAATAATGCCAACAGAAGGCATCAAACATATAAAGCTACTAAACACTAACGAAGAGGACGTGATAATTCAAAAATTTAAAGTAGAAACAGAACCATTAACTAAATACAAAATGAATAGAAATAACATTTCAACAAATAAAAACAACAGAGGAAGACAAAGATATCAAGAGTTATTAAAATATATTAAACTAAACCACTTGAACTCAAAAGATCAAAAATCAATATTAGAAATTATCAAAAATTACCAGCATATTTTTCACCTAGAAAATGATACTCTTACTGCAAATAACTTTTACAAACAAAATATACACGTCACGGATAATACACCGACGTATATAAAAAACTATAGACTGCCCCACACACATATTGAAGAAATAAATAGACAAGTTAACCAATTGCTACATGATAATATAATCGAAAACTCTACTAGTCCATATAACTCACCACTACTCTTAACTCCGAAGAAAAGTGAGTCAGGCCCAACTAAATGGAGACTGGTAGTAGATTTCAGGGCACTTAACAAAAAAATCGTTAATGACAAGTTTCCACTCACAAGGCTAGAAGATGTTTTAGACAGGCTAGGAAGAGCGAAATACTTCTCCACCCTGGACATGACAAGCTCCTTTCACCAGATCGAATTGACAAAGGAATCAAGACCATTAACAGCCTTTTCGACAAATAAAGGACATTACCAGTTCAAACGATTACCTTTTGGTCTAACAATTTCATCAAACAGCTTCCAACGTATGCTAACAGTCGCCTTAAGTGGATTAGACTCATCAGCATTCTTATATGTCGATGACATAATTGTCTTTGGTTGTAGCCTCGCACACCATAATAGCAATTTAGTAAAAGTATTTGATAGGTTACAAAAATACAACCTCAAGCTCAACCCTGAGAAATGCAACTTTTTGAGAAGTGAAGTAGTGTATTTGGGACACCTAATCACAAAGGACGGAGTCCGCACAGACCCTGCAAAATTTAATACAATTAGAAACTATCCAGTACCTTTAAACGCAGACGAAGTCCGAAGATTCGTTGCATTTGCGAATTACTATCGCCGATTTATTCCAGACTTCGCCAAAATCACAAAATGCCTGAATGATTTGTTAAAAAAGAATACGAAATTCTTATGGACTGAAAAATGTCAATCAGCATTTGAAATACTGAAGAATAAACTGATGAATGCACCAATATTACAATACCCAGATTTCAATAAACCATTTATTGTCACAACTGATGCATCAGACTATGCATTAGGTGCAGTACTCTCACAAGGCGAAATAGGGCACGACCTACCCATTTCTTATGCAAGTAGATCCTTAACAAAACATGAATTAAACAAACCGATAATCGAAAAGGAATTATTGGCAATCCATTGGGCGATAAATTTTTTCAGACCCTATTTATTTGGAAGAAAATTTACAGTCATTACAGACCACAGGCCACTAATATCATTATTTACACATAAAAACCCATCATCAAAGATGACACGCATAAGACTAGATTTATGCGACTACGAATTCGATATAATATATCGAAAGGGCAAAATGAATGTTAATGCTGATGCATTATCACGCATCAAATTAAATTCAGACACGTTAAAAGACATGATACCCAAGCAGAGAAATATTACCGAAGAAAAGAAGGTATTACCTTTTACCAGAAATATGGTAAAAAACCTCGAAAACACTAAAAAAGTGCAAACAAGAATAATAAGCAAACCAAGACATAATGAAATCTACATATGGGACAGTGAATCCCCTGCTGATATAAAAAATCTAGTAAAATTAAAATTTGAAATAGGGAGCATTCCAAAAATCATGATTGAGAACAATCAGATCCTAGTTAGATGCAGCGATAATCCATCGGAATTAGTTCCAACATTGGAGAAACTGACATTACAAGCAACTAGAAGAAATATTACGAAAATATACATAGAAGAAAAAGATGAGATATATAACATGATAAATAAAGAAGAATTTAAAAACAAATTCAATCAACTACAGAATAGTATTCGAACAAACAATAAAGAGCCCCTAAAAATAATAATATACAAACCACCGAAACGAATAAACGATAAAATAATACAATTTAAACTAATAAACAACTATCATACAACACCGATAGGAGGACACTTGGGTGTAAGAAAAACATTACTAAAATTAAAACAAAAATATATATGGAAAGATATGAACAAGATGATAAAGACATTTATTAAAAACTGTGAAACCTGTACGAAAAATAAACAAACAAAACATATAAAAGAGAAACAAACAATAACAGACACACCAAGGAACACATTCGAAATAATTGCTATAGATACAGTAGGGCCACTCAGAATATCAAACGGTTACAGATACATTCTCACGATGCAATGCGAATTGTCAAAATACGTTATTGCATACCCTATTGAAACAAAAGACGCTAAAACTATTGCCAAAACACTAGTAGAACAACTAATATTAAAGCATGGTATTTTCAAAATTCTAAAATCAGATAATGGAACTGAATTCGTCAATGAGCTTATGGAAAACATTTGTAATTTATTAAAAATTCAACAAGTTTTCTCAGCACCATATCATCACGAAACACTCGGCTCAGTGGAACGTAACCACAGAGTGTTAAATGAATATTTACTTAATTTTGCTAACGATTATGAATGGGACAAATGGATACCGTATTACACTTTTGCGTATAATACTAGTCCACATATCGATACACAATATTCTCCATACGAACTAGTCTATGGAAGATTACCCCAATTGCCTGACGATATTATAGAACAAAACGAACCAATAAACAATCTAGACAATTTCGCTAATGAACTGAAAATTAGGCTGAAAAATAGCATTAATTTGGCTCGAAACTTAATAGAAAAAGTAAAAATGAAAAGGAAAAATAGATTAGACAATAACACAAATCCAGCAAACTTTGAAGTAGGAGACTTAGTTTTAGTAAAAAACATTAATAGAAAAAAACTACAGAATACATATCACGGACCATATGAAATACTAGAAAGAAATGGTGTTAATACTCATATACTAGTAAACGGAAGATGTAAGAAATACCATAATAACTTATTGAAACTATACACACCTCTAATTTAAAATCAATACAAAAAAAAAACAAAGTATACATATTTGAACATGTACAGTAATGCTAAAATATGCGAAGAAAAATGCATATATTTATTCAAGCAAAGAAATGTATTCAAATAACAAAAAAAAAATATAAAGATAAGAGTTTATGTAAATAAGAAATATATATATTTTTAACTAAATGTGAAACAATGTAAAACAATAGCCAATAAATATATAAAAAAAAAAAAAAAAAAAAAAACAAACATAAATATGCAAAAAGTGCAATTAATTATTTTTTTGAGTTCAAAACCGATCCATACACTATAGCGATTTACGTATTTTATGTATGATATATATAGGAGAAAAATTATGCAATAAAACAGAGTCTGACTTGGTAAGCCATACTTGAATAGGCGACCATAAAGACAGAGAGAAACTTAAAATATATCTTTCAATTTATTTTCTTGCATCAAATCACTCTGAGCTAATGCTAAAGGGGCGGTTAAATTCGCCACGCAAAAGCGACGAGTGAATTTGAAATAATAAAAATTGAGGTTAAAGTTGAAGGATTCAAGAGTTAAAAAAATTAAATAAATTAGGTTGTTCGGTCCTCGATCTGACCTAAGAACAAGAAGAGAATCATCGGATACCGTTACTTTTCAACACTTGTTTGGAGGACTTTTTACCTCACTCAAGCCTACTCAAAAACCAAGAAAAAGGATTTAAATAACAAAGTGGCAGCTGTCCAACACATAACAATCTTCCCAAAGTACTGGTCAAACTGACGGGACGTGATAGTGGCAAAACGCCACCTACACGTAATCCGAACATCAGCTCGCACCAGACCCGAAAAGTCGCATATGCAGGACAACCCCAAGAGAAAGTTGTTTCTCGTTCCAAACCTATCAGTCCTCCAAAGCTTGGTCAGAATGAAGGGACGTGGTGGTGGCAACACGCCTACCCCACGTAATCCGGCAACAGTCCGAGTCAAACCCAGACAACCGACAGCTCCAGAACAGAAACAAGTACCAAGATGGAGTAGTTTCACACAAAGAGTTGCAGGGGCCCTTCGGGTGACTAGGACTAAGAATGGCGGTAAACCACCAAACTCAGTAATCCATAGTCAGCCTCCAGGTTGCACCAAGAGCCAAAAAGCTCATAAAGATAAACACAAACGAAACCACTACCAAAGGTATACTGAAGACATTTTACTATAGAAGGATTATTGGATCGGAAATTGCGGTAAGCGAGAGAAAGAGCTATTGATTATATGTCCAAATGAGAGTTAATCTGTTCTATTGAACAGCAAAATTGATGAATCATAAGAAAGATGATTCTGGGACATGTAAGTGGGAATGGAAATTTGAATAAGACGTTTAGTCAATGGAGTTATGAGACAATGCTCATAAATTATTTTCCCACTTGGGTGGTGAGTACCCAAAACCAAGGTTTTGGGCCCCACGTTGGGCACCATTTGTAGCAAATTGATTTAGAATTTGGGGGATATTTAACTTTTCACTATACCATGTCAGCTCTCCTCATCCTAACCGAAGCATGAATGAGCGACCGACAAGGAATAGCAAAGAGGGTAATGGCGAACCATCAAGGAGGGAAAAAAAATAATTAATTGCCCCTGGAGCAGGGTGCCCTAGAATTGGCCGTAAAGGCCCCTAGTCCGCTTATAGCGGAGCACCCTTTTACCCGACCTCGACGGATGCCGGTGTGCCGCTTTGCTAGCTCTACGCGGCTGGGGTGGCTCATTACAGAAATAGGGTGGATATGCTCCAAGAAAGAAAAGACTGCTTCTTGTATATCATCCGTCATACAAAGTATTACCCGCAAAGTGCAAATTTACAAAAGGGATTTAAGGCCTAAGTTCGTAAAGAACCGCCCTACTAAAATTTCAGGCTTGAGCTGTTACCAGACTCAGCCGAGACGTGTCAACACACGTAAGGGAACCTGAAAACGTTACTTTAAATTACGAGGGGAAAAAAAATTGCCATAATTTTGTGCGGACCTGAGGCAAGGCACACAACCTCAGGCCCCTGATATAATTGGGGCTCTTACCCCTGATATAAGTGCGGTAACGCCACCCTCTGATTTCAACATTAACATTCGTCGAAATACCACTCCTTAGAAATTAAGTCCAGCCGGACCATTACGACATTGTCCTTATGACCAAGTTCTCATTGGGCCGAGGCCCAATAACAAGACCAGATATTAAGGTTTAGAACATCATCTTTAATAAATGGTTTTCGTTTTCTTAGGAAAAATAATTTGGGTTAATTATATATATTACTTATTTTTCTTGTCCTTAAATCTAAAGGCCATTAACAAGTTGGAGGGTTTTGTTATTAAACATTCCCTCGTGACGCGTTAATGTCTCCTTGCATTAAGTAAATGAATGAAAAAAAAACTCTAGCGCACCTGAACCGCTAGAAACACTAATGTTCGAAGAACAGTAGAAGAATCGTGCAGGTTTTGAGTGCATATTCCACCACATGTGCTGCTTATTACGGCCAAACTGTTTCAAATGCCACGTTTTACTTTCGTCTTAAGAATGCATTATAACTCATATGGTGCAAGGTTTCAGATATTACCACTGGCATGAATTTCAACGTTTATGAGAGCAAAACACGGGTTAATTATATTCGTTATCAGTTGCTTATTTCACATAATTTTGAAAGCAGCATCTCATATAACATCAATGAAGAAAATGCTCAGTGCCTGCAGCACTGTAACTGAAGTTGGTGTTTGGGGCTGCGATCCGAAAAATTTGCAGAACTTTGCGAATTGTAACATCGGTTATTTATTTTCATTGTAAATGTTTCCGGTATGTATACTAACTGTAAGCATTTATTGATACAAAAGTAGCACAACCGACTCGTGCTGGCAACCTTTCGCCAGTATCAAATCCAAGAATATATCAAATCTGCTTCACGTTGTTTAATTACATTCGAAGTTATAGGAGTATAAAGAAATTTAGGGTTACCTGCAGCGAGTTTTTTCAAATGATCGAAAGCTTAATATTTGCTGTTTATTGTCACTACAATATCATTACCATTTGAAAATTCTACGATAAAACCGCTTAATAAAGATATTGCAATTAAACACAAAACCAACAATAGCTGGCAACCCTATCGTGTCTTTTCAACCAAATTTGGCCTGAATAATGTTTATGACAGGTTTCATTAATTGTATGAAATTCGTATTGATTTCATGACTGCACTGGAAGTTATAGTACAAAAAGTTTTATTTTCCTGAGCGAATTTTCAAAACCAAAGACACAAAAATTACCATAGCAGGTAGCACCAATCAAATTTTTCAACCAAATTTCCACCAAACAGAGATTAGAGTTAGGTTTAGCTTCTGTGTCAATTTCATGAAAATCTGGTAACTTATTCACATTTCATAGGGCAAAAAGCAGTTTTTTTTCTTTGTAATTTTTCAAGATGGCACCACTGGCACAGAGTTGCCCACAATTCAAAATCGCTTCTATCAAATCTGGTCTTACTTAAGTCCAATGCATTCTGTAAATTTTAGCTGTATCTGATTATTGGTTCGTGAGTTTCCGTGAACAGAAGTTTTTGATGCTAAAAATATAGGTTAACTGGGAGAGGGTTACCGTTCTTGTCCGACATGAAATTTCCAAAGTTTTATTTTGAACGTGTAGATAAAACATAAGATTTATATACAGATTGGTTTTATTGTAAGAAACGGACATTTTGTTGAATATTCGATGGTTTGAATGTTTTTACTTCCAAATTTTTTTTTTCAAAATTAAGACACCAAAATTATCATAGCTGGCAGCTCCAATCGAATTTTTCGACCAAATTTCTACCAAACGTGGCTTAAAGTAAGGTCCAGCAATTGTGTGAGTTTCGTCAAAATCGAACGATTCAATCAGAATTTATAGGGCTAAAAACAGTTATCTTTTTTAGTGGTTTTTCAAGATGGCACCACTGGCACAGAATTGCCCGCATTTCAAAATCACTTCTATCAGACCTGGTCCTATTTTAGGTCAATACATGCTGTGAATTTCAAATAATTCTGCCCATCGGATCGTGAGTTTCCGTGAACAGAAGTTTTTGATGCTAAAAATATAGGTAAATTGGGCAAGGGTTGCCAGGCGTGCCCGTTATACCATATCTTTTTTTTTTTTTGGTTATGTAAACAAAGCACAAGATTTACATATGAAAGGCTTATTTTTGAAGAAACTGCATTTTTTCAAGAGAGACGATGATTTGGAGGTTTTCACTTTCAGTGCCTGCCCTAGCTACAGGGTTGCCAGCACGCTCATTAAAAGCCACATAAATCTACAACTAAATAATATCAATATGTCCTGAAAATTTGGTAATGATTGAATAGCTCTGTCAAAAGTTATCGAAATTTAAAAATTTTCAAATTTTCCCGTCCTCTTTTTAGGCACCCAGCGCACACATAGGGTTAAAATATTCCAAAGCATTATCCGATTCATATGTAAAACACGTTAGAAATTTATTTTATTAACTTTATTTTTGCGAAAATCATTTGTGCACGAAATAATAGGTATATTAAAAATATCACTTAAATGCCCGCCGGCGCGAAAAGGTTTACAATAACTGACATTTAAAGAGACCTGGACCTATTCTGCATATACACCAATGTATCCTGAAAGTTTCAGCTCAATCGAATGGCGCGTTCCCGAGATTATCTCACTGAAATTTTTTGTACATATATATATATATATATAAAGAAATATGAATTTTTGGCCGAATCGATTTTAATACTAATGTTCTTCGAACATTAGTAATAAATTACAGGATAACATCAATGTCAATAACACATGTAGTTTCTCTTTTTGTTTTCTTTGTTTAGTGTATTTTTACTTTTAAACATGACGTTTGCATGTTACCTTAATATTTTTGATGTATAAGTTCGTAAATTTATTTGTACTTCGTAAAACAATGGAATTTTGTCAAGTTATCCTTGAAGAGAACAAAAATACACATTGTTGTTCGCTATATTTTTCATCATAAAAATTGGAGTATTTTGCATGTTGTTCCTATGAGGTGAATTTTAGAATTATGCGAGTTCTTTGTTAATTTCAAATGTGATACCAATTGATTATTAGACAGTAATGTTGCGCATTAATAGATCTGATTGACAAACTGCTGGATTTGAAACTCGAGAACTTGTCTAGAGCTGTACTATGGTTAGTATTCTACTTTTTCCGTAAAAAGGAGGTTCAGTTGTCTATTACACATTGGTTTCTGTGTACGTTCAATTTTCAATTGATTCAGATTGTTTCATATTAGTTATCTAAAAGTCCAAACTAAGTTAACATAGGACATAAAAAAATATTGAACTGTGTACTTCCACTTTGGAAACGAATCCAGAGCGGGTCGAATGAGTTTCTCCTTCAATCAGTTCCTGGAAATTAGGATGTGTTTTACTCATATGAAGATGCGTTGATCATCTAAGAATTCGCCGTCCATTTACGTTGCATTGTATTGATAACAACAATTTGTCGATAACAGTTTGGGAGAAAGCACGTTGAATTGAATGCCTAGATGTTTTCGCTTATACAAAAATATAACGTCAAGATGATTTACTCCTCTTCCTCATTGTGCGCGAGCAAGGCTGCAATGCACTATAAACGCTTCATTTTCGATCACCGGAACAAAACACAGGATAAAGCCCACAAGTCACTAATAACAGGACAAAAATAATCCGAGCCCGAGAGATTCACTCATTTTTTTAGCGGAAACTACTATTGCTTCATCGACATTATTGTGTTGATTCGATCACACGTGATATCCGCACTAAGCACGGGCACAGTCAAAGCGCACTATTCAATCGCTGATTAAATTTGGAACCAATCGAACACACACTCAATTATCTATACATATAGATCAATCATCCATATCAGTCATCTATACGCGACTGTACAGATAAAATTTATTTCAACACAAGGACCAAGAAGACAATCCACCGTGACCCTGCGTTTGTGCAACTTCAAAGGGTATTCCGCACTATACGTGAAAGCCAGTATAGCAAACACCGAACACCAGTCGCATAATCAACTTGGGCTTATCACGGACAACTTTCATTGCAAAACTCGTCCTTCGTCCGAACCGACTTGAATCTGAATTTAAAAGAATCTTTTTCGCATTTTTCGACAAGTATTTTGGGCGATCAAACGACTTTAAGATCGCAATTCGACTTCTTGTCTTCACTTTGTTTGTGGATGAGATGTTTTTCCGAAGCAAACGCGAGCAATCCGACTCCCAACGCTCCGTACAATCTTCTTCTCAACCAGCCCGCACTCTTTGACCATTCAGATCCAACTCCCATCACTCTAAATCAATTCTGCTGGGCGATTTTCATTAAGTCCAGGTTCCAGGAATTTGCTCGAAAACCTATTGCGCCTCATACCATCGATTGCAAGAACATTTTCACACGCCCGCAATTACGACATTCTTTAGATGGGGTGCAAGCAATGTCTCTATGGTTGTTGTTAGTGCCTGCCACTAACAAAGTCATCGTCGTGAGAAGTTTGAGTCGCATTGGCTCGAAAATTCAACCAAATTCGACAACAACAATTTCGGGGTTTTTGTCATTGCCAGTAATTAATATTAGCTGGGAATGAGCTCCCGAAATACCGAAGTCTTGTTGTTATTGGACTTGGTAGAATTTCCGAGCCGATGCCGTTTTGAAATTAATTATTGGCAAAATGGAGTATTGACGGTTGATGAGGCATATGCTTATTGGGATGCATATGCGAATTAGGGGATCTATGCATGTTGGATTTGCATATTATGATATGGGTACATATGCATTTTGAGATGCATGTGTGAATTAAAGTATATATGCATATTGGATATGCATATTATGATATGGGTATTAACTCATCAGACGGGGAGAATTCTCCTAAATGACCAGGGTTAAGGAAGAATAGTGAGCTGGAAATTAGTTCCAGATTCAGAGAAGCATTCAAACTAGCTGAATTCTAAACAACAAAAGAGATATATATATATGAAAAAGCGAAAAGAAGGCACGCGCCAAGTTAGTATAAAGGTAAGTTCGCACGAATAGCGCTACAAAGAGGAAAATTCTCACCAAATGAAAAGTACCCATTAACAGTGGAAAAAAAACGTTTTGTCAAGTATTTACAGCTAAAGGTGCCAGCATTATGCTATTGAATTATAAAGAACTTCTTTGTTGAAGGTAAATATTAATCGCCCATAATACATCTCACTCCATGTCTGAAAATAGACAACAAGTGTAAAGCCGCTATAAGCGATGCGAACGAGACGCCCATAGAAATGGATTTAGGGGTGACAGAAATATATTTGAGTACAGCGAAAATGATGGAAACACAGAAGGCTCACAAGATATTTGCCAAAGCTATATGAAATAGTTGAGGTGTTGATGACCCGAAGGATCGACACTCTGAAGAAAGTAGATGATCACAAAAGATCAGACTGCAATGATAAGGAGGATGACAATCCAAATAAACGCAAGGAAAAACCTCGCGAATTGTATATTCCACCAGAACCTACAGATATCAGAGATAAAATCTTTAACACTGGTATTAGCAGTAAACTTCACAACAGTGAAGAAAAATGTTAGAATCCCGGTGAATGGGTTCTTGAGTGCTTCACACCCAAGATCATCAGTGGATGAACTGGGCTTCGCCAATTTGTGTGGGACAACGTAAAACTTTGCTTTAAAGCAAGTAACAAGGGATCAAAGTGATCGGACTGTACAGTTGATAAAGCGATACAAGTGAATAGATGATCAAGTGGATCAAGCAACTGAAGTGAGCAAGTGTTTAAAGAGAAGTGAACGAGTGGAGGATGGATCAAATTCTCTCGAAGAATGCATGTCTGGGAGCCTCAAAGTAAATAAAATTAGTGGGTTTTGGAAAGTGCCGGCCGTACCACATGGAGGACCGCACCCTACTTTTTCCCAGCTTCAGGACCAATGTACGCTTCACACTCACGCATCCGTATACGAATGTATGCGCATGCGTAAGTGCGTGCGCACAACACCTCGTGAGATGCTACCTAGGGTACAACACAGCAGGATTGCTCCTCTGCACTGAATGAGGGGTGGGGACTACCCTTTCGGCCGGGGTCCGTAGCGGAAGCTCTTGGCTCCTCCATGTCTCCTCTGCACGCACCGTAGCTCCCACTTCGAAAGGTCGGGGGCTGTGGCGTCTAAAGACGTAGTAAAAAGAAGGGTGAAGGAGGCAGAATCGACAAAAAACTCGATTCACAAAAAAAAACAAAGAATTAACCCAGGACATTTATTTTCGAGAGTTAGCTATTGAAAGTAATAGTGAATATATCTAAATTTTATCATCTATAATGATTCTACCCCAGCGATCGTATTTTATCAATTGATCTCGAAGTTTTAAGATTATGGGTGAAATTGCGCTGTTTTTAAAGATTTTCAGAGCAGACAAAAGGGAACTGTTCATATTTAGAACCAGGAATGACTAATAATTAATATAGGGAAAAGGTATATTCAAACCGAAAGTGCAACGCCCCGAGTAGAGACTAAAATTGAGTTACTTTGACAAGCTAGATAAAAATGGTTGTCCGATTTATTAATGGATCGACGAATAGCTATTAATTTAATTTTAATTTAATTTATTTATTTACCAAACAAGGCAACATACATTAACAATTCAATATAACATAACAACAACATACATATTTGCCAGCACATTAGAAAACAAAATACATCACAACTTTTATTTTAGTTACTTTACTTTACTTTAATATATATTATTTTGATTTTAGCCAAATAGATTGGCAAATTAAGTGGGATTAGGATGTTGATAGGGCCTTTAATAAGTTTGTTCTAAAAGTGTGTTTAGAGATCCCCGAAGCGTAGTTGCTGCTTATAGAGTTAAATATTCTGCAGCACCTATTTATGGGCTCGTTGTATGCATAGTTAGTGTGGTGATTGAACTCCTTGAGCAGAGTTGCATACCTAGTGCGTCTTGGTTGGTCATTGAAAATAATTTTGTTGGAGAGAGCTTCAACATTGACTGCACCACTTATAATATCAAAGGTTAGGCATGCACTTAACAGTGTTCTTCTAGAAGAGATAGGCATTAAATTAAGGCTCAGTCTAGTTTTGTAAGAAGGAAGATGTTGGAAGTCTTTTGGATCATAGATGTCCCTCAAAGCGAAAAGTAAAGACTGTTTCTGAACAGATTCTACTCTCTCACTATGTAGCTCAAAAACTGGGTTCCATATTATGCAGGCATACTCCAATAGAGGACGCACCAGAGTGATATATAATGACTTGGTAACCCATATATTCTTGAACTCTTTAGCACGTCTCTTAATGAATCCGAGCTGTTTATTAGCCCTGGCAAGGATTTTGTCATAGTGGAGATTGAACCGCATCTTGTTGTCCAATACTACCACGAGATCTATAATATGATCAACCCTATTCAATATGGTGTTGTCAAGGCAGTAAGAATACTTTTTGATCGTATTCTTACGGGAAAAGCTTATTACATGGCACTTGTTAATGTTAAGATTCAAATTATTCTCATTGCACCTCTGTTCGAGAGATTGAAGCTTGGATTGTAGAAGAATTGCGTCAGATTGCGTGTTTACGCTGTGGTAGATTTTTAAGTCGTCTGCATAAAAGAGATGGGGTATACCAAGCAATGTCTCAGAAAGATCAAAAATGAAGATGTTAAAAAGCAGGGGACCTAGATGACTGCCTTGTGGTACTCCAGAAGATACGAAAACTCTTTTAGATAAGTGGCCCTGGAATTTAACAAGCTGAGTTCGATCGCGAAGATAGGACGAAAGTGTGATTTTCCAATGACTCTCATTGAAAGCTATTTTGAGTTGTGGCCTAGAGATCCCAAACCGTCAACAACAAGGACAGGTAGACGAAAGGGAGAAACTCTTTACAGAGGAATTAATAACGACATTTGGTAGAAATCAAAAAAAAATTAGGTTCACCTCTTCGAACCGAACCAGAAAACAAGTGTTGACCGCTCCAAAACGTCAATGGGTCGCACAGTGAAAGTAAACATTCGAAACGTAAAATAGGTGCCACCTTTGTGGGGACCTGAAGGTAGTTTACCTACGTACAACGAAGACGTAAATGCCTAAGAAATGAAGGTCAGGTTTAAATAGCCTTAACACAATAAAAGGTTTATAGGTCTCAAGAAGTTTTTAAGAGAGTGATAACTGATTAATTTAGTATTTAATAATATAATGATTAATTTAGTGCTTTTGAAGTTAACGAATGATGGTTTCTAGGACCGTGATACTATTGAGTAATATCCTTAGCGTGAAAAACACCTACGGTGTGACCATTCATATCGGACAGTTGATAAAAAGCTCCACCAATTTTCTTTAGCACTTTACTTTGATTAAACTTATGATCCAGTTTTGTATTATAGTGAGCAGCCGCATCACTGTGTCGAAAGTTTCGACGAAATACAATATCGCCGGGCTGATATGAAATATGCCGAGAACGAAGATTATATCCCATAACGTTTCGTTCCTGAGCTTTTAGTGTGCGTTGCCGCATTTCTTGACGAATGATGTCAAGGTAATCAGGACGTTCAAGCAAACCAGAAGGGTCGTCTAGCCTTTGAATACTTCGTACAAGATCATAAGTCTTGCCATTCGTAATCATATGTTGACCGAAGACAGCGAAATAAGGAGAGGTATTCGTAGTGCTATGATGTGACGAACGAAGTGCACACACTACATCAGACAGTTTCTCATCCCAGTTATTTTGGGAAGGATGAACATAAGCTTGGAGGGCTGCAATAAGAGAACGATTGAGGCGCTCCGATACATTAGCTTGTGGTGAATAAACTGCAGTTAAAGTGTGGGTAATACCAAAAGATGTCAAAAGATTCTTAAATTCATTCGAACGGAACTGAACTCCATTGTCTGTAACTATTACTTCCGGAGCTCCAACCTTGTGAAAGACGCGTTTATTCAGAATTCCCACAACCGCTTTTGCAGTAAACTTGCGCAAAGGTTCAACAAACGGGAATCGTGATAAGTGATCCAAAATTACAAGTGCTCCTATGTTACCAGTTTTGGATCTCGGATACGGACCTACCACATACAAACGCTGGAATATGCGTTTGGGAACGGACTGTGATATCACTGGCGGTCGAAGGGTATGTAAAAGGGCCTTGGTGGTTTTGCAAATTTCACACGATCCTACATAATCTTTAACCTGTGATGCTATTTTGGGCCAATAAAACCACTGCCGCAAGCGGTTAAGGGTTATAGCTATTCCTCCATGAACACTCAAAGGAGGATCGTGGGCTTTTTCCACCAAATCATTTGTCAATTCTTCCGGTACCCACAACTTCCATGCCACTTGATCCTGAAGTTCGTTACCAGTCGCATACTCATTTCGTTTGTATACGAATCCGTTCATGACTTTAAGGTCAGGCCATAGATTTTGATCAGTTTCTATTTTGGTAGCTAAGTCTTTGTATGAATCACTTCCAAAATGTGGAGATTCCAAATCTATGATTATTGGAGTCTCTTTTGTGTCGAATGGGTTCAACGAATCGACACAGAACACGCGTGATAAAGAGTCAGGCACTATGTTTTGGCTTCCTTTACGATGAATGATGGTAAAGTTGAAGCTTCAAAGCCCATCGAGCTAACCTGCCATGCAGATCTGGCTGGTTCATCAGCCATTTTAAAGACGCATGATCAGTAATGACTTCGAACTTGTGGCTTTCCACATATGCTCTGAACTTCTTTATTGCCAACACCGCAGCCAAACATTCTTGCTCTGTTACAGTATAATTTCGCTGAGCAGGGTTCAATTTGTGGGACATATATGCAACGGGTGCTTCATCTCCTTCATTAGTCCTTTGCACTAGCACGGACCCTACTCCATGTTGACTTGCGTCACATAGAATGGAGAATAGTTTTGTAAAGTCCGGGCTATGCAAAACTGGAGCAGAAGCGAGGCTCTGTTTCAACTGATTGAAAGCACTTAACCTCTCATCACTCCACACAAATTCACTCCTTTTTGAGAGCATGTCTGTCAACGGAGTGGACAATGATGCGTATTCCTTGACGAATCGTCGATACAACCCACACACTCCAAGAAATCTTCGCAATTGTTTGGTTGTGGTTGGAAGAGGAAATTCCAAAATTGACTTCACCTTGTCAGGGTCCGTCTTGATTGTGCCGCTGCCAACTATATGGCCCAAGTATTTAACCTCTTTGAGAAGGAATTTACTTTTTTCTACGTTAACAGTGAGGCCTGCCTATCGCCATTGCTAAGCAACCTCATGAAGTACTTTAGGGTGTTCATCAAAGCCTTCAGTAATAATCAACAAATCATCCAAATATACAAACACCTGATGCTTTAGATGAACCGGAATTACTACATCCGTCAGTCGAGACATCGTTTGAGGTGCGTTACATAACTCAAACGGCATCACGATGAAATGGTACAGTGGACGACCTGGCACGGTGAAGGCAGTCTTGTCTTTAGCGTTTTCTTCCAAAGAAATTTGCCAAAAAGCATCCTTCAGATCAAGGCTAGTGATAAACGTGGTCTTCGGAAGCCTCTTCAAAATTCCATCTATCAGTGGAAGAGGATAGGCGTCCTTCACCGTGACAGAGTTCATCTTCCGAGCATCCAAACATAGGCGCACCTTTGATGGTTTAACCACAAGGGTTACAGGTGAAGACCAAGCGCTCTTTGATTCCTCTATTACTCCCAATGACAACATGCGATCCACTTCCTTATATAGAAGTTTCTCGACAGCAGGTGACACAGAGAAATGCCGTTGTTTAATTGGCTTCTGGATACCAGTATCGATGTCATGCTTTATGAGAGTTGTTTTTCCCAATCCCCTTTCAGCGAATGATGGAAAACAATCCACCATTGCTTTAAGTCTTCGACACTGTTCTGGTGTTAGAGAATGAGAACTGTCAAATAGAGTAGTAAGGCTTGATAGTGAATGTATTTTATGAGGAGACGCAAACAGGTCTGAGGCCAAGGCAAAAGTACGGACAAAGTCCACTCCCAAATATAGATTTTGAGTGAGAGTTGGAATGATCCATATATTCAACATTTTAGTGAGACCTCGGAATGTGATTTCGGCTGACACGTGCCCAACAGCTTGGTGTTTTGTGCCGTCTGCAGTTTTCAACCCAAAGGAAGCCCTTTTCCAAGGAAACGAACTTCTTTCGAGGAAAGACTTCGCTAACTCAGCCGCCATCACACTCACAGTTGCTCCTGTGTCGATTAGCCCTGATGTTGGTTGGCCGAATAATAAAACCTGTGCGTATGGTCAAACATCACCCGCAAGGACATTCGTTAACGAGGTGGATTGCAGTTGACAACGCCACAATCTAAGACGGGCGTAAAAAGTCCTAATTCCTAGTGTGGATCTTCTGAGCCTTGGTATTAACGGAAAAGTACTGATTGCGTCAGCTGCAAAAATTCGCTGTTTAACGGGTAGATATTTTTACTAATTTTCGAAGAAAAGTAGTATTAAACTCGTTTCTCCGAAAATTCATATTTTTTTATATATATATATATATATATATATATATATATATATATATATATATATATATATATATATATATCATCAAAATGATTAAGGGAGGTAATCTCTGGAGTGGCCGATCCGATTGAGCTGAAACTTTCGGAGAACGTAGATGTATTTAGTAGGTAGGTCCACGACTTGCTAAAATTCAGATATCTTAAACCTTTTGGCGGCGGCGAGCGTTTTACGAATTTTGAGGTACTCCTATATTTCCAAGCAGCGTGAATTTTTGCTCAAAAAAGGTATTGGAAATGAAAACTTATTATGTTTTAAGCTTGTTTATGGTAAAGAATTGGAAATTTTGAGCCGTGTGTGGGTGCAGCGTGCCTAAAAGTAGGCAAGGATTTTTTTTCAAATTTTGATTTGTCATTACTTCTGACGAAAACATTGGATCATCGTGAAATTTGCAGAGCGTATTGATGTTGACTAAAGTTTAATACACATGGATTTCTAAGGTAGTGCTGGTAACCCTGTAGCTGCGGCAGGCTCTTGAAAAAAATCCTTCAAATCATTGAACCTCCTGAAAATTTTTTGATTTTGGCAAAAAATTCAAATCATTGATAAATTTCAACGTTTGTGCATCATATCAATTTAAAATTTTTAAAATTCCGGTTTGCACAAGAACGGCAACCCATCACTAAATTATCTCAATTTTCAGCACTCGAAAGTTCTGTTCACGAGAACTGACGACCGGATTATCCGATCATAATGAAATTCACAGGACATGTTGGCATTAATTAGGACCAGGTCTGATAGAAGTAATTTTGAAACGTGGGGAACCCTGTGGTAGTGGTGCCATCTTGAAAAATCACTGAGAAAAAAAACAGGTTTTTGGCCTATAACTTCCGATTCAGCCATCAGATTTAAACAAAATTCACACTGTATTTGAACCTTACTTAACATAACATTTGATGAAAATTTGCCTGAAAAATTAGAATAGAGTTGCCAGCTATGGTGATTTTTGTCTCCTAAGTATTGCAAATTTGCTCAGCAATATAAAGCTTTTTCCCTATAACTTCCGGTGCAGTCATGATATCAAAATGAAGTTTATGCAGTAAATAGATTTTAATGTGAGCCAAATGTCATAGGAATGTCGTACAAAAATCGTGAAAGGACTGCCAGCTATGACCATTTTTGTAATTTTTGGAATTTCTTTACTGCGCGATTATGTCATTAGATTTGCAAATGGGAACGATCCTGCAATGAAAATTAACAGCAAATATTAACAATTTAAAAATTTGAATAGTTTTGAGGGTGGTAACCCTAAAAATTTTTTCACCCGTATAACTTCTAGCGCAGTGATTCAATGGAAACAAAATTTATTGGTTGGGTTTAGTTTAACGTGAAGCAGATTTGGTATATATTTTGCTCTGCTGCTGACACAGGGTAACCAGCTTTAGCCATTTTTGTAACTATTGCATCAACAGATGCTTCAAATTACATACTCATATGCACAACATTTGCAATAAAACTAAGAAACCAATTTTTAAATTTTCCGAGTTTTGAACATTTTTTGGATGGCAGCTTCAAACAACGTTAACCGCTAAAGCTGGCGACGAAATCCTCCGATGAGAACGAAATTCAAAGGATAAGTTGATTTAAGTATGAGCTTGTGAAGGTTAACTGATAGCTGCTTCGTTGGGAAAATGTTGCCAGCACTGAACATTTTCATCATTTTTGTTATAGCAGAGTTCTGTTGCTTTGAACAAGGAATGGTTGATATGATTCTACAAAAAAGTGTATTACGTCTTTCCACATTTTTTTGTCACTCAAAGACAATTTCTTCGAAAATTAGTTTTCTAGCGGTTCAGGTGCGCTAGAGTTTTTACTAATGTTCGAAGAACAATAGTATTAAACTCGTTTCGCCGAAAATTCATATTTCTTTATATATATATATATATATATATATATATATATATATATATATATATATATATATATATATATATATATATATATATATATATCAGCAAAATGATTAAGGGAGATAATCTCTGGAGTGGCCAATCCGATTGAGCTGAAATTTTCGGAGAACGTAGGTGTATATAGTAGGTAGGTCCACGTCTTTCTCAAATTCAGATATTCTAAACCTTTTGGCGGCGGCGAGCGTTTTAGTGAATTTTGAGGAACTCCTATATTTCCAAGCAGTGTAAATTTTTGTTCAAGAAAAGTATTGGGAATGAAAACTAATTATGTTCTTAGCTTGTTTATGATAAATAATCGGAAATTTTGAGCCGTGTGTGGGTGCAGGGTGCCTAAAAGTAGGCAAGGATTTTTTTTTCAAATTTTGATTTGTCATTACTTGTAAGAAAAACAATGGATCATCATGAAAATCACAGAGCGTATTGATGTTGACTAAAATTTAGCACGTAGAGATTTTCAGCATAAAGCGGGTAACCCTGTAGCTGTGGCAGGGTGCTGAAAAAAAATCCTTCAAATCATTGACCTACCTGAAAAATTTTTGATTTTTGACAAAAAACCAAATCTTTGATAAATTTTATTCTTTGTCCTTCATCTCAAGATAAAATTTTCAAAATTCCGTTTTGCACAAGAACGGTAACCCATCACCAAATTACCTCTATTTTCAGCACTCAAAAGTTCTGTTCACGAGAACTGACGACCGGATAATCCGATCATAATCAAATTTACAGGATATGTTGGTATTGACTAGGACCAGGTCTGGTAGAAATGATTTTCAAATGCGGGCAACCCTGTGGCAGTGGTGCCATCTTGAAAAATAGGTGAGAAAAAAAACTGGTTTTAGGCCTATAACTTCCGATTCAGCCTCAGATTTGGACAAGATTCATACAGTACTTGGATCTTACCTTAGGTAACATTTGATAAAAATTTGGTTGAAAAATTAGAATAGAGTTGCCAGCTATGGTGATTTTTGTCTCCTAAATCTTGCAACTTTGCTCAGCAAAATAAAGCTTTTTTCCCTATAACTTCCGGTCCAGTGCAGAAATCAAAACGAAGATCACGCAGTAAATGGACCTTAATGTGAACCAAATGTCGTAGAAATTTCGTACCAAAATCATGAAAGGGCTGCCAGCTATGATCAATTTTGTAATTTTGTGAAATTTCTTTACAGAGCGATTATGTCATTAGATTTGCAAAAGGAAATGATCCTGCAATGATAATTAACCACAAATATTAACGCTTTAAAAATTTGAAAAGTTTTGAGGGTGGTAACCCTAAAATTCTTTTCACCCGTATAACTTCCAGCGCAGTGATTCAATCGAAACGAAATTTACTGGTAGGGTTTAACTTAACGTAAAGCAGATTTTGTATGTATTTTGCTTTGCTGCTGACACAGGCTAACCAGCATTAGCCATTTCCGTAAATATTGCACCAACAAATGCTTCAAATTACGTTCTCATATGCAAAGCATTTGCAATAAAAATAAGAAATCAATTTTTAAATTTTCCGAGTTTTGAACGTTTTTCGGATGGCAGCCTCAAACAACGTTTAACCGCTGAAACTTTCGATGAAATCCTGCGATGAGAACGAAATTCAAAGGATAAGTTGATTTGAGTATGAGCTTGTTATGGTAAACTTATTACTGCTTCGTTCGGAAAGTGTTGCCAGCACTGAACATTTACATCATTTGTGTTAGAGTTGAGTTTTTTTGCTTTGGATAAGGAATGTTTGATATGATTCTACAAAACAGTGTATTACGTCTTTCCACATTTTTTGTCACTCAAAGACAATTTCTTCGAAAATTAGTTTTCTAGCGGTTCTGGTGCGCTAGAGTTTTTTTTTAATCTAATATGATATGGCAGAAAGGCCAGAGGTGGATAAGATGTGTTGTTAGTAAAAATATTATTTTGAATTAATGGTTCAACAGGAGATAGCTGTTGGAAATTCATTGAGCGGACATTTGCACTGGAAATTTTTAACTGCTGGGACGCTGGAAGCATTGAAAAGGTTTCGGGAGGCTCGAGATCTTGTTGAACGCTCCTTGTTTCCCGTTTTTTGCTTGACAAGTAACACAATTTGATTTGTATGTGTCAGGCTTGCCACACCCATAACAGAAAATTTTCCTTTCTTCTAAGCAATACTTGAGGTCGTGTATACGAAGGTCGAGATCTGCTTTTGAATTCCAGCTCCAAGTTTTCGATTTTTAAAATCGCCTGGCGAAGCATTCGCACTGAAGGCAGCTGCAAGTGTAAGACATCGCGTCTTAGCTCAGGCAATATATTCCGCTTCAATATCTCCACCAGCTCCTCTTCCGGTATTGGTCGTTCCAGTCTGCCCACAAGTCGTAAGATATGTGAGTGGAAATCATCGAAGGTTTCCCCTGCTTTCTGTCGTCGATTTCGTATGAACTCTCTCAAATCCAAATCTGAAAATCGATCCCCAAATTGATCTCGCATGGATCTGGTCAAGTTTTCCCAGGTTACTCCTCTCCATGCTCGGTGGTATCTCCAGTACCAGTCTGCTGCCGGACCTACAAATAACTGATGTATGTGTTGACACAATAAATCAAAGTTATAGCCCAGAGTCTGTCTGTTTAAAGCCCTTACGCGGTACAGGAACAGTTCGACAGTCATGCTCTCATCTCGGCCGGAAAATTTGAGACCCCATCCGTTGAGAATACTCACTACTCGGTCATGTTGCAGTGATGTATTCTCCACACGCTGTTGTCGTGGTCGATGGGTCCTGTCGTCAGAATTTGAAGGTGATGACCTCCAATTTTGTAACGGGTTTCGAATACCCCGTGATTGGTTATTGTGATTTTGTCTACTATTATTTAGTGTCATTTGTAACATTCGTTGGGTTACGTCCATCAGACTTTGCTGCAAAGCCACTATTTGGTTTTGGAACCCCAACATGGTGTCATTTGCTCTGTTGTCTACTGATTGTACAGTGGCAGGGAGAGTCAAATCTTGAGTAAATCCAGCTTCCTCAGGACAATCTTGTTCCTGAGAACCAGGAAGTTCAGTGTCGTGGTGTTTTTACTCCGTGCCACACGCACGAGATCCTGCCTTTGCAGGTTTTGCAGTACCTCCCTTACTTTTAGCTCCTTTTCCAATAGTACTTGTAGTCGGAGGTTGGAGTGGAAGACGAATAGCAGCTCTACATAGAGGACAACGCTCGTTTTCGAGCAACCATTGTTCCAAACAATGGAAGTGAAATTTATGAAAACAGCTGGTCTCAAAGGCAGGATTGGATTGAGAATATGATTGCCCACAAATAGAGCATTCTTCTTCGACTCCAACCTTCGACAGACTTTCTTCGCTGCGTGTTATTGGCATATTGAAATGAATTTTAGTTGGAATTTAATTTGAGCTTTTAGCTGAACTGAATTTTTAATTGAAATTGAATTTTACTTTAATTTTACCTTTAATGGAACTTTCTTGTTTAGAGTTTGTTACGGTTCACAGTTTTTCTTGAAGGTTTTAAACAAAAAAAAAATTTCCACCGTCCTCAAAAGGGAGCACGATGGAGATGGGTCGCAAATCACAGCTCTCAGAGTTTAACCTGAAGATAAATAGACCAAAACAATGTGATAAGGAAATAATTAAACTATAATTTGTAATGTGTAATTAATCTATAATTTGTAATTTGCCTTGAGTAGCGTAGCGATAAGTTGATTTATTTTTTAAGTTGGAGTGCGACGAGATCACGAAAGAAGTACAGGCGTCCGCCGCAACGGAAAAAAAAAATCCATAACGACCACCCAAGATGTCATCAACAGTATAAAATAGAACACAACTATTCGATCGGGACGACCATCAAAGTCGCGAAAAGATATTTATCCGACAGGTGCTCGGTATGGATGCGTCAAACGAAGCTAGAGATCAGGGCCTGCATCGCACCCGAACGCACGGCGGAGCGACGCGCGCTTTTGACATCAGTAGGCAACATCACTGACCTGTGTCAATAGTTGACCTAGTTTTATTAGGATGGCAGCAGCCGCGGCAGATATGATGAGAACCGTATTTGTTCAAATCGGTTTTAGTCAAGGAAAACAGGAAACAAGAAACACCAAAACTAAGTGTACACGGCTGAAACGGAATGTAGCCAACAGCTGCGAAAAATCCATTTCTAGCATAGACAAAATCAAATTTAAGACGTCACTTACCGCGCGAAACGCGAATTTGTCGCAAATGACGCACACCGCACTATCGAATTCACATTATGCCAGGGGAGCCGTCGGCGCCCGACAAATGAAATCGAGTATTATCAGCGCTGATTCCGTAGCCATCGTCACCCAGGAAAAACTCGAATCGTTTGTGATCCAGCCGATTTGCATGACGCCGGGCGTTATGATGAAAGCTTCGAGTATTAGCGCCCAGATCTGACCGAAGAGGTGATTTGTTTTCGAATAAAGCGTAGAGTTGAATGATCAAGTCATTGAATTGAATTTGAGGAAACTTACCTGTTAGGTACAACGGACACTTCCGAAAGTGTATGCATCACAGCGAGCCTTGACACCAGCCGGCGAAACTATTAAGTATTCACAAACATCGTTCGCATTTCACGTGACATTTACAGCAGAAACGTCAAACGTTGTCATCGGCCAGATGAGACAGTGGTTAGTTGAGTTGTCCCAAATAAGGGCCGTGTGTTGAATAGTCAACTCAACACCCTGGCGCGTGAAACTGCACAGGGTGAATACGCCCAACGGATTTTGAAAATCCCGCTGCCACCAAAAAGTTTTCCTGCGGGCGAGATTATGGAAAAAGGGTCTCTTTTTGGCGTCAGACGGGTGAGAGTTCGGAAGTTCGAGTGGTGGAGGCTTAGACCCTGTAACGAAGTTCTTTTGTTTTGCATGTGAACCGGCGGTGAAGGAGTCGAAGGCGGGAATTGGCAGGAGTGTCGAAAGTAACGAACCGAAGAAAAGGTGGTTTCATAAGCAGTCGACGGATGGAAGCAGTTTTTGACCCGATCAGGAAGAAGTTTACGAACTGAAACTAAGTTGGCGATTCTGATCCGGCGGCCTGCAGTGAGATATTTGTGCGAAGAGCGACCCGATCATCAAGCAAAATCGCGGGCGGTTTAGCGGCGAAGTCATCGAGGTGATCACGGCACAAGACAAAGTCAGGGTAGTGTGCACACTAGTTTTAAGTAGATTAAGAAGCTTATGTGAAAAACTTTATATGAAATCCGAAATTGGACGTAGATATGGTTAATTAAAAATTGTAGCCGGAATTAATAAAGTTGCAAATTGAGAGTGTTTAGTGCAAGACATCGGAAACGGTTGATTTTTTTTTAGAGTCTAGAACGCTCAAGGATAGCGAAAAGACGTTTGTGTGAGAACCGTAAGATTGCTTGAATAACCGGTCGCAAGGGTAAGAGAAACGACGACGTCGACTTCTCGCTTCAGAGCGTCGTTGACGAGGTGATTTCGGGGTTTTGAAGCGAGTGGCGCCCGAGCCACCCCAACTCCGGTGAGCGAACCTCCCGAAATCACCCCCCGTGGATAAAGTTGGTATCCAGGGGATTTTGGCGAGTCATTGTAACGGTCTACGGTAACAAATTGGCGCCCAACGTGGGGCCACATAACGCTGAATAACGGGGAAAACGGTACAAAACGGTACTCGGAAAATTTTTAGTTTACCAAGTCCCAAATTGTGGGAAGGTGTGTAGTGAAGGAAAAACGTTAGTTTGGCGCGAAATCTTGAAACCGGACGTGAAAAATTGAATTTATCGGGTATTATTTTGAAGTTGAATTGGTCGTTGTTACGGTGGGATTATCATTTTTTTTTATATACGAGTATATCTATTTTACGCAAGACTTAAAATTGGATTTACTGCATGTTTTTCATCTATATCAGAATCTACTGAATTGAATATTTTACATTTATCATTTAATATTATATAAAAATATCTATACTTGAATTCTGATAAATGAATGAGTGGGAGAGAGTGTAATTTGTGTGATACGGGTGCGTAGCGTGTGTCTATTTCCAGATAATAGATAAAGGTGCGAATTTTGGTGAGGGAGCGGATTGTGAAGCTATTGAGCCCAACAGTATAGCGGGAGCGAGGGAACGGCAGGTTTTTTTTGTTCAAATAAAGTATTTTCGGTATTAGAAAGTTTCAGGGGGGGGATTGGCTTCCTGGGTTCTATTTTAGTTGGTGAACTTTATTGAGTGTTTGATCGAGTTTTGTTAGGTTTTGGCTCGAAATAGGTCACAAGGTGATTCGGTTACCTGAATATTAATATTCTCATATATCGTCGTCGGCCATTTTCGCAAGAATTTTTTCGGGCACTTACTAAGTTGGGCAGGGTAATGAAGATTTTGGTAGACCGGTTGAATAAGGACGAGCTCACTTATGAGCTTGCCATCCGTGGTTTTGCGTCGGACACGGTGAAAAACATACGGAAAACGCTGAGGGCGACCCTGAAAGCGGAGGTCGAGGAGTTGGTTGCGAGAGCGTCGGGAGAGAGTGCCGCTTCTGATTTCCTAAAGACGAAGGTGAAGATCGAGTTTGCGTTCCGTCGACTGGGGAATATGCAGGCAGAGTCACCAATGAACAAAAAGACGGCACGAGGGGACTGCGGAACCGTTTCATTTTGGCGATGGGGACCTTTGTGTCCAAAACTGAAGAGGCGAGCGAGGACGAAGAGGAACTGGTTGATGGCGGTCGTATATCGGTCATTCCAGTGGAGGTTAGAGCTCCGGGTCTGGCAGAGGTGGCAAAATGGGGTTTAAAATTTAGTGGAGACTCTTCTGGCTCGGTAAACGCGTTTCTTGAGCGTGTCTAGGAGCTGCGGCAAGTGAGAGGACTCACCAAGTCACAATTGTTTAGAGCAGCTGTCGATTTGTTCGACTCACTGGCCCTAATATGGTTTCGTGCAAATCGCAACTTGGTGTCGTCTTGGGATGAGCTGGTTACTGAGCTCAAGGCGGAATTTCGCCCTCAGATTATGAGGATCGTCTATGGGACGAAATTCGAAGACGCACACAAGGCGAAAACGAGTCTGTCGGAGTCTATGTAGCAGTTATGGAGCGCCTGTTCAGCCGACTGAGGACGAGTTGCTCAGAGGAGGAAAAACTGCGCACGTTGCAAAGAAATATAGCTCCGTTCTACCAGCAGCAATTGTCTCTGACGCAGGTGACATCTATTGCGGATTTGGTGAGGATGGGTCGTAGCCTAGATGCTACCAGAGCGTCGGTGGCAGCATTCGTACCACCCACCACGCGGGCTAGGCGCTGTTTGGAGCTGGATTTGGCGTACGTAAGAGCGAAGGACGTTGAGCGAGTCGCCTCCATGTCGAGTGGAACGCGAATCCAATGCTGGAACTGCAAGCGAGACGGACACATAGCAAGAGAATGCCCGGAGCCGCGAAGATGTTTCGGGCGCGGTCGCCAAGGGGTAATGCGGTCGGCATGACCGAACTCCCAGTCGAGAGCTACTAGTCACGAAAATCGGTCACGGCCAAATCCTCCGGTTGCGGGAAACGGACGTCGTGTTCGCTAAGCGGTCGAGCGAGCACCATAAGGAGGCCGCGCCAGGAAGATCAACAGCCGAAGGTGGATTATGCTCTCGTCAGTACCAGTCAAGACAGCCGTCCGCACCTGCAGGTGGAGATAGAGGATTGCGTCATGGAGGCACTGTTAGATTTGGGACCGAGTAGGACTATTGTTGGTGGGAGGGGATGGTCTCGGTTGAAAGCAAAAGGTGTAAAGTTGAACGAAAGTGGAATTGGTGAAGTTTGGCTGGTGAATGGCATGATGTGCTCGGTATTGGGGGCTGTGCAAGTGAAGTTTTCATTGAACGGTCGGGAGCATAATCTGGAATCATTGGTGATACCATCGATTCCCCAAGAAGTGGTCTTAGGGATAGATTTCTGGAAGTGTTTTGGGGTGGTGTTCGATATGAAGGGTAGGCAATGGACGTCCATTGCGTCTGCGGAGTTGGTTGATGGAAGGGCACTACGGGGTCGAGATCTTTCGTCTGCTGAGGAGGCCGAGACCTTGTCAAAATTTTTGGAGGAGCAATTCGGTTTGATGGGAGAAGGGCTGGGGCGTGCTAAAACCGTCGAACACGTTATCAAAACGAAGGCGTTCCCGATCAAACAAAGATACTACCCGGTCTCACCTGCGGTTCAGCGGCAGACTAATAAGGAGCTGGATGACATGTTACAGATGGGGGTGGTTGAGCCCTCGTCCAGTCCGTAGTCATCTCCTATCTTACTAGTGCGCAAAAAGGACGGTACGTATAAATTTTGCGTAGACTTTAGGAAGGTCAACGCCGTATCGGAAAAGGATTCGTATCCTCTTCCATATATTTCGAACACATTGGACAAATTGAGAAATGCCAAGTACTTGTCGACTCTAGATGTCAAGTCGGCATATTCGCAAGTTCCAATGGCACAGGATTCGCGGCAATTCACGGCGTTCACCGTGCCCGGTAGAGAACTGTTTCATTTTCTGCGAATGCCCTTTGGGCTGCACAGCTCTGGAGCAACATGGCAGCGTCTCATCGATACCGTTCTCGGTCCCACGCTAGAACCTTTCGTGTTCACCTACCTCGATGACATAATCGTTTTGACAGAGACTTTTGAAAAACGTATAGAGATCTTCCAGGAAGTTTTCTCGCGTCTGAGGGAGGAGAGTTTACGACTCTCTAAGGAAAAGTGCCAGTTTTGCAGGGCACAACTTAAGTATTTGGGCTACCTTGTCGACGTTGAGGGCCTCAGGGTAGATCCCGAGAAGGTGTTAGCGGTGAGCGTATTTCCTAGACCAAATTCCGTAAAACAAGTTCGCCAACTACTTGGGATAGTATCCTGGTACCATCGTTTCATCCCTGGTTATGCAACGATGGTGGCTCCATTAGGCGATTTGTTAAAGAAGGGTCGCAAGTTTGTGCGGTCCAAGGATTGTGAGGAGGCTTTCGAAAGGTGGAAGCGCAAGCTAACGTCAGCGCCGGTTTTGGCGTGCCCGGACTTTGATCTGTCGTTCAATGTACAAACGGATGCTTCAGACGTGGGCATCGGAGCAGTGCTGAGCCAAGCACACGCGGTGGGTGAAAAGGTCATTTGTTATCTGAGCAGGGCCCTGTCGAATCAGGGAAGAAAACATTCCGTGACGGAACGAGAATGCTTGGCAGTGCTGTGGGCTGTCGAGAAATTTCGGCCCTTCATGGAGGGGACACACTTCTACGTCATTACTGACCACCATTCCCTGGTCTGGCTGAATAATCTCAAGGACCCTACGGGCAGATTGGCTAGATGGGCAGTGAGGTTACAACAGTTTGATTTCGAGGTGATCCATCGGAAAGGAAAAGAACATTTAGTGCCGGACGCACTTTCACGAACCGTAGTCAATGTTTATAGCGTAGATACCCCTCAAGTTTCGGAGCGTTGGTATTCGGGTATGATAGGGAAGGTGAGGGGAGACCCCGACAAGTACGAGGGCTGGAAAGTCGTAGGAGACACGCTGTGGAAACAACTGCCAGGTCGCATGCAAAATGGGGAAAATACGAATGGTTGGAAGAGGGTTGTGCCAAAGTCAGAGCGGGGAGATATCCTCAAACGGTGTCATGATGATCCGAAGGCGGGACACATGGGGTTTGCCCGAACGGTGGGTCGAGTCATGCAGAGTTTTTATTCTCCACAAACGCGGGCGGATATCCGCAAGTATTTGAGATACTGCAAGGTGTGTCAGTCATGCAAGGTGGAGCGGAAAGCACCGAGGGGTTTGATGTCCAGTCCAGTTTGCATGGACCTGATTGGGCCGCTACTCAGGTCAACGCACGGCCAATCATATATTCTGACAATTTTTGATTACGTGACGAAGTACTCAGTTTTCCGTTTATTAGAGGAGAATGTCCTTCTGGTCTATGGAGTACCAAAGGTTATAGTATGCGATAGTGGAGTGCAGTTCACGGGCAAACAATTTCGGAAAGCGGTGGAAGAATATGGAGCGCGGGTGAGCTATACTGCCCTCTATCACCCTCAGGCTAATATGGCCGTGCGACGTTACCAGGACATAAAATGTATGTTACGATGCTACGTTGCCGGCAATCACTACTCATGGGACCTATATTTGGCAAAAATTGCGTGCGCCCTGCACACTTATCGACACCAAGTAACGAATTACTCCCCGTACTTTCTGAATTTCGGGAGGGAGATGGTAACCTTCAGAGAAGATATGGAGCCCCCAGGGGGTAGGCAGTCGGTTTTCTCTCCAACGAAGAACGCGGAGATTGGAGACGATCCGCAAGGAAGTTGTACTGAGAATGAGAAATGCAGCAAAGTCTAGCAAAGGGCGTTAGGACTTGCGGCGAAGAGGGGAGACTTTTCAAGTCGGGGATACTGTATGGAGGCAGAACTACCTTCTGTCAGATGCGACTAAAAATTTTGTAGCAAAATTGGCTCCCACATTTATCGGTCCTTTCAAGATTAACAAGAAAACGTCAGCATGGACTTTCGAATTGTTGGATACATAGGGGAAGCCAGCGGGGATATGGCACGCGAAGGACCTCAAGCCGTTTATCGAGAGCGAGTGCGAGACCGGGGATATCTAGCGGAGATAAAAATGAGCTTGATGTCATTCAACGCACGCTCGTGATGTAAGAAATAATAAATAGAAAAAAAATATATGTATAAATATGTATAAATAGAGGAGGGTTAGTCAGGATTAGTGTAAAGAGTGGGGTAAATTGGCGTTGGATAAGAAGATAAAAGATGAAATCTTCAGAGATAGAGTGTTTCTGGTGAGAACGCACATATAGGTTAGTATAAGTTACGTTACGAAACGAAAAGTAGGAGTAAGATTAGGAGGCTTACCGAGTGGTCACCGTGGTTTTCGATTTCTGAGTTGTTTTGGGTTTTCCTTTCCTTTTTAACCCCTTTAGGTTTTCTTTTATTTGTTTAGTATTTAAACGCAGATCTGTTGGTGGTGGTTTGTGTTGTCGGTGGTGATTGGTAGAGTAAGCTAAAATAATAATGAATAGGATTAGCAATGATAGGATGATAGAACTGGAAGTATAGTATATGGAATGGTACTAGTATATGGAACGGTAAACGGCTTAAGTTTAGGGAATTAGATCAACCGTTATGTGCAAGGTACGAGTGTTAGTCGATAATTTTAATCAGTAGGGTTAGATTAGAGTTAGCCTGGGTTAGTAATACAGGGATAGGGATAGCGCGGATAGGTTCGGAAAAAAAATTGGATGTTAGAGGAATTTGGTGGTGGTTAAAATATTAGGTTAAACATAGGGTGAAGGGTAGTTAAAAGTAAGTCAAATATAAGGTTACAGTTAGATTTCGAGGTTTAAGTCCTACTTGTGTTAGAGGGGTTTAAAAAAAAACAGTAAAATACCGTAGTCAGAAGTAAATTCCGTGTCGTGTCACCTCCTTTAGCGTTCCCTTTTCAACTCGGTTTCTTTTGTTTTTTTTTGTTCTTGTTATAGTCCGATGATGAGTCTTGCAGGTTTCTAAAATCGAGATAAATTTGCATTAGAATCTTGGATAACAAATGATCGGGTGCCAACACCAGTACAAACACTAAAACAGGCACCATGTTGCCAAACAGGGAAAGGTATGGTAGGGAAAAAAGGGGGCGCTGTGCGTGTGAGTAGGTTTGAATGTCGGCACGAGAATGAGTATGGTGTGATTCCGTGAATATAAAAGGATCCGTGGGTTATTTATACTTTTATGTAAGGACGGGACCGAGCTAGAAAAACAGACGTGTGAATCGAATTTCGGATACCGTGTTCCAAACTTTTGTGGTAATCGCGACAGATCGGAAAAGATAATTGTCGAGAATTTCGACGAAATTCTCTGAAGCGAGGGGGGTTACGGTTCATAGTTTTTCTTTAAGGTTTAATATCAAAAAAAAAATTCTCCACCGTCCTCCAAAAGGGAGCACGATGGAGATGGGTCGCGAATCACAGCTCTCAGAGTTTAACCTGAAGATAAATAGACCAAAACAATGTGATAAGGAAATAATTAAACTATAATTTGTAATGTGTAATTAATCTATAATTTGTAATTTGCCTTGAGTAGCGTAGCGATAAGTTGATTTAGTTTTTAAGTTGGAGTGCGACGAGATCACGAAAGAAGTACAGGCGTCCGCCGCAACGGAAAAGAAAAAAAACCATAACGACCACCCAAGATGTCATCAACAGTATAAAATAGAACACAACTATTCGATCGGGACGACCATCAAAGTCGCGAAAAGATATTTATCCGACAGGTGCTCGGTATGGATGCGTCAAACGAAGGCAGAGATCAGGGCCTGCATCGCACCCGAACGCACGGCGGAGCGACGCGCGCTTTTGACATCAGTAGGCAACATCACTGACCTGTGTCAATAGTTGACCTAGTTTTATTAGGATGGCAGCAGCCGCGGCAGATATGATGAGAACCGTATTTGTTCAAATCGGTTTTAGTCAAGGAAAACACGAAAAAAGAAACACCAAAACTAAGTGTACACGGCTGAAACGGAATGTAGCCAACAGCAGCAAAAAATCCATTTCTAACATAGACCAAATCAAATTGAAGACGTCACTTACCGCGCGAAACGCGAATTTGTCGCAAATGACGCACACCGCACTATCGAATTCACATTATGCCAGGGGAGCCGTCGGCGCCCGACAAATGAAATCGAGTATTATCAGCGCCGATTCCGTAGCCATCATCACCCAGGAAAAACTCGAATCGTTTGTATTCCAGCCGATTTGCATGACGCCGGGCGTTATGATGAAAGCTTCGAGTATTAGCGCTCAGAACTGACCGAATAGGCGATTTGTTTTCGAATAAAGCGTAGAGTTGAATGATCAAGTCATTGAATTGAATTTGAGGAAACTTACCTGTTAGGTACAACGGACACTTCCGAAAAAGTATGCATCACAGCGAGCCTCGACACCAGCCGGCGAAACTATTAAGATTTATTGATTCACAACCATCGTTCGCATTTCACGTGACATTTACAACAGAAACGTCAAACGTTGTCATCGGCCAGATGAGACAGTGGTGAGTTGAGTTGTCCCAAATGTGGGCCGTGTGTTGAATAGTCAACTCAACACCCTGGCGCGTGTAACTGCCCAGGGTGAATACGCCCAACGGATTTTGAAAATTCCGCTGCCGCCAAAAAGTTTTCCTGCGGGCGAGATGATGGAAAAAGGGTCTCTTTTTTTGCGTCAGACGGGTGAGAGTAACGAAGTTCTTTTGTTTTGCATGTGAACCGGCGGTGAAGGAGTCGAAGGCGGGAATTGGCAGGAGTGTCGAAAGTAACGAATCGAAGAAAAGGTGGTTTCATAAGCAGTCGACGTATGGAAGCAGTTTTTGACCCGATCAGGAAGAAGTTTTCGAACTGAAACTAAGTTGGCGATTCTGATCCGGCGGTCTGCAGTGAGATATTTGTGCGAAGAACGACCCGATCATCAAGCAAAATCGAGGGCGGTTTAGCGGCGAAGTCATCGAGGTGATCACGGCGAAAGAAAAAGTCAAGGTAGTGTGCACACTAGTTTTAAGTAGATTAGGAAGCTAATGTGAAAAACTTTATATGAAATCCGAAATTGGACGTAGATATGGTTAATTAAAAATTGTAGCCGGAATTGATACAGTTGAATTTTGAGAGTTTTTAGTGCAAGACATCGGAAACGGTTGATTTTTTTTAGAGTCTAGAGTGCTCAAGGATAGCGAAAAGACGTTTGTGTGAGAACCGTAAGATTGCTTGAATAACCGGTCGCGAGGGTGAGAGAAACGACGACGTCGACTTCTCGCTTCAGAGCGTCGTTGACGAGGTGATTTCGGGGTTTTTAAGCGAGTGGTGCCCGAACCACCCCAACTCCGGTGAGCGAACCTCCCGAAATCACCCCCCGTGGATAAAGTTGGTATCCAGGGGATTTTGGCGAGTCATTGTAACGGTCTACGGTAACAAGTTATTGTAGAGTTGGTTTGATGCGAGCTATCTCTTATTTACGCTATCGGTATTTTTAGTTTATATTGAATTTTTATAGTCAGGTTTTTAATCTCCCCAAGTCTTTTTGGAAATTTTTCTTACATGGGATATCCTTTATTTAGGATATCGAAATTTAATTACTTTTTGTTTTAATGAAAGTTTTTGTTTAGTATATTTTCTTGTTTTCAAGAAATTTGTTTTTAGTAAGATTTTAATTTCACAGAGATTTTGGCCTTGTTATTGTTCTCGAACCCATGGAAAACCCTTCGATCAGTTTCGCTGGCTGGCTAGTAATTTGAGTGTTTCCAGAATAGAAACACTTGTTTAGAGGACTGTTAACCTCACTCGAGTCCACTCAAAAACCAAGACAAAGGATTTAATTAACAAAGTGGCAGCTGTCCAACACATAACAATCTTCCCAAAGTACTGGTCAAACTGACGGGACGTGATAGTGGCAAAACGCCAACTACACGTAATCCGAACATCAGCTCGCACCAGACCCGGAAAGTCGCATATGCAGGACAACCCCAAGAGAAAGTTGTTTCTCGTTCCAAACCTATCAGTCCTCCAAAGCTTGGTCAGAATGAAGGGACGTGGTGGTGGCAACACGCCTACCCCACGTAATCCGGCAACAGTCCGAGTCAAACCCAGACAACCGACAGCTCCAGAACAGAAACAAGTACCAAGATGGAGTAGTTTCACACAAAGAGTTGCAGGGGCCCTTCGGGTGACTAGGACTAAGAATGGCGGTAAACCACCAAACTCAGTAATCCATAGTCAGCCTCCAGGTTGCACCAAGAGCCAAAAAGCTCATAAAGATAAACACAAACGAAACCCCTACCAAAGGTATACTGAAGACATTTTACGTTAGAAGGATTATTGGATCGGAAATTGCGGCTAGCGAGAGAAAGAGCTATTTATTACATGTCCAAATGAGAGTTAATCTGTTCTATTGAACAGCAAAATTGATGAATCATAAGAAAGATGATTGTGGGACATGTTATTGGGAATGGAAATTTGAATTAGACGTTTAGTCAATGGAGTTATGAGACAATGCTCATAAATTATTTTCTCACTTGGGTGGTGAGTCCCCAAAACCAAGTTTTTGGGCCCCACTTTGGGTGCCATTTGTAGCAAATTGATTTAGAATTTAGGGGAGATTTTACTTTTCACTATTCCATGTCAGCTCTCCTCATCCTTACCGAAGCATGAATGAGAGACCGACAAAGAATAGCGAAGAGGGTGATGGCGAGCCATCAACGAGGCAAAAAAGTAATTAATTGCCCGTGGAGCAGGGTGCCCTAGAATTGGCCGTAAAGACCCCTAGTCCGCTTGTAGCGGAGCACCCTTTTATCCGACCCCGATGGATGCTGGTGTGCCGCTTTGCCAGCTCTACGCGGCTGGGGTGGGTCATTACAGAAATAGGGTGGATATGCTCCAAGAAAGAAAAGACTGCTACTTGTATATCATCCGTCATACAAAGTATTACCCGCAAAGTGCAAATTTACAAAAGGGATTTGAGGCCTACGTTCGTAAAGAACCGCCATACTAAACTCTCAGGCTTGAGCTGTTACCAGACTCAGCCGAGACGAACCCAGCCCTACTTGACGAACTCAGCAGTTTCTTCTTTGGAGATGAAGGATTTAAAAATTGACGAGGTCACTATTATCACATTTGTTAATAAACTTGACAATAATATAACACCTAGCCCAGATGGCATACCTAACTTGGTCTTGAAATATTGTGTGTCGTCACTACTACCTGTGCTGTCTTATATTTTCAATACATCCTTAAAAACAGGCATCTTTCCTCATTTGTGGAAATACTCCACCGTCACTCCCATATTCAAGAAAGGGAGTCGTAATCACGCTTGCAACTATAGACCTATTGCAAAACTTCCCTGTGTCGCAAAACTTTTTGAAGCCATAGTCACAAATGTTGTAGCCTTTCATTGCAAATCAATTATGGCTCCGTATCAGCATGGTTTCGTGAAAGGTCGTTCAACCACAACCAACCTGCTTGAATTTTCTCACCAAATAACCAACTCAATTGAAGCTGGGCTCCAAACTGACTGCGCCTACACAGACTTGACGAAAGCCTTTGATAAGCTTGATCACTCTATTCTTTTAGCTAAGCTTCATTCCTTTCAATTCCCTTACTTGTTTTTAAATTGGGTTGACTCTTACTTGACGAATCGAACCCAACGTGTATCCTTTCGCGGTGCCTTGTCATCTGAAATTAGAACCACGTCTGGTGTTCCACAAGGTAGTCATCTAGGCCCTTTACTGTTCGCCTTATTTATTAATGACGTAGGTTCCATTTTACAGTCATCTTCTGTTCTTCTTTATGCCGATGACGCTAAAATTTTCAAAGTTGTGAGAAACCTTAACGATTGCTATGATTTGCAGCAGGATCTAAACAGATTTGCCAACTGGTGTTCCAATAACAATCTCCTAATTAATCCTGACAAGTGTACGGTTATATCTTACACACGCAAAAATAATCCTGTAATCTATGAATACTCACTTTTGAGTACATCTTTAAATAGATCAGCGAAAGTACTCGATTTAGGAGTATTGCTGAATCAATCCTTCACATTTGACGATCACATCGATTCAATTGTTGTGAAAGCTAGCAATGCCTTAGGTTTTGTCAGAAGACGTTCGAAGGAATTCAACGACATTTTTCTAACTAAGACCCTCTTTTGCAGCTTAGTCAGACCTATTGTCGAATATGCAAGTATTGTATGGGCACCATATCAAAAAGTCTACATAGACCAAATTGAGTCAATTCAAAAGAGGTTCTTACGTTTCTGCCTCCGCGGTCTTCCGTGGTATGACCCTTTACATCTACCTCCTTATCAAGACCGCTTAAATCTTTTACGAATGGATACCTTGGACTCTCGACGTCAAAATTCCAAAATCTTATTTGTCGCGAAAATTTTGGATGGCACCGTTGACTCAAACTACTTCTTAAGCCAACTTAATTTTAATACTAATAACAAACGTGTCAGGCGCGTTAACTTTTTGTCGATCCCTCAACATCGGACCAATTATGGTTGCAATGAACCAGTCACTGCAATAAGTAGATGCTTTAACGAAGCTTATTATAAGTTTGATTTTCATTTATCTACAGCATCACTTAAACGAATTCTGTATAAGAATAATTAATTTTTATTGTATGTGAATAGTCTGCATTAGACGACTTTAATAAATGAATGAATGAATGAGACGTGTCAACACACGTAAGGGAACCTGAAAACGTTACTTTAAATTACGAGGGAAAAAGAAATTGCCTTAATTTTGTGCGGACCCGAGGCAAGGCACACAACCTCAGGCCCCTGATATAATTGGGGCTCTTACCCCTGATATAGGTGGGGTAACGCCACCCACTGATTTCGACATTAACATTCGTCGAAATATCACTCTTTAGAAATTAAGTCCAGCCGGACCATTACGACATTGTCCTTATGACCAACTTCTCATCGGGCCGAGGCCCAATAACAAGACCAGATATTTAGGTTTAGAACATCATCTTTAATAAATGGTTTTGGGTTTCTTAGGAAAAATAATTTGGGTTAATTATATATATTTTTTTCTTTTTCTTGTCCTTAAATCTTAAGGCCTTTTACAAGTTTGAGGGTTTCGTTATTATACATTCCCTCGTGACGCATTGATGTCTCATTGCATTAGGTAAATGAATGAAAAAAAAATTACAGGAAAACATCAATGTCAATAACACATGTAGTTTCTCTTTTTGTTTTCTTTGTTTAGTGTATTTTTTCTTTTAAACATGACGTTTGCATGTTACCTTAATATTTTTTATATATAAGCTCGTAAATTTATTTGTGTTTTGTAAAACAATGGAATTTTGTCAAGTTATCCTTGAAAAGAACAAAAGTACAAATTGTTGTTCGCTATATTTTTCATCATAAAAATTGGAGTATTTTGCATGTTGTTCCTATGAGGTGAATTTTAGAATTATGCGAGTTCTTTGTTAATTTCAAATGTGATACCAATTGATTATTAGACAGTAATGTTCCGCATTAATAGATCTGATTGACAAACTGCTGGATTTGAAACTGGAGAACTTGTCTAGAGCTGTACTATGGTTAGTATTCTACTTTTTCCGTAAAAAGGAGTTTCAGTTGTCTATTACACACTGGTTTCTGTGTACGTTCAATTTTCTATTGATTCAGATTGTTTCATATTAGTTACCTTAAAGTCCAAACTAAGTTAACATAGGACATAAAAAAATATTGAACTGTGTACTTCCACTTTGGAAACGAATCCAGAGCGGGTCGAATGAGTTTCTCCTTCAATTAGTTCCTCGAAATTGGGATGTGTTTTACTCATACGAAGATGCGTTGATCATTTAAGAATTCGCCGTCCCATTTACGTTGCATTGTATTAATTACAACAATTTGTCGATAACAGTTTGGGAGAAAGCACGTTGAATTGAATGCCTAGATGTTTTCGCTTATACAAAAATATAACGTCATGGTGATTTAATCCTCTTCCTCATTGTGCGCGAGCACTGACCATGTGCAGCTCCAAATTGGATACGTCCTTCTGTTTGATTAGTGAGGCAGCTATTGCCCAATAAAGCTTCACCAGTATGACCTCTTAAACATCACATCCACCTATACAGTCACTCATGATAAAAAAATTTTGTTTTATACTTGCGATTTACTTTTGCTCTTTTAAAAGTGAGCCGATTGTTTGCACCCCAAAGCTCTTGATGAGCCTAATGTGAGCCAACATCCGGGCCACAACATCTGCTCGATTGTGTTTATAAAGTTTCGTCGGAGGGACTTTAAGCCCTCTATCTCATAGAAATTGGAGCAATTTGTTCACATCATTTTTCGTTTCTCCTATGGAATTTCACATCCAAACGAATTCAACCAATGTACTTTTCTCACGGCACAAAACAATTCATACCAATACGACGTGTCAAGCATTATTCCCACTTTGGTTGGCCCGAAACTTCCAGACGATTGCTGACTGACAATTCACAATCGTATTCAGATATCGGGAAGATGGCTGGCTATTATATTTCGCGAAATTTTCAATCTGAATATCATTATGATAAAAGAATAGCCTCGTATTGCACTATAAACGCTTCATTTTCGATCACCGGAACAAAACACAGGATAAAGCCCACAAGTCACTAATAACTGGACAAAAATAATCCGAGCCCGAGAGATTCACTCATTGTTTTAGCGGAAACTACTATTGTTTCGTCGACATTATTGTCTTGATTCGATCACACGTGATATCCGCACCAAGCACGGGCACAGTCAAAGCGCACTATTCAATCGCTGATGAAATTTGGAACCAATCGAACACACACTCAATCATCTATACATATAGATACGCGACTGTACAGATAAAATTTATTTCAACACAAGGACCAAGAAGACAATCTGCCGTGACCCTGCGTTTGTGCAACTTCAAAGGGTATTCCGCACTATACGTGAAAGCCAGTATAGCAAACACCGAACACCAGTCGCATAATCAACTTGGGCTTATCACGGACAACTTTCCTTGCAAAAGTCGTCCTTCGTCCGAACCGACTTGAATCTGAATTAAAAAGAATCTTTTTCGCAACTTTCGACAAGTATTCCGGGCGATCATACGACTTTAAGATCGGAATTGGACTTTTTGTCTTTACTTTGTTTGTGGATGAGATGTTTTGCAAAGCAAACGCGAGCAATCCGACTCCCAACGCTCCGCACAATCTTCTTCTCAACCAGCCCGCACTCTTTGACCGTTCAGATCCAACTCCCATCACTCTAAATTAATTCTGCCGGGTGAATTTCATTAAGTCCAGGTTCCCAGAATTTGCTCGAAAACCTATTGCGCCTCATACCATCGATTGCAAGAACATTTTCACACGCTCGCAATTACGACATTCTTAAGATGGGGTGCGAGCAATGTCTCTATGGTTGTTATTAGTGCCTGCCACTAACAAAGTCGTCGTCGTGAGAAGTTTGAGTCGCATTGGCTCGAAAATTCATCCAAATTCGACAACAACAATTTCGGGGTTTTTGGTCATTGCCAGTAATTAATATTAGCTGGGAATGAGCTCCGGAAATACCGAAGTCTTGTTGTGCCGATGCCGTTTTGATATTAATTATGGGGAAAATGGAATATTGACGGTTAAAGAGGCATATGCATGTTGAGATGCATATGCGAATTAAGGGATCTATGCATGTTGGATTTGCATATTATGATATGGGTACATATGCATTTTGAGATGCATATGCGAATTAAAGTATATATGCATATTGGATATGCATATTATGATATGGGTACATATGCATTTTGAGATGCATATGTGAATTAAAGTATATATGCATATTGGATATGCATAGGTGCCTAAGGGTACCTTTACACGTGACCATGCACAGGCCGAGCACATGTCGCCAAGGGATTCTGGTAGGCGAATGCTACAGCGTCAATTAGCAGGGATTTAAGTTGCTCGAAAGTGGTGCAGCAGATTTCAGTAAATTCAAACTTAGCGTCCCTTCGCAATAAGTTCTGCAGGGGCTTCGCAATTCTGGAAAAGTTAGGGACAAATCCCCTAAAGTATGAAAACAGCCCCAGAGTTGACTGTACTTCACGGGTGTTTGTAGGCATATGCAGTTTCTTTATGGCGTCTAAATGGGCCTGGCTCTGCGCAATTCCTTCTGCAGACAGTTTGTACCCTAGGAAATCGACTTCAGTGTAACCAATTCTGCACTTGGACAAATTGAGTTCAAGGCCTCGATGTTTAATACGTCTTAGTATTTGGGACAGCAGGTCACAGTGTTCTTCATAACTTTTAGTAGCCAGCATTAAATCGTCCATATAAACAACTATACTTCCATTTTCGACCAAGTCCTGAAAGACTGCATTGATAAACCGTTGGAATAGAGCAGGGGGGTTTTTTATTCCGAAGGGCATCCGCAAATATTCATATTGGCCGCTGGGCGTCACAAAAGCAGTATATTTAACTGACGATTCCGCCATGCGAACTTGGTAAAATCCACTCCTTAGGTCCAGCACTGAGAAGGGTAACGGGAAATTATCCCGGACCGTCCGTTTGTTTAGTCTTCTATAGTCAATACACATCCGGATTTTATTGTTTTTCTTCCTGACCAGAACAACGGCAGATTCATAAGGGGAATTACTGGGCCTAATGATTACCTTTTCCATTAATGAATCGGTAATCTTCTTAACTTCTCTTGTCTCAAGAATAGACAGCTTTCTGGGTGAACAGTGGAATGGGACATCAGTCGTCAGGTGAATATTCATTTCGTAATCTAATGGTTCTGCAGTCAGTTCGGACCTCAAGATATAATCAACTGTCACTATGGACATAAGTTCTTCTTGTTCTCGCAGCGTCAGTTCGCAATTTATATGGCATTCGTTTTCTGGTTCGTTCAATTCAATATTAAATATATCCGGCAGAGAATTAGAACGTTCAGTTTCTGTGGTTGGAGGTGGTTCTAAGAACACTTCAGGGGCGGCCGACTGAGTTGGCAGTGTTTTTTCTTCCTTACCATCTCTAATCAAGTCAAATTTTTCTAACCTACTTAAGACATTTTGCTGAGCACGGAAGGGACCGAAATCAGTATTTAATGTTTCTTTTATTCGTATATTCGTATCGACTTCGTATATACAATCGACACATGCAACTAGATTCCCGGCTATACATTTAACAATGATTTACGACTACAGTCTACGGTGCCATACTAACGATTCGGAACACCACAAAAACGATACTCAGCACTTAAAACGACAAGATACTTAGGACACTGTAAGTGAATCTCATAGAGATGCCTAGTACAAATATGATCACGACCGACTAATGATGTACACCCAGATCAACGCACGAACACGCGGGGCAACGCTCAGTTGTAATTGCTCGTGCCGGCGGCTCCTGACCTGGGCCAACATCTGACTCAGATATGACGAGCATGTTATGTACGCATGAACTTGTATTGCTGACAAGCGACTCAACAATTAGAACGATTTATGCAACTCGGATGGGCATTCGAATAGAATCGGAGGAATGAACTGTGCCCAGCAATTCAATCGAAAACAGTCGCGAACGGACGAAAGAAATTACACTCACTACCGCCGGCAAATAGTTATCCAAACGAAGCTGGATGAACGGACGGTGGATGCGTAACACTTATGATAGGAAGATGTGTATGTTCCTGATGGAACTGCACGAAACATTAAAAGGTATTTTTTACCTGAGGATTAGTTTTGCAGTCCAAAGACGAAAAGAAACAAAACACCCGACACTAAACTAAGTCGCGATTTGACAGTCCGAAATGTCACGGCATCTGACGGATTAGAAAGAAGGGGAAATCGGGTTACCCCTAATGAGTGGAACCCGTGTTGGAAATTAAAACCCAGCTCAGGTGGAACTGAGAGTGGGGTGAACAAACCAAGCGGACCAGGGAAGTCCCGATAGTTTTTGAAAAATTTTGCACCACGATCCGGAAAAGTAAAAGTCTTTCTTTCTTTTCTATGGAGATCTGGGTAAGGACTTGGACGTGCGGCGAGTAACTAGGAAAACTATATTGGAATTTATTTTACATGTCGGCGAGGAGGATTTGGCGTAAGTGAGCTGATCATCGGTAAGGCGGTGACCCCGGCGGAAGAAAATATATATGCGAAGGTGTAACATGCAGAAATTTCCTTCCGAAATTTCTGCACGACTTATTTCAGCGCGCACTGTCGTGCCCTTGAATTAGCCAAAATTATTTTTCATTCGGACTATCGGTACTTTGTTGTTCAATTTGAAAAACAAGGCACAGCAAGTCCGATTTGTCACTGCCTGGCTCGATGCGATACGAAAGCGAGAACCGGTAACGGGATCTTGTTTTCGTGTCGAAGATCAAGCCAGCGCTCGAGGGAGTCTTGGGGGTGTCGCGGTGGTGACGAGACTTTTGGCTGGTCGGGTAACATATCGGGGTCGATGGAAAGTCGGTTGCTAGTTTTTGAGACGATCGGTGGAAAATGGTGGCAGGCCAAACGATCGGAGGAGGAGGCTGATTAGGTCGTCGGGCTTTTGGGATGTGTTTTGCGCTGTACGTGAAGAAGTTGAAAGATTGTTGCAACGCGTCGAATTCAGAACTTAATCGAAAATTAATTGACACGTGGATGTACGAAATAAGCGTGAAAGTGCTGGATGTGCGGTGTATTTCGGGCAATGGTGATACTATGCGCAAAGTGTGAAATCACGTGTATCGAAACCTAGACCTTTTGGTTGTTTAGTTTGGAAAGTGAACCCTTTTGTGGCACTCAGGCGATAGTTCTCGAAGCGGAAGTCTACCCCCCCCCCCCTTTTAAAATTCTATTTCCACAAGCGGCTGTGGGCTGTGTGCTGTAGCAGCAACGCCAGTACTCGAGGTTTTTCGGCTTCTTCCAAATCGAGTGAAGGAAAAAACGAGTGAAAACGTCCAGCGTGGCGGATACTTTTTTTTCGGCAGTACCCAGTAGCAATTTCCGAATTAGGTGAAGGAGTAGCGGGAGTGATTGTGAGCTCATGGCCGGGATCGGAGGCCAAAGTGGCGATGGTCGTTTGGCCATGGCGTAGCCATGGTGAAGTTCTTGACTCGTTCGGTCAATGAATTTATTGGTGATAGAAATTCGGATTTTGTATTGAAAAATATCGCAAAGTGATGTGCGGTTGTTTTGCTACCATTTGGATTAGCCTCAATGGAGCGGAATATAACATGAGAATATATTTTCGAGTCAAACAAGATCCAAAAGGAGTCGTAGGATGGGATTGATATCAGATTTTCATACGCACGTGAATTGTTCGAATCTAAGAGGAAATTATAACGGATCAATCACAGTGAGAGTTCGTTTGGAGTGTTTTGCTTCTGAGTTTTGTGAACTGGCTACGGTTTTCTTCCAAATTGCGAGGGCCTCGTGACCTGATTGATTAGTCGATAGTGTGAAGGGTCTCGATTTGAAAGTTCGTCGTGCGTCCTTGTGGTCCTAAATGTCAACTGGGTGTGCAATATGTTTGATCACTTATTGTGTCGAATAAACGAATTTGACGACGGCACCAATAGATATGTTCAGTTCAATGCAACATGGAACACTGTATCTTAACACGAGACGTTAGTGGTGAGGATGATGTGTAGATTGAGCCGCCGCTTGGACTCCCTATTCAAATACGAAGTTTCTGTAATAAATTGAAATTGGCGCGGTTCGCTCGGCCGCTATCGGTTTTATCGGAGTGCAGTAAAGAATGATGGTTTGAGTTTGATGGCGGCTCGAAAGTATTTATTTAATTCAGGAACAAATCGTGCTTAAAAATTTGATAGACATTGAGGAAGTTAGGGCGCCGCAGAAAAGAAACGAAATGATGCTTCTCGAAAGCGACCGAAGTATTTTTACGTGTATAATTTTTTTTTTGTGTCAAACCCGCCATGAGGACCTTAGGCGGCGAACGTTGAGAAGCGAATTCAGTCATGGTCGCTGGGCGGTCATCGACGGGCAACTAAATTCATCCGTAGTGCTTTGGCGCATTCTGGTGTGATAGCACTGTGCACGTCATTACAGTAGGGCTGCGATTCACTGCAGCAATTGTGCAGAGGTATGTGGTTAGTACTAGCCGATTAAACGTTGGAATATAATATTGCTGATGGTGTCATCAAAATGCTAGCAGAAAAACGAATTGATTGCTCGTGACAGGTACCGTACTTTGGAAAAACATTAATTAAGGTTAAAGTGAGATATCTGGAGCTTTATGTTGAAATACAAGCCGGTTGGAGGATTGGCTAAATAAGCATATTAGACGAGATTCAAAAGATGTGTATACCAGTACATTTTAGAGCTAGACTTGCATTTGGAAGAATTCAGATTAATTAATTCACATCCAAAGTTTTTTTTGCCATTCACTAAAGTAAAACTTTATGCTTCCAGTAAATTTTCTTTCAATGTTTTTGAACGGAACCCTTATTGAATCTAGTATACCGGTTTATTTTTTATGAAACTTGTGAAAACCGAAGCCAAAGATATTTACAATTCACCTAATGTTTCAACACGTATTACGAAACAGTTAATAGCGATATAATTGACCAAGTACTCTCTTAGCAAAGGGCGCTGAATTTAGATATTAACTTAATCTTACTAAACTGTGGTCTGATTCTGCAATTTAAAATTTGTTTGGAAATGACACATCACAACCACTGATTTGATTGCAAAACAATATTTTAAATTTACCAGTTGGTGCAAGCTGCAATGGTCGGAAAAGAAATTGCCTTCTCTTTGTCATTTGAATATATGTATTTCATCCTTAGACAGCTGAGGATTAAAATGTGGTTTATTTTTCTTTGTATGAACATTAAAAATACGTATGTAAGTATTCGAATACGACTCTTGGAGGCCAACAAGAATGAAATCATAGATTTAGCAAGAATAAGAATTAATCAAGAATTCAACAAGAATTAAATCATAGATTAAGCAAGAATAAGAATTAATCAAGAATTCAACAAGAATTCAATCATAGATTAAGCAAGAATAAGAATTAATCAAGAATTCAACAAGAATTAAATCATAAATTAAGCAAGAATAAGAATTAATCAAGAATTCAACAAGAATTAAATCATAAATTAAGCAAGAAAAAGAATTAATCAAGAATCCAAGAGAAATTACATCACATTTTAATCAAGAATAAGAATTAATCAAGGATTTAAACGAAAATTAACCTAGAATTAAACAGTTATAGAAGAATTGAATAGCATTGTTGTTGTACTATTTCGCAGAAAAAAAAGGAATAATTATGTTTCGTTAATTTGGAGAAACCATTGGCCTTCTTATTGGGCGAAAGCCCGGGAAGTTCTTCTTCCTTTTCAGGGTCCGCGTTAGGCCTGGCTGGCCTTTGAATGATGAAATAGTTTCGTGATTTTTTTTCTTTCAGCAATTTCTTTCAAGGGAGGGATGCTGGCCATACATATAGAGTAGTTTCAGTGTTTTTATTAGCTTTTGATTGAATTTTGAATTTTCATATATGGCCAGTATCAGAGGGTGGAGAACCCCAGACCATCGGGGTCAGGGCTCCACTACCATCGGGGGCCCGGGGCTGTCTGCCTCACCCGGGTTCCTTAGAAAAGAGAGGTAGCCTTTTTCCTTTTCCCGTTTTTAGATTTTTAACTTTATTGGCTCCGTGTTTTGTCACGAGCACTGGGTCTGCTTAGTCAGCCCATGTTGCAGAGCCTGGGTGGTTTCCTTTACGGAACTATGCCCTCTTTTGGTCCCTGGGTATGTTATATACCAGTTTGCGGCTACGAATTCATGACGGATGAATATTACGTAGCATCCCGTTTCTTTTGAGAGCCAACCAACTCCGTTTTCAAGAACCCACCCCAGCCGCAGCGAGCTAGCAAAGCGGCAAACCAGCATCTGTCGGGGTTGGTTAAAGGGTGCTCCGCTAATGCGGACGAGGGGCCTTCACGGCCATTTCTAGGGCACCCTGCTCTCGGGGCAATTCTTTTTTTGTTTTGCCTCTTGAATGGCATCAGCTATTCCACTGTTTGACCTTAGCACTCTTGGTTCTGGACTTCGGTCTGGTTCTAGGTTCACATCAATGGTTCACATCATCCAACCACATTATTCGCTACAAATGGCGCCCAACGTGGGGCCCGAAAACTTGTTTTTGGGCAACCCACAGAAAGTGAGAAAAAGTTATGAGCTTCGACTCATACTCCCCTTAAGACTTTACGTCTTCAATCCTAATATTTCCATTCTCACTAGCAGATCTTAGAATCGCCTCCTTTGCGATTCAATATTACTTCGTTCGAGAGAACAAACCCCTTTTATTAAGACCTGCATTGCTCGCTCTGTCCTTTAGCCGCAAACATCCTTCCTAATCCTTTCCTTTTAAAATCATTTCCTGATTAGCTTACCTTTTGGGCAGCTTCCCTTTGTGTTGTCTTTTTGAGTTTTTTGACTCTGGGTGCAACCTGGAGGATGGCCGCGGATAACAGGTTGTGGAGGTTTACCGCTACTCCTGTCCCGGTCATCCGAAGGGCCCCCGCCCCACTTTATGTTGGAAAGCTGTCCCAAATTTTGATATCCTTGTTGTCTTGACCCAGCTTCGGCTTTTGGCTTGGGTTTGGTTCAAGCTGTGGTGGATTACGTGAGATTGGTGTGGCGCCGCCTACACGTCCCTCCAGCTTGGCCAGACTTGAACCATTTGCTGAAGTGGAGTCAAGCAACAACATGGTTGCTTTGATCCTTTGCTCCTCTCTTTTCGAGAAATTTCGGGTGGAGTGAACAGTCCCCCATACAGGGCGATTCTCTTCAGGAATCGACCCAGTTTCATTTCTTATACGTACTTGAATTTTTACACTCGTACAATTTTCTAACGTAAATATATTATTCAAACTACAACATTTGTCTCTCTCAAACATTTTTCGTACTTCATATTATCATTCTTGCGTTTAATTGGAAAAGCCAGCCAGCAGACCTGGAAATGGGGAAGAGTGGACCGGGTTTCGCTTAATGAGAAGGCCATATTTTGTAAAATTATATTAACTCTATATCTCAATCCGCATTTAGTGCGAAGAACTTAAAATTATAAAATTGTTAGACACGTCCATTGCAGACGTGCATTTGAGATACTCACTTGTTTGAATACGCGCCGCGATCACGCGCGCGTCTTAGTTATTAAGATACTTGAAAAGCAAAGCGTTTTGACGCTGCTTTATGTAAACCTTCTTTCCAGACGCAACTTTCATAATTTTACATTTTTTTGAATCAGAAAATTTTTCATCAAGACGAGATGCCACTCACAAGGAGTAACGAGGACCTGTCCCGTATCCAGGTGGAGGAACAATGCTCCATCTGCCAGGCTCCATTTACGCCAGACAGGCCTGCTTCTACCGCCTCCTGCGGCCACCAATTTCATGGGCCATGTCTCGAAAAATGGTTAAAGACGAGACAGGATTGTCCGCTGTGCCGTAGAGCATTGAGACTCCCCCTGGAGGCGGTACAGGTCTCTTCGGCAGGAGCAGCCTCAGGAAAAGGCGCTCGTCCTTAAACAGGTAGAGGAGGAGTAAGGACCCGCGGGATGGACCATCAGGAAGAAGGAATTCGGGACTTCTCCATGGAAGACCCAAATGGGGAAGAAAGTTTAGGTAAATCCCCAGATCCAAAAAGGCACATCCAGCACACCCCGGAGGAATCCTTAGCGGGCGCTGGTGTTCGCTCCATTGTTCAAGAAGAGCTGAACACATTCTAGCAGCAATTACTGGATCTACAGCGTACTATGCAGTTGTTATTAGACCGAGGGGCTGACCGGAGCCTTCCACTACCACCAGAAAGAGTCGAGTCACCCAGACTCAATCCTAGAGCGAACTCCTTTGTGTCACTCCCTAGGCTACCTCACCAAGCTCCAATTCCTCACCGAGACCCCCATGATTACCAACCACCTCGCGGAGGGCTTCGAAACGTCCGAGACGAGCGTCTGACGCCAGACCGTATAACTACCATAATGGCTGGGTGGAATCTGTCGTTCAGTGGACAGGCAGGAAGTATGCCTGTAGAGACGTTTCTCTACCGGGTCAATGCACTCACACGCCAGCAACTCCAAGGCGATTTCCGGGCGGTCACCCGACACATTGACAGCCTGTTGACAGGTGTCGCCGAGGAGTGGTATTGGCAATACCATCGAGAAGCAGAGCTCCACGACTGGCATTCCCTGAGGGACGCCATGAGGCGCGAATTCCAAGATTTCGCATCCAATAGCGAAATCATGCGGAGGATCCGCCAGTGACGACAGAAAGTGGGTGAGTCTTTCGACGAATTTTACAGAGACCTCCGTCGCATGGCAAGCAGCCTTCTAGTCCCCCTGCATGATAATGACCTCTTGGATATCGTGCAGGGGAATATGCTCCCGGAGTTGCAGTGGCAGCTGGTGGATCGCCAGTTCATTAGCACCCAGCAGCTTCGAGAGCATGTTAAAAGGCGTGAGAGATTGGCCAAAGCTCTAGGCCAGCCAGAGAGAGTCTTCGGGACTCGCCGGCATCTGTCGGCGCTGACGGATCCACTGGATTGGACCGCGTTAGACGGTGAGCTAGGGAGCCGGTCGAGTGAGAGACCCGCAGATGAAACACTTTGTGCTGCGACAGTCCTGCCTACCTGCTGGAATTGCAGGAAGGTGGGACACAAATTTGATAACTGCTTGGAGGAAAGGCATGTATTCTGCTACGGTTGTGGTAAGGAAAACACTTACACACCTCATTGCGCCGTATGCCAATCAAAAAACCGCCAACCGGGAGTGCCGAATTCCAGCAGGAGCCTCCCAAACAGTGGGACACACCCCCCTCCGAATTCCAGCAGATAGACAGGACTGAGGACAAGCAGACGTCTCTCGGCAACCCTCACGATGCCTCCGACGCTTTTATATCTGCGCCCACCGGCCCTGACAGTTTTCCCCCAGCTATAACATAACCCGCACCATTGGCTTTTCTGCCATACCACCTAAGATGGCAGAAATATGCGGCGGTCCGAGACCGAATATTTAGTTCTGAAATTGCACGACTTAAACATGATCGTTCCAAAACCAAGCGTTCAACGCTGAGGATGAGAGCATTCTATTCTCGCTTTCGGCATTGGCGCTACCAGCTCAACTGTACCACTCTGATGGACGTGCCTTCAGGTGACGTCCGTCCATACGCGCAGGTTCTGCTGTTTGACCAACCAACTGCAGGCTTGATCAACACGGGAGCTTCCGTGAGCGTGATGGCGGCTGACTTGGCAAAGTCATTCCTCGAGAGGAACGCTTTCCATTGGAAAAGAGCTTCTCTCGGGTTGAAGACTGCAGACGGCACACAACATCAAGCCGTAGGCCGCGTGTCAGCCGACATCACGTTCAGGGGAGTTACCAAGTCCTTGACGCTCTGGATAATTCCCACTCTCAGCCAAAACTTATATCTGGGAGTGGATTTCGTGCGTCAATTCGCCTTAGTAGCAGACCTGTTCGCGCCATCCCAACAAGTCAACACCACTAGTAGCCTCGAACAACTCGACGATCACGCCCACCCTCTCACACCGGAGCAGCGTCGCAGACTTACGTCTGTGATTGCTAGCTTTCCATCGTTCGCCGTAGAGGGTTTAGGAAAAACAGCGCTGATCGAGCACGAAATCGACACTGGCGATCAGAAACCGATTAAACAGAGACACTTCTCTGTTTCGCCAGCTGTCGAAAGAGAGACACTTTCTCGCATCCAAGCACGCCTGTGCTTGGATGCGAGAAAGGTTAACTCGGTCACAGTGAGAGACGCCTATCCCTTGCCACTGATAGACGGCATCTTAAGCAGACTCCCTAAGGCCACTTTTATTACAAGCCTGGATCTAAAAGATGCCTTCTGGCAGATTCCTTTGGAGGAACGGTCAAGGGAGAAGACGGCTTTCACTGTGCCCGGCGACCCTTGTATCACTTTGTAGTGATGCCGTTTGTTTGTGCAATGCACCTCAAACGATGTCACGACTCATGGATAAAGTGATACCTCCGCATCTTAAGCACCAAGTGTTCGTATACTTGGATGACTTGTTGGTGATAACCGAGGCCTTCGACGAACACCTGAAGGTACTGCACCAGGTCGCATTCCATCTGCGACAAGCTGGCCTTACCACCAATGTGGAGAAGAGTAAGTTCCTCTTGCGCGAGGTAAAATATCTTGGCCACATTGTTGGTAATGGGACGATCCGAACAGACCCTGACAAGGTGAGATCCATTATGGATTTCCCTCTTCCAACGACCACGAAGCAGCTGCGGAGATTTTTGGGAATCTGCGGCTGGTATCGACGCTTCGTCAGGGAATATGCGTCTTTGTCAACACCACTGACAGACATGCTTTCGAAGAGGACTCAATTTGTGTGGACCGACGAGAGGCTAAATGCTTTCAAGCAATTGAAAGTGAGCCTTGCTTCGGCTCCAGTGTTGCACAGCCCCGACTTCAACAAGCCCTTCTCCATCCAATGTGACGCGAGTCAACATGGAGTAGGTGCCGTGCTAGTGCAACGGACGGAAGAAGGAGACGAAGCCCCCGTCGCCTATATGTCCCACAAATTGAGTCCCGCTCAGAGAAACTACACCGTCACTGAGCAAGAATGTCTGGCAGCGGTGTTGGCAATCAAAAAGTTCCGTGCCTAGGTGGAAGGTCACGAATTTGAAATCGTGACCGACCATGCTTCCCTAAAATGGCTAATGCACCAACCAGATCTAAATGGTCGCTTGGCCCGGTGGGCCCTTAAACTTCAAGGGTTTAATTTCACCATCGTCCACCGAAAGGGAAGCCAAAACGTAGTGCCGGACTCTTTGTCGCTCATGTTAGCTGCCAAGGCGTTGATGCCGGCAGAAGGCGAGGAGACTCCAATGGAGCTAGACTTAGAGTCGCCACATTTCAAGAGTGCTTCTTATATGGAGCTGGCGGCTAAAGTCCAGGCAGAACAACACCAGCTACCGGACCTAAAAGTTGTAGACGGGTTCGTGTACAAGCGGACCGAGTATGCGACCGGAAACGGACTTCAAGAACAGTTGGCCTGGAAGTTGTGGGTGCCGTCAGAAATGACGGCAGAATTAGTGAAGGGAGCTCATGACCCACCCTTGAGTGCGCATGGTGGCGTAGCCAAAACCCTCGGCCGATTACGGCAATGGTTTTACTGGCCACGAATGGCCGCTCAAGTGCGAGAATATGTGGGATCATGCCTCACATGCAAAACCACCAAAGCCCCTTCACACACCCTTCGTCCACCAATGACGCTGCAGTCCGTTCCCGAGCGCATATTCCAGCGCTTGTACATCGACATTATCGGCCCCTACCCTAGGTCCAAGTCTGGCAACATTGGAGCTCTCATCGTCTTAGACCATCTTTCGAGATTCCCATTCATCACCGAAAATTCACTGCGAAAGCAGTCATCGACATCCTGAGGAAGAGGATATTCCATCTTGTTGGAGTCCCGGAAAGTGTCGTGACTGATAATGGTGTGCAATTTCGTTCTTCTGCATTTCAAACCTTTTTACAGGAATTCGGTATCGGACATACCTTCACCGCCGTATATTCCCCTCAAGCTAACGCCTCGGAACGTCTTAACCGATCCATACTGGCAGCCATTCGGGCTTATCTTGACCCTGCTCAAAAGGAATGGGACGGCAAGATCTCGGAAGTAACCTGTGCTTTGCGCTCAGCACCTCACGCGACGATAGGGACTTCACCCTATCAGGCAGTCTTCGGGCAACCTATGGTCACCCACGGCCGCATTTATCATCTATTGCGACAACTTCATCTGTTGGATGACCCCGAGACCACTCTGCCACCTCCTGACCACCTGGCAATCCTACGCCAGTCCATCCGCGACCTCACCACCAAGGCCCAGTCTCGCAATGCCAAGGCCTATAATCTTCGTTCCAGGTTGGTTACATACCAGCCTGGCGAAGTGGTCTACAGGCGCAACTTCCGGCAAAGTGACGCAGCCGCGCACTACAATGCAAAGCTGGACCGGAAGTTCTTACCTAGTAAGGTAATAAAGAAGATCAGCGGTGCTTACTACCAGCTGGCCGATCAAAATGGACGATCAGTGGGCGTCTTTCATGCGAAAGATATCACTAAGTGATATACCCACTAGTTCACCAGTTCACGATCTGTTTCCAAATTTTATTTGGAGATCGTCCATTAGCGCCTATTTCAGGTGTCACTCCTGCCCCAATTAGAAAGTATCTAGAGATGTTCACCTGGTTCACCATTTCCTCTATCAAAGATACTTTCGTCATTAACTCAGTATACGTGTTCACGATATTTCCTTCACTTACATTTACCCCTTTTATTTGCTCACTAGTTCACGCAATAAATAGAAAGGATTGGATAGTAAAAGGCATGATCACCTGTTCACGTCATTGCCTATTCCATAGTACATCCATCCTTCAGCTCTTTCCACGCACTTGCCCTTGTGGAAAGACTTGTGTTGTAACATGCAGAAATTTCCTTCCGAAATTTCTGCACGGCTTATTTCAGCGCGCACTGTCGTGCCCTTGAATTAGCCAAAATTATTTTTCATTCGGACTAGCGGTACTTTGTTGTTCAATTTGAAAAACAAGGCACAGCAAGTCCGATTTGTCACTGCCTGGCTCGATGCAATACGAAAGCGAGAACCGGTAACGGGATCTTGTTTTCGTGTCGAAGATCAAGCCAGCGCTCGAGGGAGTCTTGGGGGTGTCGCGGTGGCGACGAGACTTTTGGCCGGTCGGGTAACATATCGGGGTCGATGGAAAGTCGGTTGCTAGTCTTGGAGACGATCGGTGGAAAATGGTGGCAGGCCAAACGATCGGAGGAGGAGGCTGATTAGGTCGTCGGGCTTTTGGGATGTGTTTTGCGCTGTACATGAAGAAGTTGAAAGATTGTTGCAACGCGTCGAATTCAGAACTTAATCGAAAATTAATTGACACGTTGATGTACGAAATAAGCGTGAAAGTGCTGGATGTGTGGTGTATTTCGGGCAATGGTGGTACTATGCGCAAAGTGTGAAATCACGTGTATCGAAACCTAGACCTTTTGGTTGTTTAGTTTAGAAAGTGAACCCTTTTGTGGCACTCAGGCGATAGTTCTCGAAGCGGAAGTCTACCCCCCCCCCCTTTTAAAATTCTATTTCCACAAGCGGCTGTGGGCTGTGTGCTGTAGCAGCAACGCCAGTACTCGAGGTTTTTCGGCTTCTTCCAAATCGAGTGAAGGAAAAAACGAGTGAAAACGTCCAGCGTGGCGGATACTTTTTTTTCGGCAGTACCCAGTAGCAATTTCCGAATTAGGTGAAGGAGTAGCGGGAGTGATTGTGAGCTCATGGCCGGGATCGGAGGCCAAAGTGGCGATGGTCGTTTGGCCATGGCGTAGCCATGGTGAAGTTCTTGACTCGTTCGGTCAATGAATTTATTGGTGATAGAAATTCGGATTTTGTGTTGAAAAATATCGCAAAGTGATGTGCGGTTGTTTTGCTACCATTTGGATTAGCCTCAATGGAGCGGAATATAACATGAGAATATATTTTCGAGTCAAACAAGATCCAAAAGGAGTCGTAGGGTGGGATTGATATCAGATTTTCATACGCACGTGAATTGTTCGAATCTAAGAGGAAATTATAACGGATCAATCACAGTGAGAGTTGGTTTGGAGTGTTTTGCTTCTGAGTTTTGTGAACTGGCCACGGTTTTCTTCCAAATTGCGAGGGCCTCGTAACCTGATTGATTAGTCGATAGTGTGAAGGGTCTCGATTTGAAAGTTCGTCGTGCGTCCTTGTGGTCCTAAATGTCAACTATGGGTGTGCAATATGTTTGATCACTTATTGTGTCGAGTAAACAAATTTGACGACGGCACCAATAGATATGTTCAGTTCAATGCAACATGGAACACTGTATCTTAACACCAGACGTTAGTGGTGAGGATGATGTGTAGATTGAGCCGCCGCTTGGACTCCCTATTCAAATATGAAGTTTCTGTAAAAAATTGAAATTGGCGCGGTTCGCTCGGCCGCTATCGGTTTTATCGGAGTGCAGTAAAGAATGATGGTTTGAGTTTGATGGCGGCTCGAAAGTATTTATTTAATTCAGGAACAAATCGTGCTTAAAAATTTGATAGACATTGAGGAAGTTAGGGCGCCATAGAAAAGAAACGAAATGATGCTTCTCGAAAGCGACCGAAGTATTTTTACGTGTATAATTTTTTTTTTTGCGTCAAACCCGCCATGAGGACCTTAGGCGGCGAACGTTGAGAAGCGAATTCAGTCATGGTCGCTGGGCGGTCATCGACGGGCAACTAAATTCATCCGTAGTGCTTTGGCGCATTCTGGTGTGATAGCACTGTGCACGTCATTACAGTAGGGCTGCGATTCACTGCAGCAATTGTGCAGAGGTATGTGGTTAGTACTAGCCGATTAAACGTTGGAATATAATATTGCTGATGGTGTCATCAAAATGCTAGCAGAAAAACGAATTGATTGCTGGTGACAGGTACCGTACTTTGGAAAAACATTAATTAAGGTTAAAGTGAGATATCTGGAGCTTTATGTTGAAATACAAGCCGGTTGGAGGATTGGCTAAATAAGCATATTAGACGAGATTCAAAAGATGTGTATACCAGTACATTTTAGAGCTAGACTTGCATTTGGAAGAATTCAGATTAATTAATTCGCATCCAAAGTTTTTTTTGCCATTCACTAAAGTAAAACTTTATGCTTCCAGTAAATTTTCTTTCAATGTTTTTGAACGGAACCCATATTGAATCTAGTATACCGGTTTATCTTTTATGAAACTTGTGAAAACCGAAGCCAAAGATATTTACAATTCACCTAATGTTTCAACACGTATTACGAAACAGTTAATAGCGATATAATTGACCAAGTACTCTCTTAGCAAAGGGCGCTGAATTTAGATATTAACTTAATCTTACTAAACTGTGGTCTGATTCTGCAATTTAAAATTTGTTTGGAAATGACACATCACAACCACTGATTTGATTGCAAAACAATATTTTAAATTTACCAGTTGGTGCAAGCTGCAATGGTCGGAAAAGAAATTGCCTTCTCTTTGTCATTTGAATATATGTATTTCATCCTTAGACAGCTGAGGATTAAAATGTGGTTTATTTTTCTTTGTATGAACATTAAAAATACGTATGTAAGTATTCGAATACGACTCTTGGAGGCCAACAAGAATGAAATCATAGATTTAGCAAGAATAAGAATTAATCAAGAATTCAACAAGAATTAAATCATAGATTAAGCAAGAATAAGAATTAATCAAGAATTCAACAAGAATTAAATCTCCATCGGGGGCCCGGGGCTGTCTGCCTCACCCGGGTTCCTTAGAAAAGAGAGGTAGCCTTTTTCCTTTTCCCGTTTTTAGATTTTTAACTTTATTGGCTCCGTGTTTTGTCACGAGCACTGGGTCTGCTTAGTCAGCCCATGTTGCAGAGCCTGGGTGGTTTCCTTTACGGAACTATGCCCCCTTTTGGTCCCTGGGTATTTTATATACCAGTTTGCGGCTACGAATTCATGACGGATGAATATTACGTAGCATCCCGTTTCTTTTGAGAGCCAACCAACTCCATTTTCAAGAACCCACCCCAGCCGCAGCGAGCTAGCAAAGCGGCAAACCAGTATCCGTCGGGGTTGGTTAAAGGGTGCTCCGCTAATGCGGACGAGGGGTCTTCACGGCCATTTCTAGGGCACCCTGCTCTCGGGGCAATTCTTTTTTTTTTTTGTTTTGCCTCTTGAATGGCATCAGCTATTCCACTGTTTGACCTTAGCACTCTTGGTTCTGGACTTCGGTCTGGTTCTAGGTTGTGCTAAGGCAAATCCAACCACATTATTCGCTACAAAGGCGCGATAGCGGCGACGAAACGAAAACTTTGGCAAGTGAATTGATAAGAAAATTACGGAAGGAGCGACTATCGAGTGGCAACGACGAAATCATCAGGGCCCAGCGAGGGATTTAAGACAGGCTAAGTCAGATTATATTTTGTTCCAATTAGAATTTTAACATAGTATCTATATTTGATAATATATTGATTGAAATAATTAGTATGTAAGTAATTCGCGGCCGCGTTTCATTAAGTTCGAATTTAGTGTTAATTTTTAGTTCTTATCTTGAATTCCGATTAAAATCTACAAAAGTGTTATAACGATCACGAAAGGAATGTATTTCTTTTAATCTGATGAACTGGTTCCGTCGGTGAACGCGATAGGTTCGCGTAGATCAAGTGCAAACTCGTCACTCATTTCTCGCTTTGGAGCGACGGAGTCCTAGTAGGTTTGGGTTAATTAAAGCGAGTGGCGCTCAACCCACCCCTTTCTCCGCGAGCAGAGGCACCCGAATCTACTGCCCTAGCATCTCAGTCGGGGGGTGAAGGGTTTGCTGGACGATTTTATCTTTGAAACGGTAACAAAGTTTGGCATTAGCGGCAGCGTAATTGATTCCGGACTAGAGTCCTGTACTCCCTCGGCAGTTCGCGGCAGGTTCATCTTGAGTTTTTCATCCGTTCTCGACAGCATTCCTGCAGATGGCATCATGTTCGCAGTTATTGTCGTTTTCGTGTTCAGCAATTGGTTTCCTGTCGCTTCCATTTGTATCAGCGTCACGGTTGAGATTGTTGCTATGTCATCAGGCGTCGATGTTGCAGCTTGACTTCTCGATGAGTCATCAGGCGGCAATTCGTTCGGCAGCAGTTGCGGTACTTCTATTACCGACTTACATGACGCCACCAGTTCCTTTGTTCTCGGAACTGGGGCCGCTTCGGCTGCTTTCTTATTCACTTCCTTCTTTGTAATCTTCTGGGCCATTTCGCTTCTCACAATGTCCTGACCACACACCTGAGCTAAAAGGCACTTAATTTTGATACAAAAACTTCTTTATTAATTATTTTGATCTACAGCTTATTCACCTATGTCACACTCGCGTGGCGTCTTCAACAGTAATGGCCGATCTCGTCTGTCTATGTTTGTGTATGTCTTGTGGGCCCAGTGTACATGCTTAGCCAAATTCAGCGTAGATGACTTCTTAACCTCACTGTCCACAGCGTTGGTGGATTCTAGTGGCGTCTTACAGTTTCTATTGTTTTCAACATGGTCGATTTTCGGGTTGGTAGCTAAAGCGGGTGAAAATAAAACATGTGTCACATGGGACAAAAAATTCTAAATTAATCAAATTTTCTGAATGAAATTTGTTGTTATTTTGTGAACGGAGTGCGAAAATGTTGTTTGCACACATTTAACAAGCATTTGTTTGCACAAGATGAAAGCTTTCTATGCTTAATTCATTGAAAAAAGATGCACTAGTAAGAATTGAAATTGTACACATTATACATCCTACGGCGAAATACTGTTTGTGAGTGATGCACAACACTTTTCGCTATTACACTGTTTAATCACAAAGTTAAACACTGACACTTTTCATTGATGAAAACACGACTATAAAACATGTGTCAAACCGCCCGATTGAAATTTGAATTGATCGCTCTTGATCATAGGCGGGGAAAGCTTGATAGCGTGTAGGGTCCTAAAGTTTGGCCAACCTATAGATATGACGGCATTTAGGTGAAGAAAATCACTCTAACAATGAAAAGTGATGTAAATGAACAATTTAATTAGCACAAGCAAACTTTGAAATTGACTTGGGCTACTATTTAGGAATGCTACGTGCAAATTATGGTGCTAAATGATCTACACGCGTCGTTTGTATACATATATATATATATATATATATATATATATATATATATATATATATATATATATATATATATATATATATATATATATATATATATATATATATATATATATATATATATATATACATATATATATATATATATATATATATATATATATATATATATATATACATATATATATATATATATATATATATATATATATATATATATATATATATATATATATATATCTGTATAGATGTTTTATGTTACGTTGGTAGGCAAACTGATTGGTTGAAATTAAATTAGCAAGAGTTTTGGTCGCGAAAATTTAATTCGCAATTTTAAATCAAGTTCAGTTTGATTTAAGATACTTGTACGCTACTTCGACATTTAGGAATGCATGATTTTATTTCGAAGGGAATTTAAGATTTGATGATTATGTTCGTACGCAAATTTACTTTTTCAGATTGGTGTTTATTATACAACAAGTTGTTGTCATTTACATGTAGAACATTAAGGCACTTAAAATTTTACTGTTTAGTCGGTTGGTTGTAACTGAATTTGCGCACTAAATAAGTGTTGGCTGTTGGCACATGTAAACACGGATTTACATACAATGGGAATGTTGCGAACTTTGAGAGTGTTAACACATAAGTCTTTATGTCGAACTCAGTTTTTTAGAAGATTGAAGTGAAGTGGAAGAGCCCAGGTATTTTGATTTGTACTTGCACTTCACTCCCGCCTTCTAAATAACCGGCTTGGACACAAGGATGCATGGAATCATGTGTAAACCCTCCTTTAACTTGTAGGAGGATTTCAAATATGAGTCCATGGGATTAAACTGGGTTTTAGAAGACTTCTACATAACTGCCTTTGAAAACAATAGTGATTGCAGTGACGCAGGTGTAAGCTTCACTTTTATGTCAATATAAAAAACCTTATATAATGCGGTAATTCAGAAAAAAATACTGTTCTCTTGCATTATTTGCGTCTGCTCATAAACGAATATTTACAGAAAAAAAAACATTTTATTCTCTAGCAACAATTTTTATTCAGGAAGCACATTTAATCGCATTAAATAACAATGACAAATTCAGTAATTCACTAATGACGTAAAATACATGGTATCGATAATTACATCTGTGCATTTGCACCAAAAAAGTTGCCCTCTAAAGCATAGTACTGAGTTCGATTTCACGTGAAATTTTCATACAAAATTTCACGTGAAATCTGTTTTGGCGAAAATTTAGCTTGAAAATAAGCAAGAGTGGTACTCTGTTCTTAAGCATAGTACTGAGTTCGATTTCACGTGAAATTTTCATACAAAATTTCACGTGAAATCTGTTTCGGCGAAAATTTAGCTTGAAAATAGGCAAGAGTAGTACTCCGTTCTTAGCATGAAAAGTTGCTTTGAAGTTGCTTTCGCGTTGAAAACGTAGATGGCACTGAAACATGTCTCCAATCATTTCACGCCAATTTAGTTTGTGCAGTTCATTCTTTCGAGCGAAAAAGTGACATTTGGTGTTTCAATTTGAAAATGGAGCAGGGCAAATGTCTTTCCAATAAGAAAATTGATCGAAACGTGAAATTCTTGACATTTTATCCGTCAGAAATGAGCTGTGTCTCTGCTTTTCTCCATTGCCAAAATTTTCGCTCGAAAGAATGACCAGGTAATGGAGACATGTCAAAATTTAGCTTCACGATTAACTCAGTACCAGCCTTAATATTACAATATTTCACGCCACCTTCGTCATACAAACACATTTCAACCTCTCGCTAGTGAGGTAGTAGACATGGAGTGGACATGCCCATTAGATTTACATTGAAGGGGATGGTAGTAATTTTTTGTCCACTCAGCGTCAAATCTGGTCAAATCCAAGTAGTTCCCCTCCGATTTGACAATCAGAGCGAAATGGGGGAAAGGCAGCTTTAACATACTCTGTGCGCGAGAGGATTGAAGGAGCCAATGGTGGAAAGCTATACCGTCCGTGTCCACTCCGTTTCTACTATCTCACTGCCTCTCGCCCACACAATTATAGCACAGCGTAAGAAGTTAGTTCCTAACCAGTGATGTCGTTGTACTCCGATCGGAGTATTTGTACTCCGTTTTTAGTTACGGTACTACTGTACTACATTCGATTGCAAAGTATTCCCTTTTCATTGGGAACACTTTTCATACTCAAACTCTTTTCAAATATCAAATTTCAAATATTTTTGTTTAGTACATGTCGTAGAAACACAATTTTGACGTGAGCTTTTCGGCGTCCACTTTCTATTTCTAAGAAGAAAACTAGAAGAATTACTAGTGTCCTCCTACGTGAATTGCTCTTAATTTGCATTATTAATTCTGTGGAAATCGACCGACGGTGTCATAGCGATTGCTTGTTGGTGTTCTTTGCTACCATCTGTCGTGGCAGGGTGAAGTAGAGGGTTTTGGCGTAGACGTAGTGAAATGATTCTTTAATTTTTGCGACGCCATTGACAATTTCTCTGTTTCATTGCGTTCACTGTTTTCCTAAAGTATTTCGGAAATTTCTATGAAGAATGTTTCAACTGCCTGTTTGAAGTGAGTGATGAAATCAACGGTAAGTTGAGAAGATTATTGGACTTAAACTTGCAATGAAATGCTCGAGTTTTCAGTTTGACTTCTACTTTTTGATTCACAGGCAGCAATTTGTCTCTAATAGCCCGTTCACACTACACTCTAAATGAGGCGATTTCGTTCAGCTGATCGCTTTAGAGCTAAATCAACTTAAATCTACCTGATTACCCATATATTTTTTTCGGCGTCTGACAGAGTTAATCAAGTAGATTTAGAGTTAATCAAGTAAAAATCAGGTACTTTTGTGAATTTTGTCCCTGGTGAATTTTTCTCAGAGCGTGGTGGATTCAATCCGTGAGAGCGATAGTAGATTTGAATGAAATGTCATTCGAATTTCGTCCTAAAATGGCAAACATTGAACAAAAAAGGAAAATGTGAGTTGTACAAAGTGAAAAGAAAATGTTCTTGCATGTTCCTGCACCATTTGCAACAACTTTCACGCAAAAAAAATCTTACACATAAATTCGAATGACATTTCTCTCTCTAAATCTCCTCATTCTAAATCACTTCGGGTAATGTGAACGCTTACCTGATTAACTTTGACAGCTTCTAAATCTACTTGATTTAGAGTGTAGTGTGAATTTCGTTTCCGCAGCTTTTCAGATGTATTAGCGGTAATTTGAAAAGTGTTGCATCGACGACCATGCGCTGTCGAGCCGTCGTCAGTGCAACATAATTTGAGTTAAGTAATCGTGGAGAATCATCCCCTGCGTGCATTGCCCCGCCGACTAGCTTAGTCTGGTCGTGGGCATTGGGGGCACGATCCTTCATGCTACGCACGCAAACTACACAACACAGTGACACACATTATGAGGGGAAGGACAGCGGAGATTTCACGTCAGAATCATTGTCTATCTGTCAATTTACGCAGTCATAATAATACTTTTCATGTACTTTTTTCGAAATTATACCTTTTTTTATTGAAAATTGGGTTAGGAATATCAACAACAAAATCTTCGCAGAAAATAACAATCCAGCATAAATTTGTTCAGTAAGAAGCGAAATATGACAAACTTTGTCTATGTCTAAGAGGAAAATCAAATACACACAACGCCCACACCAAAGATTTAACATGAGCAATTATCAAATTTATATAAATATTGTCAGTTTTTTCTTTTCTTTTGTGTTTGATATCATTATTTTTTTATCATATATTATTTATTTTTATATTTTTTTTTAATTCAATTTCATTAATATTCTTTAAAATCAAGCGGAATTATAACTCATCTTAAGTGCATATACAATTCGCTCGGTTTACCGCTTTTACTTTATTTTCTCTATTTAACTTAATAAGAATTATAACCGTTTTGTAAAGTTTGATACTATTAAATCATTTGCAAGTCCAACATTCATAATCAACATGCAGTACTTATCTTGATCAACCAATATTCTTGTTTTCAGTTCATTATCTATTCCTCGATCCGTCATCGATTCAGCAATCTTATATTATTGAATTTCGACACGTCTGGTACACCATACTCATTCCCAAAATTTTATTTCGCCGCTTCACCACCAACCTAGTTTCGCTCTTCAATATTTTCAATGCGCAAAGCATTTGCTGATTCCCAATTTAGTTTGTTTGCCCTGCAATTTATCTTAGTTTGTCCCTCCTCTGCTTTTATATTCTCGACAATTCATGGATTGACCTCAATATCTTCAATTTACACCCTTTTTAATTTTTCCCGCAACTTTCCGGTACGTTAACGTTTCACCTACGTCTGAACCTTTTTCGCCGTTCTCCCAAAAACCGCTCTGCTTCGCACACAATTTGGTTCACAAAAAAAATCTTTTCTGCTTCAATTTAACTTTTCTGTACTTTAACTTATCTTTTAAAAAAAAAACCTCCGCACACTTTCAAGTTCCAACCCAGAAAAACGAAACCCCCTTTTTTTCTTTTGAAAATTTTTTCACTGTACCGCTAGAGCGGTTTATTTCCAATTTTCCATTTCCACGTGATTCTAAACCATTAGGGCATCACCAAAACATAAGGTACAGGAATCCGACACCAGGTTTGCTGTACAGCTGAATTAATTCAAGAGAGAAAGACACATTTCGGAGCAAAATCGGCCTCCATGACGGGGAAACATGTTCCAGTGGCAGGATGCGTTCCGGAGGCGGATTATTTGAAAGGTATGTCAGTTGTTGGTGTCTAGCAAATAGATCGTGTGTTTGAGGTTGTAGAAGAGACTTTGACATATTTTGAGACTTTGACATGATAGAAGAGACACAGTCTATCTATTACAACCGGAACAAAATTAAGATGGTAAACGTGTTGTCGGAGCAAAGGCTGTATCGGGTTGCAACAATCGTGGGGACGACACAGACCCTGAGAAGAGTCCTCAAATGCCGGGCAATTTTCATTAGTCCATCACTGTTTAATGTCCTTGGCATGCTAGATATCTATTATTTTTCAATTTTCATCAGCAAGCTCATAGGATCCTTCACCTAACTTCCTTCGCACAACAGCCCTTAGGACCTAAGGGGCAAGTTTAGCTGCGAATCAGTCCATAGCGCTACTAAGTGCAAAGTTCCGTACGAAGACTCCCTGACCAGGTAGCCATCGACGTAGGCGCGAATGGCACTAAGAATGGAGCGGTTGACACGCTCGGATGCATCAGCCTGCGGTGAATACAAGGGTGTATTGATGTGCTGGTCTCCATACTCAAAGAGAAAAGTTTTGAAACATTTAGATGTAAATTGAACCCCGTTGTCCGAGTGCATGAGCTACGGTGCCCCATACGTCAAAAAGCTATCGTTCTTTAGAAACTTCACGACTGCTTCCGATGTGGCTTTGGGTATAGCCTTGAGCCATACAAACTTGCTTAAATGATCCAACACTACGAGCAACTGAGTATTCTCTGCCTTCGAACGAGGGTATGGGCCCATGATATCGATGAACAGTCGCTGTAAGAGCCTTTTTGTTTCCGGTTGATTCCCCATGGGTAGCCTCATGGCACGATTTGGAGGCTTGACCTGTTTGCATACGGTGCAGGAAGAAATGTAATCTTTAACTTGTTTCCTCAACTGCGGCCAGTAATAATATCTTTGCAACAGCTCCACAGTCTTTCGAATCTCACAATGAGACCCCCCCAGGATCATTATGTGCCAGCATGGTCAACTGCTCTCGTTCACTCTCAGGGACCCATAATTTTGTTCGAGGTATATCGGTGCACAAGTCATGGTGTGTTCCGGTAGTAATGAACACACGTCCCTCCAAATACTCAGGAGCTCGGAATGCTGTATCAGCGATTACCTCAGCAAGCCTGTAGTGCTCAGGCAAATAACCTCTTAGAAATTGGCTTGTTTCGATCGACCCGCAAACTCTCGAAAATACGTCTGGAACGACGTTGTGAGTTCCCTTACGATGCTCGATGGTATTAAAATCTATATATAATAATATATAATTTATATAAAATCAAAAGACTGCAGTTTCAGGCTCCAGCGAGCCAATCTACCGGTGAGGTCCTGCTGTCCCATGAGCAATTTAAGGCTAGCATGGTCAGTGATAATGGTGAAAGGCAACCCTTCGATATGTGCTCTAAATCTCTTAACGCTCTGCACCGCAGCAAAGCATTCCAATTCAGTAACACTATAGTTGCGTTGCGCAGCGTTAAGCTTTACAGACATAAAAGCGATTGGGTGCTCTCCACCATCATCATCTTTTTGGAACAGGACACTCCCGATCCCAGTGGCACTAGCATCACATTGGATGAAAAATTTACGGGAGAAATCGGGATTAGCTAACACTGGTGCCGAAATCAACACTCTTTTAATCTCTAAGAAAGCATTATTAGCAGCGTCTCTCCACTGAAACGAGCGCTTACTCATCAGCAAATCCGTCAGGGCTGATGACACTGCCGCAAAATTGAGGAGAAACCGCCGATACCATCCTGCCATTCCCATGAATCGCCGGACCTCCTTTGCAGACTTAGGTGTGGGTTAGCCTACAATTCCGGAGATTTTCTCTGGATCTGCCTTGAGGATTCCATCACTAACCACATATCCAAGGTATTTGATCTCTCTCTCACTTGCTTTTTTCGACGTTAATGGTCAATTTAGCTGCGTGAAGCAGCTGCACCACCTTGGAAAGTCGATCCAAATGTTCGTCAAAAGAAGAGCTAGTAACGAGCAAATCGTCGAGATATACAAACACCTTGTCATGCAGCTCGTGAGGATTCACTTTGTGCATTAGTCGGCACATGGTCTGAGGAGCGTTACAAAGACCAAACAGCATCACTGTGAAATGATATAATGGGCGGCCAGGAACGGTAAACGTGGTCTTCTCCCTAGATTATGCATCTAACGGTATTTGCCAAAAGGCATCTTTAAGGTCCAAATTCGTAATAAATTTGGTGGACTGTAAACGTGCCAATAAGCCTTCAATGAGGGGTAATGGATAAGCATCTTTCAGAGGTACCTCATTCAGTCGTCTGGCATCCAAACATAGCCGTACTTTGCCAGGCTTTCGTACAAGCGTGACTGGTGAACTCCAGGTGCTTCTACTTTCCTCAATGACTCCCAAGGACAGCATGCGATCTAGCTCATCATACATCAGTTTCTGTATGACTGTGGACACCGAATAATGCCGCTGTTTAATGGGTTTGGCTGACCCGGTGTCAATATGATGAGAGACTAAAGTAGTATTACCCAAGCCATTGATGTTATAAGAGGGAAACTGATGTATGCCGCGCTGTAATCGGGACTGCTCCTCAGAAGACAGAGTGTAAAACGCCGAGGCCGGGACTTCAGAAAGGGATACAACCGTCGCCTGTTGAGTCGGTGTAATTTTGAACGTGTCCCAGGAGTCCATTCCGAGATATACTGGGTTGGTCAACGATGGAACGACCAAGAACTTAATCAGACGGAATTCCGAATTGAATTTCACCAAGTTCTCAACATATCCCAGAACAGAAGCCCTATGACCTGACGCGGTCTGAACATCTGATGACATGGTATGCATGTATAGATTGAGTTCCGCTATCAAGTCCAAAGCTCCTGCTCCCAGGGTACTGACGCTTGCACCACTGTCCAGCAACCCTTGAAGGTCCCGTCCCTTAATGGATATAATGGCGAAAGGACAGTCTCTCCTTGCGGTGTCAGAATGGTGTCGACACACGCTTTACGAAGCCATCGCCTATTGATAAAATACTTCCATGCTCGATGGAAGCGCGATACCGAGCGTTTGCGGGCCAATTGCGTACAATCACATTCGGAATTGACGGAATTGATAGGGAGCTTGCTTGAAGGAAAATTTAAGGGATTTATCGTGTTCGGCTAAATTCCGGGTCGATATTGGTTGCCGCGTCTGTCATCTCAGATCGGGAGGAACGAGGGCCAGGAGGAATACGCAACCTCCCCGCGGGAAGCGCATTCCTGTTCAAGTTTCCCGCTTGACAATTGGGACACTTGGGTTTCGAAATTCCCTCGCGGCCGCAGCCAAAGCAGAAAACACGCTGTATGGGAGTCGTACAATCCATAAATCCATGACCCAGATCGTGACAATTCCAGCACACTCGTAAATTATTTCGGTTATCCATCTTGCGATCTCTATTCGTATACTCATTGGAGCTAGATTGCACGGCATGTATTTCCGGCCTTGACACGACCGTAGGTGGTGTAAATTCATCATACCTTACTGAATGCCTAATTGGGGGTGTTTCACGATTTGTATACGTGCGAGTTTCTACCTCAAAACTGGGTTGTCTCTCAAATGACTGACCTGATCGACTGGGGGCTTGAGGTATATTGTAATAAACAAATGGCATTTCATGACAACCCGAATGCACTGTGTGCCTATTCTTTTCTCTGGACTCGTTCTGTGTGCCTGCCTCGTAGTCCCACAATGGATGACGAGTGGAAGAAGTAGATAAACTAGACCGACTATTTTCAACGCGATCTAAATCAAAATATAATTCGTGCACCGGACGCGTACGACGAATCAACTCGCGCGTTATTCCACCCTTACAATCGCCACTCTGCTTCCACTAAACAGCAGCGTTTAACAGCTCTCGAAACATAAACTGTCGTGCAGTTAGGCCCGAAGTAGACCCATCAAATATAATATTTCACTTTGACATAGGTAATTTAACGGATGACTGAGAACTTGCTTCGACTTGATCACGAAAAGTTACTCTCGCCTCATTACTGCCAGACGTAGTTGGTCAATTTGACCGATCCTGAAGGTAGCTAGAATCCTCCTCTCGTGTGTTCCGTCTTCTCCTTGACTCAGTCTCTGCCAAATGGGAATCCGATTGCCTTGGAAATGAACTATTTAATATATGTGACTCAGTATTACTGGTGGCTTGAGCAGCAGATGGTGACATACTTAGGCGTTCCAGTTGATGCTGGAAAGGCGTGTAGCTGGGATCCCAGCTGTTTGTTCTACGTCTCATTTAAATAGGTAAAATCAACCTTTATTTTGGTAATAACTAATATCAAGGAAATTTTTTCTCTCAGTTAAGTAACGTCAAACTACAACTATCAACGAATTAATAATGGATGTAAGATGACGGAGTAATGCTGAATTTATGTAGATTAAAGTTGGTACTTACAAATATTGCAATACCACTGTTTAGAATTGTAGTTTTGCTAAGAATAATAATGATTTATTATACAAATGAGATAAATTATCATGTATATTTAAAAAAACTCTAGCGCACCTGAACCACTAGAAAACTAATTTTCGAAGAAATTGCCTTTGAGTGACAAAAAAATGTGGAAAGACGTAATACACTTTTTTGTACAACCATTCTTTATCTCAAGCAACAAAACTCAACTATAACACACATGATGAAAATGTTCAGTGCTGGCAGCACTTTCCCAATGAAGCAGTAATAAGTTTACCTTAACAAGCTCATACTTAAATCAACTTATCCTTTGAATTTCGTTCTCATCGCAGGATTTCATCGAAAGTTTCAGCGGTTAAACGTTGTTTGAGGCGAAAAATGTTCAAAACTCGGAAAATTTAAAAATTGGTTTCTTATTTTTATCGCAAATGCTTTACATATGAGTACGTAATTTGAAACATCTGTTGGTGCAATATTTACGAAAATGGCTAATGCTAGCTAGCCTGTGTAAGCACCAAGACAAAAAATATACCAAATCTGCTTCACGTTAAGTTAAACCCAACCAGTAAATTTCGTTTCGATTGAATCACTGCGCTGAAGGTATACGGGTGAACAGAATTTTAGGGGTACCACTCTAAAAACTTTTCAAATTTTTGAAACGTTAATATTTTTTGTTAATTTTCATTGCAGGATCATTCTCAATTGCAAATCTAATGACATAATCGCTCAGTACAGAAATTCCACAAAATTACAAAAATTGTCATAGCTGGCAGCCCTTTCATGATTTTTGTACAAAATTCCTACGACATTTACTTCACATTAAGGTCCATTTACTGCATGAACTTCGTTTCGATTTCTACACTGGACCGGAAGTTATAGGGAAAAAAGGTTTATTTTGCTGAGCAAATTTGCAAGATTTATGAGACCAAAATCACCAGAGCTGCCAGATCTATACTAATTTTTCAACCAAATGTTCACCAAATGTTACAAAGAGTGTAAATTTCGTTAAAATCTGATGGCTGAATCGGAAGTAATAGGCCAATAAGATGTTTTTTTTCTCAGTTACAATATTTTTCAAGATGGTACCACAGCCACAGGGTTGCCCGCATTTCAAAATCACTTCTATCAGACCTGGTCCTACCTAATACCAACATGTCCTGTAAATTTCATTATGATCGGATTATCCGGTCGTCAGTTCTCGTGAACAGAACTTTCGAGTGCTGAAAATAGAGGTAATTTGGTGATGGGTTGCCGTTCTTGTGCAAATCGGAATTTTGAAAATTTGATCTTGAGATGAAGGACAAAAGATAAAATTTATCAAAGATTGGAAATTTTTGTCAAAAATCAAAAATTTTTCAGAAATGTCAATGATTTGAAGGATTTTTTTTCAGCAGCCTGCCACAGCTACAGGGTTACCCGCTTTATGCTGAAAATCTATACGTGCCAAATTTTAGTCAACATCAATACGCTCTGTAATTCCATTGTCCATTTTTCCAAAATCATCCATAATTCCAAAATCCATTGTTTTTCTTACAAGTAATGACAAATCAAAATTTGAAAAAAATTCCTTGCCTACTTTTAAGCACCCTGCACCCACACACGGCTCAAAATTCCCAATTCTTTATCATAGACAAGCTAAGAACGTAATTAGTTTTCATTTCCAATACTTTTCTTGAACAAAAATTTACACTGCTTGGAAATATAGGAGTTCCTCGAAATTCACTAAAACGCTCGCCGCCGCCAAAAGGTTTGAGATATCTGAATTTTATATCTGAATACCTACTATATACATCTACGTTCTCCAAAAATTTTAGCTCAATCGGATCGGCCACTCCAGAGATTATCTCCCTTAATCATTTTGCTGATATATATATACATATATATATAAAGATATATGAATTTTCGGTGAAACGAGTTTAATACTATTGTTCTTCGAACATTAGTAAAAAGAATAAAAAGAACAAAAACCACCATCATACAAAATGACAATAACAACATAGTCCAATATAATCAATTACAATCGTAGCTCATAAGATATAACTGTAAATGCTGAATCATAATCACAAGGTCGTTTCAGTGTAAGAGAAATTGCATTGAGTTATTTGTCGATTTGACTATTTTGCATTTAATTTTTAATTGGCACATTTGATGACTCCTATGGGTATATGGGCCATCAAGGTCGTACGTTTTCATGATGTAAAATCAGCATTGTTCGCTTAACTTGTTTATATCGTAAATAGGTCAGTAAGCAAATCGATCATCTCGTATGTCAGCAATTGCAAAGTGCGAATAAGTATGATGATGAGTACACTTTCTTTGTAATAATTTACTATATAAGGTCGTACCAAATGTGAAATAAATGGATTAATCATAACGAGCACTCAAGTCTTTCGTTGGTTGAAATTACTATAGTGAAGTTTAATGGTTAATCTAGTGGTGCTAACCAGTTCGAGTGATTTGGCTACACAAGTGTAGTAGCAGTCATTTGAACAGTTTTTGGTCCGTCGAGCCGGATACTAGACAACCGTGAAGAAATTATTCTTTACCGCAATCTTTTTCTCAAGCTTTCCACCGTGAAAATTGAAATAAAATCAATTTGGTGCAAACGAGAATCAGAATTCCGGTGCAAAAGAATATAAAGTAAACACTTGTCAGTATCGTTGAATTATCTGCGAGGCGTCAAGATGACGAAGGAAGGGATCTTGCTGCAGCAAGATAATTTCGGTAGCCTGAGCAGACTTAGCCGAAATCACTTGAAAGATAGCAAGGACAGACATTTCCTTGGCTATTTTCAAGCGAGACTGCAGCGGCTGGAAGAGCTGTGGCGGACGTGCCAGGAAATACATGGAACTGTCCTGGACGACCTTTCAGCAGACTCCGACAAAAGGAAGTCCTACTTGGAGGAGTACGGGAAAATCGAGGAGACATATTTGGATTTGCTCACTCACTTCAAGTCGGGCATGGTGGAATATCAGTCCACCTCACCACCCACCGACAGCAAATGTTCATCAGCTACAAATCGATTGCATTTGGAGCGACTGGCCATCCCAAAGTTCGATGGGAAATATAGTCAGTGGCGCACGTTCAACGACATGTTCAATTCGTTGATCCATAGCAATGAAACGCTATCTGCGGTGGAAAAGATGCAGTATCTAAAAACGCATGTTCAAGGTGATGCTGCCAGGGTTATTCAGCACTTGGATGTGAATAACGAGAATTATGAGGCAGCAGTTCACATGCTGCGAGAACGATTCGACAACAAAAGAGCTATGGCGTGGAGTTACTTGCATAAATTCCACAAGCTACCAGTGGCAAAGGAAGACTGCGATTCCTCCATCAAGCAAGTGATGAATGTCACGGCAGAATTTATCGCCAATATGAACAGTATCGGTGTCAATACTGAACATTGGGACTTGTTGATCATCTACTCAACAAGCCAGAAATTGGACCAACAATCTCGACGATTGTGGGAGTCATCATTAGGAGCAAGTTCAGAGCTTCCCAGGTTGAAAACGTTTTTGGAGTTCCTGACGAGTCGGTTCAGGACACTCGAGGCGTTAAATATCCCTCGCAAAGCTGCCAAGATTGACGCATTAGCTGCTACGTCAGCAACGGTTTGCAGCATATGTGGAAAGGGCCACTATATAAACCAGTGTGATAAATTCAGGGCGATGGACATGCAACAACGGAGAAACGAAGCAAAAAAGCAAAATTTATGCTACAATTGCTTAAAGAAAGGACATCAACCAATGTCCATCGAGTAGTAGGTGTCGGACATGTTCCAAAAAACACCATTCGCTACTACACAGCAATGGAACCGCAAACGAGACAAAAAAATTGACAGCCGATGCTAAGGCTTTCATCCCGAGTGCTCAGTCATTATTAGCGGAGGATGGAACATATGACCGAACGATACTATTAGCAACCGCTCGAGTTAACGTACAGAATTTCTCAGGCGAATGTATGACACTTAGAGCTCTGATAGACTCCGGGTCGCACCGGAGTTTCATTACGGAGTCAGCAGCTCAGTTACTTGGTCTTAAAAGGCGATTCGCGAAAATTCAGGTATGCGGAGTAGGAGCAGTCAGCAACATTCAGACTAAAGGTTATGTAACTTTGATGATTAGAGCGAAATATGGAAATCCCATGATCAGCGCATCAGCTTTAGTGTTGCCGAGCATAACAAACTTGTGTCCATCAATCAAGATGCCAATGAAGCTTCCAATGGGACTGTCAGTAGATTATCTAGCTGACCCAAAATGCGGAACACTGGGACGAATCGACATACTGCTTGGAGCGGACATGTACAGTGAAATCGTGTTACCAGGATTCAAGAAAGGGTCTCCATGTGCGGCAAATACCAGATTTGGCTGGATTTTACTTGGTCCGACCGCTTCTTCGAATAATCAAGAGGCCATACTATCATTGGTTGCTACTGAAGACACAACAGATAAACTGGTCAAGAAATTTTGGGAAATAAATGAAGCACCAGCGAAGCAACCAGTAACGAGGGACGAGCAAGCAGCTATGGAATGGTATCAGCAGACTACCAGGCGAGACGAGTCTGGCAGGTACATTGTACGGCTTCCGTTTATGCAGGGCGCTGAGCCCCAGAACACTTTGTGCAACTCCCAGCAAAAGGCACATATTCGGTTCTCACAATTGGAGAAACGATTGCACAATGACGAAATCTTAAGGAACCAATATATATCGTTTATGGAGGAGTATATAAGGTTAGGCCACATGGTAGAAGTGCCAAAAGCAGATCAATTTTCAAAGCAAACATACTATTTGCCGCATCACGCCGTACACAAGGAGGACAGTACCACTACGAAACTTCGAGTTGTGTTCAATGCGTCCCAAGTAACACCGGCAGCCAAGTCGCTCAATGATATCTTGCTCGTCGGTCCCAGTATTCAAAATAACATCACTCGAGTTTTGATGAAATCGAGAGTACATCGGTACGTGATAGCAGCTGATATAGAGAAAATGTACCGACAAATAATCATGCATCCTCAAGATCAGGATTATCATCGAATACTGTGGCGAAGTCATCCATCAGAACCCATCAAACATTTCAAATTAACAACAGTTACTTATGGTACTGCCAGCGCACCTTACCTAGCTATGCGCACTTTGCATCAACTGGCGGACGATGAAAAGTTACATCACCCAGAAGCGTGTCGAGTTATTAAAGAAGACTTCTACGTGGATGATGTTTTAACCGGCGGAGATACGATCATGACAGTGCAGGCCGTACAACAGGACCTTATCAAGACACTGCAAAAAGGAGAGTTCAAATTGCGGAAATGGGCAGCAAATCACGATAGTTTACTAGAATCTGTTCCTGTTTCCGATAGAGAGACCAAATCACCATTCAACATTGATGAGGATGACCATGTCAAGACGTTAGGACTACGATGGCATCCAGCGAAGGATTGCTTTTCAAGGTCACAATAGAGGAGATTACGGATACTGTGCTTACAAAACGACAACTGCTTTCCGAAATAGCACGGTTATTCGACCCAATGGGATGGTTGCAGCCTTGTATCGTTGTAGGAAAGATAATGATCCAGCAGCTGTGGCTACAACAAACTAACTGGGATGAACCAATTTCAGAAGAGCTTGACGCGAAGTGGCGTAACTTTTGCTTGCATTTGCCAGTCCACCAGGAGATTTTGATTCCAAGGTGGTTACTCTAGAGTAATACAGCAACCGTTCAAGTCCATGGATTTTGTGACGCCTCTGAGACAGCATATGCGGCAGTCATTTACGTACGCATTGAGGAACGTGACGGTTCCACAACTGTTCGACTCGTAACGTCAAAATCCAAGGTCGCACCGTTGAAGGTCCAATCGATTCCACGATTAGAGCTGTGCAGCGCTATGCTGCTGTGCGACTTCATGTCAAGTACACTAGAAGCACATGGCTGGAAAAATATCAGTCCTTATTATTATACGGACAGATTCGATGATCGTCCTACAGGGGCTCCAGAGTCCAGCAGCTAGATGGAAGGTGTTTGTCGCTAATAGAGTTAGCCACATTCATTCAACATCCGACACCAAACAATGGCGACATATAAACAGTAAAGCGAACCCAGCAGATGTCGCTTCCCGTGGAATCTTTCCAAACCTCTTGAAGAATCATGACGTGTGGTGGAACGGTCCAGACTGGCTAAAGGAACATCAAGACAGATGGCCAAAATCGAAATTCATATGCAACGAGGCTGTCGCAAATCTAGAAGTACGGCCCAGAACAACATGCCTGTCAACCGTACAAGTAAGAGAAAAGGAGAACATAACTCAACGATTCTCGTCATTTACGAAACTCGTCTGGGTCGTCGCTTACTGCAGAAGATGGAGGTCTAGCTCTCGCAGCCCATTCTTAAGGTCAGATGAGTAACAGCAGGCTGAGAACACACTCATTCGCATAATCCAGCATGAGGCGTTTGCAAACGAGATCAACTCACTTAAAAGCAACAAAACTGTGGATAAATCGAGTTCACTGATTAGACTAACGCCGTTTCTGGATACTGACCAGATTCTGCGGGTGGGGGGAAGAATACAGCAGAGTGCTGTAAAGGTCGACACGAAGCACCTAATATTACTACCCCGAGGACATATGGCTAACCTAATCATAAAACATTACCACCATATGTTGTTGCATGGTCTTTCACAGCTAATACATTTGACAGTTCGGACAAAGTACTGGATCATAGATGGACTCACTGCCGTGAAACAGTTTGGGAGGAAATGTACCCATTGTTTCAAATTGAACGCCAAACCAAGTCAACAACTGATGGGTGTGCTGCTTCACGAACGAGTACGTCCAGGAAAACCCTTTGCTAGAACCGGTATTGAATTCGCTGGGCCAATCATAATAAAGTGGAGCAATGGTGGAGGAACAAAGACCACCAAAGCATACATAGTGGTGTTTGTATAATTATCGACAAAGGCGGTACATCTTGAACTAGCTAGCGACTTAACATCGAAGACTTGTATCGCAGCTATTCGAAAATTCATAGCACGGAGAGGTCTGTACCATACTTTGGTTAGTGACAACGGCACCAATTTTGTAGGGGCTGACAAATTGTTGCGCGAGGCTGCGAAAAAGATGATTGAAGAAACTCAAGAAAACCTTGCTGTCATCAACATCAATTGGAAGTTTATACCTCCGGGAAGTCCTCATTTCGGAGGAATTTGGGAGGCAGCAGTGAAAAGCATGAAGCGGCACTTGATCAAGACTCTCGGTTCGCACTTGCTAAACGTGGAAGAGATGTTCACGTTGCTGGCCCAAATCGAAGCCTGCATGAATTCGAGACCATTAACAGCACTGAGTACCGATCCACACGACCTTAGTGCGCTGACTCCTGGTCACTTTTTGACAGGAGAACATCTTTTTGAGTTACCAGATGGGCATATGGAAGACAACGTTATCAGGACTAGAACTAGTGCAGAGACTCAAGCAACATTTTTGGCAGCGATGGAAGTTCGAATATTTAACTCAGCTGCAACAGCGTGCGAAATGGTTCACTGAGAACAAAAAAATTAGAGTGGATGATTTAGTCCTGATCAAGTATGAGAATCAGGCATCTTGTCAGTGGCCTTTGGGAAGAATTTAGCAATACATCCTGGAACCGATGGTCTGACTAGGGTAGTGACATTGAAAACGAAGGATAATATCATCAAGCGGCCGGTCACGAAAATCTGTCCATTACCAAGCAATGAGGAATGTGGAGTTGAACGGCCAACAGAAGACATTGTCATCAATCCGAATGAACTCAAACGCAAGCAAGAAGCTAGACACTCAAAGCGAGCATCAAACATATCCAAACTAATGGTGTGTCGAGTGCCAGAGTGCCAGAGGCAACTTTACTATCAAGCATCCCGAACCAGGAGTATATGTTGAGCACGTGGGGCAAGTACGGCTGATTAAGGGACAATTTCGATTGAATGTTAATGTCTCGAATGAAGAAATTATCGCAGACCTGCAGAATACCCAGTAAATATACATTAACATATGAAACATCTGTAAGGAAGGACTCCGACTGCACCCAGATATACGCTGTACAGAACTTGTCAACCAATTAGAACAAGAAGTTAACAGGACTATAGAAGCGATCAAGCCCTGGATTCAAGTGAGACGACGACGTGGGATTCTAGGAAACATACTGCAAGGAATCTTCGGTGTGAATGACGAAGTCAACACAGATATCGACAAGTTAGACGAGAATCAAAGACGGGTTATCAAGACCATGGAACATCACGGTAACCTATTGCTAGTCACTACCAAATTGGTAAATGAGACCCGAGGAGCGCTAACCGCTAAGTTGAATCTTCTTGCCGGAAAGGTTGATCAGGTTTCCAAAACAATAGCAGAAATGACCTCCTGGCATATCGATCAAAATCGTATCAATATACAGTTTTTGGCAATGTATCAACTGGCATTCGGTCGGTTGGTACACATTCAGACCCACTACGAAATGTTCCACAAAATCAAGTCAGGAGTGGGGACTATTGTGGAAGCACTATCCGCAGCAACCGTAACGAATACCCTGTCACGAGCACAAGGTAAACTAAGAGGCTCGCTAACCATAGTACCGAAGGAAGTGGGCAAAACGCGCATTGCCATTTTAACAAATGGTATTACAATATTCGGCAATTTTCACATCATTGAGCAAAATAGGTTTGAGCTAATGCATTTCACTGGCATACCTCATCACTTAGGAAATGGAAATTACGCAGTTCCCGACATCACACAGGACTACCTTGGAGTACGATATGACGATCAGTTGTACTTCACATTAACTCCCGAACAGCTCAACCAGTACGAGAGGATTGAAAGCATCTAATTTCATTGCTCAGTTAACATCATATTGAGTATTGGTGATCACCCAAATTGTATTCTGGACGAAATTTACGACCGATTCAACAAGGTACCCTGTCCACACCACATTATGCACGTGAAGAGTATATTGTGGAAACAACTAATCCGGTCTAACACGTGGCTGTTTCTTGCATCCACCACGAACCCTGTGGCACTGACATGCAGCGGGCATAGACAAGACCTTAAAATCGAAGGCGTCGGTATCTTGGAAATGGATCCTTTTTGTAGCCTTACAAGCTCCACCGCTATTTTGAGAACGAATCCAGCAACACTTAACAGCGTTACAGTTCAATACACTTATGTCAAACCGCTGATCCAACAAGAACTCAACACTACCAACACAACGTTTGTATACCTACCATCGAAGTTGATTCTTGAACAAGATGATAGCTACATTCAGAGCATACAACATCAGGAAGCCGAAATTCGAATGGATATGACAACTACTTCCTGGCACCACTTAAGGCGACATACCATAATGATTGGGTCTAGCTTTGCACTCGGATTTCTGGTTATAAGCGCCATAATCGGTGCGCTGGTCTGCAGAATTTACCAGCCGAAAAGCTGCTGGTCGATACCTCCAGCAACAGCCGCTTCTGAACCCACCGTTCAGTGGTACGAGCACACCGAACGATAACCCACCTGGACACTTTGGAAGAACCGTTGGTTCTTGGCGGGCAGAATGTTTACAATTGTAGTTTTGCTAATAATAATAATAATATATTATACAAATGAGATAAATTATCATGTATATTTTAAAAAGAACAAAAACTATAATCATACAAAATGACAATAATAACATAGTCCAATATAATCAATTACAATCGTAGCTCATAAGATATAACTGTAAATGCTGAATCATCATCACAAGGTCGTTTCAGTGTAAGAGAAATTGCATTGAGTTGTTTGTCGATTTGACTATTTTGCATTTAATTTTTAATTGGCACATTTGATGACTCCTATGGGTATATGGGCCATCAAGGTCGTACGTTTTCATGATGTAAAATCAGCGTTGTTCGCTTAACTTGTTTATATCGTAAATAGGTCAGTAAGCAAATCAATCATCTCGTATGTCAGCAATTGCAAAGTGCAAATAAGTATGATGATGAGTACACTTTCTTTGTAATAATTTAGTATATAAGGTCGTACCAAATGTGAAATAAATGGATTAATCATTACGAGCACTCAAGTCTTTCGTTGGTTGAAATTACTATAGTGAAGTTTAATGGTTAATCTAGTGGTGCAAACCAGTTCGAGTGATTTGGCTACACAAGTGTAGTAGCAGTCATTTGAACAACCACCGTATTCCAATCTGTATATACTTGTACTATAGTATTATGGAATAAAATTTGCATATATATATATATATATATATATATATATATATATATATATATATATATATATATATATATATATATATATATATATATATATATATATATATATATATATATATATATATATATATTTATATATATATATATGTATATATATATATATATATATATATATATATATATATATATATATATATATATATATATATATATATTTATATATATATTTATATATATGTATATATATATATATATATTTATTTATATATATATATATATATATATATATATATATATATATATATATATATATATATATATATATATATATATATATATATATATATATATATATATATATGTAAGGCAATGATATTAACATGGCAATGACGTGACAACTTTAACTAAAAAGGACATCTCGTTAAATAAGTAGTCGACGAAACGTAATAATGACGACTAGACGTCTTTTCTTTTTTATCTCTGAACAACGTCAAGATTTTATTGATTTTATACGATTTCATTACGATTTGATTGATTTGATTTATAATTAATTTAAATAAAAGCTATTTAAATATATTAAAAAGAACGTTTACATATATATATATATATATATATATATATATATATATATATATATATATATATATATATATATATATATATATATATATATATATATATATATATATATGTATACATATATATATATATATATATGTATGCACATGCTCAAAAAAATTATTTTTTTTTTCTCTTCATATACTTGTGACAGAACCGAACTGTGATTAGATTATTATAAGTTATAAATCCATCAAAATAGATGGATAATGATTCCGCGTTTCATCTTCCAGATGGGAAATATTGATAAAGGAAAGGAAAAAAGAAAGCAAATCTCAAACATGAAATGTAAAACTTGGAAGGGATATCCAAACGACGGTACCGTTGCTGGAACCACTGTAAAGTTATCTTTTGTTTTGTTTGTTTGTTTTTTTTTTGATTAACACAATTCATTTATAATCAAATTTTAATATAGGTGAAATTTTTCATGAACTTTAATATCCAATCGAACTTTTGGGCTTTTAAACTACATATTTTATATGTACAATTTCCTTTATTTTTTCCGTTTCCTATTCATTTCCGCAATTATGTATATTTTGCCTGTCGATCGTTATGCTCAGCAGCAACTTTATTCGCTATAAAACGCTATAGATCGCCCAACATTATCATCAATCCGGGGTAAATTGTACCTCCGAAAACTCTCCCAAGTCGGTATCACGCCCGATCATCGAGCCAGTTGTGGGATATATAAAATCCCTCCTCAGTCAATTACTGCGTTGTTTGGCAATTGAAAAATTTATCAAAGCAACGGTTTCATATCGCAACACAAAGAAAAGCCGCAGAACAAAAGACAAAATAGCAGCAATCAGTCAACTCCACAATTTCACTAGATATTTCAGTTTCACTAAATTAATCCGTGTTCTCGCTTCATCACATGTTCATTTGATATTTTGATCGTGCGATCGGAAAATTCAAATGCTGAATAAAAATTCAATGTCCGTCTATCATTCTTTTAGACCCGACACTGTTCCAAGTCACATAGGATCAAATCTTCTGTTCCGCTACTTTAGCACTTCGAGGATCCACTACACCGTTCAAACACTGTGAAATCTACTCGTTCAAATTTCACTCAACTCCAGCACGCTTATCGTCTTTTTTAGCAAATGGTTCTGGCAAAATTTCGCACGCACGAAGTTTTTTTCTCGTCAAATTGGCGAACACCCTCACGACAACCACAACACGACTTTTATTCGCAAAATAATTTCCACGCTTGATCTTCAACTATAAAACATTACACTACAATCACAATCTAATGTTTGGCTCTAATTGTTCGATGTTTGGACTTTAACTAGGGAGAAGTCCATGATAGGTTTTTATGTATTCTGGAACTGCTTGTTTTTGTAACGCCTTTATTAATTCTTATTAAATATTAAACTCTGTATGTTACTGTATCGCCTTTATTAATTCGTATTAATTAGTTAAACTCTGAACGTTAAAGATCTGCACAGCTAAAAATGCTCGAATCTGGTTATGTTTCAATTATAACGATAAATTGAATATTTCCAATAAAAGCAATCGTTACTTGGATTGCTACGAATGCTGAATAATAATTTTGTAGGTAGTTCTAAACACGATTCAACGGTGACTTCTTTATTCGTAGAACTCTCTAAAACTACATACATACAAAAATAACAAAATGGTTGATACTAAAACGAAAATTCATTTTTGTGATGGCAGCGCCGAATTACTATTGCGGTGAATTTGTGCATTGAAATATATGTCGCTGCTACATTACTCCCCTTCGAGTGACTTGCTGCGCTTAAAAAGAGTATTCAGTTGCGGAACTGAACAATTTTTGTTTTGCGGCTATATGTACGCAATGGTCGTGAAAATGTTGATTCTCCTGATGTTTCGTTCTCCCTTAGTAGGGCGTTTTCTATGAACGCTGGCTTAAGACGTTCCGTAGAAACTGTCAATTGCTTTTCTCCCTTTTCAATTTCAAAAACGTGGTCGGATATCCTACGAACTATTTTGTGTGGACCTGTGTAAGGCGGTGTCAGCGGTTTCTTGACTGCTTCCTGTCGTAAGAAAACATGTGAACAGCTGGACAAATCTTTGTACACAAAGACGCGATCTCGACAGTGGTGAGCTGCTGGTACTGGTTGCAATTTTTGCATATCGTGACGGAATTTTTCGATAAAAATTTGTGGATCGCTGGTTAGGTTTTCGTCCAAGAAAAATTCGCCTGGAAGACGGTTTCAAGTTCACTTTCGCTCATTTTAATACGTGAGGTCACCAATTGTAGGTAGTTCTAAACACGATTCAACGGTGACTTCTTTATTCGTAGAACTCTCTAAAACTACATACATACAAAAATAACAAAATGGTTGATACTAAAACGAAAATTCATTTTTGTGATGGCAGCGCCGAATTACTGTTGCGGTGAATTTGTGCATTGAAATATATGTCGCTGCTACAATTCTCTATTATGAACGCCATCTATGGTCTAGCACATTCGAATTTTGAATACATTCGGTAAATCGCAAATTATTCTAATTCTATTATTATTTCTCAATATGACATAATTTTTACTGCTACTTGCTCTTATTATTTTGTTTGACACATGCAGGATCGTCAACACCCTGAAAGTGATGCAAAGTCAATACATTAAAATTTGCCGAAGTATTTAAACGATTTGAATATTTCTTTATAAAACTTAGTAAGATTCGCTTAAGACGAAGCTTCGCTTATGATGGGTAATAAGTAAAGTGTCCAAAAAGATTTTCCAAATTTGTATTCTATGACCTGCATTTGACCTGTACTCGCAAAAAAGCGGCCCCATCCCATTGAGCTCTTGGCTCGCAATATTTATTTTTTCCCCACAGTTCTAAACGGCAAACGGAATTCAGCCAATTTCAAGAGAGCTTTAGCGCTAAAATCCATAAAACACTAAAAACATGTGCGACCAGGTGGCTTTGGAAAACGTTGTTGCCGGAATTTTATCTCACCACCACTTTACGTATGGATAGCTCATAGCAATAATGGAGCATAAAATTGCCAAATGTGCATGCCACTTTTCTTGCAGTTCGGAAATTTGTATTTGGGTGCAACAAATGCTTTGCATGGTATGGCACATATACATACTTCGCCGCGTAACCAGACTCATGACTAATTGGACTTTTGTTCATCCAACTTACGTAAAACCAGCAAGTCTAATATGCCGTCCACACTAAAGCCTAGTAATGTATTCGACGAACGAAATACAGCGAAAACGTCTGTGCGGAATCGAACGAAATAAAGTTCCGCACCCCGACACCGGAGGCAGTATAAATTGCAATTGATGACATTTAACAAGTGCATTACATTTGAATTCGGTGCATATAAATTTAACTAACCGGCATCAAAAATGATTTTATCGGCAAAACAAAAACTACTGTTGCAAGGATGCGCTGTTCATCCATCCATTTCCACTCATTTTTCAATAAAATATCCGCAAACTCGAATGAAATTATGAGCTGTCACATTTTTCGCATCAATTTAAGGTACCTGGGTCATTAAATGGCCGCGAAATTTAACTTATACATAGTGCAGCGCCATCTCAGAGCGAGTCACTGCGTTGTCTTCGAAGACACTTATACGCCTTCGAACACATTACTGACGAGCAAAACCAAACGAAACGAAATTCCGTGCCAGGCTGATTTTGTATGGGATTTGACACTTCGTTCCGTTTCGCGTCGAATACATTTCAGGGCTTAAACTCTAAATCAGGCGATTTCGATCAGCTGATCGCTTTAGAGCTAAATCAATTTAAATCTACCTGATTACCCATACATTTTTCTCGGCGTCTGACAGTCGAAAGCTACCTGATTTAGAGTTAATCGAGTACAAATCAGGAACTATTGTGAATTTTGTCCCTGGTGAATTTTTTTCAGAGCGTGGTGAATTTCATTCGTGAGAGGGAGAGTAGATTTTGATGAAATGTCATTCGATTTCGTTCTAAAATAGCAAAAATTGAACAAAAAAGGAAAATGTGAGTTGAACAAAGTGAAAAGAAAATGTTTTTGCATGCTCTTGCACCATTTGAACGGCATATAAGCTCATAGTCCATGTTTAACTAGCAATTCATATACGGTAGAATAATAACTAAATATAATAATAATAATACTATATATATATGTATATATATATATATATATATATATATATATATATATATATATATATATATATATATATATATATATATATATATATATATATATATATATATATATATATATATATATATAATCAAAACTATTGTACTCCCTTTGGATGAGGAAATATACTCCCCTAAAAATTTTGAAAACGACAGCACTGTTCCTAACCAGCGTGCGGACCCCGTATATGTACACGGACCAAAAATCCAGATTGTATTGTTGATCAACCTGGGAAATTGGAAGATATCGCATGGAACAGAAGGAGGTGCAAGCATGGCCTTCATATAAAAGGCCTATCGCGACTTGCAATCTGACAGGTATTAAGCTACTTTTTAAAATGGTGTAGTCCTCTCGTTATTAAGATTTATTGGGAATTGCACAATGGCAATTGTTTGACATTTCTCTGACAATTAGTTATGTGAATGGTGCTGCTCGGTTGAATCAGGAAATAGCAGTGGCGTGGCGTTCATGGAAGCAAGGGAAGCATTGCTTCCCTTACATTTGGCTGACATAGATTTTAAATTGTTTTTTTTTTTCGAAATCGTGAAATAATCGCGTATTAACATTTATAAAAAAAAAATTTTTTAATCAAATTGTGAACATCTCACACAGTTGATCTGGTAACGCCACAGAATGAAAATAATGAAAGCACAACCACGGCTTGGAAGCAACGTAAAAATTGCATCTACGACCATTTATTTGACCCCATGTAGACTAGACAGTGACGTCATTAAAAAAAATGTCTTCATATGATCTGTTTGGAAGCAATGAAAATGTTGCTTCCTAGGGGAAATTATCCTCTCAAGAGAGAGACTCAGAGTGGAACTGCGTACGCATGACTATTGGTGGAACATATTCCTGCGTTCCCCTCACTAGTAGCAGGGTAAATTGTTATTGCTATCATTTTACTTTGCTTGTACAGATTTTTGTGAATGAAGAATACTTGCTGTGAGCGAGTTTGAGTTACGATATGTGAAGAGCGTTGCCAGAGGCTGTGGATTCAATAAGTTGTTATTTTATGTATTTTATTTATGATTTATATTATGACATTATTTTTTTGGTTGTTCTATTTTTGTATGTTCAATTGGCGAAGACTTTTAGTCACTTATAGCTTATAGGATTTGGTAGTAATAGGCAAAATTGTAGACTAGAATTGTACAGAATTGAATGTGTAAAATTACTGTGTAAAATTGCATGATACTTTTAATTGATTTTTGAAATAGTGAAAGATTGAAATAAGTGAATGCGTTCACTTGTTCTGTGGGTCAAAATTTTAGAATTCGTCAACTTGTTTAAATTTTATTTCATTGGATCTCGGTAATTTGCTGTAAAAAATGACATTATCAACCAGGACCGATCAAAACCGAATTTGAAAATTGTCTCTATAACAAAGAGGTACACCTACTCGACAGTTTGATCGCAAAGTTAATAAATGAAAAACTCGGAACGGATGATCGGTTGTAATATTAAACAAAAATAGCTTTGCTGGTCATGTATGATATTTTCAAGCGTTTCAGACATTTGGCGAAATATCGGATTTTTTAATTTAAATAATGTTAAAGCTGTGATCAGGCATGGTAGAAATAGCATTGATCATTTCAATTCAGTCCTTTTACTTTCCAAGTTTGATTCCGGTGATTTGAAGAATTGCTGAGTAGTCAATATAAATATTCAGTGATATTGCTCACAGTTAGGAGAAATTGAGAAACAATGAAGATTCTAATAAACATTGTGTGTCATTTAGGATGTCAAGAAGAAGCATTACATAGTCATAAGGAAAATGTGTATTCTTGCAATAGGGGTAAATCACCTAGAGACAATACATCTTTTGACAGTGCGTAATCGATAATTGCCAGGTTACTTGGACCAAGCAAGTGTTTCTTCCGAAGCATCAAATTATATTCAAAACGATCTCGTAAGTTGATTTAAAAAAAAAAAAATATTGAAAGATATTTGTAATGAAATTTAGAAAAGCAAATTCATAGTAATAATATTAGAAAAAACAACCGATATATCATATCGATCACAACTTTCAACAATCTTTGGTTATATTACTTCTTCCGGTGCAGTTAAAGAAACTTTCATAAATCTCACAGATGTTTCTGATAACCAAACTGGGTCCCGTTCATTTAACCTTGTTTTGCATACTGTCCGAAAATTTAAAGCCTCGAGGAGCCTCTGTAATATCTGCCAAAATAGCAGGGCTGCAAACATGTACAAAAAAAAAATGCATAAAAACGCAATATTTATTCATTTCTTCGAACATCGACTAAATTTGATTTTATCTAAATCGTTCAATAGTAATAAATAGTAATAGTAATCCCAATCTAATACTACACTCAGAAAAATTTCACCACTTAAAATTTAATAGAATCAAATTTAAATCAAAAGTTGAAACACTTTTAAATAAAAAACGAATCTTATTTGAATTAAATAAGCCCCCACATTCAATAAAAATGATTCCACTTTATTATACAAATGTTATTTTCATATCATAATTTTCACCATTGAATGTAAAACAAAACATTTTGTGCTAAACAATACCACTTTGATATAGCGTTATTGAAATGAAGGCAGATTATTTGAATTAAAAAGAAACGTATATGACGCCAAATCATATTTGAAAATATTTGATTCATATCTATTTTTTACTAATGTTCGAAGAAGAACATTAGTATTAAAATCACTTTGGCCAAAAATTCATATTTCTATATATATATATATATATATCATCAAAAAATTTCAGTGAAAAAATCTCAGGAACGCGCCATCCGATTGAGCTGAAATTTTCAGGACACATTGGTGTATATGCAGAATAGTGCCAGGTCTCACAAAAAGTTGAAAATCTTTAACCCTTTGGCGCCGGCGGCCATTTTAGTGATTTTTTTAATATACCTATTATTCCGTACACAAATAATTTTTGCAAAATTAAAGTTGATGAAATAAATTTCGAACCTGTTCTACATGTGAATCGGATAACGTTTTGGAATTTTTTAACCCCATGTGTGCGCTGGGTAACTAAAATGAGAACGGGAAAATTTGAAAATTTTTAAATTGCGATAACTTTTGACAGAGCTGTTCCATGATTACGGAATTTTCAGGACATGTTTGTTTTATTTAGTTGTAGATTAATGTACGTTTTAATGAGCGTGCTGGCAACCCTGTAGCTAGGGCAGGCACTGAAAGTGAAAACCTCCAAATCATCGTCTCTCTTGAAAAAAAGTCGTTTTTTTAAAAAAAAGTAATTCATATGTAAATTTTGTGCTTTTTGTACATAGGCAAAAAATAAAATTTGATATGGTATAACGGGCACGCCTGGTAACCCTTGCCCAATTTACCTATATTTTTAGCATCAAAAACTTCTGTTCACGGAAACTCACGATCCGATGAACAGAATTTATTGAAATTTGCAGAATGTATTGGTCTTAAATAGGACCAGGTCCGATAGAAGTAATTTTGAAATACGGGCGATTTTGTGCCAGTGGTGCCACCTTGAAAAATCACTAAAAAAGATAACTGCTTTTAGCCCTATAAATTCTGATTGAATCGTTCGATTTTGACAAAATTCACACCGTGACTTTATCTTACTTCAAGCCACGTTTGGTAGAAGTTTCGTTGAAAAATTCGGTTGGAGCTGCCAGCTATGATAATTTTGGTGTCTTAAATTTGAAAAAATAAAAATTTGGAAGTGAAAACATTCAAACCATCGAATATCCTAAAAAATGTCCGTTTCTACAATAAAACCAATCTGTATACATACCTTATGCTTAATCTACGCAGTCAAAGCAAAACTTTGGAAATTTCATGTCGGACAAGAACGGTAACTCTTTCTCAGTTAACCTATATTTTTAGCTCCAAAAACTTATGTTCACGGGAACTCACGAATCAATAATCAGATAGAATTGAAATTTACAGAATGTATAAAACTTAAGTATGGCCAGGTCTGATAGAAGCGATTTTGAATTGTAGGCAACTCTGTGCCAGTGGTGCCATCTTCAAAAATTACAAAGAAAAAAAATGCTTTTTGCCCTATGAAATGTGAATAAGTTACCAGATTTTCATGAAATTGACACAGTAGCTGAACCTTACTCTAAACTCTGTTTGATAGAAATTTGGTTGAAAAATTCGATTGGTGCTGCCAGCTATGGTAATTTTTGTGTCTTTGGTTTTGAAAATTCGCTCAGGAAAATACAACTTTTTGCCCTATAACTTCCAGTGCAGTCATGAAATCAATACGAATTTCATACAATTACTTGAACCTATTATAAACATTATTCAGGCCAAATTTGGTTGAAAAACCATTATAGAGTTGCCAGCTATTGTTTGTTTTGTGTTTGTTTGCAATATCTTTATTAAGCGGTTTTATCGTAGAATTTTCAATTGGTAATGATATTGTTGTGACAATAAACAGCAAATATTAAGCTTTCGATTATTTGAAAAAACTCTCTGCAGGTAACCCTAAATTTCTTTATACTCCTATAACTTCAAATGTTATATAACAACGTGAAGCAGATGTGATATATTCTTGGCTTTGATACTGGCCAAAGGTTGCCAGCACGAGTCGGTTGTGCTACTTTAGCCAGCACGACTCGATTGTGCTCAATAAATGCTTACAGTTAGTATTCATACCGGAAACATTTACAATGAAAATAAATAAGCGATGTTTCAATTCCCAAAGTTCTGCAAATTTTTCGGATTGCAGCCCCAAACTCCAACTTCAGTTTCAGTGCTGCAGGTACTGAGCATTTTCTTAATTGATATTATATGAGATGCTGCTTTCAAAATTTTGAGAAATAAGCAACTGATAACGAATATAATTAGCCCATGTTTTGCTCTCATAAACGTTGAAATTCATGCCAGTGGTAATATATCTGAAACCTTCTACTATATGAGTTATAATGCATTCTTGAGACAAAAGTAAAACGTGGCATTTGAAACAATTTGGCCGTAATAAGCAGCGCATGTGGTGGAATATGCACTCAAAACCTGCACGATTCTTCTACTGTTCTTCGAACATTAGTGTTTCTAGCGGTTCAGGTGCGCTAGAGTTTTTTATTTATACAACGATTTTTTTCTGAGTGTAGTTTTTCAATAAAGACAATGAGTTTATGTCCTTCCAAAATTAGCTCCAGTACGTTGGACTTTTAATGGTCGGTTATTTTTAAAAAAATTTCTATAATAAAGAGCAATTAAAATAGCTCGAAGAATATATAACTGAAAATGATAGTGCTAATTGAGACGGAGAGATCGTTAATAGTGAGAGTGGGCTTTTTATTTAACTTAAAGATTCTTAGTTGATATTTCTGTTTAATGTTTTTTCTAAAAAAAAATACATACTATTCGATATATTTCAGTCCTAACAAAGTAATATACTGTATCATATTCAGATCTAATACAATCTTTAAGAAACAGTTTCACGGAAATTGGGAACGAATTATGGTCGATTTGCATAACAGCACAACGACGTAAAACAGCAAGGTGCATAATTGACAACAATGAGAATGTTGTACCATTCTTTACAAGTGCTTATTTCGAAATATTTGGTAGCATAATCGTTAAAATGAACTCAAGGTTTCATATTTTTAAACCTTTTCAATTCTTCGAAGTTTGGCCAGTTTAAAAAATATTATATTTCTAGTTCTGGGAATGTTATTATTTTACTGATAAATATTGATATGGTTTCTTATTGTGTGAAGGACTGTGAACTTTTATTTTCATAAGAATACAGAATGTCTACTCTCACGTCCACGTTAGTAATTCCTGCTTGCTTTTATAGAGAGGTTCTATTACACGTAACGAATTTGCGGAAAGCGTAATCAACCATGGCCATCAACCAATCGCTTCCCTTCGGTAAATTGTCACGCCACGCCACTGGGAAATATTTTATTTATTTTATTTTATTTTATTTTATTTGTTCACCAAACAAGGTACAAGATTAGATATAAAATAACAAATTAAAAATTAAATGGAGAAGTAAAGTCAAGAAACAAGTAAAAACAAACAAGTTAAATAAGTAAATATTCCACTTTAAAAATCATCAAATTTTGATAATATGCAAATTCTTCTATACAAACGATATTTCGGATAAGTGTCCCGATGAATTGAGGTCTGATGTCAAACACTTTTAATATCAAAATAGCTTGTGAAAGATCCCAAAAAAACATTGATTAACATGACATATGAGTTTCTTCATATCTCCTGTAGGTGGATCTCGTGAATTTCTTTATAACCATAAAAAAACATCACTATGCGGACTGGTTGGGAAAAGTAGCTTAGGTCCGCCATCTTGTACGTTAATTGCTTTTGCGATAGGCCTTTTATATGAAGGCCATGGTGCAAGATAAGATTCGACAACTACATACTCAGGCTAGATTTTTCGTTGCTCACATACGGCTCACTCTCTCAAAAAATACTACCACACTCTCAGGTTGCTTTGAACGATAATGCATTGCGTAAATGGAGGCAAAATTTCAAGGTAAAAGTGTTTTTTCTGGAAAATGGAAGAACTTTACCCATTTATCATTCTATACACTTTGACTATAGGTCCAACTAGTGATGAGTCTGCGACCGCACGTGCGCATATGCGCCGAGGTAAACCACGCAAAGCATATTTTGCACCTAAACATAACTTTCCGAACAGCCAGAAAAGTCGCATGCTCATTAAGCAACCTTTTGCTCAATTGTTGCTATGAGCTGTCCGCACGTAAAGCATAGTACTGAGTTCAAGTTCACGTGAAATTTTGACATGTCTCCATTATCTGGTCATTCTTTCGAGCGAAAATTTTGGCAATGGAGAAAAGCAGGGTAAAACTGGACTTGATGCCCCACACAGCTGTTGCATGAATCTCGCCGGTAGATGTCGGGCTAATATGTTTGTGTTTTTGTGGTTGTGCGTCTGCTTTTGGGGCTTCTTTTCTCTCTTTTTTTCTTTTTCTTAATTGTTTTATCTTCTTTTTTATTTTTTGTATAATTTTGTCTGTTTTTCTTCATTTTTTCAACCTTTCTACCACCTTTTCGCCCTCTGGTGGCGGGATTTCCCGGAGGTGGGGCATCAAGTCCAGTTTACCCGAAAAGCAGAGACAATGCTCATTTCTGACGGATAAAATGTCAAGAATTTCGCTTTTCGATCGATTTTCTTATTGGAAAGACGTTTGCACTGCTCCATTTTCAAATTGAAACACGAAATGTCACTTTCTAGCTCGAAAGAATGAACTGCACAAACTAAATTGGCGTGAAATGATTGGAGGCATGTTTCAGTGCCATCTACGTTTTCAACGCGAATACAACTTCAAAGCAACTTTTCATGCTAAGAACACAGTACCACTCTTGCCTGTTTTCAAGCTAAATTTTCGCCGAAGCAGATTTCACGTGAAATTTTGCATGAAAATTTCACGTGAAATCGAGCTCAGTACTATGCTTAAAGTAGTAATTAGATACGACTTGACATACGTTCGCTTATGCGCTGTATGGGCACTTATGTTCACTCCCGTTTGCTTATGTCAAAAAGTGCCTTTTTTGCTCTAAAACCGGTCGGTTATTACAGACGATTATGTCCACAGACTCATCTTTGGTTAAGACTTATGCCAGACAGTGCCTTCTAAAAGTACGGGCCGTAATGCAGAATGATGATGCAATGCCTTCTATATGTACGGGCCGTAATGCAGAATGATGACGTCAGAGCATCGGACCAAATGTCGCGAAAAACACACGTAGTCTTATGGGACGTCCGCGGGAAAATGTTAATTTTACGGGTTGTGTTATAGTGCGTGAAATGAAAACAGAGTGGTATGTGCGGAACAGTGCTAGTGAACAGTTAACACACAAATTAATGCGGTGCGTGCAGCATGATTGGAAAAATTCACGACGAAATGTTTATCAGTTGTTGTTAGGTTATGTGATGTTCCGTGTCGATTTGCTATCGCGATACAATTGGTCGATACAAAATGAAAGTTATGGCTAAATATTATTATTATAACGCGTCCACGCACAAAAAATTAAAGTTTTATTCGTATTTTAGCTAAAAAACTGCATGTGAAATCTCGGTGTGTGTCGGCACTGCCTCGTGGAAATGTCAAAATGGTTTAACGCCATGACGTCACATCGACAATGATTACGTAGCCTGACGGCCCATACTTCTAGAAGGCATTGGATGATGTCACAGTTTGCGGAAACAATGTCGCGAAAAATACACGTAGTCTTATGGGACGTCCGCGGGAAAATGTTAATTGTACAGGTTGTGTTAAAATGAGTGAAATGAAAATAAAGTGAAACCTACGGAACAGTGCTAGTAAACAGCTAAAACACAAATTAATGCGGTGCGCGCGGTATAATTGGAAAAATTCGCTACGAAATGTTTATCAGTTTTTGTTAGGTTATGTGATCTTTTGTGTCGATTCACTTTCGATAGAATTGATTGCAACAAAATGCAAGTTATGACTAAATATTATTACTACATCTCGTCCACGCACAAAAAACTAACGTTTTATTCATATTTTCGCTAAAAATTCGCACGTGAAATCTCTGTGTATACCGACACCGCCTGGTAGAAATGTCAAAATTCCCCGATGAATTGACTTCATAGCTAAAACATGAGAGTAGAAAACTAAGAGGAGCGGCCTACCCCATCCTTCTGGCCCTACATTCCTGTCTGTGTAATAGGACAAAAACGCGCTCTTTTAATCTCTGTGGCTTGGGCCTGGTTGGGCTTAGCTGTCAAATTTTGCTGTCAAATGTACGCGCCGCCGGTTCTGGTTTCAGTGGAAGCTATTTAAAACACGATTAATTGTGTTGTACTGCAGTGATTTTAAACTTGATTAGTGGTTTCAGTTTACAATCATATTCGATTTTTATGTTTTAGTGCGAAAATCGCGAAATAGCAATAAATATAAACAAGAAAATCATGTAAAAGTGAGTAGATAGTTCTTGCTTCTAAAATAAGCAAGGCTTCAGCGTAATTGTAGTGACTTTTTTCAAAAAAAATTATTGAATATGTACGTAATACGGTCTAATATTATCTCAGTGCGCAAGAAAATCCGCGGGACTTCTGCAGGTTTCGTGTAAAGTGAAAGAAAAGTTTGTGCACCGATGAATTGTTTACATTATCGGAAGTGACTTTTGCATCGCCGTGGTTACTATGGTTTCGGTCAGTGGCGCAGCTCATCATATCTTTATGAAGCTAGAGAAAATTATGTAAGTTGCTAAAATAAATCAAAATTAAACAGCTATGATATAAAATGTTTGATTAGCTTTCGGTAGTTTTGATATTTAATAGACTTGTCACATGTCTCTCGTGTACGTTGGTTTTACTTCTCATGTAAAACCAACGAGGTTGATATCAAAAATGACCAAATTCCACTGAAGCCGGTCCCAAGTCCGATTGCAAAAGGTATAAAAAGGCTAAAAATTTGATAATTTCTGAACATTATACTTATGCTGTATATTTTCAAACAAGAAAACATGTGTATTTGGTTTCAAAAACATGTTGCTAATCTGCAATTCGGGAAACACTTATGCTACCTGAAAGCAAACAAATGAGCATTGTGCCATGGCCTTCATATAAAAGGCCTATCGCGACTTGCAATCTGACAGGTATTAAGCTACTTTTTA
>OZ022264.1:154364909-154374909 GCA_963978885.1 Nemotelus pantherinus | reverse complement strand
TCAGGTACTATTGTGAAATTTGTCCCTGGCGAATTTTTCTCAGAGCGCGGCGAATTCCATTCGTGAGAGCGAGAGTAGATTTGAATGAAATGTCATTCGAATTTCGTCCTAAAATAGCAAAAATTGGATAAAAAAGGAAAATGTGAGTTGTACAAAGTGAAGAGAAAATGTTCTTGCATGTTTCTGCACCATTTTCAACAACTTTCACGCAAAAAAGATTGTACACATAAATTCGAATGACATTTCTCTCTCTAAATCTCCTCATTCTAAATCACTTCGGGTAGTGTGAACGCTTACCTGATTAACTTTGACAGCTCCTAAATCTACTTGATTTAGAGTGTAGTGTGAACGGCTTATTATACTCTAAGTTTATAATATGATGCTTCAAATACATATTGACCCAAGCTAAGCCATCTCGGGTTTGGCCACCACAGACCAATTCGAGGACAGATGCTACTGTCCACACCATGGCCGGAGCTGGTGAGCTTCAGTTGTCTATTATCAGCCTGTCAAATCCATTTGGTTGGTGCATGTTGGTGCCCAAATCCCACTCAGATCGGAATGCAGGCCAATATCGACCAATCGTAGCCATCTCACACCAAGGGGGTGTACACATATTGCCCATAGGCTCTGTTGGTTTGGCTTGGGCCAATATGTATTTCCTACATGAGAGTAGAGAACTAATGAGGCGAGGAACATAAATAAAGCCAATCAGTGCTGCCAGAAAATGTTCGTTCATGTAGCCCAATTTGGCTTTAAAAGGAGCCCAAAAGCGCCCAACACTGCAATGCAATAGGCCGATGACCAAAATTATGCAAAACGTTTTTCTTATTAGATACAAAAAAAACACCCGTATCCATTTTCAGATGAGTATTTATTATTTATTTACAAATCACCCATATCATCGAAAATTATATTCACAATTTCATTTTCATTTTCTGATGCAATAGAGGCGTAAATTGAAGAATCCATTTTTTGGATCATATCTGGTGGTATTTGTGAACTCGAATTCGCATCAAAGAATTTTAGTTTTTATTATATTCATTACGCTAAAACATCTCTCGACTACTGCATTAGATGCAGGAAGAGATAGCAATGAAAAGGTTAGATCGCATATTTCTTTAAAAATGTGTACTCCAGCAGCACGCAGTTTGTCCACAAACATGAGAGGCATATCAGAGAATGAAGGGCGCAGATGGTTTAAACAAATTTTGGGAGATAAAAAATTAGTTTTTTCAAAAACGTCTAAGTGTGAAGGCAACCGATTAAGTATTTGCCGCAACAGAGAACACGAAAAAGATTTGAAGCAAATTTGAAGTTTGGCTATTTCCATTTCACTCACACCAGATATGATCATTTCTCGGTGACAATCCTTTCCAAAGTCAATTGTGTTTAAATCTCGATATAAGGAATCGTTTAATAAAAAATCGTAAAGGTCAAGAATATTGTTTTCAATCGTTTGCAAATATTCCACTTTGAACAGCCTATTTGCAATACATTTTACAGCAACAATTATTTCCCGATGAGCTTGGTATAAGTCTATGTTATTGGATTGGAAATATATGTTCAACGAATTCATTTCCTTAAGAATAGGATTTCAAAATAGAAGGAAGATGTGATTCCCCATTTTACCATAAATTTCAGCTAATAGTTAAGCAGCAATCTTGAAGAAAGTGTGCAATTCAAGATATTGTTAGACAATATTTCTGATTGCATTATATCGTGAAAGCCATCTGGTGGTACCAACTTGTACCAGCTTCGTGGGTTGAATATCTACAGAGTTAATAAGCTGGAATATTTCTTTATATTTTTTCTTCCTCAAACTACTATGTGAAAACCAAGAGGAAGTTTCTCTGATTAAGAAATCTATCTCATCCGGAATATCTTCTGAAGCTTTGGACACACACAATTGTATGCTATGGCAAATACAGCGGACTAAAACCAACCTAGGAGATACAGTTTTAAGCTTTGTGAACAAAGAATTCCTGCTACCGCAAAGATTGCTGGCACCATCTACACAAAGTCCTATTAGTTTTTCACACTTTAAGTTCATTGTTCCCAAAAAAATTGTAAGAGCCTCATGAATATCTGCTGCTGTGGCACTAATCACTTTTACCACTCCTAAAAAAATTGTACAGATAATTCCTCTAATTCTAGAGAAATACTTAACGCAAATGCAAAGATATTTCTCAGTAGTAATATCTGTTGATTCATCAACAATTATTGAGAAACTGGATTCTCCAATATCGCCCAGTAACTCTTTCAATAATTCAGGCGCTATAACGTGTTTTATAACAGCAGTGCATTTGGAACGATGTATTCGTAATATTGACTTTTCGATGGATGACGTAGATTGATTTTGTACACCTTTGAAAATATCGCACAAACAGTCAATACTTCTTATTGCAGAATGCATTGTAATGCTAGCCGCATGTCTGTTTCTGCTTTTTCATTTTTGCGTACTATCACTCCTATACATACATTTACATTTTTTTAAATCATTTCACTTTAACTGTAACTGAACACACCACAACCACTCAATCGTTTTTGGTTCTTCTGAATATTTGTAGCTTTTGGTCGATGTTTTGCTGTAGCAGCATGTCGGAACCTAATAATTTGGACATAGATAAGTTTGCCACAGCTCCATCAAAAGTAACGCCAACCAATAAAGCTCCTGTATCCAATAAACTTTGAACACACATACGAAGAATGTTCAACTTTTGTTCCTCTGTCAAGGAAGCTATGGGGAAGTAAGCTACTGGTATCTTCCAGGGTTTGTTGGTGCATACTAAACACGAGGACTTGTGTCGCAACTATGTGTGTCGCAATAAATCCGTGGGATTTTTCCCCATCCCAGTCAACATGCTGCCGAATATAGATCTCATCGAAGACCAGATTCAAAACAATTTTTTCGCCTTCTGAATTTTCAACAGCCTTTTTGATTGCTTGAAATGACTCACTAGTGAAACCTGGAGTGCAAACAAACCTTTCGTACCACTTTCGTAGTGTTCTACTATGTGGTAAGCAATTCCCAAAGTTATGGCGAACGAATTCATATGCACGGGCGAAAAAAATGTAGATTTAGTGCAAATGCTCGTAATTCTGGCTCGTAGCATTTTGGGGTTTTTTGCGAATGCAATTTAAATATTTGCCTCTCAAGAATTTTGCGAGACGGTTCGCTTACACTGTCTAATATTTTGCGAGTTTTCTCGCAGATGAGCTTCTTTTCTGACAGGGAAGCAAGTAGCTGTTGCAAATTTGAGGCTTTTTTTGCCTTTCGTTTATTTTGCTGCCTAAGATTTTTGATAATTTTGTTTTTAGCCTTCAGTTTTAGTTTTAGAGCCCTATTTTCCATCTTTAACTTTACCAACAACATGTTTTCTTGATCGGGTTCGCTGTCGGTATTTGTCCCCTATAAAAAAAACTCCCTTAAGGCTCAGACAAGACAAATTTGGCATCTCCCGCAGTGTGAAAAACACACATGTGTAGTTCTGTAGTGTAGCAGGTTGTAAATGTGATACTCCATGTAGTTTTTCGTGTTTACTAAAGGCGTTTCCGAGTTCACGTCTTCGTCTTCATCTACAGCTTCTAATTATAGATTGTGACGTGAGCAGAGTAGCTAAGCTATTCTAAAAGTCTGAAGCAGACAAAGACGAGATCCAAAATCGATAGCTTTGCTTCGTAACACTGCCTCAAAGCACCATCAAGCCGACGAAAGTTCAAATCATAACGTGACTTCGTCAACGGTTATACACATTGATATAAAAGTATAGAGGATATGGGCATAGCGAAATTTATGTTGCCATTTTTTGGATTGTTTGATAGGAGTAGTGAATACATGCAAGGGGCTTAAAAATCCAAAGGTGTAGTGATTACACGATTTCGTATAATGAAAGGCGCCAATTTATTTTAGATATATTAAAACGGTGTTTAGATTTAAGTGGAAGGATTTAATATTAAAATACATTTACAATATCTATGAAAGGTAAGTGATGAAATACAAAACATTTGGCTGTCAAAGCTTGTGAATAATTGCACGAGTAAATTTTATTTATTAACATTTGTGATGCATTCAAATAGAAGAAATTAAATCGATGATTTTAATAGATTTCTGAATTTTATGCCGAGAAAATGCAACACAAGTCAGTGCGCGTTATAAACCAATGTTATTGATGATAATAATAACTACCGTTTAACTAATAATATATAATATATATATATATATATATATATATATATATATATATATATATATATATATATATATATATATATATATATATATATATATACATATATATATATTTATTTATTTATATACATATATATGTATATATATATGGATATATATATATATATATATATATATATATATATATATATATATATATATATATATATATATATATATCTATATATATATATATATATATATATATATATATATATATATATATATATATAAGTATATATATATATATATATATATATATATATATATATATATATATACATATATCTATATATACATACGAATATATATGCATTTTAATAAAATTAATCGTTAAATTCACAAATAGACATATGTTCAAATATATCCATGGATAAATATATATACAAAGTATGTACAACCTTATTTGTTCATGTGTATCATTATTTAACATACTCCATAAACGTTTATAAGAAAATTTGATGCAAAAATATATATTTATGAACCCCTTAGTTATTTATATAAATTGCTGTTTTTCGCGCTTCTATCGAGAGCTGGTTAGGATAGTTACATTGAAACGAACGAAAACTCCTGCTCTTGTTATTGTTTTTTCCAATGCTACTATTGATATATATAAATGAATACTCGATAGAAGCACTAAGACGCAACTATTATCACGTTTTCACACCTCCCTCCTCTTTTCTAAACCGGGCTTGGGACCGGCTACGGCAGATTTACAGTGCTGTTTCTACTATTAACTGTTCTTGGCTTCAAAAGCTATTTTTTTTAAATTTTATTTATATACCTGGGCATGTGCTGAAAACAGCCCCTATCAGTTTTTAATTTAATACCCGCTTTGACCTACTCAAAAGCTCGAAATGTCACATTAGCTAAAATGTAAACAAACCGAGGGATGTTATTACTCTCGCGACGATTGCATAGCTAATCTTCACGCAAACGAAATAAACCGGCGTATTTGTAATTGAAACCAGCCCCTGGACACGGACGGGATAACTTTCCACCATTAGCCCCTTCAAACCTCTCGCGCACAAAGCATGTTAAAGCTGCCTTTACGCCATTTCGCTCTCATTGTCAAATTGGAGGGGAACTACTTGGATTTGACCCGATTTGACAATGAGTAGACAAAAAATTACTACCATCCCCTTCAATGTAATTCTTATGGGCATGTCCACTCCATTTCTACTATCTCACTGATTGAAACACTTCACGCATTCGTCATCAATAGTTTTATTGAAATAATACTAAACCGTTCACTCGTAAACTTTATTCGTTTTCACAATAACTAAACCGCACAACATTAAATCTGATTTGTCTAGCTATGTACAAATATTAACTTAATTAAACAATCACTCGGCACTGCCACTGATATGCATAAGGGACCGAATTCATCATTTTTTTTTAATGCACCAACCGATTACGATTTTTGAGACATTTTATAAATGCGCGGCGTGAAGACATTCAATTTTATAAAAGTCGCGTTCACAGTCCCAGTTACTGGAACGATGATGAAACACCTGGGAATGTCAGAACACTTCGTTTTCACCCATATTCAGACAAATGGTTCTGGCAACAGACACGTACAGTATACGTATATGCTATTCGCATATCCTCTATACTTTTATATCAATGGTTATACAGGACAGCAATGACAAGACGTAGAATGATGAATTCAGACAGGCTCGACTTGATCTGACGTCACATGCTGTTGTATGCCAAGGCGAAGACGTCAATTCGGAAAGGACCTAAGCGTGTTGTAAGCATGTTTACTGAATTTATAATATGTTATTCTGAACGAATGCAAAGGCGTAAGCGCCAGCATCTCACCAACAAGACATACTGATATAAATATAATAATGCATTTTCAACTTACGACTGACGTCATATTCTTCGCCATTATTTTATTTGGAAGACGCTCACTGCCGAGTACAACCTATCGATATACAAGTTAATATTAAAATTTTTAATGCAACTACCAAGAACACTAACTTAAGCTGTTTGAAAAACAAACTTGTGACGATTCTTCAGTTTTAGCAGCATTAATATCAGATTCATATGGAAAATGTATGACTAAATTGCGAAAGACATTTATTTAAAGCTTACCATTATGAAGCTCAAAAGTTGGCACCCTGGGTGCTCTGCATCAACCCCCGGACGAACAATTTTTGAGCGTTGCTAGAAATTTTTTTTTCGGTTAATATTTTGAAGTAATTTTTCATGTAAACATACCATCGATTCAAGTAAGCATTTTCGCTTCTCAGCCGAGTTACATGAATTTGAATCCATCTGGTGATCAACCCAAAAGTGCAAACAGTATATACATTAACTTTATTTTGCCATTTATATTATATAAATTATATTTCACAATATTTCTACTATCTATGAGTTGTCGTAATCGATTTTGGGATTAATGTTTAGTTTTTATCCGATTGGTTTGAAATTTAAATTTTCACAAACTCTATTTTTATAAATTATGCTAACTGTTTGTTCACATGCTGTTTCACATTTCTCATGAAAATGTTCAGGCTTATTTGGTTTATCGGATCGGAGAATACTTGTCTAAATATTTAATAAAAATAATTATCTGTAATTGGAAAAAAAAATTAATTATCAATTCAACTTACAATTTTTGATAAGTTTTGGTCCGACAGATGAGATGAAAGTTTAAGTATTGGGACACCATCTTCTTTTAGGATCACTCTTGAAGAACTTTGTATGATGTCCTTTTCCAAGAAGTGATCGGAGCATATTATGCTGCGGGCTTTCACATATGTTTGGACCACAGAGCTCATCCACGGCCTCCTCTTCTGTTCGTCTCTGGGAAATGTTTTATAAATATGCAGAATTCATGAGCAAATACATGAGTATTATTTAAAAGAAATTAGTTTTGAGATCAACACGCAGATATTTCATCTTATTTCTTAGCAGCATATTCATTAACAGATTTTCGAGAAAGTAGTTAATTCCTTAATCAATTAAACATTTCTTCAAAATAAAACATTTCTTCATTGAAATTTATGAAATCGCTTCTCTCTTGCCCGATAGACATATTATTGGTTACGCCACTGACCGAAGACAATGCAAACATGGCTATCTAATTGTCATTCACGAAAAAGTAAACAAACGCTCCATTCGCAACTTTTTCGTGTATTTTCGCGAAATATGCACAATGCCTAGTACATATATTTAACGTGACGAAAACTTAAGCCCGGGTTATATATATTAACACTCACTCACCTGTGAAAAGACACTCCTAGGACACTAAATCCTTGCCGATTTCGGCATGAATGCACAGCACATTTTCGACTCATTATTTGTCTAATTTCACAAAGTGTTTTCGAATTTCGCGATGTATTAACAAACTCCAAAGTTATAGTGCTTTGAAAATTAGTCTTTTTTGAATAATCACCACTGTACAACACAATTGAGTACGGTTTAAATTCACTTCGCTCGGAAAGAATACCGCCAACACGTAAGATTGTCAACGATTTTGACAGCTAAGCCCAAGCAGGCTCAAGCCAGAGAGAATCGAATAGAGCGTTTTTGTCCTATTATACACACTTGGATGTAGGGCCAGAAGGGTGAGGTAGCCCGCTCCTCTTAGTTTTCTACTCTCATACACACACCTACAGGCGTTTACAGTGTTTGTGCTACTCTTAATATCTTTATACTCAAAGGAAGGGGTTGGCAGGGAGTGAAGGATTTACCATCAGCTGGCACGAAGCAAGAAACAAAACCAAAATAAATTCACTTTATCATATGCGAAAGTGAGAAAAGCATACTCTCAAACGACAGGTGAGAACGCATATATTCGTGTAAGCTGATAGGTGAGAGTGTGTTGGCGTGCGTATAATCCCATCAAGAAACAGTAAGCGCAGCGAACATTCACTGGCAACAAACGAAATTCTCTGTATTGGGTTGCATAAAAGTGTCGAAGATATTCCTTTTACTCGCCTTTATCTTCATTGGAGCTAACGAATTCTACCTTCTTCACATTAAACCAAAATAAATTCACTTTATCACATGCGAAAGTGAGAAAAGCATACTCTCAAACGACAGGTGAGAACGCATATATTCGTGTAAGCTGATAGGTGAGAGTGTGTTGGCGTGCGTATAATCCCATCAAGAAACAGTAAGCGCAGCGAACATTCACTGGCAACAAACGAAATTCTCTGTATTGGGTTGCATAAAAGTGTCGAAGATATTCCTTTACTCGCCAAATGGTATCGAAAGTAGTATTCCGCGTTAACTACCTTATTGGCTACCATTTTAATACCCAGAAAATGTTTTAAGAAAATCAATATTGCATAAATCGCCATTCGTTAAAATAGTATCTTTGGCAAGCACATGTATATTGCCTAGTTGGAATGAGAAACGTATTTGATCGTAGCAGCGTTGCTTGGCGGGGTACTTTGTCTTTTTTCAACGTGGACTTGGATATTGATATTTACTTCTCGCAATCAGTGGGGAAATATTCCAATTGTATCGCAATGGGTTTCAAGGTGGTTTCAGACGTGGAAGATCGACAACTGACCAAATATTTACGGTCAAACAAATTTTGGAAAAATGCTGGGAATCCAACATTGATGTCGATCAAATATTCGTCGACTTCAAACAAGCGTAAGACAGCATCAACGGAACTGCATTATATAACATCATGCTGCAGTCCGGAATCCCAGCAAAGTTGGTGCGCCTGGTGAAAATGACCATGAAAATGACTCCACGTCGCAAGTGCTGATTCAGAATAATATAACCAACTCGTTTTCAACGAATACAGGGCTAAAACAAGGGGATGGATTAGCTCCTGTACTCTTTAACTTAACGCTTGAGTATGTCATCAGAAAATCCCCGTTGACACGAGAGGAACTTTATTATTTAAGTCGACACAGCTTGCAGCTTACGCTGATGACATCAACATTATGTCACGTTCGTTCAATGACGCCAAGGAAGTATTTGTAGCTCTAGATGAAACCGCCAAGGAAGTTGGTCTGCAAATCAACGAACAAAAACAAAAGCTATGACTCAATCAATGAAAAGGTCGCCAATAAGACAAAACATAACGATAGGGGACTTTAACCTTGAAAATGTAGACAACTTCCTGTACCTAGGGACGAACCTCTCGAAGGATGGGAGTGAGCTTGACGAAATCAAACGACGGATTCAATTAGCCAATAAGACATTCTTTTCTGTGCCTCCCACTTTAAAATCTAGATGCGTACACAGGAACACGAAGCTTCGCATTTATAAAACAATTATTAGACCTGTGCTATGCTACGGAAGCGAAACCTGGACAATCACCCAGGCGTCTGAAAAAGCCTTGAATATGTTCCAGAAAAGGGTATTGCGAAGGATCCTCGGTCCAATACGGAAAAAATTGATGGCGAATCCGATACAACAACGAGCCGTATACCATATATGACGAGCCGGAAGTCTCTACCGTCATACGACTACAAAAATTACAATGGGCTGGCCACATCGAACGAATGAGCGACAATCGAATCCCCAAACGGTCTCTCAAGGGGCGAGCGAGCGGAGCCAGGCCAGTCGTAGGCCACGCAAGCGCTGGGAGGATTCGTTCGATGCCGACAGCAGCTCACTTCTGGGAGCACCGAACTGGAGGACGCGGTCACTGAACCGAGACGAACGGAGGCGACGTATTAAGGAGGCTAAGGCTCGATTTGGGCTGTAGTGCCCCGATGATGATCGCAATTCAAGTTCTTTCCGAGCTATATATAGTTCTTAAGCTATGGCATTGCCATAGCTTAAGAACTA
>OZ022264.1:154353709-154364709 GCA_963978885.1 Nemotelus pantherinus | reverse complement strand
TGACTCATTTATTACATTATCTATAATTTCGATAAATATTCGCTTATAATGCAGCTTGGTGGCCTGCATGCAAGCATTTCGCTTTATCTTTGGCTCCCCAGCAACATTTTTTGCGCCATCATACATAATTTCAAATTTGGTCCTGAGATTTTCTAAAAAAGACTCAAAGTCTTTGATTTTGTTGACAATGTCTGAAAAAGACAATGTCTGAAGTTTTCTTTTGAATTACTTCGTAAAGAATATCCGTTTCAGCAAAAATTTCATTGAATATACTTAGAAAAAAGAAAAAATCAAATTCGTGTAAGTGAAAGAGAAAACATGAAATTTGGGTTAGGGTATCACCATCCCATGTGTCACAATCCTCCGACATTTTCTCAAAAAGTTCAATCAAACAAGAATATTCATTATATATTACATTCACTATTCGTGAATGGTAGCTCCATCGAGTTTCAGATACTCGTGGCAGTTTTTTCATGGCTGTGAATTGGTTATAAAATGATAACCGTTTAGTACTCCCGTGGAAAAAATTTGATAAAGATTTTATAATATTAAAAAATATTTTAGTCTCAGGAATGCGTTCAAAGGACTTTGAAAGTACCAAGTTCAAAACATCTGCAGAACACCAGACAAACAAAGCATTTGGGCATTTCTGTTTCACCAAAGACTGAACGCCATTTTTTGCTGATGATAAAACAATTGCACCATCATACGTCTGGGCTATTAATTTTGATGAACAATCAAATTCTATCAAAGTATTTAAAATAATATCACTGAGCGTTTTGGCCGTCCGATCCATACTTACATCTATATATTTTATAAATCTATCAACTACTTGATCGTTATTAAAGTATCTTAAAACTAAAACTAACTGCTCTCTACCACTTATGTCTGGTGTTTCGTCTATCATTACTGCTACGAAATCAGTTTTTCACAACTGATACTTTATTTCATCGTTCAGGGAAGAAGCAACACATGAAATAATATCATTTTGTATTCTGTTTGAGAGTCCTGTAAAAGAGCTTGTAGAATTCTCCAAGTGATCTTCCAAACAACCGTCATATTTAACCAATAGGTCTACAAGTTCCAGAAAATTTCCTTTATTAAGCGATGACGCTGACTCAACATGGCCACGAAACGGTAGTTCTTGCTTCCCCAAAAAACAAACTATGTCTATAAGCCGTTTAAAAATATTCCTGTTACGATCTACTTTAGAATTATGCCGTTCAACGTCTAGCTTTAATTGACTATTTAAGCTGGTTTCAATGCGGCTTTGACCGAAAGTATAAAGCTTTAATGTGGATTCCAAATGCTTTTCGCTTTGGTCATGTTTTTTAGCAGCTTTTACCAAATTGTTTAAATTGATATAACCTGTATCGTTCCAAACATTTTTTGTATGGCAGAATATTATACATGGATAGAAGAATAGCCTATTACTATGCTTGCAACCAGTAAGCCAAGGAAATGTATCATAGTACTTAGAATTAAAGTTCCGAGTGCAATTCCATTTTCTTTGAGTTAGATTTAACTCGGGGATGCATCTACCTACTGAAATGATTTGCTTTTTTTCACTAAAGGAAAAAGAGTTAAAAGATACTTCTCTTAATTTGACCGAACAAACAATGTTGCAAAGGTCACACATAAGGGTCTCAATATTGATAAAAAAATACTATTTAAAAAAATTCTATTTAAAAAAATGCTATTTAAAAAAATGCTATTTAAAAAAATACTATTTAAAAAAATACTATTTAAAAATATACTATTTATAAATATACTATTTAAAAAAATACTATTTAAAAAAATACTATTTAAAAAAATACTATTTAAAAAAATACTATTTAAAAAAATACTATTTAAAAAAATACTATTTAAAAAAAATACAATTTAAAAAAATACTATTTAAAAAAATACTATTTAATACTATTTACCAACTTCTCGTCACTTTGGCACGATCTGATCTGGCACGATCGGTTTGCCTTTCGGTTTGCCACAAACTTCTTATAATATATAAAATTTCCCCTGCTAAGCAACCGTTCATGAGAACCCGAAAGAACGGTAAGGAACTTTCTTCCATCATGAGAACTCTTAAGAACGGCGGCTGTATAACAGTAAGCTTACGGTGAATATGCCAAACTATGTGTACTTCACTATGTACATTAAAAATTATATTCTAGAGACAGCATTAATTATATAGGTATGTTCATATATGACCTAATAATGCTCTGAATTTTTTGGTGGTAAACGTGTTTAAGCTATTTACGTGTTTTCACATCATAAATTGGAGTGAAAACTCACTTTACAACAATACAACTTGTATCGAAATGCACTAGTACTATAAGTGTACCATATAAGTGTCATATTTAGTACCATATAAGTGTCATTTGAGCAGCATTGTTACCCTGTTGCGTAAAATATTAGATTTGCGGCTGCTACGTGTGATTGTCAACATTGTGCCTGTGTACCATTGTGCCTTTTTACACGGTTTATCTCTAACGTTTTTCTTTTATAATTTTTTAATTTTAATTTACTTAAACAGCCCGTATTTTAATACTTAAAAAATATTTTTTTTCACGTCAAAAATGTTACTGCATATTGAAAACCCACATTTTTGCTGCTTATAAAACTGCACAACTGCTTATAAAAATTATCTGCATATAAATAAGTGCACACATACATTACTAAAAAAGTTGTTAATTTTGTTGCACATTAAAATTTTCCTCGTACTGTAACCAAATCATTCATTCAACCAAATCATTCATTCAAATCCTCAGCGTGCAAAAGATTTCAGCAGCGCCGTCCGCCCACCTCTGCTTGAACATAGGAGCACAGCGAACACGCAGCTAAAATCGCGCAGACAAGTTCGGCTGAGAGACTTGAGACTTCCCGGCTAATATCGCTGCTCAGCGCCCAAAACCATTGACCGAAGAAGCATGCTTCCAAGTTACGAACATACATGCAAATTTAATATTACCGATATAGCAACCAAACAATGCTTTGTACACTGTACGTGTATCTCCACGGTATGAAGCTACAGGGAAGTCTCGTATGGCATTTGCATCAGAGTGTGCGTAAGATGGAAGCAAAGCCACCTGTGCCTACCTTACGTTACGAGTGGATGCAGCACAGCGTGTACATAATTCTGTATACAAAATGCAGAGTTGATATGAATGAATACAGTACAACGCAAAAATTAAATTATGAACATTGTGGATTGATTTTATTTGTAAATTTTTCTAATTTTGTATAGGGTATGCAATGCTTATTTACTTATATGGAGTGCACGCCACTGTATATATATATATATATATATATATATATATATATATATATATATATATATATATATATATATATATATATATATATATATATATATATATGTATATATATATATATATATATATATATATATATATATATATATATATATATATATATATATATATATATATGTATATATATATATATATATATATATATATATATATATATATATATATATATAGATATAGATATATACAGATATAGCTGTCGAATAAATTGTTCGATGATATTCACGCTACCGAAAAATCAATCAGCAATAAACTAGAGAACATTGAAAAGTTTCAAAAAAAGCTATCTATGGAACTTGGGTCGTTTAATCCTATTATCAACGAGCAGTCGCTTCACGAAGAAATGGCTAATGTCAATATCAACGTTGATGTACCAAAAGAATTCGCTACTCAGGATGCAGCAACCTCGCCTATTAAAGAGCTGTTATCGATTACGGAGACTCATGCTGGTTTTTCGCCACGGAAATTACAATTTCAATCCCAAGCAGGGAAATCCTTGAAAAAAATTTTTATGTTCGGCACATACTGGTCAGAAGATGATTGGTTCAAACGCATCGAAAAAATCAAATGTTTAAACTCAAGTCACTACGATTCTCAACATGACACAACATTCTCAAACAAAAAAAAAAGGTGCCATTTTTTGTCGAAGGAGTCCCTATTTCAACCAACGTTTCTCGGCTTGGAAGACTCATTAAAAGTCATTTTCGTATTAATGGATTTCATATTCAGCACATACCTCAACATAACAATAGAGCATCTAAGCACTATAAAGTCTGGATCCCCGAAAAATACGCCTGGCTTTTTACCAACGTTGACGGAAGTAGCAGGAGCTACAACTGGAAAGGCATCAAGTTTTCTCCCTGGAAGTCCACCAACAGCAGCAACAATATTAGCAATATAAGTAAAAATACTAATGTAACCAATAATTGTACAGTCCGCAAATTACGAATAATGCAGAAAACTCCTAGGAATCGTCAGAAGAATAATATACCCATATCTGTAGTTCCCACCACTGAATGTTTAAATATTCCAGTCCAGAATATCCATAGCGTTGAGTCCAGACGTTCGCCTACGGACATATCTCCTCAAAGTTTAACGTATAGCTGCAGGGCGTCTTCTATCAATAATCCTCCGAATTCCACTCTCTCAAATACAACTTCGGATGAAATTCATCCGACTTCAAATTCTTTGCAAAAACCCCGGTATAACGCTAGGTATCGCTCCTAACATGGTGTGCTCTCGCAAGTGCCTCAGAATTTTTTACCACAATTGCAGTGGTATGAGAGGCAAATTGAATAAACTCTACCTTGACGCCAAATCATACCATTTCAACGTACTTGCCTTGACTGAAACCTGGTTAAATGAATCCCATATTAATGAAGAGATCCTCGATAGTAGCTGGACAATATTCAAAAATGACCGTGATTGTGTCGCCACTGGCCAGACAAGAGGAGGTGGTGTTTTACTTGCTGTTAACAGTACTTTCTCATGCGAAATTGTCAACATAACCCCTCAAAAATTGTTTCAGCATAAAGTTATTCGAATATCATTTGACAGGACATCGGTATATATCGGTTTATTTTATGTCCCGCCTAGATCTGACGACTCTGTTTACAATTATATATGCGAATTTATATCTACTTTCATGGCAACTCGTAGCGCTGAGGATCAAATTATTGTACTTGGTGATTTTAATCGCCCTAATTTACGTTTCGTTCTTGATGAAACTGATACTTACCTTATTCCTATTAACCATCTTGATAATTCTGATTTTAACCTTGTGAGTACTTTGTATGGTAATGATTTGCAGCAAGTTGCTCCGACTCCCAATAGTTATGGTAATTGGTTAGACCTTATATTTACAAACGCTTATGACAAAGTAGTGGTTAGCCCTACTATCGACGTGGAGAATCTTTTCTCTAATAGCCTTCACCATTCTGCTCTTACTATTGGTTTATCCACTACTGATTCTAATATCTTTCAAACGTACAATAATACCATTGTATACGATTTCCGTAATGCTGATTATTATAGCATTCACCATTCTCTTGACAATGTCGATTGGACAGATACGCTTGCATCCCAATCTATTGACGACAATGTAAATTCATTTTACAATATTCTGTTTGACGCGGTCGAAAGATATGTCCCTAAAATTAGGAGAAAGGATAAACTTTCTGAGCCTTGGCTCGATAAGACTCTTAGACGTATGAGAAATCATAGAAATAAGCTTTACAAATCAATAAAAAATAATGTCGACTCTAGCCATCGTATTAAAGAAGAATACAATGCAGTGGCCAAAGAATTCCATAACAAGTCTCATGAAGCATATGACAGATTCATTAAAGCTACCGGCGAGAATATAATCCACAACCCCAAAAAGTTTTTTGACTTTGTGAATATGAAACGGAAAACAACTGGCTATCCCTCTTCTATGTGTTATAACACCTCAATGTCTTCTTCTCCTCAAGAAATTTGCAACTTTTTCGCAGATAACTTCCAAGACGTTTTTAATCCAGCAAGTACTTCATCATCCTGTCATTCCCCAAGAGTAACTAGACCAATTTTCGCTGAGGCTATAACCATTTCCAGAGATGATATTTCTAAAGCTATCTTGGAGCTTGATAGTAAAAAAGGCCCTGGACCTGATCTTCTTCCTCCAATGTTTCTTATTAAATGTGCCACACAGTTAATCACTCCTCTTCACATTATATTCAATACATCTCTTTCCTCTGGGTACTTTCCGTCGTATTGGAAATCCTCCTACGTGACACCAATATTCAAAAATGGCGATAGAAGATCAATTCATAATTATAGAGGTATTGCCATTTTATCAACTATTCCTAAACTCTTCGAAAAAATCATATGTGCTAAACTATCCCCTCGGGTCGATTCTCGACTTAACGAACAGCAGCATGGTTTTCGGAAAGGACGTTCTACCACTACCAACCTAATGGTGCTGGTTTCCCATGTTCTTTGTCAAATGGAGAAAGGTGATGAAATTGACGCAGTCTACACCGACTTTAGCAAAGCATTTGACCGTGTTGACCACTCCATTTTGATTTCCAAGCTACAGCAATTCGGAATTGCCGGTTCTCTACTAAAATGGCTTAGCTCTTACCTCCACAACCGCTCACAACATGTGAAATTCCAAGGGCTTATTTCTAAAAAAATTCATGTCAATTCAGGTGTACCTCAAGGTAGTCATCTTGGCCCTTTACTTTTTAATATTTTTATATCAGACTTGTCAGTGTTGTTTTATCTGATGTGCCTCATCTACTCTATGCGGACGACTTGAAAATTTATTATACTATAAAGTCGTCTTCAGATGCCAGCTTTTTTCAATCAAAACTAAATTCCCTCGAACATTGGTGCAGCGTGAATAACCTACCTCTCAACATCGCAAAGTGTCATGTAATTAGCTTTTCTAGAAAAAGTACGCGCGTACATTATACGTACCTTTTAAGCAATACGGCACTTAGTAGAGTGGACAATATTTTAGACCTCGGTGTGGTGCTCGATGAAAAGCTCCGCTTTAATTTTCATTACGACAAAATGATTTCTCAAGCAAGTAAACGACTTGGCTTCATTAAGCGACGGGCCAGGGAGTTTCAGAACCTTTGGGTTACAAAATCACTTTACACCGCGCTCGTTCGCCCTCTTCTTGAGTATGCTTGCATTATCTGGAACCCAGTTTTCGAAATTCATAGCCAGAGATTTGAATCTATTCAGAAGCAATTCTTGCTATTCGCTCTTAGAGGTCTTTACTATCCAAGTGATTTAAGCAATTTACCGTCGTATGAATTTCGACTTCTAAACTTATTACCTCTTGCATCCAGAAGATTAATGTTATCTGCCTGCTTCAGTTTCGATGTCATTAGATACGCTGTTAATGTCGACTATATACAGAAAAAATTGGTGCTTAATCAGCCCTTGAGAGTCACTAGATCCCGACGAATGCTAGTTGAATATAAGCATAGCACCGCTTATGCTGATAATGAGCCAATTAACAGATGCTGCAAAATATTTAACAGTATGAGCCAACACTTTTCCCCCACGATATCCAAAGTGTCCTTTAAAAATAGAGTTACCAAGGCTCTCTTATCCTACCCTCCCTAGTCTACCGGCCTAGTATCTTCTTATGACTTAGGACTATTTTCATAATTGTTTAATTAGATAATTAATTAAATTCGTTTTTGCGTTTTGGGTATTTAATATTGTGACCTACATGTAAATTAGCTTTGTGTATTTATTTATCGAATGTTTATTTATTTATATTATATTTGTTTGTATTTTATACCTATTTTAAACCTGTTTTTTACTAATGTTCGAAGAAGATATATATATATATATATATATATATATATATATATATATATATATATATATATATATATACATATATATATATATATATATATATATATATATATATATATATACATATATATATATATATATATATATATATATATATATATATATATATATATATATATATATATATATATATATATATATATATATATATATATATATATATATATATATATATATATATATATTAGGGCGGGCCAAATTTTGTGTCGATTAGACCTGCCCCCTAAGATGATTATATGGACAATTCTAAGCAACTTTGCCGAAGGAACCATAGGTCTATCTCGATTTTCGAGTCTCCCACTTTTCAAAAAAAGATTTTTTCCCTATAACATCATTTTGATTCAAAATTCGTTTTTTTATTCATCGTTATATTATCTTTTTTATGTGTATATGGGGGGTTTTTGGGGTCGAGAAATTCATTTCTGATCTTTATTTTTACCTATAACTACCGCCAGAGGGCGTTTCATGCATATTTTAACTATTTTTCGTCTATTTTCCGAGAAAAATTACAAGTTTTTCGGTAAAATTGATCTTTATTTTATTTTTTTCAACAAAAATTCAACTTAAAAAATAAGAACATGTGTAAAAAATAAAAAAAAAATGAATTTAGTGGAAGAAAAGCGAAATAACTTATTTTTGAAAGTCTTTTTTGCTTTCAAGTCGGGGGTATTTTGCACGGCTTTCTGATGTAACTGCCATAACACTGTGTCGACTCTTTTCTAAAACACGTTTAGAAACGCTAGCCAGCAATTGAACATGTCTTTCCGTTGCTTGTATGTGTACCGGAATTCTTGGATCAGGCAATGGTGGATCATCGCATTCTAAATATTGTTCCAAATGATCATACGGAATGCTATACGTAAACGGTGGTTCGAATAAGACATCATCTCTATTTAAATCAATCATATTCGTATAATCTGTACAATTGAAGTTTATCAAAGGTTTTTGATAAACTCTAAGATGTGCCGGGTCGTACAGATTTCTTCGGTAGTGTAAAATTTTCTTGATTGCGATTTTTCGTGTCTCTTTTTTATCATCAAATAACATCGCTAACAAAATATTTTCGGAATGTGCGTAATATGAATTGTTTTTAATGACATTATTCACAACTCCGCGTAGATTTGTATCCAAATATTGTGTCCAACGAATGAATTTGTAAAATAATACACTACCGAAGACCACCGAATTATAGTACTTGATGTTGAAGTACATCGGCACATACACTTTCATTATGTATGTTGCCAAAATTTTCAAATTCCTTGATAGATTTTCAGTTGACACATACAACCGCAACAATCTATTCGCCTTGGTGAGCCAACGTGAATGTGCTATTGGTCCTGGTTTATTGTGAGATAAATCCGCAGGAACAACACCATTCGAAATTGCATTGGCCATTTTGTATAAGTACTTTGAATCGGTGGATAATTCAAATGGATCTAAATCAGGTGGCATGTTCTCTAGCACGATTATCTCGAATTCATCTACAAGCTGAAAAAAAAGAAATGAGATGAATTAAATTTTACCATTTAATAATGGAAAAAATCGATGAGAAAAATGACAAATGATACATACCGGAAGATTTTCACAAGTTTCAATTTGTTTGCCCAACGTTCCAGTTGTTGTTCGTGGTCCAGTGGTCGATGATCTTTCCAAAGTGTCAAACAAATGACGAAATGGCAGCTCGTTAAAGTGCAGCATGCACACAAACCAATGCAGCGGTCTATTCAAATGCAATTCAAATCGACGCAAAATCCCATTTCTTACGCCAGTATTTGTTGGCTCACCATCACAGCATATGCCGATTAATGCATCGAGAGCAATTTCTTTTTCGACGAAGAATGCATTAAATGTCATCAATTTGTGTTCAGCATCTTCATTTTCGACTTTTATGTAGCCTATCAATTGAGAATTTGGTTCCTTCAAAACAACTAGATGTGGTTCTTTCACCATCCTTGCATGCAACTTCTCATCGATTTTTTCCATTGTTAAAGCATCATTTTTTCGGCCGTCGAATGAAAATGCTATCAAATTGGATGCATCATACTGCTTACGAAGCAGTTCTTCTCTGCATTTGGCCTTTTCTCGACGCACTTTATTTTTATCCATGATGATAGGATTGCCATGTGCATCTTTTACGTCAATGTCTTGCATAAGAGATGTTGCGAGTGCTGCTGCTATTCTATCAGACACACCAAATCGATCACACATCGCAGCGAAGTTCGAAGCATCGTATCTGGGAGTATACGGTCCTCGTATCATTGGCGGAATATCTTGTGGATTTGAACTTGGCTGATCTATATCAGTACTTGGTTCATATGCTGAATGGCTCTGTTCAACGCTTGTTGGTATTATTGTTGACGTTGGTGCTGGCTCTTCAACTTCTAGCACGAATTCCGGTATCGTCAATCTTCTGTCATTATTTTGATCTCGCATGAACTCTTTCAAATGATCTGGAATCAATCCACATGAGCATAATTCTGCTTTCAAGTCACATTGACATTTGCCGATGTAAAATAATTCTTTTGTAGATTGCTCGAACGTTCTGAATGAGGCGATATTTGAATGTTTAGTTTCGATTTGATACTTGTCAATCAATGTACCCAATTTTCTAACAACACTTTGTTTGGTTAGAATTTCAACATTAAGTTGACTCCAAATTTCAATCAATTTGTCTGTTACGTGCGGTACGAATGTTTTATACGAAAACATTTTGTTTTGGAGTTTAGCACGTTCGGCCAAGAAAAAAAAACATCTTAAAATATCCTGTTTCGTTGGCAGATCGAGTCCACTCAAATCACAAGATGCACCAAAAACAGCAACATCGTGCGAAGGCAAATGCTTCAAATGACTTTCGGTACTTGTTGATGTTGTTGCGGTTTGAGATGTAGACGGCAATGCATTTGGATCCATTGTATAATTTTACTAAAAAAATTTTAAAAAACTGAAATTAGTATATTTCAAAACATTTGGTTCGAATATATTTTTTCCACCTACAAATTGGCATAACTCATATGTGATCAACAGCATTTACTCATATGTCAACCGACATTTCGCCTCTAAGGACCAGTTAATACATTATTCCAACGCACATTATTCCTACATGCTATACATATAAATACATTACAATGTATTACATATTTCAGAAAAAAGTAACCAAGCAAGAGAACAACATCGATGCCTATGTGTATTAAATTACAAAATTTTAACACATACCTTTTAATTCTTTTTGAATTTCACAATTATTCACTGGCAGGAAATTTATAATTCACTTTCACTGAAATGATGCTCAAA
>OZ022264.1:154343709-154351209 GCA_963978885.1 Nemotelus pantherinus | reverse complement strand
TGTTCCAGTGGTGCCATCTTGAACAATGACAAAGAAAAAAAATGCTTTTTGCCGTGTGAAATGTGAATTAGTAACCAGATTTTCATGAAATTAACACAGTAGCTGCACCCTACTTTAAACTCTGTTTGATCGAAATTTGGTTGAAAAATTCGATTGGTGCTGCCAGCTATGGTAATTTTTGTGTCTTTGGTTTTGAAAATTCGCTCAGGAAAATAAAACTGTTTGTCCTATAACTTCCAGTGCAGTCATGAAATCAATACGAATTTCATACAATTACTGGAACCTATTATAAACATTATTCAAGCCAAATTTGGTTGAAAAGCCATGATAGGGTTGCCAGCTATTGTTGGTTTTGTGTTTGTTTGCAATATCTTTATTAAGCGGTTTTATCGTAGAATTTTCAATTGGTTATGATATTGTAGTGACAATAAACAGCAAATATTAAGCTTTCGAATATTTGAAAAAACTCGCTGCAGGTAACCCTAAATTTCTTTATACTCCTATAACTTCAAATGTTATATAACAACGTGAAGCAGATGTTATATATTCTTGGCTTTGATACTGGCGAAAGGTTGCCAGCACGAGTCGGTTGTGCTACTTTTGTATCAATAAATGCTTACAGTTAGTATTCATACCGGAAACATTTACAATGAAAATAAATAACCGATGTTTCAATTCCCAAAGTTCTGCAAATTTTTCGGATCGCAGCCCCAAACTCCAACTTCAGTTACAGTGCTGCAGGCACTGAGCATTTTCTTAATTGATGTTATATGAGATGCTGCTTTCAAAATTATGTGAAATAAGCAACTGGTAACGAATATAATTAACCCGTGTTTTGCTCTCATAAACGTTGAAATTCATGCCAGTGGTAATATCTGAAACCTTCTACCATAGGAGTTATAATGCATTCTTGAGACAAAAGTAAAACTTGGCATTTGAAACAATTTGGCCGTAATAAGCAGCGCATGTGCTGGAATATGCAATCAAAACCTGCACGATTCTTCTACTGTTCTTCGAACAATAGTGTTTCTAGCGGTTCAGGTGCGCTAGAGTTTTTTTTTCTTTAAATTTGTCTGGTTTGTTTTTATTTATTATATTTATTTCATTTATATGTATTATTATTATACCTTGTTTGGTAAATAAATAAATAAATAAATATATATAGATATATGTATATATATATATAAATATATATATATATATATATATATATAAATATATATATGTAAACTAGATCGCCTCCTCGCGGATGTAAACTAGATCGCCTCCTCGCGGTGCATCCTGGGTAACGCTAAATGATCTAGACTCTCTTCATGATCACGACCGCTTTCGTCCTCGGACTTCTCTTTGTCTAACGACTCGTTGTTGCACTTGGGCTGGTGGTCGTAGCATTCCGGACCTAGTCGTCCTCAGGCGCGGTAGCGACGGAGTGAAATCCGCTTCGTGAACGGCTCCGGGTTAATACGACCATCTCCGTCCCGTTAAAACCCTGGCAGGCCTCTTAGTACGTTCTCTCGTCTCGTCGCCATTAAGTTGGTGGTGTAGGTTCAGTTGAGTTGGACTCCTGATTAGCACCGATCCGGCTCTGACCACTTGTCCCCATAAGGGCTGGTGGCAACCCTCGCATGGCCTCCCTGCTTGCATTAGATTACCATGGGATCATTAAAGGTGACTACACAATCGGACTTGGGATAGCGGCTTTGAGTGGGGACCCTTATAAAATGAATAGAAAAAACAATAATAACAAACCAAAACTCGTCAGGCAAAAGCCTGACAACAAAATTAATCCAACCCCTTATGTGAAGGGGGGGACAAAAATGGCTGTGTCAGCGATTGCAGCTAAAGTCGCAGGGAGTAGAGATATGGCGAATGAGCCAGCTCTGCAGACTGAGACTAAGGCTGCTGTAGTTCGTGGAGACATGACGAATGAGTCAGCTCCAATGGCTACCGGCACAGCGACTAAGCTTGCAGAAGGCTGTGGAGACATGACGAATGAGCCAGCTCCACGGCCAATCAGCTCTTCCTCAACCCCTGTTTCCGGCGTTTCCGGGGCTCTGGTCACCAAGCCTGGCCTTGTGAAAGCCACGAAGCCCATTTGTGGCCAGTGTGACGGGAAGGTAGTGGCGAATGAGCCAACCCGTCCGTCAACAAGTGCTACCTCCGGTGCCACCTCCTCCTCAGGCACGCAACGCTCCTCTGCCAAATCATCTCGGGCTTACGGAACTAGAAGGGCAGCCTTCAAAGTTCTGAGGAAATTTCAAAACGTCTCCCCTGACACAATGTCCGACAAGGACAAAAAGTCCCTTGAATGGGCAAAATCCTACACTGGGGAGCACCCGCTCCCTCTAAATCCTGCAGGTACAACTCAGAAACGACAGAGGTCGGCTGAGCAGAAGTACCAGGGCAGGCAAGACTGCAAAAAGCAGAAGACAACAACCAGCCCCTCAGGGATAACTCGGCCGTTTAATGAAATGGCCAAAGAGTGCCTTGTCTGGGCTGTAATTGATGCCAGCAAGGGAGATGGAATCATCTCCTCCGAAAACTGGCTCAAGATAAGGCAGGCTCTCTTCGTAGTCTGCTGTAAGCTGCAGAAGGCTAGCTCGGGTCCTCCACCTACGGTGAATGACGCGGGCTGGTACAAGGGAATCAGGCTGGTCGCGTGTGGAGACCAACGATCGGCCGATTTCTACAAGCAGGCTATCTCCGAGCTGGGGGAACTCTGGCCAGGCGCCAAGATTAAAGTGGTGACCAAGGATGAGATCCCCAGTCGGCCAAGATGCAGGACATGGATTCCTGCTTTCCATTCGGATCCAGTGGAGGTCCTGGACATCATTCGGCTTTTCAACCCTGATCTTCCTACGGAGGATTGGAGGGTTGTGAAGATTGGTGAGCCGGTGGACAATCGGCGGGAAGCCCTTTTCGTCATCAACGATAAGGCGCTGCCGGCATTGGATGCTCGAAAGGGCATCATCAGGTACGGGGTCGAAAAACTGGCCTACGTATCTATCGAAGCGACAGGCCAAAGAGCTCTGCTTCGGGAGATCCGATACCTGCCGAGCCTGACCCAAAGATGGTGACCCAAACGACAGTGGAGCCACCTGAAAAAGGGTCTGATATCTCTCTGAGGGAGAAATCTGATGAGGAATCGGATTTGGAATCCCTCCTTGCCGATGGGGTTAGTGTCGGAACTGCCTCCGATTTGGGTGGCTGCCTGGACCTCATGACTCTGGGCGCAGAGCAAGAGGCTGGGACGGCTTCTATGTCCGAGGGGGAGGACCTTGACCTAACCCTAATTAATTGATTCACTAATGGTGAAGGTACTCCAAGTGAATCTTCACCATTCCATAGCAGCATCAGCTGCCCTGCTACTCCGCCTGTCTAGGACAGAGGAGGAGCTAATTCTCATCCAAGAACCATGGGTTGTTAACAACCGGGTTTGCGGGTTACGCACCAATGAATACAGACTGATAACACCTGACGGCTCTTGTAAGCCACGTGCCTGTATTCTTGTCAGGAAAACCATAAATGTCCTTGTATTACATCACTTCTGTGACAAGGATAACATGGCTGTTGCAGTGGAGTGCGACCAAAGACCATGCTGGTTTGCTTCTTGCTATATGGCACATGATCATGGCACTAGCCCTCCCTGCGACATTGTCAGGGGGATCGTGGCTGAAGCCAGGAAAACAAGTGTGCCGCTGATACTGGGAGCTGACGCTAACGCTCATAACGAAGTATGGGGTAGCTCCAATACAAATGGTCGAGGCGAGGAACTTCTTGATTTCATCCTTGCCCACGACCTCTTCATCGCCAACACTGGCAGCGAACCGACCTTCCTTACCTCAAACCGAAGGGAGGTGCTTGACGTTACCTTGATTAGTGGGCGGCACTCGCAACTTCTCCGTGACTGGAGGGTTCTACAAGAGTGTTCTTACTCTGATCACAGGTACATATCGTACAACGTGGCTGGCCGCAGCTCTGCCGAGCAGGTAGCCTTTATTAACAGAAAGAGGACGGACTGGAAGCTTTTTAATTCTCTAATTCGATCCTCACTGGAAATTGTTCCTAAGAGCATTGACTGCTATCATGAACTGGATAAGGCAGTTGACACCCTTACTAGTTCTCTCAACTTCGCGTCTAGGGAAGCTTGTAAGCCACCCACGGGCAGGGGAAATCCCAAGCCCCTCTGGTGGAATAAGGAGATCAGTACCTTGCGAAGAGAATGTAGGAGGGAGTTCAATTGCTCAAAAAGATCTAATGACTGGTCGATGTATAAAACGAAGCTTAAGGCTTTTAAGTATGCCGTACGTAAGGCAAAGAGGTCCTCATGGAGATCTTTCTGTGGTAACGTGGAGAGTCTCAGCGAGGCAAATCGCCTTCGTAAGGTCTTAAGCGCGACACCAAAAGCTATGGGGTGCATCATGAATCCTGAGGGCATTTGGACTAGTTCGAGCGCAGATACTCTCAAAGTACTGATAGACGCACACTTTCCGGGCAATCATTGCCCTCTAGAAGTGGCGTGTCAGACGGAGCAAAATTACAGTTCAATCCCGCCGTTCAGAATATCAAATTCTCAACTGAGGTGGGCCATTAACTCATTTGAACCGTTTAAGTCCCCGGGCCCTGATGGCGTCCTTGCGGCTGACATTCAGCAGTCCATGGAAGTATCGCTACCTTGGCTCAGGGAGATTTATAACGCTTGTCTACGCTTCTCGTATGTTCCCACCAGCTGGCGGGAATCCAGAGTGGTGTTTATTCCCAAAGCAGGAAAAGTTACGCATGTTAAGCCGAAGGACTATCGTCCAATAAGTCTTAACTCCGTCCTGCTAAAGATTTTGGAAAGGATAATTGATTACCATATTAAAAGATCAATCGATCCTATGCTGATCTCGCAGTCGCAGCATGCTTATACCAAAGGTAAGTCTGTTGAGACCGCTCTTCACGTCCTTATTGAGCAAGTAGAGAAATCTCTTGCTCTAAAGGAATACACGCTTGCTGTCTTCCTGGACATAGAGGGGGCCTTCAACAACGTTAATTCTAACGCAATTGTTGAGGCTCTCTCGGTGCTGCATGTGGATGAACGGTTGGTTGCTTTTATTGTGCAGCTTCTCAAAAGTAGAGTTGTAATCTCTACGCTGGGTAATGCCAGCGTAAGACGAGGAGTCAGCACGGGCACACCTCAGGGTGGAGTTCTCTCTCCCCTGCTGTGGAACATCACGGTGAATACTCTTCTAAGGAAGCTGGACCGCGCCGGCTGCAAAGTGATTGCTTACGCAGACGACATAGCTGTTTCAGTGTCGGGAAAGTATTTATCTACGCTATCGGAGAGGTTAAATCACTCTCTTGACATTATTTCGCGTTGGAGTCGTGAGTGCGGCTTGAATGTGAATCCTAATAAAACGGAGCTAGTGCTGTTTACAAGGAGGTACAAAGTTCCTGATTTTGAGTCACCCAAATTGAATGGGGTCTCCATTAACTTGAGCCAGAAGGTCAAATACTTAGGGCTGATCCTTGACTCGAAGTTACTATGGACGTACAATGTGGCGGAAAGAGCTCGGAAGGCTTTCAACGCACTTTACTGTTGCAAAAGGGCCATAGGGGCGAGTTGGGGATTGCAGCCTCGTACTGTTGCTTGGCTTTACACTGCTGTGGTGGAACCAATTCTGTTGTTTGGGGTGGCGTTCTGGTGGCAGGCTGCTCTTAAGGCTACCTGCAAAGGACAGCTTGAAAAAGTGCGAAGAATGGCTGCACTACAGGTAACTGGAGCGCTCCGCTCCACTCCTACTAAGGCACTGTTTGTGCTACTACATTGGCTTCCAACCAACCTACTGATCTCACAGCAAGCTAATCTTGCTGCTGTGAGACTAAACTGTATCTCAGCATGGAATAGGACAGAGTTCGGTCATGCGAGGATCTTGGTCGAGGGAGTACCCGCACCAGCGGTTGTTGACTACAACGCCCCTCAATGCATACTGGATTTGGAGTTTACAACTCGCATTCCATGCAGGGAGGAATGGTGTGATGGTATCACCCTTGATAATGGGCTTATCCATGTGTACACTGACGGCTCAAAGCTAAACAATAGAGTTGGGAGTGGTGTATACTCAGATGAGCTGAATCTCAAGCTGTCCCTCCGTCTACCAGACCACTGTAGTGTCTTTCAGGCGGAGGTGGTGGCTATTTATCAGGCAGTCGACTGGCTTCTGTGTAATCGAATATTCGGGGTCAATATTGGTATTTTCACAGATAGCCAAGCGGCTATTAAGTCCCTTGCTGGTCCTTGTACAATGTCCAAGATTGTTGCTGAATGCCGTGCATCTCTTAGGGAGATGTCGAGACATTCGGTTGTTCAATTGATTTGGGTACCTGGACATAGGGGTTTTCAGGGCAACTGTGAAGCCGATGAGCTAGCAAGGCTTGGAACTTTGCTACCTGAGGTCTCTTGCTCCTTTTCAATAGGTATACCGATGACATCGGTCAAACTGGCCATAAGGCAAAAATATCTTGAGGACGCTAAGAAGTCCTGGGCAGATGAATCTTCCTGTGTGATAACAAGGCAGTCCTGGGTATCCATGGATGCGCATCGCACCAGGCAGCTTTTAGGCTTAACTCGAAGCGCCCTTCGTTGCACTGTGGGCGTTCTAACGGGCCACTGCCTCATAGGACGACATGCACAACGTTTGGGCGTAGAGTTTAATGACTTCTGTCGGAGCTGTGGCTCTGAGGATGAGGAGGAAACCGTCCTTCACCTCATGTGCCAGTGTCCGGCTTTGGCAAGGAGAAGACTGGCGGCACTTGGTGCACCCTTTCTCTCAAACCTGACGGAACTGTCCCTGGTAGAGCTAAAGGGGATAGTCCGGTTTCTCAAAGGAAGCAAATGGTTTCCTGACTTTAGTGAGTAGAAGAGAGTCACTAAAATTATTGTGGTATCACAACGGGCCTCTTCTGTGCCTATGTGTGCTGGTCGTCAGGCCTCTGAAGATCGGCAGCCACGTTAACCTAACCTAACCTATATATATATATATATATATATATATATAATATATATATATATATATATATATATATATATATATATATATATATATATATATATATATATATATATATATAGATATAAATATATATATATATATATATATATATATATATATATATATATATATATATTATATATATATATATATATATATATATATATATATATATATATATATATATATATATATATATATATATATATATACAGGGTGTTTGGTACTAAATGAACACTATTTTAAGGAGGCGTTCTTTGACAGATTTTGAGTAAAAAATCGTTCTACAGGATGGTCCGGATATCAAAACCTACCGAGTTACAGGGTGTTCAAAAAAACTTGTTCGGACCGGTACCCTGACACACTTGAATCGTTATATCTTGAAAACTAATTATCACAACTCAAAGTTTTATACCGCGTTTATTAGACAACTAAATTACCTTTTATTTAATGTATCGCACTTGAT
>OZ022264.1:154333709-154338709 GCA_963978885.1 Nemotelus pantherinus | reverse complement strand
ACTGATCGTGACACCGCAAGTAAAGCACAAAGTTGTGTGCTCGCGTTAAAAGAAACTGGTCGATCGGTTAGCCACAAAAAGATCGCTAAGTCACTTCCTGAGGCTGGGCAAGTGATCCAGTTTTCTTCGGTTAAATCGTGAAAACGTAAAAAGTACCGTAAAAATAACGCGAATCGTGCGCGAGTGTATCTAAAACAACAGCAGCGGTGTTCGTTTGAGGGAAGGAGGCCCCCGGAGTAGCCTGCAAAGGTAAAAGGACGTTAAGGATTTAACAGCCGCCCTCAACATCGATTCAGTAGTCAATCCAAACTTAAGTGACGACGAAACGATATCCTGGAAGAAAAAGCAACATAGTATTGCTAAGGAATCATCGGAATCATCGAGTATGCGTTTTGAGCTTGCAGCAGTAATATTGTAAGTCAAATTTTAAATTTAGTTTTAAGAAACTGACAAATTTTTTCATTGAAAGCATATTGAAAGAAAAATTAAGAGAATCGAATATTTTAAAATTGATTTACCGAAAAATTGAAAATTTTGTCAAGAAAGTGAATATATTGCAAAGTGAATTAAATATTCCCAAACAAAAGTGAACAAACAGTACTGAAAAAGTATAAGGAAAACTAAACATAAAGACAAAGATATAGAAAATATAAGGCTCCAGTATTGAAAATATATAAAGAAAACTAAACACAAGGATAAAGATACATAAAATATAAGGCTTCTATTGGAAATCAGAATTTTATTGAATATATTTATTATTGTTTGTGGTAAAAGAAATCTTGAACCTTTTCAGCTAGTAAACAGTGTTAGTGTATAGTGGAAGTTGATTATCTTTCGTCATTTTGAAGAAGTTATAAAACGGTAGTGATCTTTTCATCTTTTCATTCTGCTGTGTGGAAATCTTCTTTTATAACAAAATCATTTCCTACTTTATTGAAAATACCTTTTTGCTAAAAATCATCGGTGCGTCTCCACTTATCGAAAATCCTTTTGTTGTTCAGTGACGGTTCTTGACTTGTGAAATCCCTTCGTGTTGTGAGGATAATGGCCAACCGAAATAACTTGATTAGACCCCCCCGCTTAAACGCTGACGAACTTCCACCTATAGTGGAAGAAGTAGGCGCAGCAAACCCTCCAAATCCCCAACAAAACATTCAAAATCATGAAGATCTAGTTCGATTAATATCTCAGCTGGTTTCTGAAACCCTTCACATTCAAGGAAGACAAATGTTTGAATCCTACATGAACCCCGCATCAGATCCCAACCAAGATCATGATATTCCCATAAACGTGGGCAACGAAAGGGACTTATCTGATATGGATAAAATCCCTGACGTAGTTAAAAGCCTACGAACATTTTCGGGCGACCCAAGTGAATTTTCCTCATGGAGGAAGAGCGTAGAAAGGATACTTAAAATTTACCAACACCTGCAAGGTACTCCAAAGTACTTTGGTATTCTATCGGTTATACGCAACAAAATTGTGGGACAGGCCGACATAGCCCTTGAGTCCTACAATACGCCCTTAAATTGGCCTAAAATTGCGAAGTGTTTAACCTTGCACTACGCAGATAAGCGTGACCTAGGTACTCTTGAGTACCAGATGACAACTCTTGTGCAAGGTAGCCATACCATTCACGAATTCTATCAAATCGTATATCATCATTTGTCCCTTATTCTCAACAAGCTGTCATCTATGGAGATGGGACATGAATCCTTAAGAAACATGACTCAATGCTACAGAGATAAGGCATTAGATACGTTCGTGCGTGGTCTCAAAGGTGATCTCCCTCGCCTCTTAAGTATTCGAGAACCTGTGGATCTCCCGCAAGCTCTACATCTTTGCCTTAAATTGCAAAATGTAGACTACAGAGCTCAGCACGCGTTAAGCTCACACAACACAATCAGAAGGAATCACCCTTATGTACCACCACCACTGCCACCTAAAAGGAATAATTCACCCTTACAAGGCCACATCCCAAGAAGAGATTTCCTCCCTGAATTACTACACAACCCTAGCGGTCCTCAGCCCCCACAATTTCGTCGACATCCTCCACAACCTAATCCATTTTTTCCAAACTATCGACCATTTGCACCCAATCCGAATTTCAGGCAATTACCCCCAAAGCCCAGGCAATATGAGCCGATGGACGTTGATCAGTCGATCAGGTCAAGAGCCATAAACTACCAAAACCGGCCCCAAAATCAACACCAACACACTGCCCAAAATCGGCCAACATCTCAAATGGCCCACGTACCTAACAAACAGCAGAGGATATTCAATTTGGAGCAGGCTCCCACTGCTCCTGACGAAAATTACGACAGCGAACAATACGAACAATACGAACAATATTATAACTACGACGAACTAAATTCCTACGAAAACCCACTTACCGAAAACGATAATAATAATACAACTACAGACACCCCTGACCAGAATACTGAAAACGAACAGGACAACGTCCATTTTTTAGATTGTTGAGCTCTTCGCTTCCATACATGGAATACACCGCGAAGAGCGGAGAAAGTCTCAAATTTCTTATTGACACCGGCTCGAACAAAAATTACATTCAGCCACGATTCATACGATATCCCATTAAAAATGAAAAATCCTTTAATGTAAATTCTGTTGGCGGATCAATCAATATAACACACCATGCCTTTATTCCTTTATTTGGACCCAACATCGAAAAATTAAAATTCTTCATCCTACCACCATTAAAAACATTTGCAGGAATAATTGGGAATGACAGCTTAAAAACCCTCCAAGCAGTTATTCACACTAACAATAATTTTATGACGATCAAAGGGAATATCTGGATTCCCCTCAAACAACAAATTTCCCACACCGTGAATCACCTAAACCTAAGAACCAATCATATGACCGAATCACAAATTAAAACCCTGAAACATATTCTCGAAAAATACCCTAACCTAGCATCAGAGCCAAACAGAAGCCTGACCTACATAACTACTGTAAAAGGGGAAATTCGTACGACAACCAACGACCCAGTCTATGCTAGATCTTACCCTTATCCAATGGCGCTGAAGGACGAAGTCGAAAAAGAAATTCAACAACTTTTAAACGACAATATCATACGTCCTTCCAAGTCCCCTTATAATGCACCAGTCTGGATAGTAAAGAAAAAACCGGATGCATCAGGAGAAAAAAAATTTCGAATGGTCATCGACTACCGGAAATTGAATTCCATTACAGTAACCGATGCTTATCCTATTCCCGACATTAATGATGTCCTCTCCAACCTTGGTGAAAATCAATATTTTTCAATCATCGACTTAAAAAGCGGATTTCATCAGATTCCCTTAAGAGAGCGCGACATTGAGAAAACCGCTTTCGCCATCAATAATGGCAAATATGAGTTCGTTCGCCTTCCATTTGGCTTAAAAAACGGCCCAGCAATATTTCAAAGGGCACTAGACGACATCCTTCGAGAACACATCGGAAAACGCTGCCGCATTTATATAGATGACATAATAGTCTTCGGTAAGACTGAAAAAGACCATTTTGAAAATCTAGACATAGTTCTTAAAACCCTGAAAGATGCCAATATGAAAATTAATTTGGACAAATGCGAATTCCTAAAAAAGGAAGTTGAATTCTTAGGGTTTATAGTCAGCGTAAATGGCATCAAAACAAACCCCAAGAAAGTTGAAGCAATCGCTTCATTCCCGCTTCCCAAAACACTCGAAGACTTACGTTCTTTCCTAGGTATGTCAGGGTACTATCGGCGGTTTATTAAAGACTATGCAAAAATTGCTAAACCCCTGACATCACTTTTAAGAGGGGAGGATGGACGAGTATCAAAAAACTCATCCAAAAACAAACCAATCTCTCTCGATAAAGAAGCAGCTGTAGCTTATGAAAAGCTCAAAAATATTCTCATATCACAAGATGTTGTACTTTCCCATCCAGACTTCACTAAGCCATTCGAGCTAACAACCGATGCTTCCAATTACGCGATCGGTGCTGTCTTATCTCAAGATAACAAGCCTATTTCATTCTTGTCCAGAACTCTCAGTAAAACTGAGGAAAACTACGCAACGAATGAAAAAGAGATGTTAGCAATTATTTGGTCATTAAATTCCCTTCGAAATTATCTTTACGGCTCCAATCATGTACGAATTTTCACCGACCATCAACCCCTTACATACGCACTCAGTTCGAAAAACACCAATAGTAAACTCAAACGTTGGAAAGCCATTCTCGAAGAATATGATTACGAGTTACGTTATAAACCAGGTAAAGCGAACGTCGTCGCCGATTCTCTTTCTAGACACCCTCAAGAAATCAAAGAACCGACTACTCTGACACACAATACAAACGAAATAAATTCCATGACACCTACAGAACATAGTGACGATAGTTCGGCACAAAACCTTATTCCTTCTGTCGAATCACCAGTTAACGTATTTAAAAATCAACTCCTTCTTAAAATCGGAGAAGAAAACAGTTATCAGATTGTAAACCCCTTTGAAAACTACACCAGGCACATCATTATTCAAAGAAACTATTCCGAGCACGACATAATAAACATTTTTAAAAGGTATCTAAATCCACATCTGACAAATGGACTCCTCACTGACGAACCTACTATGGGTCTCATCCAAACTATTTATCCCCATCACTTTAAAGACTACAGAATTCGCTTTACACAAAAACTGGTAGAAGACATTCCCAACGAGGCAGAACAAGAAGAACGAATCCTTCGAACTCACAAGAGAGCACACCGTAACGCGGAAGAAAACCACAAACAAATATTAGAGAATTTTTACTTTCCGAAAATGTCCTCCAAAATTAGACAACTGGTTAAACTTTGTACCATATGCAAAGAAAACAAATATGACAGACACCCGAACAAACCATTCTTAGAACCGACACCCATTCCAAAATATCCTGGACATATTGTTCACATCGACATATTCATGACGGAGAAAAAACGCGTACTCACAGCAATAGATAAATTCACAAAATTTGTTCAA
>OZ022264.1:154263709-154328709 GCA_963978885.1 Nemotelus pantherinus | reverse complement strand
ATATAATTTTCCTTCGGGTGTAGGCTGGAGTATTGCAGGCAGTGCGTTGATCGTTGATATCTCATGCGCTTCATAGTTTTTCCCATTTATTTTTATTGAAGTATTGTGAAATTTGATTAAGTACGTCCCGTTCAAATGGTGCGTGGATTCTTCTACTTCAAGTTGACCGCAGAACGCATTTAGTAGTAAGTTGCCAGGTGAAATCTCTTCGATGGTTGGAATTTGCAGACCGTTGATTCTGTTGCAGGTGGCGTTTGAGCTTTGCAGCAGTCTTGGCAAGCAGCTGGTTAAACTAATATCTACTACATCGGATTCTTTACAAATGAATAAATTGTTATAACATTTACAACTATTAGTTTGATACCATAGAATTTTTCTTTATTTTTTAATATTTTCTCAAAAGGTATTTCTGTTATTATGTTTCTTGTTTTAATTGGCTTAACTAGAAGAGTTTCGTATGTTTCCTGTCTTGTAATCGGAATATTGATTATATAAAGTATGGTTTCGTGATTACTAATAATTTTGATGTCAGCTAATTCTAGGGCTTCTTCTACAGTCGAAAAGGGTAATAAATCTTTGTTTAATGTATCGGTAGCTAAATTTATTTCTTTTTTTGGTAGAATGAGGGAGTTGATGACTCCCATTTTTGCCCAATGTATGGCGTAGTTAATGTTTTTCAATTCCTCTTTAACAATTTTCATTTTGTATTTTAATTCGGAAAAATTATTATTATTTGCCCTTTTTTCTTCATTTAATATTTTTTGTATGTCATTCGTTATCTTCGTAATCTTGTTAATTCGTTGGTTATACAATTCGTTTATTACAACTTGTTTATTACTATTACTTAGGACGTTGTTTATCTTTTCTTTTATCGTCACTAGGTCTTCGTGATCAGGGCTTCCGGCTATCCATTTCCATGCCGAGCCTAGAAAATTTAGTGATCTTTTCGCCTTCCGAGGTTTTAGGTTATGGATTAAAGTCTCAATTTGGTGGAATTCATGCATCAAATATCGTGAGAGTGGATTATGTTGGATTATTGATAGATTCAGAATAGGGTGAACATCGGTAATAAATCGTTCGTACTGGTCTAAGTCTATAATGTGAATTATTTTAAAGTTTCCGTCCTTTATCTTTGTCTGTCCCAGATAGAAAGATATAATTTGCGAGTTGGTATAGTCCAAAATTTGTACGTTTGCGTTGATCGCGTGGGCGATGAACCTGAAAGAAGTTAATTTCGAATTTTATCTTTATGTATTATTTTGCCAGATTCAGTTAGTATAGTCGTATTTCTGTTCTCCCTAACAACTTCCTGTCGGTATCTAGGGTTTAGTTTTGTTCCGATTCGTTTGTTCTGTCTGACGTAAATAACCTGTCCTGTATCGTAAGTCTTTATAGGTTGCCGATTTTTATTGTGGTGGATCATGTCGGTCATTTGTTTGCGTTTGATCTTCTCTATATTACTAAGGCGTGCATTCTCTAATTCTTCAGGGGTGATATTTGGAATTCGGCCGAGGTAAAGCTCTACTGGTTTCTTACCTGTAGTCGAGTGAATTGTGAAATTGTACTCGTCCACTGCACGTTCGAGGAGTTCTTCGAAGGGTCTAGGAGGTCCGTCGCGTTTCAGGCATCTCATGATTTCTATGAGAGTGGAGTGCCAGCGTTCAATTTGACCGTTGACTTCACTTTTGTACGGAGGAGTTCGAAAGAGCTTAATTTTAAGTTCGTCCTCTATCATGGACTCTAAGGATGCGGATCTAAGTGCACCTTCGTTATCGATTACCACCGTTTCGGGGATACAGTAAAAAAATAGTATATCTCGTAGGGGACGTCTGACGTCTTCAGCGGATTTTGTTGGTATAACTTTGGCTTGAACAAATTTTGTGAATTTATCTATTGCTGTGAGTACGCGTTTTTTCTCCGTCATGAATATGTCGATGTGAACAATATGTCCAGGATATTTTGGAATGGGTGTCGGTTCTAAGAATGGTTTGTTCGGGTGTCTGTCATATTTGTTTTCTTTGCATATGGTACAAAGTTTAACCAGTTGTCTAATTTTGGAGGACATTTTCGGAAAGTAAAAATCTCTAATATTTGTTTGTGGTTTTCTTCCGCGTTACGGTGTGCTCTCTTGTGAGTTCGAAGGATTCGTTCTTCTTGTTCTGCCTCGTTGGGAATGTCTTCTACCAGTTTTTGTGTAAAGCGAATTCTGTAGTCTTTAAAGTGATGGGGATAAATAGTTTGGATGAGACCCATAGTAGGTTCGTCAGTGAGGAGTCCATTTGTCAGATGTGGATTTAGATACCTTTTAAAAATGTTTATTATGTCGTGCTCGGAATAGTTTCTTTGAATAATGATGTGCCTGGTGTAGTTTTCAAAGGGGTTTACAATCTGATAACTGTTTTCTTCTCCGATTTTAAGAAGGAGTTGATTTTTAAATACGTTAACTGGTGATTCGACAGAAGGAATAAGGTTTTGTGCCGAACTATCGTCACTATGTTCTGTAGGTGTCATGGAATTTATTTCGTTTGTATTGTGTGTCAGAGTAGTCGGTTCTTTGATTTCTTGAGGGTGTCTAGAAAGAGAATCGGCGACGACGTTCGCTTTACCTGGTTTATAACGTAACTCGTAATCATATTCTTCGAGAATGGCTTTCCAACGTTTGAGTTTACTATTGGTGTTTTTCGAACTGAGTGCGTATGTAAGGGGTTGATGGTCGGTGAAAATTCGTACATGATTGGAGCCGTAAAGATAATTTCGAAGGGAATTTAATGACCAAATAATTGCTAACATCTCTTTTTCATTCGTTGCGTAGTTTTCCTCAGTTTTACTGAGAGTTCTGGACAAGAATGAAATAGGCTTGTTATCTTGAGATAAGACAGCACCGATCGCGTAATTGGAAGCATCGGTTGTTAGCTCGAATGGCTTAGTGAAGTCTGGATGGGAAAGTACAACATCTTGTGATATGAGAATATTTTTGAGCTTTTCATAAGCTACAGCTGCTTCTTTATCGAGAGAGATTGGTTTGTTTTTGGATGAGTTTTTTGATACTCGTCCATCCTCCCCTCTTAAAAGTGATGTCAGGGGTTTAGCAATTTTTGCATAGTCTTTAATAAACCGCCGATAGTACCCTGACATACCTAGGAAAGAACGTAAGTCTTCGAGTGTTTTGGGAAGCGGGAATGAAGCGATTGCTTCAACTTTCTTGGGGTTTGTTTTGATGCCATTTACGCTGACTATAAACCCTAAGAATTCAACTTCCTTTTTTAGGAATTCGCATTTGACCAAATTAATTTTCATATTGGCATCTTTCAGGGTTTTAAGAACTATGTCTAGATTTTCAAAATGGTCTTTTTCAGTCTTACCGAAGACTATTATGTCATCTATATAAATGCGGCAGCGTTTTCCGATGTGTTCTCGAAGGATGTCGTCTAGTGCCCTTTGAAATATTGCTGGGCCGTTTTTTAAGCCAAATGGAAGGCGAACGAACTCATATTTGCCATTATTGATGGCGAAAGCGGTTTTCTCAATGTCGCGCTCTCTTAAGGGAATCTGATGAAATCCGCTTTTTAAGTCGATGATTGAAAAATATTGATTTTCACCAAGGTTGGAGAGGACATCATTAATGTCGGGAATAGGATAAGCATCGGTTACTGTAATGGAATTCAATTTCCGGTAGTCGATGACCATTCGAAATTTTTTTTCTCCTGATGCATCCGGTTTTTTCTTTACTATCCAGACTGGTGCATTATAAGGGGACTTGGAAGGACGTATGATATTGTCGTTTAAAAGTTGTTGAATTTCTTTTTCGACTTCGTCCTTCAGCGCCATTGGATAAGGGTAAGATCTAGCATAGACTGGGTCGTTGGTTGTCGTACGAATTTCCCCTTTTACAGTAGTTATGTAGGTCAGGCTTCTGTTTGGCTCTGATGCTAGGTTAGGGTATTTTTCGAGAATATGTTTCAGGGTTTTAATTTGTGATTCGGTCATATGATTGGTTCTTAGGTTTAGGTGATTCACGGTGTGGGAAATTTGTTGTTTGAGGGGAATCCAGATATTCCCTTTGATCGTCATAAAATTATTGTTAGTGTGAATAACTGCTTGGAGGGTTTTTAAGCTGTCATTCCCAATTATTCCTGCAAATGTTTTTAATGGTGGTAGGATGAAGAATTTTAATTTTTCGATGTTGGGTCCAAATAAAGGAATAAAGGCATGGTGTGTTATATTGATTGATCCGCCAACAGAATTTACATTAAAGGATTTTTCATTTTTAATGGGATATCGTATGAATCGTGGCTGAATGTAATTTTTGTTCGAGCCGGTGTCAATAAGAAATTTGAGACTTTCTCCGCTCTTCGCAGTGTATTCCATGTATGGAAGCGAAGAGCTCAACAATCTAAAAAATGGACGTTGTCCTGTTCGTTTTCAGTATTCTGGTCAGGGGTGTCTGTAGTTGTATTATTATTATCGTTTTCGGTAAGTGGGTTTTCGTAGGTATTTAGTTCGTCGTAGTTATAATATTGTTCGTATTGTTCGTATTGTTCGCTGTCGTAATTTTCGTCAGGAGCAGTGGGAGCCTGCTCCAAATTGAATATCCTCTGCTGTTTGTTAGGTACGTGGGCCATTTGAGATGTTGGCCGTTTTTGGGCTGTGTGTTGGTGTTGATTTTGGGGCCGGTTTTGGTAGTTTATGGCTCTTGACCTGATCGACTGATCAATGTCCATCGGCTCATATTGCCTGGGCTTTGGGGGTAATTGCCTGAAATTCGGATTGGGTGCAAATGGTCGATGGTTTGGAAAAAATGGATTAGGTTGTGGAGGATGTCGACGAAATTGTGGGGGCTGAGGACCGCTAGGGTTGTGTAGTAATTCAGGGAGGAAATCTCTTCTTGGGATGTGGCCTTGTAAGGGTGAATTATTCCTTTTAGGTGGCAGTGGTGGTGGTACATTAGGGTGATTCCTTCTGATTGTGTTGTGTGAGCTTAACGCGTGCTGAGCTCTGTAGTCTACATTTTGCAATTTAAGGCAAAGATGTAGAGCTTGCGGGAGATCCACAGGTTCTCGAATACTTAAGAGGCGAGGGAGATCACCTTTGAGACCACGCACGAACGTATCTAATGCCTTATCTCTGTAGCATTGGGTCATGTTTCTTAAGGATTCATGTCCCATCTCCATAGATGACAGCTTGTTGAGAATAAGGGACAAATGATGATATACGATTTGATAGAATTCGTGAATGGTATGGCTACCTTGCACAAGAGTTGTCATCTGGTACTCAAGAGTACCTAGGTCACGCTTATCTGCGTAGTGCAAGGTTAAACACTTCGCAATTTTAGGCCAATTTAAGGGCGTATTGTAGGACTCAAGGGCTATGTCGGCCTGTCCCACAATTTTGTTGCGTATAACCGATAGAATACCAAAGTACTTTGGAGTACCTTGCAGGTGTTGGTAAATTTTAAGTATCCTTTCTACGCTCTTCCTCCATGAGGAAAATTCACTTGGGTCGCCCGAAAATGTTCGTAGGCTTTTAACTACGTCAGGGATTTTATCCATATCAGATAAGTCCCTTTCGTTGCCCACGTTTATGGGAATATCATGATCTTGGTTGGGATCTGATGCGGGGTTCATGTAGGATTCACACATTTGTCTTCCTTGAATGTGAAGGGTTTCAGAAACCAGCTGAGATATTAATCGAACTAGATCTTCATGATTTTGAATGTTTTGTTGGGGATTTGGAGGGTTTGCTGCGCCTACTTCTTCCACTATAGGTGGAAGTTCGTCAGCGTTTAAGCGGGGGGTCTAATCAAGTTATTTCGGTTGGCCATTATCCTCACAACACGAAGGGATTTCACAAGTCAAGAACCGTCACTGAACAACAAAAGGATTTTCGATAAGTGGAGACGCACCGATGATTTTTAGCAAAAAGGTATTTTCAATAAAGTAGGAAATGATTTTGTTATAAAAGAAGATTTCCACACAGCAGAATGAAAAGATGAAAAGATCACTACCGTTTTATAACTTCTTCAAAATGACGAAAGATAATCAACTTCCACTATACACTAACACTGTTCACTAGCTGAAAAGGTTCAAGATTTCTTTTACCACAAACAATAATAAATATATTCAATAAAATTCTGATTTCCAATAGAAGCCTTATATTTTATGTATCTTTATCCTTGTGTTTAGTTTTCTTTATATATTTTCAATACTGGAGCCTTATATTTTCTATATCTTTGTCTTTATGTTTAGTTTTCCTTATACTTTTTCAGTACTGTTTGTTCACTTTTGTTTGGGAATATTTAATTCACTTTGCAATATATTCACTTTCTTGACAAAATTTTCAATTTTTCGGTAAATCAATTTTAAAATATTCGATTCTCTTAATTTTTCTTTCAATATGCTTTCAATGAAAAAATTTTTCAGTTTCTTAAAACTAAATTTAAAATTTGACTTACAATATTACTGCTGCAAGCTCAAAACGCATACTCGATGATTCCGATGATTCCTTAGCAATACTATGTTGCTTTTTCTTCCAGGATATCGTTTCGTCGTCACTTAAGTTTGGATTGACTACTGAATCGATGTTGAGGGCGGCTGTTAAATCCTTAACGTCCTTTTACCTTTGCAGGCTACTCCGGGGGCCTCCTTCCCTCAAACGAACACCGCTGCTGTTGTTTTAGATACACTCGCGCACGATTCGATATTATATATATATATATATATATATATATATATATATATATATATATATATATATATATATATATATATATATATATATATATATATATATATATATATATATATATATATATATATATATGTATATATATATATATATATATATATATATATATATAGATATATATATATATATATATATATATATATATATATATATATATATATATATATATATAGATATATATATATATATATATATATATATATATATATATATATATATATATATATATATATATATGTATATATATATATAGATATATATATGTATATATATATATATACATATATATATATATATATATATATATATATATACATATATATATATATATATATATATATATATATATATATATATATATATATATATATATATGTATATATATATTTATATATATATATATATATATATATAGATAGATAGATATATATATATATATATATATATATATATATATATATATATATATATAGATAGATATATATATATATATATATATATATATATATATATATATATATATATATATATATATATATATATGTTCGTTATTGAACTAAAACAAAGTAATCCGTTGGATTGACTGACTTCTATATTTTCATTCATGGGCTTATATGCTAAATTAATTGTAATTGTCAGCGCTTATAGTGATATGGAATTTGGTTCGCACGTGATTGCTGCGTAGCATGTACACAAAGGTTAATTCACTATAAGTGCTGACTTACATTTCATCCGTGTGAAAGTTACTTGAATCAAAATATCTGCATATACAACATATTAAAATTACAACGTATGGACAGTACAAAGTGTAGAAAGTCCAAAGTATGGAAAGTACAATTAAAGTGCTGACTTAATTTAATGATTTAGATTCTATACATGCTCCCGGCCGTTGAAATAGATCGTGTTTCAACTGAGTGTGTTTCTTCGGGGCCGCAAATGGAAGTCAATATGTGTTGCGGTAGGGTTGTTGGAAGATGGGTGAGAAGCTCTTTTGTTCTTTACGTAGAAAGCGATGACCGTTAGTAGAAGCACAATAGTGATGACATTTCCTGCGGCAATGTAATAAGTATGCGTAGGTGTTAGTTTTGGTAGATATTCCTGTTCCTTCATCGTCTGGAGGGCTTTCTTGAGCTGGCTGATATCGTTTGTGTTGTTGTTTAAAACCAGATGATGAAATTCCGGTACTAGTTGATGTGTCCATTGGTTGTTTATAGTCGATTCGTTCAGAAAAACCTTGGACATGAATGCCCGATTTATAATATTGGTATGCTGATGGTGGGAGGTAATCACAATTGAATCTTGTTTAAGACTACAATCTGCTATGAAACGCAGGAGGCCCGTGCCGTAGAGTGTATGTTGGAAGGTATGATCTCCACAGGCAATGCTAATTGGTTTTGCCACTGGTGCTACATAGATCCAAGAATTCGGATCATGTAACTGAATCCAAGACCCATTTTGATGATCGACTTCCAAGTTGCAGCTACTCGGCAAGATGGAGGCTTGATTTAGCAACGCTAATTCACATTGTGCGGGGCCGTTGTCCTTGAAGTAGATGGCGTGCTGCTGGTAACAGGTGTGGTGTCCAGTGTATCCCACCAAACATCGGTGAATGTCGCTTTCAGTCATGGTATAATAATAGTCTCTGTGGAGAGTGACAGCTAAGAATTTGGAGTTCGTTTTGATGCGAACTCCCTTTCCGTGTATTGTGAATGGTACTGGAATCACTTTGACCAGTTGTAAACTGTCTCTACGAAGGAGTGGAATGTTTACCTTAAAGATGGCGAGGTTTTCTGTGATCCGAGTTTGCACAGTCATCAGCTGGTAAAGTTGCAGAAGGGACTTGCGATTTGGCTGCCCTGGGATGGTTAACGAAGCAGTTAGATGCTCTTTTATGAATCTTACTTCATCCGCAAGCTGTTTTGGAGTAAGGATGAGCGGATTGATTTTTCCGTTATGACCATCTGTGATTACGTTTATTAATGCTGTCTGGGTAAACTGGTAGGCGGTAATAACCAGCGTGAGATGTGTAGCTAATGTGTTGAAAGTTTGTAGAAATTGATGCTCACTTAATATTTTGTTTGTTGCGTTGAATTCGTGTTGGATTTCATGGAGGTAGTGGTTTACCGTTTTGAGCTGGTTGTTCATGAAATCTCTATCGTGGGCTATTAGATTTGTTGTTGCGTCGATCAGCGAAGTTTGATTTTTCACCAGAGACATCATGTGGTTTTCTGATCCTTTAATTTCGTCGATAGTCTCGGCAATCTTATCTGCGTAGCCTTGGTCGAGTATGCCAAATAATTTGTTACTAATCATCCCAACGATATCCAATGGTGATCTTCGTTTTCGTGTGTGATTTTTTTTTGATTTTTTTCGTTATTATTTTGAATGGTATCAACTTGGGCTTGCAGTTGGCTCGTAAGTAAAGAACAGTGCTTTCTGGTTTCACTCTGGATACTGTAGCAGATATTGTGGGCCTGTTTTAACTGACCTTTGATGTTTTTAAGGTTTTCCCAGTAGGCTTCCAAATTACAAAAGACAAGGATGGTCCATTGGTCTGTAATTATCGACATTGAGGAAATTTGCTCGAAGTAGACGCTCGTTCTTTCTTCGAATGGCGAGATTTGAATGAAGTGATCAATTGTGGTGTCATCTGCTGCACGGGTTATGGGAGCAACAACCAAAACTAGCAACATTAAAGCTAGTTGAGAGAGTGTTGAGCCACGACAAGGTATTGAACTTTTGATCTTCTTTGGTGATGGTTGAAGTTGTGGTTCACTTTTCTCTTTTTCCTCTTCAATCTTATACATTGCTGGACTTGCAAGCCAGTTCGAATTAATCGGATGTATTTTACGCTTAGTAGATCTTTTTCTTGTGCTAGATCCATTGGCGGCTAAGAGAGCTTGTGGTAGATCATTTTGTTTGGGTGGATCTGTTCTTTCTACCAATGTTGGTTCATCTAATGGCAAACGACAGAGCTTGTGAACGGCTCTTTTGACGATTCCCTTTTCTGTTTTGATATCCACAACTCGAGTGAAACCATCAGTGCCTTTGTACTCTTTTAGTACCCTACCTAATGGCCATCTTTGCGGTGTCGTGTTTTCCTCTTTGATTAAGACCAATGTTCCAGGAGAAAGTGCTGGCATCGCGGACCTCCATTTGGTGGTGATTTGCAGGTGTTGGAGGTATTCTTTGCTCCACCTCTTCCAGAATTCCATTTGACAGGCATCAATCAATTCCTTTCTTCTTACGGCTGAGATATTTTCGTCTTTGTACATTGGATTAGGCAATGATGTTAATGGGGCACCGATAAGAAAGTGCTCTGGTGTCAATGCTTGCAGATCGTTCGGATCATCATAAAGTGGAGTAAGTGGTCTTGAGTTCAGGATGGCTTCAATCTGAACCATTATGGTGTGTAGCTCTTCGTAAGTAAGAGAAATGCTTTGAGTTACTCGCTTCAAATGGTATTTTGCGGATTTTACACCAGCCTCCCATAATCCACCGAAATGAGGCGTCCGGGGAGGTATAAAAGACCACTCGATGTTCTCATTTGCTAAGGTTTTTGCAATATCATGCTGCAGTTTGCAATCACTCAACAAGGTACGTAGCTCTTTTAGTTCGTTCTTCGCACCCACAAAATTAGTAGCGTTGTCACAATATATCCGAATTGGTTTCCCTCTTCTGGCGATAAACCGTTTAAGTGCCCCAATAAATGCTTCCTTGGTTAGGTTAGACACAAGCTCCAGGTGAACTGCCTTCGTACAGAAGCATACCAAAACTGATAGATACGCTTTTGTAGGGGCCTTGCCTCGAATCTTGTAGTGTATGTATACTGGCCCAAAAAAGTCCACGCCAACGGTGGAAAATGGTCGTGCTGGCTGTATTCTCTCCCTCGGAAGGTTTCCCATTAATTGCTCGATCAACTTTGGTTTTGCTTTTATGCAAGTAAGGCATCTGTGAACGATGGTTTGAGTCAACTTCCTTCCCTTAAGAGGCCAAAATCGTTGTCTTACGATGGCTAGAAGTTCTTGGGGTCCTACGTGCAAATGATCTTCATGAATCATCGTTATCAATAGAGTAACGATGTTGTTATTGTATGGCAGCAGCAGTTGATGTTTTGCGTCGTACTCAACATCAGCCTTCTCAAGTCTCCCACCTACTCGAATGAGCCCGTCTTGATCTAAAAATGGTTTTAATTTACTCAGTGTGTGCTTTGAAGGAAGCATTTGCTCTTTTGTGAGGTGCCTTTTCTCTGTTGCGAAGGCATCAGCTTGTATAATTCGGATGATAGTGTGCAATGCGTTTTGTAGCTCACATGGATGCAGACTTCCGTGTCTTTGATTGGTCGTGTTTTGTGTATTCTGAACGAAGCGCTTAGTATAGGCAATGATGCGTTGTAAATGTCTAAAGGAATTCTTGTGGTTTATGTTATTTAGAAACGGAATGGAGATTGCCGTGGCTAAAACAGTTTTAGGCTTTCGTAGTTCATCAGTATGAGTTATGCATTCAGTTGGATGTTTTGGCCATTCACTCTCGATCTCTTCAAGAAATTGTGGGCCTTGTAGCCATAAGGTGCATTTCTGCAGCTCATGGGGTGTAGCTCCACGTGATACTATGTCGGCGGGATTCTCTTTTGTTGGAACGTATCTCCATTGTGTTGGTTCCGTTTGCTCTTGGATATAGGCCACCCGGTTTGCTACGAATGTCTTGAATGATGTTGAACTTGCTTTAATCCATGAGAGACCAATAGTAGAATCTGTCCAGAAGACTACCTTGGTTATAGGAACACATAATGAGGTTTGCACTTTTTTCATTAACTTAACCATCAAATGAGCGCCACATAGCTCTAACCTCGGTAATGTGATCTGTTTAAGCGGGGCTATTCGGGAGCGTGCGCACAGTAATGGCCGGGAGCATGTATAGAATCTTGTTGTGGCCTTCTTGGATGTTATACATCGAATATAAATTGCGGTGCCGTATGCCTTCTCACTTGCATCCGAGAAGGCGTGAAGCTGTATTTCCATGGGTTCAGTATTTGGCAATGCGTAACGAGGTACTACGAAAGAATGAATATTTTTCAAATCATTGCGGAATTTCATCCAACTATTCCGAATGTCCTCCTCTACCACCGCATCCCAGTCAACTTTTGCCTGCCAGAGCTGTTGAAGGAATATCTTTCCTTTAGTGACCACCGGGTTTATAAGACCTAGAGGGTCATAAATGTGAGCTATGTCTTTTAAAATTGACCGTTTGGTCACTTCTGTTGTGTCTGGTAAATTAACATGAAAGCTGTAGGTATCAGACCTTGGATACCATCTCATTCCGAGAGATTTGGTGTGAGATTCCTCATCCCTTTCAAATGTCGTCATGGTTTGTAACTCCTCCGTTGGTATGGATTTTAACAGCTGTGGATGATTGGCACACCATTTGCGAAGGGGAAATCCTCCCTCCAAGAGTAAGGACTTCAGTTCGTCTCTTAGTTTAAGGGCCTCCTCAAGGGTATTAGCACCTGTAATTACGTCATCCACGTAAAAATCCCGAAGCGTTACTTTGGACGCCAATGGATATTTTTTGCTATGTAGCTGGGCTAAGGATTGAAGCACCTTGATCGCAAGATATGGAGCACACGACGTTCCATATGTTACTGTTTTTAATTTGTAGTATTCTAATTTGTCAATGGGGTTTCTCCTCCACGCAATTAGCTGAAACCATTGGTCTTCTTCATTGACCAGTATTTGACGGTACATCTTTGTAATGTCTGCCGTAAATACATATCGGTGAAGTCTGAAGCGAAGCAGGATAGAAAACAGTTCTTCTTGTATTGTTGGTCCAACTAATAGAATGTCATTAAGAGAAGCCTGATTGCTTGTTTTGCAGGATCCGTCGAATACCACACGCAAAGCCGTAGTTGTGCTTTCCGGATTTAAGACGTAATGATGTGGTAAGAAATAATGGCCTTCTGGGATCTGCTGCAGTTCAATTTTCTTCATGTGGTCTAGTTTCAGCAACTCCTCCATAAACGCTATATACTGTGCCCTTAGTTCTGGTTTCTTCTCCAGCCGCCGCTCTTGATTCAGAAACCGCTGTATTGCGATATTTCTTGACTGTCCCAGCTCGCAGTTGGATTCCCGAAAAGGTAACTTTACGATGAACCGCCCTTCTGAATTTCGTTGCATAGTCTTAAGAACGAAGCTTTCACACTGCCTTTCCGCCTTCGTCATCGGCCTAGTTCCATCTGTAAGGTCATCTTCCAACTCCCAGAACCTTTGTAACTGGGTTTCAAGTGTTGAAACGTAGCAGGACACTGACGCCGGTTCATGATTGCATCTCGCTCTCCCTAAAACGACCCATCCAAACACCGAATTTTGTAAAGTGGGTAGCTCAGGGTTTAGTTTGATTTGTCCTGGAATCATTAACTCCGCGTAGACGTCGGCTCCTAAGAGTATATCGATTCGTCTCGGGGTATTGAATTCTGGGTCCGCTAGTTGTATGTTCTTGGGTATTGGCCACCTTGTTATATCAAACTCGCGACTTGGTTGGTCGGAAGTAATCTCAGGCAAAATGATGGCCTCTACCATTGTAGTGTAGTTGGTAGTACGAGATTGTATGGAAATGGTTACTCTTCCCTTGCACCTCAATTGAGAGCCTCCGATGCCACTTATATCGATTGGCTGCTCACTTCCCGTGTGTCCAAGTTTATGAAAAACACGCTCAGATATGAAATTTAGCTGTGATCCGGAATCCAACACAGCTCGGCATAGACGATATTGTCCGTTTCGACCCTTCACGTTAATTGCCGCGGTTCCTAAGAAGACATAGCTACCCAGTTTCAAGCAACTGAGTGCCGAATGGCTTGCTGCTTTACCAGAGGTGCCCAGTGTGGAAACACTTGGGCCGTCTACTAACCCCTGTGTTTCCTGAGCTGTATCATAGTGCAGCAATGTATGATGTCTCTTGTCACATTTTAAGCAACTTCTCGATGAACAATTTTTGGAGCGATGTCCTTCTTGAAGGCAATTTATACACCGCTGTAATTTCTTAATTAAGTCAAATCTAGCCTTTGTTGAGAGCTGCAGAAATTTAGAGCACTGCCTTAAGTTGCCACATTGTTGCTTGCAACAGCCACATGGTCGCTTTTCTTTTGTTGACAACAGAGTAGAGTGCCTTCGGTCATGTTTTTTGGACTTCTCTTCGCCGAAACCTTCTAGTAACTGAAATCTCGATTCGACAAAACTCAGCAATGTGTCTAATTTGGGCACTTGTCGTGGATCTTGTAGTGATTGCTCAAATAAGCGATGTGTCTCTTTATCAATTTTTCGCAGCAGCAAATGGACTATAAGTGGATCCCAATTGGCCGTATCAATACCCAAGTTTTTTATTCCAAATAATGACTCTCTCACTGTATCATGCATCCGTTTCAAATATGATGGAGATTCTAACGTGACACATGGGATGGACAAAAGGCTATTCAAAAATGCAGATACGATCAAGCGTTGATTATCGTATCGATTACATAAAATATCCCAGGCTGCCTGATAATTCTCTTCAGAAACAGGCAAATGTGCTATAAGACGGCCAGCTTCACCCGTTAGATTCGTTTTTAAATAAAACATTTTCTGTATCTTGGGCAGCGTTGTGTTCCCAATCATTTGCTTAAACAGCTCAGCAAATGAACTCCATTTATTTATTTATTTATTTATTTATTTATTTATATGCATCCACGGATAATAAAATCCATTATATAAAGAAAGATACGACAGTAGTTGTTAAACTAAACTAAAGCTTACTAAAGTAAATAAATCGTTAAAGAATGAGCTACGTTATATAATCTAGGCTAGAAATTAATACAATAAGAATAACAAGGAAAAATAATACAAGTTAAATATATAAAGAAAGAAAAATATATAAAGAAAGAAAGAAAAAAGAAAAATGACAAAATAAAGTAGAAATAACCAAGTTGAAAGTTAAAAAATTGAAAATTGAAAATTGAAAATTGAAAAGGGGACGCAAATACCACAACGCTAGCTAGAAATGAACAATACCACATTTTTTAATTCGAGCAAGTTAGTGTTGAAAAGATCTAAATGCTCCCATAATGCATTGCCCAAACGTTTCAACCTCTCCAAAGGAGAAAACTGACCATGATTGGTTTTGTAAGTATGTAGCATAAATAAAACGTTAGACCTCGTCATTCTCTGAGGAACTCTAAATGGTAATTCCTGTAAGATGTTGGGAGCATCCAGCTTATTATTTAAGATTTTGTATAAGAATATGGCCTCATGGTAGGTTCTACGAACCTCAAGAGAACTCATATTAAGCACTGACATGACATAAGCGTAATCAAAATCGCAACCGTTTATTCTAAGTTTGAAGCCAATGTACCGAAGGAATTTATTTTGGATTCTTTCCAGTGTCCTACAATGAGACTGGTAATAGGGGTTCCATACAATCGAAGAGAATTCCAATTTACTGCGAACTAAAGAAAAGTAAAGTGATTTTAAAGCGAGTATATTATGAAAACGACGGGAGTTACGTATCAAAAAACCTAACATTCTACGTGCTTGAGCAGCTATTTCATTGACATGCTCGCTAAACGATAAATTAGCGTCAAATCTCACTCCGAGGTCATTAACAGAAAAATAGGACTGAAGGGGCGTGCTGTTAATGGTATATATGAACTGGTAATCGATTCTGTTGCGTTTAAAAACAATATAATGGCACTTGTTTATATTCAATTCCAGACTGTTATTCAAACAGTAATAATAAAAACTATTCAGATTGAACTGAAGGGTTAACATATCAGAACTGGATGAAATGCTTTTGAAAATTTTGCAGTCATCAGCAAACAATAGAAATTCCACATTGTTGAATACTAAACTTATATCATTTATAAATAATAAAAATAAGAGCGGACCTAGATGAGAGCCTTGGGGGACTCCCGAGGATTGGAAAAATCTGTTCGAAAGATTATTGTCAATTTTCACTACAAGCGATCTACCGCTCACATAGTCACACAACCAATTGAGCAAAGGACCATGGAAACCAAAATTCAAAAGTTTCCTAAATAATAGCTCATGATTGATTTTATCAAAAGCTTTGGTAAAATCGGTGTAAATCGAGTGCACCTGATGTGAGGACGCAAAGGAGTTGAAAATATAGCTCTGATAAGTAACAAGATTTGTGTTGACAGATTTCCCACTACAAAAGCCATGTTGATTAGGTATAATTAAAGGTCTTAAGATCGACGTTAAGTGATCAGTGACAAGGCTCTCAAATATTTTTGGAATTGTGGACAGCAGGCAAATAGGACGATAATTAGAAATCTCAGATTTATCGCCAGACTTAAAAATTGGAATCACATAACTACATTTCCATATTGAAGGAAATATACCAACTGATAGTGATTTATTGAACAGATGTAAGAGAGGTAAAGCCAAACTGCTTGCGCATTTTTTTAAAAACATTGGAGGTATGCCGTCAGGCCCGGCGCTTTTACTAACATCTAAAGCCAAAAGCTTTTTCATTAACAAATCGAGACCAATTGTATAATCGAAAAGGTTAATAGGTGAGTTGAAATAAGGTGGAATATAGTTATTAGCAGTCGTCGAATAAACACCGGAAAAATGCTTAGCAAACAAGTTAGCTATTTCAGTTTTTGAAGAAGATTGAATACTGTCCAGGTGCATATTAACCGGAAGAGCTGCATCTGACTTACAGGATTTAACATAATTCCAAAAATGCTTAGTATTTTGTGGTATCTGAGACTCAATTTTATAAATATAAGCTTCATAATCAGCCCTCGACTTGGTTTTACATAATTTCCTAAGATTAGAGAATATATTATAGTCACTTAAGGTACCAGATATTTTATAGTTAGTGTGAGCAATCTTTTTCTCACGAATGAGTTTCCTTAGATCCGAAGAAAACCAGTGAGGAAAGTGGCTGTTAGTATTGGAAACTGTAGGTACGTATCTCGTAATAATTTCATTTAATTTCGAATGAAAAAGATCAACGGCCTCATAGATTTGCAAATCATCCAGCACTTCCCAATTAACAAACATAATCTCTTCATTGATAACATCGTAATTGGCACCTTTGAAATTGTAAAAAGTATCAGCATGGCTTTCATTCTTATTATAATTTTTAATCGATTTCACATACAAATCAAGTGCTGGATGATGTGGATCCAAGGGCACTAAAGGTGCATTATTGTTTATGACTCTTAAACTATTGCAGTCAACCAGATTAGAAAACACTAAGTCTAAAATCCTGTCGTTGCAGTTGGTGATATTATTATGTTGAATCAAGTTCAGGTAATCAAATGATTCAATTATGGCAGTGCTCTTATCAGAATCAGAAACACTTGACCATACATCAGGACCCCAAGTAACGTTCGGAAGATTATAATCACCAACAATAACAAGGTGGGCAGCAGGGTGCATGCAAACATGATGTGAAACATTCTCCGTGTGTTTCGTGTAACTTACAGCTGTAGTGTCAGGAGAAAGATAGACTGTCGATAAAATCAGCTGATGAGACTCCCGGCGTAAAAGTACGAAGAGTTCTTCGACATCGTTATGAATTGAAGCAAGCTTCTCAGATTTGTATGTGTTTTTAATCGCTATAATGACACCGCCGCCTTTAGTTTTCAGTGAGGAATGTTTATTTCTATCATAGCGATAAACTGTATATTGTTTAAAGCCTAGTTCAGAAGTGAAGTGTGCCGGCGACAGCCAAGTTTCAGTTAGAATGACCGCATCGTAGTTAGCGGTAGCCAGATTCACACGCAATTCATTAAGCTTTGTGGAAAGTCCCCGAACGTTTTGGTAATAAATGTTTATAGATTGTGCACAGAGTTTTTTGAATTAATAATTTTCGGCACCGCATTTACATATTTGATAGTGGCACCAGGGTCAGTTTTCTTGACTTCAATAAGTTGAGATCTAAGGCAGTTCAAGTATTTGCGCTGCTGAACAGTCAAGTCAGACGATATGCTTACTTTTTTTGATGACAAGATACTTCTGACTTCAGGCAGCTTCTTGTTACGACAAACACTCCGTGCAGTTGCCTGGTCCGGCGTAACAACCTTCACTGGCCTTACGTGTTGAGCTCTCGGTTTTCCGATCCGAAATATTCTTACATCGGAAGAAGACACAGCCAGGGCAGACGGTCGCAGGGTGAGGTTAAGTAAATCTACAACCTCGACAATATCACCAGCACTATCCGACTCTGGAATACCATGAACAATAACGTTCGACGCTCGCTTTTTTCGAATAACAAATAATCACCGGAGAATGTTGGAATAGTCACCGTTGGTAGTTTTATGTTTGACTGGAAAGTCTCACTGGACCCATTACCGCTTTTTGCCGTTATCTCCATTAACCTTATCATTAATTCCTGATAGGCATTCTCTAACGACGATATTTCAGCGTCTGAGTTATACTCTGTAGTCTCTGCCACCAACTCGTGATGAGCCTCGGATATTGTTGTCCAATAGTTCGTAAGGGTTGCCACATGCTGCTGGCAAAAGGCCAGCGAACGATCCGGCTGGTCCATGAGAAGTTGATTCACGTTCTCAATCGCCTTCTTCAATGAACCAATCAATGATTGCTGCTTTGCAACTCGTTTTGCCACGTCCACTCCATTGGGTTTTGGCAGGTTTGTGCCGTCAAGCATTGTGGCACCTATTGAGTGGGCTTCCTCAAGCTCATTAGCCCCATCTTTCAACTCCCCTTTTAGGTCTTCGTAAACTTCTTGAGCTTGCAAGAAGTATGCCTCCCTAAAATATGGGTGCTCCATATTCGTGGCCCGAAACTTTTGCAACTCTCCATCTCGTCGCACGAAATCACTCCACTCAGCTTCTAGTTTCTTCAGACGATTTTCATAATATCGTCCGGTTTTCCTTGACTTCGAGTCTTTGTAAAAATTGGTAAGCATTCGCTCCATTGCTTGACCTGCCGATACCTGCTGCCCAGTCAATGCCTCCATTCTTTCACGAAGATTTCTTTCTATAATAATAAGAAAAAATTAGAAAAATTTCAAACTTTAATACTTGTTCTCCTGTTGCTTGATAGCGTCGTAGGAGAATTCGCCCAGTATTCCACGCCAAGAACTGGTACCGAATCAATACGATCAATATCAGAAGAACACGTCGTTCTGATATATCGGGGTCACCAAATGTTCGTTATTGAACTAAAACAAAGTAATCCGTTGGATTGACTGACTTCTATATTTTCATTCATGGGCTTATATGCTAAATTAATTGTAATTGTCAGCGCTTATAGTGATATGGAATTTGGTTCGCACGTGATTGCTGCGTAGCATGTACCCAAAGGTTAATTCACTATAAGTGCTGACTTACATTTCATCCGTGTGAAAGTTACTTGAATCAAAATATCTGCATATACAACATATTAAAATTACAACGTATGGACAGTACAAAGTGTAGAAAGTCCAAAGTATGGAAAGTACAATTAAAGTGCTGACTTAATTTAATGATTTAGATTCTATACAATATATATATATATATATATGTATATATATATATATATATATATATATATATATATATATATATATATATATATATATATATATATATATATATATATATATATATATATATATATATATATATATATATATATATATATATATAATATAAATTATAATTATATATATTAATATATATATATAATATTATAATATATAATAATAATTAATATTATATTATATATATAATATTAATTAATTAATATTATAATTATATATTAATATTATTAATATATTTATATATATATTAATATAAATTATAATATATATATATAATATATATATAATATTATATAATATATATATATATATAATATATATATATATATATATATATATATATATATATATATATATATATATATATATATATATATATATATATATATATATATATATATATATATATATATATATATATATATATATATATATATATATATATATATATATATATATATATATATATATATATATATATATATATATATATATATATATATATATATATATATATATATATATATATATAAATATTATAAAAATATATATGTATATATCAATAAACAAATATGAATTTTCAACAAAACGCGTCACATACTAATTTTCTTCGAAAATCAGTATAAATAGTGAAAAAATTGATTTTGTTCATTAATTCACCTGTACGCTTATCCCAATTCTCTTTTGTCCTGTCTCTACGCATGATTTTTATTTTCTGCCACATGATCAGCTTTATTTTGCTTGCTTCTATTTTCAAGGTACTCTTCTTTTAGTTTATATTATTTTGTTCTTTTGAAAAACTGCTGTTTTGAATTGCTGATACATTTTATATGAAATAATTATATATTTATTTTTCTCCTTTCAGACGTTTTGTGTGGAATTTTTTTCGACTTGAAAATGAACATTTAAATAATTGTGGTAGATTTCGTGCCGTTCGAGACATTTTTATTGCTCCCATCGACTCATCGGATCATAAAATAATATTGCGTATGATGGACGGAAATGATGGTGCTATCAATCGTGATACTAACAAAAACAAACTTCGACCAAAAAAAATCAAAGATTTTGATAGAAAAGACGAGCTTTAGGTTATTCAATAGTGAGCACAATCAAATCAGCGATGGAATGAGTGCCGACTATGAAAAATTATTCTTTATTCTTCTTTATTGTCATTTACACATATTACTAAGCAATACATTATGCTGTAATTCTTCTTCGTTATTGTCATTTACAAATATTATTAATAAATGCATTATGCTGTAATGCTCATTCCCGTTTTCTTCCAAGCTCAGTCTAACAGATACTGCTAAGGTGAAATTTTGAATTTTCCACCTTAACTATATCCGTCGGTACGTTTACCGGGATATAAGATTACTCTAGTGTACTAGGAACTTCAACCGATGCACTAGTTTATTAAAAACAGAGGAGCTCTTTCCTTAAAACACAATCTACTGATTATGATAAGATGTTAACGGCACTTGAACCGTAATAAGATATCGAATAACCAGCTGCTGATATATGACTGCAACAACGGCACTTAAACCGTGCTTCTACTTTACAGTACCTTAAGTGAACAACACAAAAGATGGGTTGGAAGTAGTGAATCCAATCCCGGGATCCCGAACAGTTTTTAGCCACTAAAATCCCGGATCTCAATTAGGATTGATGGTTTATTGTCCCGGGATTATAAATCATCAATCCCAGGATTATAAAACATCAATCCCGGGATTTTAGGGACTAAAAACTGTTCGGGATCCCGGGATTCTAATCCCGGGATTGGATTCCCTAGTTGGAAGTGATTTATTTCCATTAACATACTCTGATTTATAGTTACATGGCCGATATAGGTTAGAACCGATGATGATATAGTTTGTATTAAACTGTAGAACTGATCAGCATCACGTAGGATGTTATGACGTTCGAATGCCATTTCTACCAAATCAAACCACAGCGCAACATCGCCAGGAATGAACGGCGGTAGCAATTTCTGGGGGTGCAACGCCATGAATGCACCACCTGACGTAGTACTATCCACGGGGAACAAAACACGTGGAACGCACTGGTCGGGTCCTCTCCTGCCAATACCGCGTCCGGCATCTGGACTGCTGCCTCTAACTGCTTCTGCACTCTGTGCGCCGCCAAACTCCATCGCTGCGCGTGCAAGGTTGGGGCTTTCAACCGATCGATTTGTGTTTGTTGGCCACATTGCACTCGAATGTGGCTCTTCTATATTAATTTTAGTTGTTGGACTTTCGTATGACCTCGGGTCCAGGATCCTGGTCACGGCACTACTTTTACTCGTACGAAAATCCGCTGGGTTTCTGATAAATTTTTGTGAATAAACTGTTCGTTCTTCGTTTTGTGTAGAAAGGGTTGTGGTTTAAAAGATTTTAATATATGTCTCTATTGTTTGACATAGTCCTGTGTATGTATTGGATCGTTATTATTTTCCATGAATTCTCCTGAGAGTCGTAATGCCTGTCCCAACATCATATCACTTGGGGATAATGCCTCGTCTTCACGTATTGCAGTTCTGAGTCCTAATAAAACGATAGGTAGAGCTGTTGTCCATGTTGATTTATGTGCTCGCAGTGCCGATTTTAATCGTCTGTGAAATCTTTCTACTAAACCGTTTGCTTGAGGGTGGTATGCAGTGGTAGGTATATGTTCAGCTCCTAAGAGTTCCATGAGTTGGCCTGTTAACTCCGAGATGAACTGCGTAACGCGATCGGTAGTTATAATTGCTGGTACTCCATATCGAGCGATCCACTTGTTGACAATGGTTTTTGCTATGGTTTCAGCATTTATTTCAGCAATGGGAATAGCTTCCATCCATCTACTGAATCGATCGCACATGGTGAGAACGTATCGTTTATCTTCTGCACATGGTAAAGGTCCTACAATATCTATATGTACGTGTCGGAGTTTTCCCGCATGTTGTATTCGTGATTAAGGTGATTTAGTGTGCTTATGGATCTTGTTTTTCTGACATTCTATACATGCACGCGCCCAATTGTCGATATCGTATGCCATGTTAGGCCATGTAAAACGGTTTCTTATTAATCGAATGGTAACTTTTCTTCCTGGGTGGGCTAGATTGTGCAATTGTGCATATAGTGATTTCCTTAGCTGTTTTGGGATAATTGGCAGTAATTTCCCATTATTTGTTACGCACACTAATTCGTGAACCGAGTTTTTGTCGATCGGAACTGAAACCACTTGCCAATTTTTGTACCCGTGACGCACTATTTCCTTAATTTCTTCGTCTTTGTTTTGTACATCTGCAATCCTAGCTGGAGTGATTTCAGCGTCTATTCCATCCATGTCTAACCTACTAAGTGCATCGGCTATGACGCTACTTTTTCCGCTTACGTGGATGATTTCTGTTGTATATTGGAATATAAATTCGCTTTGCTGTATCCTTCTTGGCGAAGTGTGCTTTGAATTAGCTTTGAACAGATATGTTACTGGTTTGTGATCTGTAATCACTTTAAAATGTCTTCCTTCCAGTAAATGCCTGAAATGTGTTATAGCCTCGTATATCGCTAATAATTCCCTATTGTAAGTTGAGTATCGTTTTTGAGTCTCATTTAACTTTGCTGAGAAAAAACCTAAAGGTTTTTGTTCCTCATTCACTTTTTGCTCCAAAGCTGCCCCTATGGCTACGTCGCTGGCGTGAGTGGTAAGTGTTATCTCAGCCTCTTCTTGGGGGTAGCTAAGAGGTATGCATTTTGCGAGATTTGATTTACATTTTTCGAAAATATGTATCAACTCGGATGTCCAGTTTATTTTCGTTCTATCATTTTTCTTGGGATGTAATTTCAACAATTCGTGTAATTTTGCTAATTCTTCGGCAGCATTTTTATGAAATTTTCTGTAAAAATTAAAAATTCCAAGGACTCGTCGCAATGCTTTAATTGTAGATGGACGTTTTAAATTTCGTATGAGTTCTCTTCGCTCCTCAGTTGGTTGATATCCTTCCGGTGTTATATCGTGCCCCAGGAATTTCAACTTTTTTTTTCCAAAATTTTGATTTTACTAACTGCACCATCAGTCCATTCTTATTCAATCTCTTGAAAACTTCTTCGAGATGCTTGTGATGTTCTATTTCGTTACGTGAAAAAATTAAAATGTCGTCCAGGTAAACGAATATAATGTAAGTCCTGAAATATTTGATCCACGAACCGCTGAAATGTTTGAGGAGAATTCCTTAATCCAAATGGCATGCGTTTAAATTCGAACAACCCAAAAGGGGTTATTATAGCGGTTTTTTGGGCATCGGTTTTGTTCATTGGTATATTATGGAAAGATCGTACCAAATCTTTGTTCGAAAATATTTTACTTCCTTCAAGTTTTTGAAACCCGTCGTCTAAATTAGGTATCGGGTATTGATCCGGCACTGTAATGTGGTTTAACATCCTATAATCTCCACAAATGCGAATAGATTTGCCATCACTTTTGGTCCGAATCAACAAAGGCGAAGACCATGCGGATTTAGATGGTTTACAGATTCCCAGTTTGATAATGTGCTTTGTTTCTTCTTTTGCTGCCTTATATATCTCAGGTCGAAGACGCCGTGTTTTCGCATGCATTGGCGATCCGATGGTTTCCAGTACATGTGATACATTGTGCGGAGGAGACTGTATGAATTGAGCTTTTCTTGTGATGTTGGGGAACTGTTGAATCAATTTTTCAATAATATTTATTCGTACAAGAGCTTCGTTGTGGTGAATTATACAAATGCGTGGCTCCTTTGACCCGCGCACTGTTCCTTTTATACTGCCTTGTGTGGAATGGGTCCTTTGGCCTGAGTGCTTAGAGGCGCCAATGCGCCTCTCCCCCAACTCACACACACACACACTGCCTTGTGTATTTCCGTCTACCAGTTTTGAGTATTTTAAATCAGGTAATAAATGATAGGCTTTTAAAAAATCTGCTCCCAGAATGGGTTTATTAATTCAGCTATAATAAATTCCCATTCGTAGGGCTTACCTAATCCCAAATCCAGTACTTGGTTTTTTTATCCGTATGTCGTTATAAGTGACCCGTTCGCAGCATAAAGTGTGACTGATGATCTACCTGGGCTTTTGTCTAAGTATGTTTTAGGAAGTGCTGTAATATCGGATCCACTGTCGACTAAGTATTCGATGTTTGTTCTCTTTTCCTTGATGAAAAGTCACGGCGATGCCTGATTTTGTGTTTGGGAAGATGTTGCCGCAATCACTCTTCCCGATATTCGTTTCCCGCTTGTTTATGTTGCCGTTTGCCGAAATGTTTGCAACCTTGCTTACATTTTCGTGCTGCTGTCTCAAACTTGTGATGATAAAAAAAACATCCATTAAAGAGTTCATTCGTATACGTTTGCCCTTGTGGCGAGACTGGTATGTTGTCTCTCTGTTCACTTCGAATGGCTGCTATTTCAGTACGCAGTTCGTCAAGTTGCTTTACAATGTGGCTGTTATCATTGAAACTGATTGCATTGCTTACTTCACTATGTACTATCGAAGTGTTTGAATCGATTTAGCACATGCGTGGTGTAGCAGTGATGTCACATTGGCAATCTGCGAGTTTGGATAATTCGCTTAAATTACTATTGTAGTATATTGCCAGTGTACTTTGCGCCGCTTGTGGTAACTGACCGAACCACAAACGCTTCAGTATGTCTTCAGTGCACGTGCCTTCTGACAACCGTCGCATCTGTTGTAACATGTGTGACGGCCGCACAGCAGAATGAAACCGTGAGTTGTACAACAATTGTTGAATTCGCTTGGGTTGGCTGAGTGTGAAATTTTGCAATACAATGCTTTTTGCTTCACTGTATTTGGTATGACTGCCTGATTTGGCCACATGGCCGATATAGGTTAGAACCGATGATGGTATAGTTTGTATTAAACTGTAGAACTGATCAGCATCACGTAGAATGTTATGACGTTCGAATGCCATTTCTACCAAATCAAACCACAGCGCAACATCGCCAGGAATGAACGGCGGTAGCAATTTCTGGGGGTGCAACGCCATGAATGCACCACCTGACGTAGTACTATCCACGGGGAACAAAACACGTGGAACGCACTGGTCGGGTCCTCTCCTGCCAATACCGCGTCCGGCATCTGGACTGCTGCCTCTAACTGCTTCTGCACTCTATGCGCCGCCAAACCCCATCGCTGTGCGTGCAAGGTTGGGGCTCTGAAGCGATCGATTTGTGTTTGTTGGCCACATTGCACTCGAATGTGGCTCTTCTATATTAACTTTAGTTGTTGGACTGTCGTATGACCTCGGGTCCAGGATCCTGGTCACGGCACCACTTTTGGGGATCTTTGTCATTACTACGGCACAATAAAACCCCGATATAAAATATACACGTTTATTCTAATAGCAAACTTAACTCTAACAAATAACCGGAAAAACTCAACTGTCAGTGACAATTTGCCATCTTTGATAATTCATGATCATACAAAATGCTGCCACAGAACTTCCTTTTATGTTAATGGACTGCCACATATTAATTATCAGCAGCTAAAGTAGAATGAAACTTATAAGCCGTTCACACTACACTCTAAATCAAGTAGATTTAGAAGCTGTCAAAGTTAATCAGGTAAGCGTTCACACTACCCGAAGTGATTTAGAATGAGGAGATTTAGAGAGAGAAATGTCATTCGAATTTATGTGTACAATTTAATTTTGCGTGAAAGTTGTTAAAAATGGTGCAGGAACATGCAAGAACATTTTCTTTTCACTTTGTACAACTGACATTTTCTTTTTTTGTTAAATTTTTGCTATTTTAGGACGAAATTCGAATGACATTTCATTCAAATCTACTCTTGCTCTCACGAATGGAATCCACCACGCTCTGAGAAAAATTCACCAGGGACAAAATTCACAATAGTACCTGATTTGTACTTGATTAACTCTGTCAGATGCCGAAAAAAATGTATGGGTAATCAGGTAGATTTAAGTTGATTTAGCTCTAAAGCGATCAGCTGATCGAAATCGCCTGATTTAGAGCCTAGTGTGAACGGGCTATTAGAAATTTAAGAATGACTTTGAAGTTTTAATTAAGTTAAGTCTAAGTAGAAATGCCCACTTGGAGGACTGTCCGCCTCCACCGAAATTCCTTAGAACAGAGAGGAGTAGGAGATCAAAACAACAATGTTGCTGGTTATGTAGCACCCAGTAATTTCAATCGAAATTACTGGACCAACTATTTCGACGCATACTGTACCGTGCTTGAAATTGCTACATTTCTTTCAAATCGGACTGGCTATAAATATTGTTCGATTTGAAAAATAATATTTACAGTAAGTCTGACTTGACATTGCCTGACTTGATGCTCGAGTCGAGGGCGAGAACCGATAACGGGATTTTTCCTTCGCCTCGAGTATCAAATCAGTGCTCGGGAGAGTCTTTGTTCACCCGTAGCGACGAGAGGTCGGAAAACCGAAAAATCGTGGCCGTGGTTGCGGTCGTTTGGCCCTGGTACTTAAGGGCAACGAAAAGTAGAAATTATAAAGGCGACTCGGGTGTGTGCTATTACGAGCTCGTTCCACGGTGCGGTGTGAGAGGTCTTTGAATAGACAGTCTGAATCATGACACGTGTTGTTGGCGTAAGGAGTGAAAGATTCGCTTGTGGAAAACGAAAATTGAGTGAATGCACCCATAGATCGGTATCGAAAGAAAATCTATACATGTGTATGTGAGATTTAAGTAAAGTGGCACATTCGATAGTGCCATCGAGTGCGAGTGAAGACAAGGTGGTGGATAGGGGGTCAGCAACTAGTGCATTTTTACATTAAACTGAGCTCGATGAGCATTATTCGATTTAACCTGCGCATATGTGTCGCCTTCGACACGGCTTTGTTGCTTTGTGGGCAGTTCGCTCGTCCGCGTCCGTTCATGCGTTCTAATTTGTTGCCGAGTTCCAATTCGAAAAGGGCAAAACAGTATATTGGATTAATTCAAACGCAGAAAGCTAAGTCAACAAACTTTGCAGTATTTCAAAATGATTCGTTCATTGCAAGATTATGTGTTGGTGTATGTTTAGCTAGGGGGCTCCCGAATAACGTGTCGTGGTTGAAAAATTCAACGAGTAGTTTCCCGTTTTCTACCGGGGCTCATGAAGTTATTGCGTGGACGAGTGCAGAAGCTACGTCACATTAGACCCGGTTCAATGTGTATTTAATTGATTACGCAACCAAAACTATGAAGGTCTACTGCAAATGAGCTGACACGGTCATTCTGTTACAAGTAATTCACGTTAGCTAGAGTCGATCTCATTCAAGTTTGAGTAAAAACGCGATTGTGTGTTTGCGCAAAGGAATAGAATTAAATGTGATACGGCTGGCGTGTATCTCTAATATTCATCGTTGGCAACAAACGCGAAATTGTTATTGCGAGCAATGTTAGAAAATAACGTTAGCATCTAGCTAAGGCAGTGAATTGAGATCAAAATCTCTATTAATACGAGCACACGGACTACAGTCTTTTTGTACTGCTATCAGAAACTTTCCCTTTGTTTGTTTTGAACATTAACTCGAATGACGCCAGATAGTGCGCCTCAAGTACTGTCACCGAAGCAACCGTGTTCAACCGTGACGGCATTTGCATTGGTTTCAACTGCAGCAGCAGCTCTACAGCAACCAACGGGCGGTACACCACCATTTCAACGACATCCTCTGAGCGATCCGCTCCACATAACTGCATATTAATGGATATGCAACATCAACGGCCGAATAGCAGCAACAATCCGTGCGACAGGCAAATGGCACCTATTACGGCTACAACCTATTTGATTGATGCAAACGGTGGTCAAAATATCATGGCGGAATAATACAGTCAATACCCTCCGACTGCCATTTGCTACCAGCATGTACCGGTCATCACCAGCGAAGTGCTAAATTATAAGATAAATACACATATATAGAATATTCAGGAAGAAACAAAAATGAAAAGGCGATATTAGCCTACAGCAATTTCAAAGATATTTTGGTGTACATAATATACAACCGTGCTTGAGAGTTTGGTGGCCATAGGTAACCTTCTGTTAAAAGTTAGTGAATATTGAGAAAACTAATTCTAATTTCCATAACGATTTACAGTACATTATACACATAACTTCCACATATGTTGAAACAGATCCTTCAATTGACTTTTCGTTGTTTCTAATGAAACGGCAAATTGAAATTATCTATAACTGGAAGGAATGTTTTTAAATTTATCTTAGTTTTAAGTAAAAGACCAAAACTTATTTCACAATTGAATTGGATTGAATTGGAAAAGCACGCATGAGTTGCAGTGGGTATAAGTCAAAATTGTAAGGATTTCAAAACCGTTTTCTTAACCTCACGATAATTTAATTGGTAGTTTCGTTTGAAAGCAAGAACAAGTATAGTCCCGCAACTGAACTTACTAATTAACATTGATTTAAAAACATACCGCGGAGACGTCAATGTGAAGCTTATATTTTGCAAAGTACAAGCGGTGCGGGTAGAACGATAGTGCCAGTTGTCATTTTAGTTGATTACTATGGCGGTAGCATTAATAAGAAACTAGGTGTATGTACCTTAATACTAAAGAAAGAAAAACGAATTACTAATAGTTTGATATGCTATTTGGCATGAAAAATCCTGAGGAAATTTAATCATTCCTTTTTTTGTTTTTCTAATTTTCCCGCTATTGTACACATGTACGCGAACTGTTTGAATTAAAAGTGGATTGGCAAATCAGAACTTTCTAAGATATCGAGTGTTAAGAAATCTTACAATTTGTATAAGGGATAACCGTCGCGAATTCAAGATCATGCCGATGTTTGCCTAAGCTTCCAAGAAAAGGAAATAACAAGTTTTTAATTTTATTAAGATATGTTTCAATTTTGGTTTGTTTTCAGTTGAGGAGATAATAATAATGTTTTGTTAATGTGTATCTCTTGGCCTTCTTGTTGGGCGAAGGCTCGATAAGTTCTTTTCATTTTCAGGGTCCGTTGCAGGCCTGGCTCGCCAATAGTGTAGTGTTTTTGCGGATTTTCAGCTTTTTCTTAAATAGGAGGGATACTGGCCAACCATAGTAATTTTCAATTTGGTATTAGCTTTTTGAATTTTGAAACATGGTCAGTATCAGTAAGTGGAGAACTCCAGACCATCGGGGTCAGGGTTCCGCCACCATCGGGATAAACAATTGTAATCATCAGTAATTTATAATACAACAATATCTTATAAGGCTAAATGAGAACTGAAGGCTCCACCACCATCGGGGGCCCAGGAATGTCTGCCTCACCCGGGTTCCTCTAAAAAGAGAGGCAGCGTTTTATGCTTCTTCCTTCTTTTAGATTATCAATTTTCTGGCTCCGTGCGTCGTCACGAGCACTGGGTCTGCTTAGTCAGCCAATGTTGTAGAGCCACGGGTGGTTTCCTGAACGGAACAATGCCCCCTTTTGTCTCTTGGGTATTTTTTTATACCAGTTTGCGGCTACGTTATTATGACGGATGAAATAATACGAAGCATCAAGTTTCTCTTGAGAGCAAACCATACCCATTGTTTCATGAACCCACCCCAGCCGCAGCGAGCTATCAAAGCGGCACCCCAGCATCCGTTGGGGTTGGTTGAAGGGTACTCCGCTAACGAGAGCAGTAGCCATTCACACTTCTGTTGGACCTTGGCCATCTTGATTCCGGACTTCGGTCTGGTTCTGAGTTGTGCTAAGGCCAGCAATCTCCCAATCACATACATTCGCTACACTTGACTCAGACTCAGCCAATGGTCCAAGTCTGGCCAAGCTGCAGGGACGTGTAGGCGGCACCACGCCTACCCCACGTAATCCACCACAGCTTGAACCAAACCCGAGCCAAAAACCGAATCTGGGTCAAGCCTTCAAATAGGAGAGGTTTGGAATAGCTTCCCGAAATAAAATGGGGCAGGGGCCCTTCGGATGACCGGGACAGGATTGGGAGTAAACCACCAAAACCTGTTATCCACGGCCAGCCTCCGGGCTGCCCCCAAAGTCAAAAAGCACCGAAGACAAAAACAATGGGAAGCTACCCAAGAGGTATACTAAAGGATTGATTTTAAAGTGATAGGATGGGGAAGGATGTTTGCGGCTAAAAAGAAATACCAAGCAGTTCATGTTTGGTTTATAAAGGGTTTGTTCTCTCGAACGAAGATAAGTTGAATCGCAAGGGCGCTGATTCTCAGACATGCCAGTGAGAATGGAATGTTAAGGATTATAGACGTAAAGTCTTGAGGGGAGTGTGAGTCGAAGCTCATAACTATTGTCTCACGGTTGTGGATTGCCCAAAACAAGTTTCGGGCACCAAGTTGGACGCCATTTGTAGCGAATATTTGATTGAGAAGTGTTTGCCTTCGCATAACTCAGAACCAGAGCGAAGTCCGGAACCAAGATGCCTAAGGTCCAACAAATGGTGGAATGGCTAATGCCATCCAAGAGGAAAATTCAAAAAAAAGAATTGCTTCGAAAGCAGGGTGCCCTAGAAATGACCGTGAAGGCCCCTCGTCTGCATAAGCGGAGCACCCTTTAATCAACCCCGACGGATACTGCGGTGCCGCTTTGCTAGCTCGCTGCGGCTGGGGTGGGTTCATGGAAAATGAGGTTGGTCAGCTCTCAAGAGAAACGGGATCCTTCGTATTATTCATTCGTCATAATATCGTAGCCACAAACAGGTATATAAAAATACCCAAGGGACTAAAGGGGACATAGTTCCGTTAAGAAAGCCATCCTTGGACGCAGACCCAGTGCTCGTGACGACGCACGGAGCCAGAAAATTGAAAATCTAAAACGGAAAAATGGGAAAAACGCTGCCTCTCTCCTCAGAGGAACCCGGGTGAGGCAGACAGCCCCGGGCCCCCGATGGTGGCAGAGCCTTGATTTCGATGGTGTGGGGTCCTCCACCCACTGATATTGGCCATAATCAAAATCCAAAAACTAATACAAAAAAAAACTCAAGCACACCTGAACCGCTAAAAACACTAATGTTCGAAGAACAGTAGAAGAATCGTGCAGGTTTTGAGTGCATATTTCACCACATGAGCTGCTTATTTCGGCCAAACTGTTTCAAACGCCATGTTTTACTTTGGTCTCAAGAGTGCATTATAATTCATATGGTGGAAGGTTTCAGATATTACCACTGGCATGAATTTCAACGTTTATGAGAGCAAAACACGGGTTAATTATATTCATTATCAGTTGCTTATTTCACATAATTTTGAAAGCAGCATCTCATATAACATCAATGAAGAAAATGCACAGTACCTGTAGCACTGTAACTGAAGTTGGTGTTTGGGGCTGCGATCCGAAAAATTTGCAGAACTTTGGGAATTGAATCATTGGTTATTTATTTTCATTGTAAATGTTTCCGGTATGAATACTAACTGTAAGCATTTATTGATACAAAAGTAGCACAACCGACTCGTGCTGGCAACCTTCTGCCAGTATCAAAGCCAAGAATATATAACATCTGCTTCACGTTGTTATATTACATTCGAAGTTATAGCAGTATAAAGAAATTTAGGGTTACTTGCAGCGAGTTTTTTCAAATAATCGGAAACTTCATATTTTCTGTTTATCTTCGATAAAACCGCTTAATAAAGATATTGCAATTAAACACAAAACCAACAATAGCTTGCAACTTTTTAGTGGCTTTTCAACCAAATTTGGCCTGAATAATGTTTATAATAGGTTCCATTAATTGTATGAAATTCGTATTGATTTCGTTACTGCACTGGAAGTTAAAGGGCAAAAAGTTTTATTTTCCTGAGCGAATTTTCAAAACCAAAGACACAAAAACTACCATAGCTGGCAGCACCAATAAAATTTTTCAACCAAATTAATACCAAACAGAGACTAAAGTAAAGTTCAGCTACTGTGTCAAGTTCATGAAAATCTGGTAACTTATTCACATTTCATAGGGAAAGGCAGTTTCTTTTCTATGTTAATTTTTCAAGATGGCACCACTGGCTTAAAACTGCCCACAACTCAAAATCGCTTCTACCAGATACGGTCCTACTTAAGTTCAATGCATTCTGTAAATTTCAGTTGTATCTGATTATTGGTTCGTGAGTTCCCGTGAACAGAAGTTTTTGATGCTAAATATGTAGGTTAACTGGGAACATGACATGAAATTTCCAAAGTTTGTCTTTGAACGTGTAGATAAAGCATAAGATTTGTATACAGATTGGTTTTATTGTAAGAAACGGACAGTTTTTCGGATATTCGATGGTTTGAATGTTTTCACTTCCAAATTTTGATTTTTTCAAATTTAAGACACCAAAATTGTCAAAGTTGGCAGCCCCAACCGAATTTTTCAAATGTGGCTTGAAGTAAGGTCCGGCTACTGTGTGAATTTTGTTAAAATCGAACGATTTAATCAGAACTTTTAGGGCTAAAAGCAGTTATCTTTTTTAGTGATTTTTCAAGATGGCACCACTGGCACAGAATTGCCCGCATTTCGAAATCACGACTATCAGACCTGGTCCTATTTAAGACCAATACATTCTGCAAACTTCAATTAATTCTGTTTATCGGATCGTGAGTTTCCGTGAACAGAAGTATTTGATGCTAAAATATAGGTAAATTGGGCAAGGGTTACCAGGCGTGCCCGTTATACCATATCAAATTGTTTTTTTGTCTATGTAAACAAAGCACAAGATTTACATATGAGTGGCTGTTTTTTGAAGAAGCGGCATTTTTTCAAGAGAGACGATGATTGGAGGTTTTCACTTTCAGTGTCTGCCCTAGCTTCAATGTTGCCAGCACGCTCATTGAAACGTACACAAATCTACAACTTAATAATACCAATATGTTCTGAAAATTTCGTAATGATTGAATAGCTCTGTCAAAAGTTATCGCAATTTAAAAATATAAAAATTTTCCCTTTCTCTTTTTAGGCACCCAGCGCACACATGGGGTTAAAATACTCCAAAACATTATCCTACTCACATGTAAAACATGTTCGAAATTTATTTCGTCAACTTTATTTTTGCGAAAATTATTTGTGTACGGAATAATAGGTATATTAAAAATATCACTAAAATGGCCGCCGGCACCAAACGGTTAAAGATAATTGACAGTTAGTGAGACCTGGACCTATTCTGCATATACATTAATGTATCCTGAAAGTTTCAACTCAATCGGATGGCGCGTTCCCGAGATTATCACACTGAAATTTTTTGGTGATTGATATATATATATATATATATATATATATATATATATATATATATATATATATATATATATATATATATACACATATGTATATATATATATATATATATATATATATATATATATATATATATATATATATATATATATATATATATATATATATATATATATATATATATATATATATATATATATATATATATATATATATGGAAATATGAATTTTTGGCCGAATCTTTTTACTTTACTAATTTTTCTTTACTAATCTTTACTAATTTACTAATGCTCTTCGAACATTAGTAAAAATGAAAACTAACATGTGTGGCCAATATCCCTCCCTTTGAAAGAACGCTGAAAATCACAAGAAAACTCTAGTTAATCATTGAACAAGAAAAGAGCTTCTCGGGCCTTCGCCCAATAAGGAGGCCAAGAGGTTGAGTTAATTACAATTCACTATATTGTAGATTTGACACAAAGAAAATAACAATTAGCACTTAAAAGCAATTTTATGAAGAGCGAGTAGTATGATGCAAGTATCGGGGAAAAAAACCTGGCTTCTTTACTTCAGGCATACACGACTAACTCAAAATTTCTTCTTGTTTTAAGAAATGATTAATTTCCTATTGAACAAACTAATTGTGGCGCCACTTTTAGCCTTAAGCCTAGACAGACGACACAAGTTAATTATCATTTCGAGCTCAATGATCATTATCCATTATGTGTGTCATGGCTAATCATCATTTATAACATCATCAATGAGGTTCTACGAATTATCATTTGGAAGCTAATGCTCATTTGCTCTTATCGGCTCTTATCTACGGAGAAGATTATGAAATTTACTGGGGAAATTCGGGAAATTCCATTTGAAATAATGTAGTTTCTAACTGTCAAAAACATAAACATATTACATCGAATATATTACAATATGGCATCCAAATGTTTCATTTTTTGCACATTTCTTCGTATTCTCTTCTTCAATACTTGAACATTTTATATTTTCTTCCTTATCGTGATTAAACTTTTTTTTGTGTAAAATTTCCATAATTTTACACAAAGGCTCATTCGCAGTAAAACTTGTACTAATTTCTGATTTTTTGATGTGTTTCGATAAACAATAACTGTCAAAATAATACCATTTAAATTCAAACAACCTACAGCTGTTAAACAACCTCATTCAAATAACCGTGTGTCACTCTCCAAACAAATAATCATTACCGTTCAATGATCATTGTGTTAATGATAATTAGCTTGTGTCGTCTGTCTTTAGTCTTACTGACTTTCAATGCTGTCATAGATTTAAAAAAAATATGGCCTTGCATTGCCTTGCATCTACACTACGCATCGGGAATTACTCCATTCATTTTTCAACTAGAATATGTGATATAGCTAAAAATTGCATTTATAAATTCATCAGCTTTAAATGTTTTCCATTTAGTATAGTTCATTTGCAAAAAAAAAAATTGCTGCAACATATTTGCAAAACTACGTTTAAAAACTAACGAAATATGTAAGTACATTCAAAGTCAATGTCTCCTTGTGACTAGTAAGACATTCACATTGTTTGGTGGGTTAATGCCATTGAGCCCTTCCAGTTGCAATTAAGTGTTTCAAAGATAGTCTCGCAAATAAACGAAATGGAGAACGACAATGTAATGCCTGAAGTACAGTTGACGCAGTGAGGCGCAGCCATCAGTGACCAAGCGCAGCCAACGAAATCGCCTGGTTACACTCAAACGTGACTAAGTGTCACTGAAGTAGAAAAATTTTCAGTTGATGTTTGAATTTCACAGCGACATCTCTGTATCCGCCTGTAGCCTTCTCATGAATAATCGGACAATTGACTGCATTTTGAAATAATGCTATGTATTTTTTGATTTATTCGAGGGTGTTCTTTTCTATGCACTGTAAATGAGTTTAATTCTAACGTAAACTCAACCTTATATTTATGCCGAATGCTTTAAAAGTTTATTTTACTACTTGTCTTTTACCATAGTCACCTTTGAAATCTTACTTGGCTCTTAAACATTTTCCAATGTTATTTAAATTAAACATCCGTTTGCTATACTATTAGCATAATATTTCACTGATGGGCTTTGAGGAGAAAGCCAAATAGCCCTCGTTATAAATATGTAAGTACATTTGACTAGATTTGGCTTGTAGGAGAAAAAAACTGGTCTTTAAACCATAATTAAATTAAAAGTAATCCAACGACAACCTTCGTACGGGTCTAGGAGTTACAGCTGGTGAGGAGCTTCTTTACAATTTTTTCAATCAATGTGAATACGATTGTGGAATTCGACGACTCACTTTACCCCTGATTTTTAACCACGTACTTAATCAAAGCTAGGTGAACTCAAAGCTTGGTTTGCGGACCTTCGTCCGAACTTGGATTCGAATCAGGGATCCTACAAGCAAGAAGTCAGTAATCTACCAACTTGACTACTCAAGTATTTTAAATTACTATAATCAATGTGCTATTAATTATCTTTCAAATTTGCTCTTAACTATCTTTTTATTTTACTTTTAACTATCTAAGCTATAACCAATAAAAATTGTTTTCGAATTCCTCAAAAAATTAATAATTTGAAATCAACTCTATTTACATTTTCGCATACATTTCAAATTCCACGCGCTTCTCAAGTAATTACAGCTGGGGTGTGTTCAATGTGCATGCTATAGCTGCTATTAGCTGCTAATTTAGCAGCTCTGGCTGTCCAATGTCACGAAATAGCTACTTTCTGATGCTTGCTATTTGACAGTCGGGTTGTCCAAGATTCCGGAATAGCTGCTAAGGTAGCAGCTATTCGCTGCTCGTAGTCTGGAGGATAGCTAGAAAGTAGCTAAGGCAAAATGGCCGTGCGTACACAGCTGACATGCAGTTTAAACGTCATTTTCAATTGGAAATTGAAATGAAAAGAAGTTCTTGCACTTTTGTGACACAGGAGATGAGGAGTAAATTTGAAAATAGTGACAGCATAAATTAAATACGGGCTTTTAAACACTTAAACTCAACTCGAATTTTAAGTTGGCTTGTACATGGCCATACTTGTACGTTGAAAACTCTATTGCTATGTTGAAAACTATGTTGAAAACTCCTAAATTTCATACAGTTTCCAAAGTGCAAAAATTACAATAAAAAAATTGAAACAAAATTATTTTTGAATTTCCTGTGTAAAGGCTGACCTTCGTAGCAGCTCTTGGCTGTCCAATGTCCATAGCTGCTTCGCCTAGCTACTGCGAATTTTGACACTTGCTAAAGTGATGCTATGCTATGCTTTTGGAGCAGCTATAGCATGCACATTGAACACACCCCTGATTGCAACTCTTCGCTACGACAAAAGTTGAATCCATTTCGACCTGAGCTGCGCCTGGCTGCGCATAGCTGCGACTTGGTGTGCTCGCTGCTGTGGAAAACCCATATAGTAAACTCAACTGACAGCTTGGCTGCGCCTGGATGCGGTAGACGACGTCGCAGTGTGCTTCAGCGGTTATATTGTCGAATATGGGTAAGACTACCTCACATGACTGCTAACTAAAAGAAGCAGCAACAGTGAAAAAGATATTTGTGCGGTTTTTACAATAATCATATTGCTCAAATTTGTTAAGAAAACATAGTCACTGAATAATCGTGTCACTTTGGAATCTTGTGTTTGACTTGACCAAAAATTATGAGTAGAGGTAGGACGAGTCTCAATGAAAACGAATCTCATGAACTGAAAAGGTTTCTGTTCAAAGTTCTAAAAATGCACTTTGAACCACCAAGCGAACGCAATTGTTATGGTAACCAAAGACGATTATAATTTGAACTTACGTTAAAAACTGCAAGTTTGTAGCCATGTAATGTACTTTACAAGGAATGAGCTGATTAGTAGACATTAGGCGTTTTAGAATATTGGCAATTTTCTCTTAATGAATAGGTTAAAGGCACGTGTATTTGTGTGCAACAATGTGAGAAATACTAATCTACCTTCAATGTAGACAAATAATCAAATATTCTTGTTTTTTTGTTTAGAGCATTGACCAGCAACCAATTTAAGGAATCTAACTCTATAGATGATTGCTAATTTTGTAATTTAAACAATTCAGTTTCTCAGAAGCAACAAAAATGCTTTGTTCCAAAAATGGGACAAATAAACATGCCATCTAGCCTAGGGTATTATTAATTTTTAATTTCAGATCATATAAATCATTTTAACCAAAAACGTACAGACTACTGTCTTTTAAAACTTATGAGTTCGTTATTTGTGTTTGAAACAAGATTCAATTTGAATATCATAATGAAACGATTTCGGTTTACATGTTATTCCGTGGTGACCGCCAGTAAGAAGTCTTTTAGTATTAGTTTATTCACATTGGATGAAATCCCAGGTGTTTGTTTAAATATTGCAATTAAGTCACGTTTTGGGGTACGTGGGAGTTTCAATCGTTACACCTTCAAATGCTTCGCCTTTGATTTCAGAATAAATTGTCCCAGAAGTTATAGTGATTACAGCTCCACCCTGTGCCCCAATGGAATGACTTTCGTCACCATCGTCTGAAATTCGATTATCGTTCTTAATCACATTGCCATTCTCCTCGTTCCTATTCAAATCGTCCGCATGCTCATCCCAATCATCAGCGCAAGTGCACCGATTTATTTTCATCCAAATCCACTTATCCCACTGGACGCGATAGCGAACAACAAAAGTTAAAACCCAGACTCAAAGTTAAATTGCGATCAAATCCAAATAAACCGAAGCGAAATCAACAGTTGTTGCAAATGATTTTGGTCCAGACAATAAACGGACCGATTAAAAATAGTTTTTCGGAGAGAACTGTTGTGATAACCAATTGAACACAAACAACTTGCAATTACCCATTTTCCAAATTACTTGTAAATTAACGAAACCGTCTTGCAACTTGATCGACTGCAGCATGTAAAAACCACTCCTCGTCGCCTCGACCTGGGAAACTTGCTGGGGGTGATCAAGCCTGCACTCTTGAATGTATACATCAGTGGGGGTTTTGAATCGTGCCTGAAGTGAAGTAGTGAAAGGGGAGCACAACACGATTACGCCGGATGACGGATATTAATTTCCTTTCTTCTCTGTTGCGCACTGGGTAAACATTCGCACGCTCCGGGGTTCTTCACGATGATGCAATTCAGCTTATTTGCCAATAACTTCTGTGGGACAAATACCACTGCTTAGTCTGGCCAACTTCCATAAACGAAGCGACCTAATCTAATTTTCTCTGCGATCAAGTTATGTTTCCAGAAATATATCCGTCGTCGTCTATATCCCTGTTTCAAAACGAAGCTGGAGTTTCGTACGCTTGCCCATCATATTAGTTATGTGCGCACATGTTTAGTTCTACTAGACAGTTAGCTTACCCATTACGGCTAGATCTTTTCCTTTCTCAGATTTAGTGTTCAACTGTTCAAGCGACATTTAGTTGACTCGCAAGAAAACTGAATGCACTTTGGCACTTATACCAATACACTTTCGAACTTGAAATTTTGAATTCCTGGGTTTAAATTCACTTTTGTTTTATTTGTAATTCGTGGATTTTACAACTGCCAGGAAATCATCATTTATAGTCACCACACCAACATAAATAATTTCAAACGACGGTGTTCCGATTATCTCTTTTGTTACAAAATTTTCACATCAGTTTTTCTTCGCCTCAAATCCCGCACACCGCGATACAATCTCAGCGACATTCGAGCGACGACGGTCACGTTTCCACCCAACTCTTAAACTTCCACCACTCTCCCGACTGACCATCCAGCCTCCGCCCCGATCTCATAGAGACTGTCTCGAGCTGCAATATGCGTTTCGAGACGAGCGCAAAAGATCCCGTTGGATTTTCGCTCGCCTCGAAATTGAAGTAAACAAGGTCAAGTCGGACTAACTGTACCTTATTATTTTTTTCCGACTGAGAAATAAAAATGTTTCCAAGGGCACTACAGTGCGCGTGGAAATAATGTCGGCAGAAATTTCTGCCAAATCCAAAAGGATGTTACAACGCAGGTCTTTCCACAAGGGCAATTGCGTGGAAAGAGCTGAAGGATGGATGTAATCTATGAATGACAATGAACAGGTGATCATGTCTTTTACTATCCAATCCTTTATGGAAAGCGTGAACAAGGTGAGCATAATAATTGGGTAATTAATGAGAGAAAATATCGTGAACAACGTATACTGAATTAAGGGTGGAAGTATCTTTGGAAGAGGAAATGGTGAACTAGGTGAACATCCCCAGATACTTCTCAATTGGGGCAGGAGTGACACTTGAAATAGGCACAAATGAACGATCTCCAAATACGAATTTGGTAAAAGATCGTGAACGGGTGAACTTAGGGGGATTAACACTTGGTGATGTCTTTCGCATGAAAGACTCCCACTGGTCGTTGATTTTGATCGGCCAGCTGGTAATAAGCACCGCCGATCTTCTTAATTACCTTACTAGGTGAGAACCTCCGATCCAGTTTTGCATTATAATGCGCGGCTGCGTCATTTTGCCGGAAGTTGCGTCTGTAGACCATTTCGCCAGGCTGGTATGAGAGATCAACCTGGAACGAAAATTATAGGCCTTAGCATTTCGTGACTGGGCTTGGGTGGTGAGGTCACGGATGGTTTGTCATAGGAGTGTTAGTTGGTCAGAAGGTGGCAAGGCAATTTTGGGGTCATCCAGGAGATGGAGTTGCCGCAGTAGAGCGTAAGTGCGGCTGTAGTCGACCATGGGTTGTCCGAAAACTGCTTGATATGGCGAGGTTCCTATGGTCGCGTGAGGGGCTGAGCGCAGTGCGCAGGTGATTTCGGATAATTTTCCATCCCATTCCTTTTGCGCGGGGTCCATATAGGACCGGATCGCTGCCAGAATGGATCTGTTAAGACGATCTGAAGCGTTTGGCTAAGGGAAATATACGGCGGTAAAGGTTTGTTCGATACCGAGTTCCTGTAAGAATGTTTTGGATAGCGAAGACCGAAATTGCACGCCGTTGTCTGACACTATAGTTTCTGGGATCCCGACAAGGTGGAATACTCTCTTCCGAAGGATGTCGTACTACTGCTTTCGCAGTGAACTTCCGTAGTGGCTTAATAAAAGGGAACCGCGAAAGATGGTCTAAGACGATGAGGGCTCCAATGTTGCCAGACTTAGGCCTAGGGTAGGTGGCGATGATATCGATATACAAGCACTGGAATATGCGCTGGGGAACGGACTGAAGCGTCATTGGTGGTCGAAGGGTGTGTGAAGGAGCCTTGGTGGTCTTGCAGGTGAGGCATGATCCAACATACGCCTTAACTTGGTCGGCCATTTTAGGCCAGTAAAACTATTGCCGTAGTCGGCCGAGGGTTAAAGCCACGCCACCATGTGCACTGAAAGGTGGATCATGTGCTCTCTTCACTAATTCTGCCGTTATTTTGGACGGCACCCACAACTTCCAGGCCATTTAGTCTTGAAGCCCGTTTCCGGTCGCATACTCGGTCCGCCTGGACACGAACTGGTCTACAACTTTTAGGACCGGCAGTTGGTGTTGTTCTGCCTAGACTTTTGCTGCTAGCTTCATATAAGACGCATTTTTGAAAAGCGGCGGAGTCAAGTCTAGCTCCATCGGAGTCTCCTCGCCTTCAGCCGGCATCAACGCCTCGGCAGAGAACATTCGCGACAAGGAGTCTGGCACTACGCGTTGGCTTCCCTTTCGGTGGACAATTTTGAACTTGAACCCTTGAAGTTTCAGGGCCCACCGGGCTAATCGACCATTGAGGTCTGGTTGGTTCATGAGCTATTTTAGGGAAGCATGATCTGTCACGATTTCAAATTCATGGCCTTTCAATTCATGACTAAAATTCATGACGGAACTTTTTGATTGCCAGTACCGCTGCTAGACATTCTTGCTCAGTGACGGTGTAGTTTCGCTGAGCGGGATTCAGCTTGTGGGACATGTAGGTGATGGGGGCTTCAGCTCCTTCTTCTGTGCGTTGCATCAGCACGGCACAGACTCCATGTTGATTTGCGTCACATTGGATGGAGAAGCAAGGCTGTGTTTCAATTGCTTGAATGCATTTAGCCTCTCAACGGTCCACACAAACTGACTCCGCTAAGAAAGCATGTCTGTCAGTGGTGTTGACAAAGACGCATACTCTCTGACGAAGCGCCGATACCAACCGCAGATTCCTAAGAATCTTTGGAGCTGCTTCGTGGTAGAGGGTAGTGGAAAATCCATGATGGATTTTACCTTGTCAGGATCTGTTTGGATAGTGCCCCCACCAACAATGTGGCCAAGGTACTTAACATCTCGCAAGAGGAACTTACTCTTTTCCACATTGATGGTGAGGCCAGCTTGTCGAAAATGGAAGGCGACCTGATAAAGTACCTGCAGGTGGACGTTGAACTCTTCGGTTATGACCAACAGGTCGTCGAGGTACACGAATACCTGGTGCTTGAGTTAGGGCGGAATCACTTTATCCATTAGTCGCGACATCGTTTGGGGTGCATTACACAAACAAAACGGCATCATTCTCCTCCAAAGGTTTTTGATAAAAGGGATCCTTCAGATCAAGGCTAGAGATGAAATTTGCCTTTGAAAGTCAGCTGAGAATACCGTCAATCAGCGGTAAGGAGTAGGCATCCTTCACTGTGACCGAGTTGACCTTCCGGGCATCCAGGTATAGGCACACTTTCAAAGGCTTGACCACCAACGTCACCGGTGAAGACCATGCACTCTTCGACTCTTCGATTACGCCTAACGCTAACATCCTGTCAATTTCCTGATGTATGAGTTTTTCTACAGCTGGCGACACAGAGAAATGTCTCTGTTTTATTGGTTTCTCGTCACCTGTGTCGATTTCATGACAGATCAGCGTAGTTTTTCCCAGACCCTCAACAGCGAATGAAGGAAAACAAGGAATCGCTCCTGTGTGAGAGGGTGGGCACAATCGTCAAATGCGTCGAGGCTGTTGGTGGTGTCGACCTGTGGTGGTGGCGCAAACAGATCTGTGGCCAGGGCGAAAAGACGAACGAATCCCACTCCCAGATAGAGATTCTGGCTGAGAGTGGGTATTATCCACAGCGTCAACGTCTTGGTGAGCCCCCGGAACGTGATGTCGGCTGATACTCGGCCTACGGCTTGATGTTGAGTGCCGTCAGCTGTTTTCGTGGCCGAAGTGGCCGAGCAACAGAATCTGACCGTAGGGTCAGACGTTCCCTGGAGGCCCGTCTAACAGGGTCGCACAATCCAATTGGTAACGCCAACGTCGAAATTGAGCGTAATAACGCCTCATCCACAACGTTGAGCGTTTAGGCACATGATGATGTTGAATGTTGTCAATTTCGGAGTTAAAAATTTGGTCTCGGACTGCCGTATATTTACGCCATCGTAGGTGATATGGCAGAAAAGCCAAAAGTGTAGGAGGCTCTGCCAGTATGTGTGGTACAGATAAGGTGTTAAATTCCTCACACGTCGGGATTCCAGCATCATTGGTGGCTGTGCTGAGGGAACTAGGTGATACGTCACTGGTCCTGTCTACTTGCTGGAGCGTGGTGGAGGTTGCTTGCTTTGGGGGAGGCGTGAAGTTTTGCTAAGCGCTCCCAGCGGTACGTTTTTTGATTGGCAGTTCGTACAGTTAGGCTTGTACGTGTCTGCTTTTCCGCAGCCATAGCAAAAGATGGTTTGGGCCTTTCTTGCAATAATAGCAAGTAGGTAGGACCGTGACGGCTTCCACTCCAGGTTCTTCAAGAGAGTTTTCATAATTGTCTAGCGGGTCTTCCTCCAACAATTCCTCGGCAGCATTTCTCCAGTGAGATTGTTGGTGTCAGGCCCCGAACTCCATCTGGAAGTTCTCCATACGGATGACGGCCTGACGGAGCATGCGCTCAGTAGGAAGGTGGATCTGCAGCAAGCCATGACGAATTTCTGGCAGTAGATTGCGCCTTAGCATGTCTGCCAAGTCAGCGTTGACAATGGGGTGCTGTAGACGATCGACTAGCTTATAGACATCTGCGCTGAAATTGTCGAAGCTTTCATTGGCCCGCTACTTTCTTCCTCTAATCTGCTCCCTCAAGTCGGCATCCGTTTAGCGATCTCCGAAATGATCACTCAGGGCCGCCTCCAAGTCCCTCCAAATGAAATCGCGACTAGTCTAGTGAAACCTCCAAAACCAATAAGCAGCTGGTCCTGTCAGCAGCAGCATATGCTGACACAAGATATTGAAGTTTCCGCCTAAGATGTTTCTTGTAAGTGCCGCGAATCTTTATGTGAAAGCTTCCACTGGCAAAGACGATTCTCGCCCTGAAAACTTCAGACCCCACCCACCAATAATGCTGGCCACCTTATCGTGGTGAAATTGCACGTTATTGCCACGAGAGGTGCGAGGTGAATAAGACCTTTGTACGGGCACGAACGACTGCGCCCAAGGGTTAAGTCGGCGACGTCACGTTTCCAGCTTGGGACGGAAGGTTTAGTTCAGCCATGCGCTCAAGCATCGCACAGATGCCACTCTGCAGCTCCAAAATCTGCTGCTGCAATCCGCCTATCTCTCGCTGCACTAAAGAGCGCACTCTGGCGGTTTCTGAAGGAATATCCGAGATTGGAGACACTTTCTACGACAGGCCAGGTGGCTGGACTAATCCTTCCGCCCTATTCTGGTCCTGTAGGTCGAAGTCCCTTATATCACTGTCTTGTATTTGCATGCCCCGGGTTCTTACCCCTGACCGTTGTGTCTTCAGCCGAGCCCCTCGCGGCATAGCTGCTGCAGCAGGGGTGCCTGTCCGGCACCCAAGGGAAGACTCAGTGAGCTACGGTATAAAAGACAATCCATATGGTTTTCTAACCATTGCTCCAGGCATGTCACATGAAATTTGTGCTCATATTTCGTGATGTGAGTGGCCTGGGCGGTAGTGAATGCCTGCTGACAAATGGAGCACTGAGCCTCCACTGTGGTCCCAGACAGGTCCTCGATACTGTGCTTCAATTGCATCTTGTCTAGTCCGATAGAAATTCAAGAATATTCAAAGTATATTAAAGGTGCACGCTCACGTGACTCCCTGAAAATAATACGCTTATAATTAAATTCGGTTTGCTGAAAATTCAGGTCAGCAACCAGTTGCACACCAACTGTGTGTCTAGCTCTCTTATAACTATGAGCCGCTCCGCCGCTCCCAAGTCTAACTTATGATATGCCGGTCCCAAGCCCGGAGAAAGGAGGAGGGTTTGAGGTAACGAGGTAACTCTATCCTCAGTAAAATATGTATATTTGCAGCCTGATGGCTGTAGTAAGCATGAGGATGAATCCCAAGGATTTTATCTCTGCAGGTGGCAGCCAGACTGAGTCTGGAAATTCACCCGTACTCAGCACGGCAGGGGCTTGGATTCTGCAGGCCCCAACCTCATGTATGACTGCAATGGAGGACCCTGGTTGCAGTGGAAGCTCACAGGTTACCATCGTGGAAGACTCCATGGCCAGCAAGTTTTCGGACTTGCTGATAGTATCCCCCCTGATCACAGGCTCCGGAAAGGCGAGTACAGCACCAGCTGGAAGTCCGACTACGGCCGTACCAGGGGTAAAGATGTTTCTTCCCGAATCCTCACATAAGAGGAGAAGGGATGCATTAGAGGAGGTAACTCCGACTAGTGCAAATGAGACGCCCGCGGGAAGTACAGATAGTAAGAGTGCTCATTCCTCTGAACTCTGGAAACCTGTGGAGGCTATCAGTCGCAGACAACGTAGGAGACTGCGCAAAAGGGGCAAGCTGCCGCCGAAGGCTGACGGAGAGACAAATGCAGTATTAACTGCAGGTGTTTCCCTGGAGACTGGACGTCAGGCAGCGAAACCTGTGAGCCGACCCGGTGTAGCGAAAGAAAGGTTGGCTGGTGATGCTAAGGTCGCATGTTCGGAGCAGAAATGTTCTGGACCGGCGGCTGGATGCAAAGCTACGCCGACTGGACTTCGTGAACCAGGGAAAGCTCTTAGCCGTCGACAGAAGCGGACTCTGTTCAAGAAATCGATGATTCCTGATGCAAATCGGGATTCAGCGACGACGCTGAAAGGTAAGGAGGGACCGGTCACACCGAAGATCTCCCACCCGGCCAGCACAGAGGCCAAATCTGCCAGCGGCGGCGCACGAAAGAGACGCAAGGTTGAGGCGAAAGCGGATACCTGCATCTCTGAGCGCAAGGTGCCGAAAGGTGTCAAAATCTGCGAGAGAGATCTTGCAGAGGCTGGCCCTTCTGGCACAAACACACCTTCCACAAGGGTAGGGAAGAGATCGTATGCAGAAGCTGCGTCTTCGTCGCTGGTTGTTGTGATAGGTGTGTCTGGCAAGGGTGGCAAACTGACCGAAGGTCAGTGCGCTATCATTAAGAACGAACTGTGGCGAGAGATAGCAGAGTCGGGACCAGTTTACAACTTCACGCAAGCGAAGTTTGTGGATGGTCACCTCCAAGTCGCCTGCTCCAATCAAACATCTAAGGAGTGGCTCACACAGATCGTTCTTAAATTGGGTACTGGCAGTCGGCCCAAATTTACCATTTTGGACTCCGACCTGGACAAACCCTATTATGTCAGTTGTTGGATCCCTGGTCCTCGCAAGAGTGCAGGTGACATCACTGGCATGTTCGGCAAACTGAATCCGGGCATCGATGCGAAACACTGGATCATCAAGTACATGAATCCCAGGAAGAATCCCACCACAGGTGAAGATGGTTTCAACCTGGTGATCGTACTTGACCAGAGAAGTTTCTCGATGTTAAGAGACAGGTACCGGATGGTGCTGAGCTACTTCTTGTATGCGGTTAAATTTAACCAAATCAGGAAGTGGTGAGGCACGAACTTTTGTGACTGTCTATGGACAGATCGCCAGAGCAAAACGCAGAGATCCAGTGGAAATTCTCTCCCATAGAGTTTCTTTCACTGGTCACGCGGACATTATCTAAGGGTCCCTGCAAAGGGATCCAAAGATTTAAACTCCGGACGTTTCTGTGCCAGAAGGTATAAGATTTGTCCAGATCAACTTGCGGCGTGCCAAGGCTTCGTCCTATCTTTTGAGTGAAAAATTGACAAAACTGCAAGCCTCCCCCTACATTGCACTTGTACAGGAACCATGGGTTCGAGGCGGTAGGATCTACGGACTTAGTCCAACCACGGGGGCCAAGATCTTTTATGATGAAAGGTCAATACGGCCGAGGACTTGTGTTCTGGCTTCCAATCTGCTTGATGCCACCATGCTCAGACAGATTTCAAGCCCGGACATGTCAACGGTCGTCGTACAACACCGAGAAAATGGTAGGCTTAAGCGCACGATAGTTGCCTCAGCTTACTTTCCCTTTGACTCTTTACTCCCGCCGCCGATACAGGAGCTAAAGGACCTGGTTTTTTACGCTGAATCGGAGAGATTGTGGTGGGCTGCGATGCCAACTCCCAGCATACCAGCTGGGGTAGCAACAAATGTAACGCCAGGGGTAAAAGTCTCTTTGATTTTATAACTTCTGCCGGGCTGATGATTTTAAACACTGGGACTACTCCCACATTTGTCACCCCAAACAGAAGCGCGGTCATTGATGTATCGCTATGTTCAGCTGGAATAGTTGGATCAATGACTGGATGGAATGTATCAGATGAGGATTCACTCTCTGATCATCGCTACTTGGTGTTCTCTTTAGCGACGGATCTAACACCCGTGGTGGAAAGAAGAAACCCAAGAAACACTGATTGGCCTACGTTCAATCGGCTTCTTGCAGACAGAGCGCGTCCTAGTGGTTGGATAAAATCGCCAAAGTCAATAGAATCCCGGTTGAGCACTCTGAATAGAGACCTAATGAGTAGCTATGAAGAGGCCTGCCCGATCAGTAAGAGCAGATGTGGCAAGACGGTTCCCTGGTGGAATCGGGAACTACAGAAGCTAAGGAAAAGTACCAGGAAAATTCTCAACAGAGCTTGTAAGAGCAACAATGAGGATGACTGGATCGCCTACAGAACTTTGCAGAGAACGTATAAGAAGCTGGTGAGGACCTCTAAGAGGGAATCATTTAGATCTTACTGTGAAAGACTGGAAGGCGCACGGGAGACGTCTAGGCTTTGCAAAGTCCTAGAGAAGGATCAATCAGCTAAGCTAGACTCTCTAAAACGCTCGGATGGTGACTTTACCAAGTCCAAAAAGGAGTCTTTGCAGACTTTACTTGGGACTCACTTCCCGGGAGCCCCGGTGATTGAGTCGCAGAAGGCAAATGCGCCTGTGACCGAAATCCCTGCTCTTCGCAGCAGTAGGAAGTGCTGGTACACAACTATATCTGTGGTCACTAGTGAAAAGGTCAGGGATGCAATCATGTCTTTTGAAAATTTCAAATCGCCGGGCCTGGATGGTATCTATCCGGTTATGCTTAGGGAGGGAATTGACCACTTGGGGGCAGACCTGAGAGAAATCTTCTGGGCATGCCTTTCCTTGGGGTATGTTCCATCACCTTGGTGAGAGGTTAAGGTAGTTTTTATACCTAAACCGGGGAAAGATGACTATTCCGATCCAAGGAAGTTTAGACCGATCAGCTTAACTTCGTTTATGTTGAAATGCCTAGAGAGACATATCGAACGACACATACGTACTACGGCGCTTAGGTTTAACCCTTTGAATGATGAGCAACATGCGTACCAGCGAGGAAAATCATGCGAGTCGGCCCTTCATTCTTTGGTGGCCAGAGTTGAGGGAGCGATCTCCAATGGTGAGTATGCGTTGGGGGTGTTTGTGGACATTGAAGGGGCCTTTGATTGCGCGCCCTTCGTGGAACTATGTGATGCTGCGAAAGTGCATGGCGTGGATGATGTCTTAGTTAGGTGGATTCATGCTATGCTGACGCAGAGATGGTTGCTGGCGGAAGCTGGATCCGATTGCTACTTAAGAACAGAGGCGACAAATGGATGCCCTCAAGGGGGCGTCCTATCACCGCTCCTGTGGAGTATGCTAGTCGACTCCCTGCTTAACGAACTGCAACAAGAAAGGCTGCACGCACAGGTTTATGCTGATGACGTGGCCGCACTGGCTGTCGGTAAAGATCTGAATGTGGTATGTAGAAATACACAGCGTGCATTGGATCTGATTGGCAGCTGGTGTTCGAGGCACGGCTTAACAGTGAATCCTGGTAAGACGAAACTTGTTTTGTTTACCAGGAAAAGAAAACTGAGAGGACTAGTGCTTCCAATCATGAAGGGTGTAACACTTCAACTTTCAGATGAAGTCAAATATCTTGGAGTAATCTTGGACAAAAAACTTCTCTGGAAGAAACATGTGGAAGTGAAGCTTACTCGTGCTATAAAAGCTTTCGGGCAGTGCAAGAGAGCTTTTGCTACCACATGGGGTCTTAAGCCTCGTGTAGTGATGTGGATCTACACAGCAATAATTAGGCCGATGTTCACGTACGCATCGGTGGTGTGGTGGACTATCGTGAGGCAATTGTATGCTCGGAAAAAGTTAGCCACGCTGCAAAGGACGGTGTGCCTGGGTATCTGTGGTGCCATGAGCACTACTCCGGGTGCGGCCCTTGATGCGCTTCTCAATCTGCCTCCTCTCGACATTCAAGTTCAGAGTGTGGCGATGAGCTCTGCCCATAGACTAGCTCAGCTTGGCTTATGGGTAGGTGAAGACGATGTGGGGCACTGCTCTATTAGGAGGTCGATGTGTGAGATCTCTCCGATTCTCGCGATACCTTCGGACGCTCGAGTGCCCTTCCTCGACTTCAGAAGAAGGTACGAAGTAATCCTCTTAAGCAGAAGTAACTGGGATGATCCGGATCGGTGTACGAGGGGATATTCGGAGATCTTCTTCACGGACGGCTCGAGGTCACATAATAGATCTGGAGCTGGTGTCTATCTACATTCATCGAATGGCAGATGGGCTTTCTCTCTTGGAGAAATGTTTGCTATCCTGAGAGCTGCCTGTTGGGCAATTGAGGAAAGATGGAGGGGAAAGAGCATTGCTATTTGCAGTGACAGTCAAGCTGCACTGATGGCGCTGCGTAGACCCCTGACAAACTCGAAAATTGTCCAAGAGTGCAGATCACGATTGAACTCTGTCGCCAGATTCAATAGGGTGCATCTGCTCTGGGTACCGGGGCACTGTGGTGTTGAGGGGAATGACATTGCTGACGTCATTGCGAAGCAAGGTTCGGAACTTCCGCTACGGGGCCCTGAACCCGCCTTGGGTGTGCCGACCGCATCTGCACGTGCCATTATTCGAAAGTGGGTAGATGATGCTCACAAACATAGATGGACGGCTACCGGTGTGGCCAGGCACACGAAGGTATTCCTTTCAGAACCCAACCATGTGACTGCGGGATTCTTGCTCAATAAGAGCAGGAAAGTTTGCAGGGCCATGGTGGGTATTCTGACTGGACACAACTGCCTAGGAGGACATATGTACCGAATAGGTGTTGCACAGGATGACCTCTGTTCATCCTGTCTAGAAGAGGCTGACTCTGCGGAGCATTTCCTCTGTGAATGCCCAGCGTTTGCGCGTCTCAGATATCAATGCTTTGGCTGGGATGTTGCACGCATGCAGACGATAGCCTCTTTTCCCCTATCAGTGATCCTAGACTTTATCAAGAGGTCTGGGAAACTATGGTAGGCAGGGGGAAATGAGTACAATGGGTCCTTTGGCCTGAGTGCTTAGAGGCGCCAATGCGCCTCTCCCCCAACTCACACACACACACACACACACACACACACACACACACACACACACACACACACACACACACACACACACACACAACTATGAGAAGCTTAATCTAAGCCAAAGTGGCTAAAAGCAGCTTAATAATAGGCCAAAAGTGGCATTATTCCAAAAATAATTGCACACCAGGTGGTGTGTCTAACTCTTCAGTTTGAATACAGCTTATGCAAGCAACAATTAGCAAAAGAATCGACCCTTGCTGAATAGGTTTCAAAAAACAATAATGAAAATTTCAAAAACAAATGAAATTAGCCAAAGGAGGCCTTCTTATTACGCGAGACCCGGTCAGTCTCTCCATTTCAGGTCCGCTGGCTGGCTTTTACAAAAAAAATTGTGAAATTTTACCAGAAGGGTATTAATCATCAGAAGTTAAAGTGGAATGAAACTTAGAAATTTGAGAATGACTTTTAAGTTTTAGTTAAGTTAAGGGTCGCTTCCTAAGTAGAAACGCCCACTTGGAGGACTGTCTGCCTCTACCAAAATTTCTAAGAACAGGGAGGAGCAGGAGACCCAAACAACAATGTTGCTGCTTGACTCAGACCCAGCCAATGGTCCAAGTCTGGCCAAGCTGCAGGGACGTGTCGGCGGCACCATGCCTACCCCACGTAATCCACCACAGCTTGAACCAGACCCGAGCCAAAAACCAAATCTGGGTCAAGACAACAAAAAGGAGGGGTTTGAGATAGCTTCCGACATAAAAAGGGGCAGGGGCCCTTCGGATGACCGGGACAGGATTGGCAGTAAGCTACCAAAACCTGTTATCCACGGCCAGCCTCCGGGCTGCTCCTAAAGCCAAAAAGCTCCAAAGACAAACACAACGGGAAGCTACCCAAAAGGTATACTAAAGGATTGATTCTAAAGGGATAAGATTGGGAAGGATGTTTGCGGCTAAAAGGAAAGAGCGAGCAGTGCATGTCTGGTGTATGAAGGGTTTGTTCTCTCGAACAAAGATAAGCTGAATCAGAAGGGAGGCGATTCTCAGACATGCCAGTGAGAATGGAATGTTAAGGATTATAGACGTAAAGTCTTGAGGGGAATATGAGTCGAAGCTAATAACTATTTACTCACTGTTGCGGATTGCCCAAAAACAAGTTTCGGGCCCCATGTTGGGCGCCATTTGTAGCGAATATTTGATTGAGAAATGTTTGCCTTAGCACAACTCAGAACCAGACCGAAGTCCGAAACCAAGATGGCTAAGGTCCAGGAAATGGTGGAATGGCTAATGTCATCCAAGAGGCAAATTAAAAAAAAACTCTAGCGCACCTGAAACGCTAGAAACACTAATGTTCGAAGAACAGTAGAAGAATCGTGCAGGTTTTGAGTGCATATTCCACCACATGTGCTGCTTATTACGGCCAAACTGTTTCAAATGCCACGTTTTACTTTCGTCTTAAGAATGCATTATAACTCATATGGTGGAAGGTTTCAGATATTACCACTGGCATGAATTTCAACGTTTATGAGAGCAAAACACGGGTTAATTATATTCGTTATCAGTTGCTTATTTCACATAATTTTGAAAGCAGCATCTCATATAACATCAATGAAGAAAATGCTCAGTGCCTGCAGCACTGTAACTGAAGTTGGTGTTTGGGGCTGCGATCCGAAAAATTTGCAGAACTTTGCGAATTGTAACATCGGTTATTTATTTTCATTGTAAATGTTTCCGGTATGTATACTAACTGTAAGCATTTATTGATACAAAAGTAGCACAACCGACTCGTGCTGGCAACCTTTCGCCAGTATCAAAGCCAATAATATATTACATCTGCTTCACGTTGTTATATTACATTCGAAGTTTTAGGAGTATAAAGAAATTTAGGGTTACCTGCAGCGAGTTTTTTCAAATGATCGAAAGCTTAATATTTGCTGTGAAAATTCTACGATAAAACCGCTTAATAAAGATATTGCAATTAAACACAAAATCAACAATAGCTGGCTTTTCAACCAAATTTAGCCTGAATAATGTTTATGACAGGTTTCATTAATTGTATGAAATTCGTATTGATTTCATGACTGCACTGGAAGTTATAGTGCAAAAAGTTTTATTTTCCTGAGCGAATTTTCAAAACCAAAGACACAAAAATTACCATAGCTGGCAGCACCAATCAAATTTTTCAACCAAATTTCCACCAAACAGAGATTAGAGTTAGGTTTAGCTACTGGGTCAATTTCATGAAAATCTGGTAACTTATTCACATTTCATAGGGCAAAAAGCAGTTTTTTTTCTTTGTAATATTTCAAGATGGCACCATTGGCACAGACTTGCCCACAATTCAAAATCGCTTCTATCAAATCTGGTCTTACTTAAGTCCAATGCAATCTTTAAATTTCAATGGTATCTGATTATTGGTTCGTGAGTTTCCGTGAACAGAAATTTTTGATGCTAAATATATAGGTTAACTGGGAGAGGGTTACCGTTCTTGTCCGACATGAGATTTCCAAAGTTTTATTTTGAACGTGTAGATTAAACATAAGATTTATATACAGATTGGTTTTATTGTAAGAAAGGGACATTTTTTTGAATATTCGATGGTTTGAATGTTTTCACTTCCAAATTTTTTTTTTTCAAAATGAAGACACCAAAATTATCATAGCTGGCAACTCCAACCGAATTTTTCAACCAAATTTCTACCAAACGTGGCTTAAAGTAAAGTCCAGCAATTGTGTGAGTTTCGTCAAAATCGAACGATTGAATCAGAATTTATAGGGCTAACAGTTATCTTTTTAGTGGTTTTTCAAGATGGCACCACTGGCACAGAATCGCCCGCATTTCAAAATCACTTCTATCAGACCTGGTCCTATTTAAGGCCAATACATTCTGTGAATTTCAAATAATTCTGCTCATCGGATCGTGAGTTTCCGTGAACAGAAGTTTTTGATACTAAAAATATAGGTAAATTGGGCTAGGGTTACCAGGCGTGCCCGTTATACCATATCTTTTTTTTTTTGGTTATGTAAACAAAGCACAAGATTTACATATGAATGGCTGTTTTTTGAAGAAACGGCATTTTTTCAAGAGAGACGATGATTTGGAGGTTTTCACTTTCAGTGCCTGCCCTAGCTACAAAGTTGCCAGCACGCTCATTAAAAGCTACACAGATCTACAACTAAATAATATCAATTTGTCCTGAAAATTTCGTAATGATTGAATAGCTCTGTCAAAAGTTATCGAAATTTAAAAATTTTCAAATTTTCCCGTCCTCTTTTTAGGCACCCAGCGCACACATAGGGTTAAAAAATTCCAAAGCGTTATCCGATTCATATGTAAAACACGTTAGAAATTTATTTCGTTAACTTTATTTTTGCGAAAATCATTTGTGCACGAAATAATAGGTATATTAAAAATATCACTTAAATGGCCGCCGGCGCCAAAAGGTTAACAATAACTGACATTTAAAGAGATCTGGACCTATTCTGCATATACACCAATGTATCCTGAAAGTTTCAGCTCAATCGGATGGCGCGTTCCCGAGATTATCTCACTCAAATTTTTTGATGATATATATATATATATATATATATATATATATATATATATATATATATATATATATATATATATATATATATATATATATATATATATATATATATATATATATATATATATATATATATATATATATATATATATATATACGGAAATATGAATTTTTGGCCGAATCGATTTTAATACTAATGTTCTTCGAACATTAGTAAAAAGAATTGCCCCGAGAGCAGGGTGTCCCAGAAATGGCCGTGAATGCCCCTCGTCCGCATAAGTCCAACCCCGACGGATGCTGGGGTGCCACTTTGCTAGCTCGCTGCGGCTGGGGTGGGTTCATGGAAAATGAGGTTGGTCAGCTCTCAAGAGAAACGGGATGCTACGTTTTATTCATCCGTCATAATATCGTAGCCGCAAACTGGTACATAAAAATACCCAAGGGACTAAAGGGGGCATAGTTCCGTTAAGGAAACCACCCTTAGCTTTGCAACATGGGCTGACTATGCAGACCCAGTGCTCGTGACGACGCACGGAGCCAAAAAAATGAAAATCTAAAACGGAAAAAGGGGAAAAACGCTGCCTCTCTCCTCAGAGGAACCCGTGTGAGGCAGACAGCCCCGGGCCCCCGATGGTGGTAGAACCCTGACCCCGATGGTCTGGAGTCCTCCACCCACTGATTTTGGCCATTATCGAAATCCAAAAACTTATACAAAAATAATGAAAACTAACATGTGTGGCCAATATCCCTCCCTTTAAATGAACGCTGAAAATCACAAGAAAACTGTAGTTAATCATTGGCCAGCCAGGCCATGCGCGAACCCTGAAACAAGAAAAGAACTTCTGGGGCCTTCGCTCAATAAGAAGCCCAAGAGGTTGAGTTAATTACAATTCATTATATTGTAGATTTGACACAAAGAAAATAACAATTAGCACTTAAAAGCAATTTTATGAAGAGCGAGTTGTATGATGCAAGTATCGGAGAAAAAAACCTGGCTTCTTTACTTCAGGCATACACGATTAACTTAAAATTTCTTCTTTTTTTAATTAATGATTAATTTCCTATTTGACAAACTAATTGTGGCGCCACTTTTAGCCTTACTGACTTTCAATGCTGTCATAGATTTAAAGAAAATATGCCTTTGCATTGCCTTGCATCTACACTACGCATCGGGAATTACTCCATTCATTTTTCAACTAGAATATGTGATATAGCTAAAGCTTGCATTTATAAATTCATCAGCTTTAAATGTTTCCCATTTAGTATAGCTCAAACGCAAAAAACAAAAACTGCAACATATTTGCAAAACTACGTTTAAAAACTAACGAAATATGTAAGTACATTCAAAGTCAATGTCCCCTTGTGACTAATAAGACATTCACATTGTTTGGTGGGTTAATGTCGTTGAGCCCTTCCTTCCAAATCCACTTATCCCAATGGTCGCGATAGTGAACAACAAAAGTTAAAACCCAGAATCAAAGTTGTATTGCGATCAAATCCAAATAAACCGTTAGTGTGCATCTAAGCGAAATCAACAGTTGTTGCAAATGATTTTGGTCCAGACAATAAACGGACCGATTAAGAATAGTTTTTCGGACAGAACTGTTGTGATAACCGATTGAACATAAAAAACTTGCAATTACCCATTTTCCAAATTACTTGTAAATTAACGAAACCGTCTTGCAACTTGATCGACTGCAGCATGTAAAAACCACTCTTCGTCGCCTCGACCTAGGAAACTTGCTGGGGGTGATCAAGCCTGCAGCCTTGAATGCATACATCAGTGGGGGTTTGGAATCGTGCCTGAAGTGAAGTAGTGAAAGGGGAGCACAACACGATTACGCCGGATGACGGATATTAATTTCCTTTCTTCTCTGTTGCGCACTGGGTAAACATTCGCACGCTCCGGGGTTTTTCACGATGATGCGATTCAGCTTATTTGCCAATAACTTCCGTGGGACAAATACCACTGCTTAGTCTGGCCAACTTCCATAAACGAAGCGACCCAATCTAATTTTCTCTGCGATCAAGTTATGTTTCCAGAAATATATCCGTCGTCGTCTATATCCCTGTTTTAAAACGAAGCTGGAGTTTCGTACGCTTGCCCATCATATTAGTTATGTGCGCACATGTTTAGGTCTACAAGACAGTTAGCTTACCCATTACGGCTAGTTCTTTTTCTTTCTCAGATTTAGTGTTCAACTGTTCAAGCGACATTTAGTTGACTCGCAAGAAAACTGAATGCACTTTGGCACTTATACCAATACACTTTCGAACTTGAAATTTTGAATTCCTGGGTTTAAATTCACTTGTGTTTTATTTGTAATTCGTGGATTTTACAACTGCCAGGAAATCATCATTTATAGTCACCACACCAACATAGATAATTTCAAACGACGGTGTTCCGATTATCTCTTTTGTTACAAAATTTTCACATCAGTTTTTCTTCGCCTCAAATCCCGCACACCGCGATACATTCTCAGCGACATTCGAGCGACGACGGTCACGTTTTCACCCAACTCGTAAACTTCCACCACTCTCCCGACTGACCATCCGGCCTCCGCCCCGATCTCATAGAGACTGTCTCGAGCTGCAATATGCGTTTCGAGACGAGCGCAAAAGATCCCGTTGGATTTTCGCTCGAAACTTGTAAGTGCCGCGACTCTTTATGTGAAAGCTTCCACTGGCAAAGACGATTCTCGCCCTGAAAACTTCAGACCCCACCCACCAATAATGCTGGCCACCTTATCGTGGTGAAATTGCACGTTATTGTTACGAGAGGTGCGAGGTGATTAAGGCCTTTGTACGGGCACGAACGACTGCGCCCAAGGGTTTAGTCGGCGACGCCACGTTTCCAGCTTGGGACGGAAGGCTTAATTCAGCCATGCGCTCAAGCATCGCGCGGATGCCGCTCTGCAGCTCCAAAATCTGCTGCTGCAATTCGCCTATCTCTCGCTGCACTAAAGAGCGCACTCTGGTGGCTTCTGAAGGTATATGCGAGATTGGAGACACTTTCGACGACGGGCCAGGTGGCTGGACTAATCCTTCCGCCCTATTCTGGTCCTGTAGGTCGAAGTCCCTTATATCACTGTCTTGTATTTATATGCCCCGGGTTCTTACCCCTGACCGTTGTGTCTTCGGCCGAGCCCCTCGCGGCATAGCTGCTGCAGCAGGGGTGCCTGTCCGGCACCCAAGGGATGACTCAGTGAGCCACGGCATAAAGGACAATCCATATGGTTTTCTAACCATTGCTCCAGGCATGTCACATGAAATTTGTGCTCACATTTCGTGATGTGAGTGGCCTGGGTGGTAGTGAATGCCTTCTGACAAATGGAGCACTGAGCCTCCACTGTGGTCCCAGACAGGTCCTCGATACTGTGTCTCAAAGGCATCTTGTCAAGTCCAATAGAAATTCAAGAATATTCAAAGTATATTAAAGGTGCACGCTCACGTGACTCCCTGAAAATAATTCGCTTATAATTAAATTCGGTTTGCTGAAAATTCAGGTCAGCAACCAGTTGCACACCAACTGTGTGTCTAGCTCTCTTATAACTATAAGAAGCTTAATCTAAGCCAAAGTGGCTAAAAGCAGCTTAATAATAGGCCAAAAGTGGCATTATTCCAAAAATAATTGCACACCAGGTGGTGTGTCTAACTCTTTAGTTTGAATAAAGCTTATGCAAGCAACAATTAGCAAAAGAATCGCACCTTGCTGAATAGGTTTCAAAAAACAATAGTGAAAAGTTTCAAGAACAATTGAAATTAGCCAAAGGAGGCCTTCTTATTATGCGACACCCGGTCAGTCTCTCCATTTCAGGTCCGCTGGCTGGCTTTTACAAAAAAATAGTGAAGTTTTACCAGAAGGGTGTTAATTATCAGAAGTTAAAGTAGAATGAAAATTAGAAATTTGAGAATGTCTTTGAAGTTTTAATTAAGTTAAGGGTCGCTTCCTAAGTAGAAACGCCTACTTGGAGGACTGTCTGCCTCTACCAAAATTTCTAAGAATAGGGAGGAGCAGGAGATCAAAACCACAATGTTGCTACTTGACTCAGACCCAGGCAATGGTCCAAGTCTGGCCAAGCTGTAGGGACGTGTAGGCGGCACCATGCCTACCCCACGTAATCCACCACAGCTTGATTCAAACCTGAGCTAAAAACCGAATCTGGGTCAAGACAACAAAAAGGAGGGGTTTGAGATAGCTTCCCGACATAAAAAGGGGCAGGGGCCCTTCGGATGACCGGGACAAGATTGGCAGTAAGCCACCAAAACCTGTTATCCACAGCCAACCTCCGGCCAAAAAGCGAAAAAGCTCCAAAGACAAACACAACGGGAAGCTACTCAAAAGGTATACTAAAGGATTGATTCTAAAGGGATAAAATTGGGAAGGATGTTTGCGGCTAAAAGGAAAGAGCGAGCAGTGCATGTCTGGTTTATGATGGGTTTGTTCTCTCGAACAAAGATAAGTTGAATCAGAAGGGAGGCGATTCTCAGACATGCCAGTGAGAATGGAATGTTAAGGATTATAGACGTAAAGTCTTGAGGGGAATATGAGTCGAAGCTGATAACTATTTACTCACTGTTGTGGATTGCCCAAAAACAAGTTTCGGGCCCCATGTTGGGCGCCATTTGTAGCGAATATTTGATTGAGAAATGTTTGCCTTAGCACAGTTCAGAACCAGACCGAAGTCTGGAACCAAGATAGCTAGGGTCCAACAAATGGTGGAATGGCTAATGCTATCCAAGAGGCAAATTAAAAAAAAAGAATTGCCCCGAGAGCAGGGTGTCCTAGAAATGGCCGTGAATGCCCCTCGTCCGCATACGCGGAGCACCCTTTAACCAACCCCGATGGATGCTGGGGTGCCGCTTTGCTAGCTCGCTGCGGCTGGGGTGGGTTCATGGAAAATGAGGTCGGTCAGCTCTCAAGAATAACGGGATGCTACGTATTATTCATCCTTCATAATATCGTAGCCACAAACTGGTACATAAAAATACCCAAGGGACTAAAGGGGGCATAGTTCCGTTAAGGAAACAACCCTTGGCTTTGCAACATGGGCTGACTATGCAGACCCAGTGCTCGTGACGACGCACGGAGCCAGAAAATTGAAAATCTAAAACGGACAAAGGGGAAAAACGCTGCCTCTCTCCTCAGAGGAACCCGTGTGAGGCAGACAGCCCCAGGCCCCCGATGGTGGTAGAACCCTGACCTCGATGGTCTGGAGTCCTTCACCCACTAATATTGGCCATTATCGAAATCCAAAAACTTATACAAAAATAATGAAAACTAACATGTGTGGCCAATATCCCTCCCTTTAAAAGAACGCTGAAAATCACAAGAAAACTCTAGTTAATCATTGGCCAGCAAAGCCGTGCGCGGACCCTGAAACAAGAAAAGAATTTCTGGGGCCTTCGCCCAATAAGAAGCCCAAGAGGTTGAGTTAATTACAATTCATTATATTGTAGATTTGACACAAAGAAAATAACAATTAGCACTTAAAAGCAATTTTATGAAGAGCGAGTTGTATGATGCAAGTATCGGAGAAAAAAACCTGGCTTCTTTACTTCAGGCATACACGACTAACTCAAAATTTCTTCTTGTTTTAATAAATGATTAATTTCCTATTTAACAAACTAATTGTGGCGCCACTTTTAGCCTTACTGACTTTCAATGCTGTCATAGATTTAAAGAAAATATGCCTTTGCATCTACACTACGCATCGGGAATTACTCCATTCATTTTTCAATTAGAATATGTGATATAGCTAAAACTTACATTTATAAATTCATCAGCTTTAAATGTTTCCCATTTAGTATAGCTCTAACGCAAAAAACAATAACTGCAACATATTTGCAAAACTGCGTTTAAAAAACTCTAGCGCACTTGAACCGCTAGAATTTTCGAAGAAATTGTCTTTGAGTGACAAAGAAATGTGGAAAGACGCTATGCACTTTTTTGTGGAATCATATCAACCATTCCTTGTTCAAAGCAACAGAACTCAACTATAACGCAAATGATGAAAATGTTGAGTGCTGGCAACATTTTCCCAACGAAGCAGCAATAAGTCAACTTATCCTTTGAATTTCGTTCTCATCGGAGGATTTCATCGAAAGCTTTAATGGTTAACGTTGTTTGAGGCTGCCATTCAAAAAATGGTCAAAACTCGGAAAATTGAAAAATTGGTTTCTTCGTTTTACTGCAAATGTTTTGCATATGATTATGTCATTTGAAGCATCTGTTGATGCAGTAGTTACGAAAATGGCTAAAGCTAGTTACCCTGTATCAGCAGCAAAGCAAAATATATACCAAATCTGCTTCACGTTAAACTAAACCCAACCAATAAATTTCGTTTCGATTGAATCACTGCGCTAGAAGTTATACGGGTGAAAAAATTTTTAGGGTTACCACCCTTAAAATTTTCCAAATGTTTAAAGCGTTAATATTTGTCATTAATTTTCATTGCAGGATCGTTCCCCTTTGCAAATCGAATGACATAATCGCGCAGTAAAGAAATTCCAAAAAATTACAAAAATTATCATAGCTGGCAGCCCTTTCATGATTTTTGTACGATATTCCTATGACGATTGGCTCATATCAAAATCTATTTACTGCACAAACTTCATTTTGATATCATGACTGCACCGGAAGTTATAGGGGAAAAAGCTTTATTTTGCTGAGTCAATTTGCAAGATTTAGGAGACAAAAATCACCATAGCTGGCAACTCTATTCTAATTTTTCAGCCAAATTTTCATTAGATGTTACCTTAAGTATAAATATTGTGTGAATTTCGTTTAAATCTGATGGCTGAATCGAAAGTTATAAGCCAAAAAGCTGCTTTTTTTCTCAGTGATTTTTCAAGATAGCACCACTGCCACAGAGTTGCCCGCATTTCAAAATCACTTCTATCAGACCTGGTCTTAGTTAATACCAACATGTCCTGTGAATTTCATAATGATCGAATAATCAGGTCGTCAGTTCTCATGAACAGAACTTTCGAGTGCTGAAAATAGAGGTATTTTAGTGATGGGTTGCCGTTCTCGTGCAAATCGGAATTTTAAAAATTTCTGCTTGACATGATGCACAAACGTTAAGATTTATCAATGATTTGAATTTTTTGTCAAAAATACAAAAATTTTTCAGGAGGTTCAATGATTTGAAGGATTTTTCTTCAAGAGCTTCTCGCAGCTACAGGGTTACCCGGACGACCTTGGAAATCCATGTGTATTAAACTTAAGTCAAAATCAATACGCTCTGCTAATTTCACGATGATCCAATGTTTTTGTCAGAAGTAATGAAAAATCAAAATTTGAAAAAAAATCCTTGCCTACTTTTAGGCACGCTGCACCCACACACTGCTCAAAATTACCAATTTTTGGTCATATGCAAGCTTAAAACATAAAATGTTTTCATTCTCAATACTTTTTTTTTTTTTTCACGCTGCTTGGAAATATAGGAGTACCTCAAAATTCACTAAAACGCTCGCCGCCGCCAAAAGGTTTCAGACATCTGAGTTTTAGCAAGTTGTGGACCTACCTACTAAACACATCTACCTTCTCCGAAAATTTCAGCTCAATCGGAAATGCCACTCCAGAGATTATCTCCCTTAATCATGTTGATGATATATATATATATATATATATATATATATATATATATATATATATATATATATATATATATATATATATATATGTATATATATAAATATATATATGTATGTATATATATATATATATATATATATATATATATATATTTATATATATACATAATATATATATATATATATATATATATATATATATATATATATATATATATATATATATATATATATATATATATATATATATATATATATATATATATATATATGTATATGTATATATATGTATATATATATATATATATATATATATATATATATATATATATATATATATATATATATATATATATATATATATATATATATATATATATATATATTTTTATTTTATTTTATTTTATTAATTCACCAAACAAGGTACAAAATCTTATATAAAATAACAAAATAAAAATAAAATGGAAAAGTAAAGTGAAGTAAAAAGTAAAAACAAACAAGTTAAATAAGTAACAAACAAATGAAAAAAGTAACAAAAAGATTAATAAATAACAATCAATAAATAAAAACATTGACATATAGCTATGGCTTAAGGTTTAGGGGTATGGATGGCATGCAAAAGAGAGGATTTGAAGGATGATTTGGAAATCGTAGGGGAATATAAGTGACTTATGCTGTTGAATATTCTGCAGCATCTATTTATAGGCTCATTTGCTGCATATGTCGTCGAATGTGAATATTCTTTTAGGAAACGATTGGACCTGGTGTTCCTCACAGGGATATTTATCGAAATTTTACTATTCAGGAATTCTACATTAATAGTGCCTCTAATGACGTCGAATGTGAAGCAGGCCGATATCATTATTCTTCTGGAGGCTAGTGTCGATAGGTTTAAATGACCCAGTCGAAACTCATAAGGGGGTAAGCTATTAAAATCATAAGGGTTGTACAGTTCTCTCAAGGCGAAAAGTAGAAATTGTTTTTGTATTGACTCGAGTCTGTCACTGTAGGTTTCAAAAGCGGGATTCCAGCTAATGCAAGCGTATTCGAGAATAGGACGTACAAGTGAAGTGTATAAGGATCTTGTGACCCACAGACTACGGAATTCTTTGGCACGTCTTTTGATGAAACCTAGCTGTTTGTTCGCACGAGAAAGCATTTTATCAAAGTGTAAGGTGAAGCGGAGTTTTTCATCTAAGATAACACCGAGGTCAGCAATGTTATCAACTCGGGTTAGCATATTATTGCCGAGAAAGTACGTATTGTGTGTGACCGTGCATTTCCTGGAAAAACTAATAACTTGGCATTTGCTGATATTGAGAGAGAGCTTATTTATATTGCACCACTGATCAAGTGAATTAAGCTTGGATTGGAGAAAGGGGGCATCCGATTTCGATTCAATAGTCTGATAAAGTTTGAGATCGTCTGCATAGAGTAAATGAGGTATGCCTGCTAGGACGTCAGATAAGTCAGAAATAAATATATTAAAAAGAAGTGGGCCAAGATGGCTACCTTGGGGTACACCAGAGGTAGCACTAACGTTTTTCGATAAAAATCCTTGAAATTTTACACATTGTGTGCGATCGCGAAGGTAGGAGGTCAGCCAGCTGAGTAAAGACCCGGCAATACCAAATTTCTGAAGCTTTAGAATCAAGGTAGAATGGTCAACTCTGTCAAACGCCTTACTGAAGTCAGTGTAGACTGCGTCAATTTGGTATCCTTTTTCCATTTTGCATAGAACGTCAGAGATTAGAATTGTCAAATTCGTGGTAGTTGAGCGACCTTTTCTAAAGCCATGTTGTTGCTCGTTCAAACGGGAATCAACAAGCGGAGAAAGTTTATCGTATACCACCTTTTCGAAAAGTTTCGGAATCGAAGACAAAATGGCAATGCCCCTATAATTTCGGATACAGCGTCGATCACCATTTTTGAATATGGGTGTGACATACGAAAGCTTCCAACAGAATGGGAAAATTCCCGACGAAAGTGATCTGTTAAAGAAAATATGCAAGGGATCTATAAGCTGCTCTACACACTTGCGCAAGAAGATCGGAGGAAGAAAATCGGGCCCAGGGCCTTTGTTGCAGTCGAGATCCAAAATAGCTTTACGTATTTCATCACGGGAAATTTCTAAATGGTTCACAAAAGCTGTTGAAGCTGAGTCAGCGGAAGAAAGGTGTGAGTTTGATGGGTCTGGTGCATTGAAAATTTCTTGGAAACTATCAGCAAATAGGTCACATATCTCTTTAGGAGAGGAAGACGTTATATTATTAAGAAACATGGACGATGGATAGCCAGTAGTTTTTCGCTTCACATTAACAAAATCAAAGAATTTTTTCGGGTCGCGGACTATATTTTCGCCGGTTGTTCTAATGTAAGTGTCATAAGCCTCATGAGACTTTGCTAAAAATTGCTTAGCAACTTCATTATATTCTTCCTGAATAGCAGGAATAACATCGGTATTTTCTTTAATAAGCTTATAAAGTTTGTTCCTACGATTTCGCATATGCCTAAGGTCCCTATCAAGCCATGGCTCAGACAATTTATTCTTTTTTTTATCTTTGGAACATATCTTTCAACGGCGTCAAATATTTTGTTGTAAAAAGAGGAAATGGCTGTCTCGAGATCTTGTGTTGAAAGAGTAGTCGACCAATCAGTAGTATCAAGAACATGTTTAATGCTTTCATAATCAGCATTACGGAAGTCAAATACAATTGAGTTATTGAAAGTTTTCAAGCAAGTGGAATCTGGAGTGGAAAGTTCGACTGACAGTGCTGTATGGTGTAAACTATTGCAAAAAAGATGCTCTGCGTCACTAGTCGGACTAACCACTACTTCGTCATAAGCATTTGTGAAAACAAGATCTAACCAATTACCATTTTGGTTAGGAGTTTGGGAAACCTGCTGCAAATCATTACCGTAAAAGGCACTCGCAAGATTGAAATCGTTGGTGTCTACAAGGTTTACGGGGAGAAGAATATTTTATATATATATAAAATATTCATATTTTATATATATATATATATATATATATATATATATATATATATATATATATATATATATATATATATATATATATATATATATATATATATAAAATATGAATTTTCGGCGAAGCGTTTTTTTAATACTACTTTTCTTCGAAAATTAGTAAAAACTAACGAAATATGTAAGTACATTCAAAGTCAATGTCTCCTTGTGACTAATAAGACATTCACATTGTTTCGTGGGTTAATGCCGTTGAGCCCTTCCAGTTGCAGTTAAATGTTTCAAAGATAGTCTCGCAAATAAACGAAATGGAGAACTACAATGTTATTTTGTCAAATATGGGTAAGACTACCTCACATGACTGCTAACTAAAAGAAGCAGCAACAGTGAAAAAGATATTTGTGCGGTTTTTACAATAATCATATTGCTCAAATTTGTTAAGAAAACATAGTCTCTGAATAATCTTGTCACTTTGGAATCTTGTGTTTGACTTGACCAAAAATTATGAGTAGAGGTGGGACGAGTCTTAATGATAACAAATCTCATGAACTGAAAAGGTTTCTGTTCAAAGTTTTAAAAAAACCCTAGCGCATCAGAACCGCTAGAAATACTAATGTTCGAAGAACAGTAGAGGATTTGTGCAGATTTTGAGTGTATTGTTATATATTGTTGTTATACTGTTCTTATTGTCTTATTTATTATATATTGTACGTATTGTCATATATATTGTTATATATTGTATATTCGCGATGTGA
>OZ022264.1:154223709-154258709 GCA_963978885.1 Nemotelus pantherinus | reverse complement strand
CTGTTCTTCGAACATTACTGTTTCTAGCGGTTCAGGTGCGCTAGAGTTTTTTGTTTAGAGCATTGACCATGCTACCAATTTAAGGAATCTTATTCTATAAATGATTGCTTAGTTTGTAATTTAAACAATTAAGTTTCTCAAAAGCAACATACATAAATGCTTTGTTCTGAAAATGTGACATCTAAACATGCCAACCAACCTAGGGTATTATTAATTTTTAATTTCAGACCATATAAATCATTTTAATCAAAAACGTACAGACTACTGTCTTTTAAAACTTATGAGTTCGTTATTTGTTTTCGAAACAAGATTCAATTTGAATATCTTAATGAAACGATTTCGGCTTACATGTTATTCCGTGGTGACCGCCAGTAAGAAGTCTTTTAGTATTAGTTTGTTCACATTGGATGAAATCCCAGGTGTTTGTTTTAATATTGCCATTAAGTCACGTTTTGGGGTACGTGGAAATTTCAATCGTTACACCTTCAAATGCTTCGCCTTTGATTTCAGCATAAATTGTCCCAGATTTACCGCCGTGTATGTATGAAGAATCAGGCTAGTGTTGTGAATATTAAAATGCAAACACACACAAATGTCATAACAAATTAAAAATATTCACTTTGTGATTTTAGCGCCATTTTAAGAAAGTGGTGAACTCTAAAATTAGATTTGACTTAGCGAAGACTCAAACAAGTACACTTAACGTTAAAAATAACACCGAAAACCAAATCCATACATTTTAGTACATATATTTTTCACTTACCAATTTAACGAAAATGTTACTATTTAAGATCGGACATGACACAATAAAGTTAGTCTGTCTTGGAACGCCAGCCTTGTTCGGCGACCATGCAGACTGATCAATTGAAAATAAAACTTTAGTTTTATTTAAATCAAAGGCACTAGTGTTTGTAGTTTTGCTACGCGGCGACCAATTTCGCCACGCAAAACTTACAAACATAGTGACCCACATTGTAAAAGCCATTTATAATATTAAAAGGCATTTTATAATACCACATGGCGATCCTGTAATAAACGATCCTGCGAACGATAAATTTTGGAACTATACATTATAAGTTACGAATAACTCAGGAAAATATATCTGAACCATTGGAGTCCGACAACACTAGGCGCCGTCTATAGTAGTAAAACGATTTTACCGATAGATGTCTAATAACCCACATTTCTGTGAGTCACGGCTCTACATTTTTCGAGCGCCTGCTGAATTGGAGCATAACAAAATTTTGCAATTGGATACTTGCAAATTATGGGAAAGACGATTCTACAGCCTACATTCCAGTGAATCGGAGTCCTGCACTTTTCAAGCGCACCAACTCAAGAACCTTGAGCCTGACAGCATTTCGCAATTCAACAAGAACATCGGCATATTTTCTGAAAATTTCGAGCGGTGCAGATTTCGAGTACGGGAAAAACAACGAATCTTGGACGACTACAGAAATTATACATACGAACAATAAAAAATTGAATTTAAATTAAAGTAAAAATATAATAAAACCTTCAAATCAAGCAATATTGCATTGCAAATAATATAGAAAATAAAAATTATCATGGGGACAATGTATAAAAACAAAATTTTGCAAAAATAATAAAAAGCAGAGCGAAAGACTCGAAAATAACATGGATTTCAAGAACATGAAAGTATAAAATTAAGTAAGTCAAGTTCAAATATGTAAATTTATTGCAAAAACAAGCAAATGTAAACAAATTCAAATGCAAACCAATTCAGTTAAACTTGCAAAAGTTACTATCAAAGCTGAAATATTTTTTTGAATGAAACAGAATTTAAGAATAAAATAAAATATTTTTAAGTAAAAGAAAGGCAAATTAAAAATAATCCGAATGATTTGTAATCAATTACAGTAGAACAACGAAAAAATGTCCATGGTCTGTGGTATGAAGAACAAGTAAGTGAGGAGGTAAAATAAAAAACATAGTCGCATTTAAAGAGAAAATATATTTCTAATCAAAATATGAAACAAACGAGCTATTTTATTTTGAAAATTTAGAAGATTGAAAAGATACCAAAATGAGTAACTTTGATATTGAGTTAGCATTAGAGTGCATACCAATTTTCACTGGCAATTCTAATGAACTTGAAGCATTTTTAACTATAGTTAATTTAATAAATGAGAACCTTAATGAAGACGGAAAGAACAAATTACTGAAATTTACTAAAAATGTAAAATTAGGAACAGTTGTTAAAACACAACTTTTGTCGTTGGATATAAATAACTACGTGGAACTAGAAAAAGCTCTGATAAATAGATATAAAATAAAGAAAAGCCAACAACAAATTCATACACAGCTATCCCAATTACGCCAGCGCGGAACAGTTGAGAAATATGGCGATACACTATCCGAACTCATTAACGAATTAAATGAGATTCAAATTAGTAGCTTGGGTCAGAATCCGTCTCAAGCGGAGAAAATTGCAATACAGAAGTCAAACGACTCATATGCACTAACTGTTTTTAAGAATGCGTTAAGCGAAACCCTCAAACCTACTATTTTTGCTGCACAGCCAAAAACGTTCATAGAAGCGATTCAGATAGCAACTGAATTAGAATCAAGCATAAATATAACAGAAAATATTATGCAAGTAAATAGAAGAAACAGTATACATCAAGAATTGAATTATAATTATAGAAACTGCCCAAGCAATAACAACAATCAAAGAAACTGCTATAGCACATATAGGAACCATAATAATTATAGTCAAAACCAAAGTAATAATTATAGAAATCATAACAGAAATAATGGAAACAACAATTATTCCAGAAACAATATAGGAAACCAAAACAATAATTATAGAAATTATTATAGAAACAACAATAATACTGAAAGAATTGGGAAAAATACTAGAAACCAGAGAAATGGAAATACTTATAACGAAATCGCGCCTGAAACTCATATAAACTATCCAATAATTCCAGAACAGAGCGTAAAACACATCGAAGTATTAAATACAAATAAAGAAGATGAATTGTTCGATAGTACTAAGACTGAAAGTGAATCATTAAATGAATATCAATCGATTGAAGTCGAAAGCCCAACAAACGGAATATTCAAGCATAAAGAGATAAGTAAGGATGCAGTACAAAGCATTGACATGAATCACCTGAATTCAGAACCATTAAAATATATGAAACGAACACGGAAAAATGATACAAATGACAAAAAAGTTTTGCTATGTACAAGACAAATAATCAAAAACCAAGAAAATATTGGGCAGAACAAAACTAAAAACAAATCCGAAAAAGCGCAAAAACCAAATCACAATATAAAGCATAATAAAGCTGATTTATGTAATAGCAAATCTACGATTGATGCAAAAAGATGGATAAAATTAAAATACGATATAAAGTTCAAAGAAGCCTTCCATTGCAACAGCGACTCGAACGTTGATTCAAAAAATTTGATGAAACTAAAATCCGATATAAAGAATATTCGAAGAATGATAATCAAAAATAATAAAATTACAGTTAGATGCAGTGATAATCTATCAAAATTAGTTTTGCCATTGGAGAAGCTGACATCACAAATAACTGAAAAGAAGATATTAAATGTGCGCCGAAACAAGAGCCATAAAATTCCTAACACATCCAATATAGTGAAGTTCAAAAATATAATCAATAAAATGCAACAACACACTCAAATACAAAATGAACCGATGAAAATAATCATCTACAAAACACCTAAGAGAATAGTTGAAAGCATAATTCAATTTAATTACATTAATGAGCTACAAATCAAACTAAAAAACAGTATTAGTTTAATACAAAATATAAAAGAAAACAAAGCGAAGATTCAAACAAGATCAAAAACTGAAATAGACTTTTGAGCTTTAAAGTAAAGCATTTATTCTTTTCCGTAACATTTCGAACATACTTTTCGAAACCAAAATATATTCAATCAAATATAAAAATAAACTCGTTGAATTTTACATAAATTTTAGTTAAAAACACAAAAAAACAGAAAAAAGAATACCACAAACCATACAAAATTTGAAGAAACAAATGTTGTTAACTCACTTATACTAGTAAACAGAAAATGCAAAAGAAAAATCACAATAATTGATTAATGCCAAATGCATCACATATATGAAAATATTCTACAGCAAAAAAATACACAAAAAAAAACATATTTACATATAAGTATTGTAATTTTATTGTTATTCGATACGAAATTGATGCAAAACTTCATACATGCATACACAAATTTACATTACTACAAAATCAATGAATTACTATTTTAGCTTTTAGAAGAAAACCACGCTTATTTCATAAGTCAAATCACGAAACAATTATGAATTAAATATTCGAAACTATTATACCTATTTAGGTACAAAAAAAACCTTAATGAACAAAATTGTAATCGAAATTGTAAAAGTATGGATGAATCAGTGTTCAAAAAATTTCCTTTCTACAGAAATGAAATTTTTTTTCCCAAAGGAAGAGGGTGTTGTGAATATTAAAATGCAAACACACACAAATGTCATAACAAATTAAAAATATTCACTTTGTGATTTTAGCGCCATTTTAAGAAAGTGGTGAACTCTAAAATTAGATTTGACTTAGCGAAGACTCAAACAAGTACACTTAACGTTAAAAATAACACCGAAAACCAAATCCATACATTTTAGTACATATATTTTTCACTTACCAATTTAACGAAAATGTTACTATTTAAGATCGGACATGACACAATAAAGTTAGTCTGTCTTGGAACGCCAGCCTTGTTCGGCGACCATGCAGACTGATCAATTGAAAATAAAACTTTAGTTTTATTTAAATCAAAGGCACTAGTGTTTGTAGTTTTGCTACGCGGCGACCAATTTCGCCACGCAAAACTTACAAACATAGTGACCCACATTGTAAAAGCCATTTATAATATTAAAAGGCATTTTATAATACCACACTAGCTACAGGTGCGAGGGAGCAAACCTGACCGCCATTCTGCATCTTCGTTGTAGGAGCCAATGAAAAGTTAGCATGGATGCACCATTCTGCATCTTCGATGTAGGAGCTTGTTTGCTTGGGTGTGTTTTTGTGTTTATTTTTTGCGCCGCCAAAGAGGACAGGTTCTTAATACAAAAATCGAGTTTTTGTAGACAAACATTTTTCGTTTAAGGCGTTTGTTGGGTTGACAGGTTTTTGGTGTAGCAGTTTGGTTGCTGGTAGTTGTGACCTTGATATCTGATGCATTGGATATTGGTGTTTTGAGCGTTGGCCTCATGATCTTAGAACTCGTAGTATTGGTGGTTGTTTCCGTGTTCTTTGGTTTTTTGGATGCCCCGTTGCTTAATGCGATTGTTTGACCTTCTAAAAACTGCATAATATAAACTTGGGAGAAATGCTGATCAGGTTCGCTTCATAGTAAACAAAAAAACTTGTCACGTAGTACTACTACGATGAATTTAGTTTGCATAATTTTTGAAATCGATATAAATGAGTAATGAATGAACTTGCGTGCTGAACCAGTTTAGTCATTTATAAAACAGATAACAGATAACAGACATGAAGATATTTATATCTTCGATGAATGTTTGAATACATTTGAATTGATTACGGAGCAATAACAATGCATTCATGAAAGCGAAAGTGGAATGTAAACAAACTGAAAAAAACTCTAGCGCACCTGAACCGCTAGAAACACTAATGTTCGAAGAACAGTAGAAGAATCGTGCAGGTTTTGAGTGCATATTCCACCACATGTGCTGCTTATTACGGCCAAACTGTTTCAAATGCCACGTTTTACTTTCGTCTTAAGAATGCATTATAACTCATATGGTGGAAGGTTTCAGATATTACCACTGGCATGAATTTCAACGTTTATGAGAGCAAAACACGGGTTAATTATATTCGCTATCAGTTGCTTATTTCACATAATTTTGAAAGCAGCATTTAATATAACATCAATGAAGAAAATGCTCAGTGCCTGCAGCACTGTACCTGAAGTTGGTGTTTGGGGCTGCGATCCGAAAAATTTGCAGAACTTTGCGAATTGTAACATCGGTTATTTATTTTCATTGTAAATGTTTCCGGTATGTATACTAACTGTAAGCATTTATTGATACAAAAGTAGCACAACCGACTCGTGCTGGCAACCTTTCGCCAGTATCAAATGCTCCTACAAGCCAAGAATATATCAAATCTGCTTCACGTTGTTTAATTACATTCGAAGTTATAGGAGTATAAAGAAATTTAGGGTTACCTGCAGCGACTTTTTTCAAATGATCGAAAGCTTAATATTTGCCGTGAAAATTCTACGATAAAACCGCTTCATAAAGATATTGCAATTAAACGCAAAACCAACAATAGCTGGCAGCTCTATCGTGGCTTTTCAATCAAATTTGGCCTGAATAATGTTTATGACAGGTTTCATTAATTGTATGAAATTCGTATTGATTTCATGACTGCACTGGAAGTTATAGTGCAAAAGGTTTTATTTTCCTGAGCGAATTTTCAAAAACAAAGACACAAAAATTACCATAGCTGGCAGCACCAATCAAATTTTTCAACCAAATTTCCACCAAACAGAGATTAGAGTTAGGTTTAGCTACTGTGTCAATTTCATGAAAATCTGGTAAATTATTCACATTTCATAGGGCAAAAAGCAGTTTATTTTCTTTGTAATTTTTCAAGATGGCACCATTGGCACAGACTTGCCCACAATTCAAAATCGCTTCTATCAAATCTGGTCTTACTTAAGTCCAATGCATTCTGTAAATTTCAATGGTATCTGATTATTGGTTCGTGAGTTTCCGTGAACAGAAGTTTTTGATGCTCAAAATATAGTTTAACTGGGAGAGGGTTACCAGTCGTGCCCGTTATACCATATCTTTTTTTTTTTTTGTTTATGTTAACAAAGTACAAGATTTACATATGAATGGCTTTATTTTGAAGAAACGGCATTTTTTCAAGAGAAACGATGATTTGAAGGTTTTCACTTTGAGTGCCTGCCCTAGCTACAGGGTTGCCAGCACGCTCATTAAAAGCTACAGAAATCTACAACTAAACAATACCAATATGTCTTGAAAATTTCGTAATGATTGAATAGCTCTGTCAAAAGTTATCGAAATTTAAAAATTTTCAAATTTTCCCGTCCTCTTTTTAGGCACCCAGCGCACACATAGGGTTAAAAAATTCCAAAGCATTATCCGATTCATATGTAAAACACGTTAGAAATTTATTTCGTTAACTTTATTTTTGCGAAAATCATTTGTGCACGAAATAATAGGTATATTAAAAATATCACTTAAATGGCCGCCGGCGCCAAAAGGTTAACAATAACTGACATTTAAAGAGACGTGGACCTATTCTGCATATACACCAATGTATCCTGAAAGTTTCAGCTCAATCGGATGGCGCGTTCCCGAGATTATCTCACTGAAATTTTTTGATGATATATATATATATATATATATATATATATATATATATATATATATATATATATATATATATATATATATATATATATATATATATATATATATATATATATATATATATATATATATATATATATATATATATATATATATATATATATATATATATATATATATATGGAAATATGAATTTTTGGCCGAATCGATTTTAATACTAATGTTCTTCGAACATTAGTAACAAGCTGAAATGTGGATAAGAATAGAATTTCAATTTCATTGAATTGGGGCGGCAATGTTAATGAACTCCGGTCTAATTTCGAAATGAAAAGCGGTTTGTATGTATAAGCAGACCAAGATATTTTTATTGTGATGTGAATATATTGATATTTTTTACATTTGATAATATTGATATTGTTATTTCTTACATTTAATTTTTGTTTTGCTCTTTAAAAAAGCAGATTAAGATGTTGAAATTGTGGTATGAAATAAAATTTTTATGCACGTTTTTATTTTTACATGGAAAAATAATTGTAAAGAGAAACAGCTTCACATATGACTCCTCCGAGAATTATTCCGAATCCAACACATTTTAATATGTTTAAAAGATAGTATTCTGTTTTTGAATAATTTTGTGATGTAATAAGTTTATTGTAGGGTCCGCAGACGTCTTTACCGTTGGCATAGAAACATTCTGGTGACAATCGTAGATGTTCACTATCGACAGGATCTGTTGGTGTATTTAAAGCACTCATTGTTAGGGAACAAAAGTAGCATTTGACGTGATCTTTAACATTGGTGTAGAAAAATCCACTTTGTGTAAGCTTCAGAGCCTTCCTTTCATCGATTTTTAACTTAGTAAAAGTTTTGAGGCGGTCGTATTCACGCTTTAAATCTAACATTTTCACTAAAATCTTCAGAGGTTACAGCACGTCTTTTATACTGATCCATGTATTGTGCTGAGATGGAAAGCCAAGCCATTTTACAAAAACTTCATTCCCCTTTCTTCTTATAATTTTCTCAACAAGATATGTGTCGAGGTGTTTTGCTGAAGCTAACTCTGGCTCATAGAACCCTCCTTGAATTTAATTTCCTTGATAGTCGTCAAGTGAATATGTTTGTGGTTGTGTTTTCTTTACTTCTTTTATCGTAAATATTTCTGTAGACCAGTTTGGGGTGTAGCCTTTTTCAAATATGTATTTATGCTTACTTATACGTACATGATCTCCAGCTTTAAATTTGGGTTTTGATGTTACTTTAGCTTTTCTGTATAAGTTTGAAAGTAAATTCACCTCATTTGTGGTGTTGACATCTATTGGACGCATCTTAATAACCCGATGTTTTGTCCGATTGTAACGGTCAATTAATTTTTGGAGTAAACTAACCCAATGATAATTTCCATTCACGCTGAATTCTTTCCACATTATCCCTTTTAGAGTTCGATTGAAGCGCTCAGCAATCGATGCTTTCAAAGCACTAAATGTTGAATAGTGGTTAATTTCATACTTTTTCATAATATGTTGAAATCTTTTATTGAAAAATTCCTTTCCGTCATCTGTTTGTAGATTTCTGGGATTACGTCTTTGTTCGAGAATTGTTTCCATTGCCTGCGTCACTTCATTAGCGCTTTTATTTTTGACTGGTAATGCCCAAGCGTACTTGGAAAAAGTGTCAATTATTGTAAGAAGAAATTTGTAGCCTCGATTCTCTGCTGAGTATGCACTCATATCAACCAAATCCGCCTGCCATAAATCATCAATACCTCTGATAGTGATCCGACGTCGTTTAAAATTTTTACGAGCAAGTCTGTGTAACTCGTTGACATTTCGCCTTCTTCTCATAACGATTAAATGTATAAATATAGGTCGTTTACTTCTTTTTATGTTAAAATCTGTGGAAATTAGCAAAAATGGCGCACTTTATTCACCCCTTCACAATGATGGTTGCCGGTCCATCTGGATGTGGCAAGACGAGTTTTGTAGAGACACTTCTTAGAAATGACACTATGATACAGCCTCGGGTGAAGAAGGTTATTTGGTGTAATGCTGAAACTCAAGCTGTTCCAACAAAAGTAGGTTTTAAAAATATCGAATACTTAAGTACGATTCCAGAAGAGTTTGTGAATAATGCGAATGAGCCAATACTTATAGTTTTGGACGATATGATGTTAAACGCATTTTCAAGGCAAGTTTGTGAACTTTTTACCAAAGGATCACATCAAAGGAATTTTTCGGTTATATAAGTAACACAAAATGTATTTCATCAGGGCAAATTTTGCCGTGACATATCATTGAACTGTAAATATCTGGTATGCTTTAAGAATCCACGTAATAAAAGTCAATTTCATCATCTTGCTAAACAAATTTACCCTGAAAATAGCAAGGAGCTTGTGAGAATATATAAAGAAATCACTCAGGTGCCCCACAGCTATTTATTAATAGACCTGACTCAGAATACGAATGATAACACATCGTTCAATAAGTCCCGAGACTAACCCAGAGATGGTGCTAGTAGTACCAAACTGATCACGTTTCCATAGAGTGCCAACCTTTACATGAAACGTGTAAAAATTTCATGTCGGTCGGATCACAAACAGCAGAGTTATCGAGGTTAGAGTAAAGTCACTTTGTAATTTGTTTGAAAAATGGAAAAAAGCGAGTTTCGCGTGTTGATAAAACATTGTTTTTTAATGGGTAAAAACACCGTAGAAGCCCAGCAATGGCTTGAAAAACATTACCCGGACTCCTCTCCATCGAAATCAACGATTTGTTGTTGGTATGCTGAGTTTAAACGTGGTCGTACGGACACAAACGATGCGGAACGTTCGGGTAGGCCATTGGAAGCCGTTACACAGGAAAATGTGAGTGAAGTGTTAAAAATTGTAATGAAAAATCGCAAAGTGAATCGTGAGATTGCAGAAATGACACAGATATCATCTGGAAGCGTATTTACAATCCTTCATGAAAAATTGAGCATGAAAAAGATTTTTTCCAAGTGGGTGCCGCGATTGCTTTCTGTGGAACAAAAACAGCAACGAGTCGACGATTCAGAGAGCTGTTTATCGCTATTCGCTCGCAATAAAAAGGATTTCCTGCGTCGATACGTGACCATGGATGAAACATGGATATATCGTTTTACTCCGGAGTCGAATCGGCAATCATCTGAGTGGCGCATGGCTGGCGAAAGCCGCCCAAAGCGTCCAAAAACGCGCAGTCTGCTGGCAAAGTCATGGCGTCTGTTTTTTGGGATACACATGGCGTGATTTTCATTGACTACCTGGAAAAAGGTTAATCGATCAACAGTGATTATTATATTGACTTGTTGGTACGTTTGAAGGAGAAGATCGCAGCAAAACGACCGCACATAAAGAAGAAAAAAATCCTTTTTCACCAAGACAATGCACCATGCCACAAGTCCATGAAAACAATGGCAAAACTGAACGAACTGGGCTTTGATTTGCTTCCTCACCCCCTGTATTCGCCAGATTTGGCCCCCAGCGACTACTGGCTCTTTGCTGATCTCAAAAAAATGCTCCAAGGAAAAAAATTTGCCTCGAATGAGGAGGTCCTTGCCGAAACTGAAGCCTATTTTGAAGCAAAGGATAAATCCTTCTATAAACATGGTATAGAAATGTTGGAAAGGCGTTGGAAAGATTGTATCACTCTAAAAGCAGATTATATTGATGATTAAAAATGATTTTTGAAAAAAAAATGTTGTTTTCGTTGTTAGTCTCGGGACTTATTGAACGATGTGTTATATAACGTTTCCGTACTGATTTATTTAACAAAAACTGTGTAAGGTGCTATTGCTCAAAGGATAGTTTAAAGCAGGAGAATGGTGTCACGAATGAAGCGATTAAAGGACAACAAGCATATGTTATACGTGCTTAGTCATGCTCGACCGGGTTTGACAAACGCTATACTTAAGAATGCCGACACAGAGGTAATTAAAACACTTTGTGAAATCACCTTGAATACGCTGAATGGAAATCACAGACCTCGTGGAAAGTTATTTAACCGTCTCTGTAAATATAAAAGGTGTATGCGTAAGCTTGTCGATGCTAAACGGTCAGTTTCGAGACAACGTAAAGTATTAATTCAACAAGGCGGATTTTTACCCATACTGCTGGGAAGTGTACTTTCAGGGGTGATTGGTTCACTAATCAAGAAATATGTATAGGAACAGTAATCTGAATAAAATGCTACTTCTGTCTCCTGAAGTATATGCAAATTTGAAAGACACAAATGAAAGTTCTAATAACCAGAGCTTGTTCGATAAGGCAATGAATAAGATATTGAAAAGAGAAAAATTCAGCGATAAAGACAAATGGTATCATTATCGAAACGAACTTATAAAATTTTTAAACACCCGTCGTAGAAGTTAAGGATTTCTAGAAAGAAAAACTCAATTGCCTTCATCGAGTGTGCATGTACGCAAGCAACAGAAAAGCTTGCGAGACAATGCGACACAAACTAAATATGTTTTTAGAGATGAGAAACCTACACAAACTACACCTGTACGAGTGGAAAAATTGTTTGAATCATTAGATGAAATCACACCTCCAAGGAGTGTTTTATCGGCTGCAGATAAACGGCGTCTATCGGCAAGTGGAATAGCCAAAAGTTTCAAGTTACCATCGAAATTTAGGAAAACTTCAACTGACAAAGATTATAGGATAATAACTGGTGATGACGGAATAACACAATACACAGTACCTGCTGATATGAGTCCTGATGAAGTAGAAGACGTTCTAGGTGAGATAAACAATCTTGATGATGAGGGTTTCAATGTCTTTAAAATGGAGAAAGAAGGTGAAGAAGATTCTGAAAGTATCGCGGATGTGGAAATGCAAAAGCTGCCTAGTTACTCTATATTAAGGCCCTCTCGGTTCGATCCTAATCAATACACGTCTGATCAACCCATCAGAAAACATCCTGTTCGACAGAGTGAGAGACTAAAAGAAAAAAAACTCTAGCGCACCTGAACCGCTAGAAAACTAATTTTCGAAGAAATTGTCTTTGAGTGACAAAAAACTGTGGAAAGACGTAATACACTTTTTTGTAGAATCATATCAACCATTCCTTATCCAAAGCAACAAAACTAAACTATAACACAAATGATGAAAATGTTCAGTGCTAGCAACACTTTCCCAACGAAGCAGCAATAAATTAACCATAACAAGCTCATACTCAAATCAACGTATCCTTTGAATTTCGTTCTCATCGCAGGATTTCATCGAAAGTTTCAGCAGTTAAACGTTGTTTGAGGCTGCCATCCGAAAAATGTTCAAAACTCGAAAAATTTAAAAATGGATTCCTTATTTTTATTGCAAATGCTTAGCATATGAGAACGTTGTTTGAAGCATCTGTTGGTGCAATATTTATGGAAATGGCTAATGCTGGTTAGCCTGTGTCAACACCATACCAAATCTGCTTCACGTTAAGTTAAACCCAACCAGTAAATTTCGTTTCGATTGAATCACTGCGCTGGAAGTTATACGGGTGAAAAGAATTTTAGGGTTACCACCCTCAAAACTTTTCAAGTTTTTAAAGCGTTAATATTTGTTGCTAATTTTCATTGCAGGATCATTTCCATTTGCAAATCTAATGACAGAATCGCTCAGTAAAGAAATTCCAAAAAATTACAAAAATTGTCATAGCTGGCAGCCCTTTCATGATTTTGGTACGAAATTTCTATGACATTTGGTCCACATTAAAGTCAATTTACTGCGTGAACTTCGTTCTGATTTCTACACTGGACCGGAAGTTATAGGGAAAAAAGCTTTATTTTGCTGAGCAAATTTGCAAGATTTATGAGACAAAAATCACCATAGCTGGCAATTCTATTCTAATTTTTCAGCCAAATTTTCATCAAATGTTACATAGAGTAATATCCAAGTATTGTATGAATCTTGTCAAAATCTGATGGCTGAATCGGAAGTTATAGGCCAAAAACCAGTTTTTTTTCTCAGTGATTTTTCAAGATGGTACCACTGGCACAGGGTTGCCCACATTTCAAAATCACTTCTATCAGACCTGGTCCTAGCTAATACCAACATGTCCTGTAAATTTCACTACGATCGAATAATCCGGTCGTCAGTTCTCGTGAACAGAACTTTCGAGTGCTGAAAATAGAGGTAATTTGGTGATGGGTTGCCGTTCTTGTGCAAATCGGAATTTTGAAAATTTTTATTTGACATGATGGACGAAGGTTAAAATTTATCAGTGATTTGATTTTTTTGTCAAAAATCAAAAATTTTCCAGGAAGGTCAATGATTTGAAGGTTTTTTTTTCAGGAGCCTGCCGTAGCTACAGGGTTACCCACACTATCTCGAAAATCCACGTGTGCTAAATCTTAGTCAACATTAACACGCTCTGCAAATTTCACGATGATCCATTGTTTTTCTTAGAAGTAATGACAAATCAAAATTTGAAAAAAAATCCTTGCCTACTTTTAGGCACCCTGCACCCACACACGGCTCACAATTTCCAATTTTTTATCATAAACGAGCTAAGAACATAATTAGTTTTCATTCCCAATACTTTTCTTTAATAAAAATTTACACTGCTTGGAAATATAGGAGTACCTCAAAATTCACTAAAACGCTCGCCGCCGCCAAAAGGTTTAAGATATCTGAATTTGAGAAAGTCGTGGACCTACCTACTATATACATCTACGTTCTCCGAAAATTTCAGCTCAATCGGATCGGCCAATCCTGAGATTATCTCCCTTAATCATTTTGCTGATATATATATATATATATATATAAAGAAATATGAATTTTCGGCGAAACGAGTTTAATACTATTGTTCTTCGAACATTAGTAAAAACTCTAGCGCACCTGAACCGCTAGAAACACTAATGTTCGAAGAACAGTAGAAGAATCGTGCAGGTTTTGAATGCATATTCCACTACATGTGCTGCTTATTACGGCCAAACTGTTTCAAATGCCACGTTTTACTTTGGTCTCAAGAATGCATTATAACTCACATGGTGGAAAGTTTCAGATATTACCACTGGCATGAATTTCAACGATTATGAGAGCAAAACACGGGTTAATTATATTCGTTATCAGTTGCTTATTTCACATAATTTTGAAAGCAGCATCTCATATAACATCAATGAAGAAAATGCTCAGTGCCTGCAGCACTGTAACTGAAGTTGGTGTTTGGGGCTGCGATCCGAAAAATTTGCAGACCTTTGGGTATGAATACTAACTGTATGTTTCCGGTATGAATACTAACTGTTAGCATTTATTGATACAAAAGTAGCACAACCGGCTCGTGCTGGCAACCTTCTGCCAGTATCAAAGCCACGAATATATCACATCTGCTTCAAGTTGTTATATTACATTCGAAGTTATAGGAGTATAAAGAAATTTAGGGTTACCTGCAGCGAGTTTTTTCAAATAATCGAAAAATTAATATTTGCTGTTTATTGTCACTACAATATCATAACCATTTGAAAATTCTACGATAAAACCGCTTAATAAAGATATTGCAAATAAACACAAAACCAACAATAGCTGGCAACCCTATAGTGGCTTTTCAACGAAATTTGAAATTCATGACTGCACTGCAAGTTATGGGGCAAACAGTTTTATTTTCCTGAGCGAATTTTCAAAACCAAAGACACAATAATTACCATAGCTGGCAGCACCAATCAAATTTTTCAACCAAATTTCCACCAAACAGAGATTAGAGTAAGGTTCAGCTACTGTGTCAATTTCATGAAAATCTGGTGACTTATTCACATTTCATAGGGCAAAAAGCAGTTTTTTTTCTTTGTAATTTTTCAAGATAGCACCACTGGCACAGACTTCCCCACAATTCAAAATTGCTTCTATCAAATCTGGTCCTATTTAAGTCCAATGCATTCTGTAAATTTCAGCTGTATCTGATTATTGGTTTGTGAGTTCCCGTGAACATAAGTTTTTGATGCTAAATATATAGGTTAACTGGAAGAAGGTAACCGTTCTTGTCCGACATTAAATTTTCAAAGTTTTACTTTGAACTTGTAGATAAAACATAAAATTTGTATACAGATTGGTTTTATTGTTAGCAACGGACATTTTTTTTTAATATTCGATGGTTTGAATGTTTTCACTTCCACATTTTTTTTTCAAATTTAAGACACCAAAATTACCATAGCTGGCAGCTCCAACCGAATTTTTCAACCAAATTTCTACCTACCATGGCTTAAAATAAGGTCCAGTTACTGTATGAATTGGCGGTCGGTCGCCAGCCGAATAGGGGGAAAAACATGTAGTAGACGCAAATTTACACGTGCCGCAACTGTTCGGTCTGGTGAAAGTGTGATCCATAACCTCCTCGCGGTGGCCGCCGGTAACAATCCCCCGGAAGGCAGGATTGGCTAATTGGATCAGGCTAGTCCCTTCTAAGTAAGGTTGGTGAGAGATCTCTCTCCCGTAAAAATTTTTGGTTCTGCCGCACGCCCGTACAGCAGCCAGCTGTATGGGCTGTGTAAACGGAGGCCTCGCCCGTAACCGGCAGAGGGGCGCCCTTGTTTTTCTCCGCAGGGGTGATACGGAGGCCTGGGGATAGGTCTGGGCTGGTGACTGAGGTGAAGGTTCACCTGCGGGGTTCTGAATCCAACACTTCACTTTGCCCGGTTCTGGAACCTGGCGAACCGCGGTCTACAGAGTAGCGAACTGTTAGACTAGGGGAGACACATTGGTTGCCTCGGCAGCAAGGAGCGCAGGTTCAGCGTACTGTGAAAGCCTACCGAACCCTCGGATGGTCGTGGGGGAGTCTGCCTCGCGATCCGAAGAGGGGGAAGGACGGTCGGAGCAATACGTTGTTCCTATGGGGGCGGGGTGTAGCGGGAGGCAAAATGCTGGCAATTGCCTCGGCTGTGGTCCGAGAACGCGAAACCCAAACCTGAAACATTGAATAAACAATATCTATGGATCCTACCAAAGACATAAATAAAAAAATCGAATTTCTCGCCAGTACTACTGGAGGGAAATCACCAGATAACGACCCCTTCAAAAGGAGTTCAAAGGTGACATGATCACCAACGTCGGGAAGCGAAACGGCTCAGGGTCAGACGATCGAAAGATTGCGGGCCCTGAAGCTAGATGGGGAACCCGCCGCGGGATCTACTGTGAGTCCGATGGACGTAGCGGTACCCGTCAGCAGAGCAGCTACTCAGCAGTCTGGCGGCGGGTCTGGAGATTCACTGGCCAGTACAACGGAAGCGGCGGTTGAGCCGGCTTCTAGCAGAGCTGTGACCAAGAACGGAGGCGGCAAGCTGAAAGGCTTGCAGGTCACCGGGAAGGAAGCGGCGGCTAAGCCACTCAGCAGAGCTGTAACCAAGACTGGAGGTGGTGCCTCCAAAGATCTGCAGTCTACTGTGAAGGTGGCGGCAGCTGATCCCACCAAAGGGAGGAAGCGGAATGCCCAACGCTTCAGAAGGAGAGAGGCAAAACGAGCGGCCAGTAGCACGGTGACACTGGAATCCAAAGGGAAACCCGAGGTTGCCCAAGTGAAACCTGCTGCAGCGGCTGCAAGTAAACGCCAACGCTCAGAGGAGTTAGCCTCGCCGAGAGGTAAATCGACGAAGAGGCCACGACAGGAGCCGGCAGTTCGTTCCTTTAGGGACGTAGCGGCCAGTCACCTTAAGCTGGCCGTCGTTGACAAGCAGAAACCCCTGGAATGGAGACTTGAAGATGACGTGGCCAAGGTGATTCTTAAACGGATCACCAAGGAACTCCTCAGTTTTGCCATGTCAACGGAAGAAGGGCCACCTCGCTTTGAAGGCTGTAACATTGTTCGCGGCCACATTGCGGTGACCTGTAGTGACGTCTTCTCGACGGAATGGCTTCGGTCTACCGTCCTGAAGATCTCTGCAGACCATCCAGGTTTGGACGTATTGGAGGAGACATCCGTGCCCAAGCTAATTACAGCGAAGGTGGCGGTGCCCCACTCGAACGCTTCGGAGGCTCTGTCTCTGCTAAAAAGACAGAACCCCGATCTGAAAGTTTCAGGCTGGAGGTTATTCCAGGCTGTTAAACTAACTAACCAATCTGCGGAGCCTGACTTAACTGGTGCAGCTAAGTTAGTGCTTGTGCTGGGTATCGATCGGGAGTCCGCGGATCAAGTACGGGCCAACAACGGGTTGATTCACTTCGGTCTGAAGAGGATCACCTTGAAAGTTGGAGCGGAGAAGGTGACTGAGGGTAGCCGAAGTGCGAGTGGTCCAAGCAAATCTGCACCACAGTAGAGGGGCGACGGCCAATCTGCTTCGGCATCTCAGTCGGGGGCACGCTGACATCGCACTGATACAGGAGCCGCTTCTGTACAAGAATGTGGCTTGTGGATTCGGCACCAGCCTCAGTGTGTTCCAGCTAAAAGGAAGGGACAAGACAAGGACTTGTATTGTCGCCAAAAAAGAGGTGAAAGCAATCTTGATTCCGCAGCTTTGTGATGGGGATACAACCACAGTGTGTGTGGAGTGGGGGATCGCTGGTAGCAGCACGAAGCGGTGTCTGTTGTCGGCGGTCTATCTAACATACGACATAGATCCCATCACGCCCGGACTGAGAAGATTGGCAGTAGCGGCTATGACAACGGATGCTGTTATCGGCTGTGACGCAAATGCTCACCACGAAATATGGGGAAGCACCAACATAAACGAGAGAGGTAGGAGTTTGCTAGAATTTCTAACGTCAACCAACCTCAACATCCTCAACATGGGTAACAAACCTACATTTATAACTAAGAACAGGGCTGAGGTAATTGATATTACCCTGGCAACTCCAAGCATAATGAAAAGTGTCCACAGCTGGCAGGTTTATAACCTGCCATCGCTCTCGGACCACCAGTGGCTATGCTGGAATATCGGTTGTTCTGTTATTTCACCTAAAAAAGTACGGAACCCGAGAACAGCACAATGGGAAGTTTACTCAAGGAAAACAAATAGACACCTCAGAGCACTAGACGATCTGGAACTGACGAGTCCAGGACGGCTTTACGAGCAGGTGAACCGATTAACGGGAATCTTAGTGTCAGATTTCAAAGACGTGTGTCCGGAAAAGCCCGTAAGGAAGAACGCTACCTTGTGGTGGAATGGCGAACTCACAGAGGCTAGAGGTCGCACACGAAGGGCGTTTAACACCGCAAGGCGTTCCGGAAACGTGGCTGACTGGGATCGTTACAAGCAAGAGCTGTCGCTTTTCAAAAAGAAGATTAGACAAGCCAAGCGCGACTCATGGAGGGAATTCTGTGAGAACATTGAAGGAGGTACAGAGGCTGCCAGAATCAGGAAGGTTCTAAGCGTAACCCCCGGCGTACCTACGCTTTTGCGAAGGAAAAACGGGGATTGGGTGGAGGACCCGAAAGAGTGCCTGGACTTGCTACTGGAAACTCACTTTCCAGAATCAGCCTGCGTGACACCGCGTAGTGACGTACTTCGTGGAACCCACCGGGCGTCTGAGCGGCTGATCAAGGAAGTAGTGGACGAGGTCAAGATTGAATGGGCTATTGGCACATTCCGACCTTACAAAGCTACAGGGATTGATGAGATATCACCTATCATGCTTCAAAAAGCAGATAAGGCCATCATTCCCATTCTGCAGCGTATTTTTACCGCATGCCTCCGCCTCGGGGTAGTACCCGAGCAATGGACAAAAGCTAGAGTGGTCTTCATTCCGAAACCTGGTAGGTTGAATCATCATTACGTGAAGGACTTTAGACCAATCAGCTTAACATCGTTTCTGCTCAAAACACTAGAGAGGCTTGTTGATCTGCACATCAAAAGCTCGATTGATGTCGCGAGAATCTGTGTTGATCAACACGCGTATCTAGCGGGCAGATCAGTAGATACGGCATTACACAAAGTTGTCCGTACAATAGAAAAATCCTTACGGCAGAAGGAATTCACGTTGGCAGCCTTCTTAGACATTGAGGGGGCCTTCAATAATGTCACTGTCGCGAGTATCATTGATGCCTTGGCTCGATATGGAGTGGATAAAACCCTGGCGACCTGGGCATCTGACTTGCTCAAGAGCAGGCGGATTGAGGCTACCTTTTTGGAGGCCAAAGCGGAAAGAACAGTCGGTACCGGAACACCACAAGGAGGGATTATATCTCCCCTTTTCTGGATCCTGACAGTCAACGAAATACTGGAGAAGTTAAGGGCCAGTGGCTTTGAGGTAGTGGCGTATGCCGATGACATTGTGGTACTTGTGAGGGGTGCGTTCCCACAAACTTTGTCGGACCTTATGCAATCGGCGCTGGACCATATTCAAATCTGGGCCAGAAAAGTCGGTCTTAGGGCAAACCCGACAAAAACCGAACTTATGCTCTTCACAAAGAAACACAGGGTACCGGCTATTGCCACGCCTAACCTCAACGGAATAACATTGGAGCTTGCTGATAGTGTTAAATATTTGGGCCTTATACTAGACAGGAAACTGAACTGGGGGGCTAACGTGAAGCACAGAATTGGTAAGGCCCGCGCAGCACTTTTCGCTTGCCGGTCCGCCTACTCCAATACCTGGGGTCTTAAACCTAGGGCGGCCTATTACATATTCACATGTGTAGTCAGGCCGATTTTGGTGTATGGAGCGGTCGTGTGGTGGAAAGCAGCGGAGAGAAAAACTAATATCAAGGAGCTAACAACACTGCAAAGATTAGTTTGCATATGTATTACGGGCGCTTTAAGAACCGCCCCAACGGCTGGGTTGGAAATGATTTTGGGACTCATGCCCCTAGATCGATTCATCTTTAGAAGCGCAAGCTTAGCGGCGATACGCGCTAAAAGTTCTGGCATGTGGAACGATTCAGATCAGTGGGGCCACAGCGGTATTCTTATAGAATGCCGCAAAAGATTTGGACTCGTTGCAGAAGACACGGACCACATGAGCAAAATAATACATCTTGGCAGGAATTTCTAGGTCAAGATACCCACAAGAACAGACTGGAAGAAAAAGGAAGCTACCACCGATAGGGGCGCCTGGATTTACACGGACGGGTCAAAGACGGACACAGGAGTTGGCTCGGGCGTGTTTTCTACGGATTTGAGCCTTAACCTGTGGTGTAGACTGTCGGACCATGCTACCGTCTTTCAGTCTGAATTACATGCTATACGCATGGCAGTTGAGTCCATTAGCGGAATATCAACCAGACCAATGACCGTTTGCGTCGACAGTAAAGCCATTCTCGCTCTTGCGTCTTACAGATGTTCTTCAAAAACTGTTAACGCTTGCAGAGTGGCTCTCAATGAAAAGGCAAGGCATATTCCTATCCGGATTATGTGGGTGCCAGGGCATAGTGGGGTCATAGGCAACGAAAAAGCTGATGAATTGGCGAGGAAAGGTTCAGGAGCTAGCAACTGCCCCTGCATCACTGTACCTTGGTCAATCGCGGACGCCACAAACAAACTTGATGCCGCCATATGGGCCAAACTAAAGTCCGAATGGGAAAACAGGCTGGACTGCAGGGTGGCCAGGACATTATGGCCATCACCTGATCCAAGCAAAAGCAGGAAACTGCTCAAGCTCAGCAGGAACTGCTTGAGAACCACGGTCGGCTTGCTCACAGGGCACTGCCTTACCGCATCTCATGCGAAGAAAATGGGACTGACATCCAGCAGTTTATGCAAGAGGTGCGAGATGGAAGAGGACACCATCGAGCATACTCTCTGCGATTGTCCGGCCCTCAATAATAAACGCCTCAAAATTTTTGGTGCATACCACTTTCAAGGGTTGGCAGAGGTGGCTGGTACCGTCACGCTGAGTCAGCTGATCCAGCTTACAGCGGTCACTTGGCAGCTCTAAAAAGCCAGCGGAGGGTGGCAAATGGGCCCAAACTGGTGGCCTAATGCAAGCCGCGTTTCCCGGCAGCCCTCTTTACTAACCTAACCTAACCTACTGTATGAATTTCGTCAAAATCGAACGATTCAATCAGAATTAATAGGGCTAAAAGCTTTTTTTAGTGATTTTTCAAGATGGCGCCACTGGCACAGAATCGCCAGCATTTCAAAATCACTTCTATCAGACTTGGTCCTATTCAAGACCAATACATTCTGCAAATTTCAATTAATTCTGCTCATCGGATCGTGAGTTTCCGTGAACAGAAATTTTTCATGCTAAAAATATAGGTAAATTGGGCAAGGGTTACCAGGCGTGCCCGTTAGACCATATCAAATTATTTTATTGTCTATGTAAACAAAGCACAAAATTTGCATATGAGTGGCTTTTTTTTTGAAAAAGCGGCATTTTTTCAAGAGCCGTAGCTACAGGGTTGCCAGCACGCTCTAGAAAAGCTACACAGATCTACAACTAAATAATACAAATATGTCCTGAAAATTTCGTAATGATTAAATAGCTTTTTCATAAGTTATCGCAATTTAAAAATTTCCAATTTTTCCCGTTCTCTTTTTAGGCACCCAGCGCACACATGGGGTTAAAAAAATTCCAAAACATTATCTGATTCACATGTAAAACACAATTCAAATTTATTTCGTCAACTTTTTTTTTTGCGAAAATTATATGTGTACGAAATAATAGGTATATTAAAAATATCACTTAAATGGCCGCCGGCGCCAAAAGGTTAAAAATAACTGACATTTAGTGAGACCTGGACCTATTCTGCATACACACCAATGTATCCTGAAAGTTTCAACTCAATCGAATGGCGCGTTCCCGAGATTATCTCACTGAAATTTTTTGATGATATACCTGTATATATATATATATATATATATATATATATATATATATATATATATATATATATATATATATATATATATATATATATATATATATATATATTTATATATATATATATATATATATATATATACAGTGGCGGCTCGTCATGGTGGGCAAGATGGGCCGGGCCCACCCTATAAAACACATAAATAATAATTTTAAATAGAAGTTTGATTCATCATATACATATAATTCTTATACATTTAACCTATGCGAATCAACTTTCGCGTTAAAAAACCAGTCTATGCATTTTATCATTTTATCATTATCAGCATTTTATCATTCATTCATAGTGTCATACAAACATTGAATGTCCATCGTGCAATGTATCAACATATGCTCATATATCTAACACAATTACTACAATTTGCTTTTTGCTTGCGAGCATAAACTATACAATACAATATATGCGTACATCTTGTACACATAAATATATGTTCAATCCCATAAACGACTCGATGGGCAGACGCATCACTGGCCCATTCACAAAACCTCTACATCATCTACATACATTATGCTACAAACATAAGTATGTATAAGCGAAGGTGTAAGTTCGCGTTTGTGCGTTTATCGATTTCTGTTCTTCTACCATCAATAAGTCTCGGTGGGCACAAACATCACTGGCCCACTATGCGTTGTTTTCAGTCCAAGCTGCGATCTATGAACAATCGCAGCCAAATTGATTGTATATTGGGCCGGCTCTTGATGTATGAAAAATTGACGCATGGAATCGCGTCCAAATCGATGTTGCATATTGGGCCAGCCCATCATGCGCTCACATGCGTAGGAAAGAAAAAAGCAAAATGTTGACAACGCAGAGAACGTAAATATACGCGACGTGAGGAAAACGATAATATAATATTAGCTTCAAGTTGCTTAGCTAGGCGCTGTTTTAATGAATTTTCAATGAAAGCAAGGAATTGGAGGAAGGCCGAAAGTACGTTCGATGATATGGGTTTCATGTTTGCTTTTGATTGCTGTTCATGTTCGATATGCACTTGAAGGAAAGAATAAAAAAAAATAACGGAATATTTATAAGAACGTTTTTGTAGTCAGTGCATGTGAATTGTAGTTAGCTACATGATTAGTGCTAATTTTATAAGTGAAAGTGTAATAATTTGAAATTTAGATTGATTTTCTTTTGCAAGTTGTGGATTTTATTTGCTTATTATATATTCTTGCAAAGTGATTAATTATAATGATGGCCGAGATTGATGAAGGTGGAATTCGTCAGGTAATGAGAAATAGCTCAGACATTGTTTTTTTCTTCTTCAAAATAAATTTTCAAACTTATCTTACGAAGATATATTAATAGCTCATAAATTAAAACCGTGCCCAGAAATGAAAAAAATGTTATTCAAAGATGGTAGTAAATATAGAAATTTTAAGGTTCAATGGTACGAGAAGTGCGAATGGCTTACGGGCAGCGAAATAACGTGTAAATTATATTGTTGGAATTGTTTGCTTTTTAATGATAAGTCGGTCACTTCGTGGAATTCAAGCGGTTATAATGATTTAAAGCATCTAGGTGAATCTGTTCTGCTTCAGGTGAATCTGTTCTAGGTGAATCTGCTTCTCTAAAAGCAAAACTTTTTGGGAAGCAAAATATTGAAACTTCCATCAATTCTGCTTACCGGGAAAGTATTATAAAACACAATAAAACCGTCACAACCAATAGATCAATGATATCCCGGCTAATAGACATGACAATTTATTTGGCAACGCAAGAGCAGGCATTCAGGGGTCACGATGAATCACAAAATTCTTCTAATCAAGGAAATTTTAAAGAGTTGGCACACTTATTAACTAAATACGACAGTAAATTTAAACTTTTCCTGGATGAGTCTTCTGTTTTCAGTGGTACTTCTAAAACAATTCAAAACGATCTCATCATTAGTATATGTACTGTATTAAAAAACTTTATATTTTCTGAGATTCATAAAGCTCCTTGTTATTCCTGGCAAATTGATGAGACCACTGACACCAAGTGTTTGTCCCAATTATCAGTGATTTTTCGGTACGTTACAGAACAAGGCATTTCAGTAGAGAGATTCATGGGTTTTTTTGATGTAAGTGAAGGGAAAAAAGCTGGAGATCTCTATAATTTACTAATTAAAACATTTGAGCATTTCGATATTGCCAACAAACTAGTGGGACAAACCTATGATGGTGCCTCTGTGATGTCGGGGGACTTGAATGGCTTGCAGAAAAAAATTAAAGACATTGCCCTTCAGGCATTATTTATACACTGCTACGCCCACAGATTGAATTTAGTTTTACAAGATGCTGCTTGCAAAATAAAAGAATGCCGTATTTTTTTCGCGAATTTGACTGGATTAGTAGCATTTTTTTCAAACTCTACGAAACGAACTAGTGTATTTGATAAAGTGTTTGGTAGGCGGCTACCTAATTGCAGTAATACACGATGGAACTTTAAGTCTCGAACAATTGAAATTCTTTCAAATAGTACAAATGAGTTGCTGGAAGTATTCGAAACATTTTTAGAAGATGAAGCTTTTGCCCAAGATAAAGAAACAATCAAAGAGTCTGTGGGTTTCATGCATATTTTGTCGGACTTCTCGTTTTTATTTTTGCTTAAAACTTTCAGCCTTATATATCAACAAACAGATGTTCTATTTAACATTTTACAATTACGCAGTTGAGATATTAATTATTGTAAAGAGCGAGTTAGTAACTTACTATTAACTTTGAAATCATATAGAGAAGACCACACATATTTTGAAAAAAGTTTTGACGATGTTTGTAATAATGTTGGGCAGCCGGTTAAAAGACGTAAAATGGATTATGATGGCATTTCAGATGCTAAAACTTATTTTAAAAGACTTTACGCGGAAATTTTAGATCTGATAACTACTCAAATTGAAACTAGATTTTCAGATATGAAAAAATTAGATTTTACCAACTTAATTAACAGTAATAATTTCAAATCATTTACGAAAGCTTTTCCCGAAAATCTACTAGACTCTCTTCTCGACAGCTATCCCAAAATGTTTGACAAAAGTAAGCTACGAAACGAACTATGTGTGTGGTACTCTGATCCTAATATATTTGGCACCACGCAAAATTTATCGAACGTTTTAATTTTTATAACTGATAATAAGTTACAAACGGAAGTATCGGAAATTTATAAATTGCTTAGTCTAGTTGCTTCACTTCCATCTTCTTCCACTTCAGTTGAACGAAGTTTCTCAGCTCTAAAGAGAATAAAAACCTTTTTACGGAGTTCAATTTGTCAGTCAAGGCTATCCGATTTAAGTACAATAGCAATTGAAAGGGATTTAATTAAAATGTTGCAAGAAGATGACAATTTCAAATTTCACGATAAAATAATTGATCACTTTGCTTCAAGTAAAAATAGACGGATCGAATTAATTTATAAGCATGTGTAGTTAATTATATAGTGCATGATAGCGTTTTAATCTTTATTTTTAAATGCGTTTGAAAAATGTTAAGTTTGTTGTAGCATATTTTGTATGTACATATGTATACTAAACCACTTGAAATAAATGTTTTAGTTTTTTATATATATTATTGGGATGCATTGAAATGCATGCGAATGATTTTATTATTATTTTTTTTTTTTTTTTGTGAGCAAAAGTCCGCGCCATAACCCTCCACGTGGGTGCTCACCGGAAACAGGGTCGCGTAAACGGCTGTTGGCTAAGTTGTTTGGCAACATTTGGTGTAGGCACATCACATCTTAGTTATCGTGCTGACTTTACTATCAGTGTAATTTTGGCTATGACTGTGATGTTAGAAAGAGGGGTTCTACCGCGCTTCCAGTTTAGCGGGCATGAGCCAGGATATAATATTTCACTTAACTATTTGTCGGAAGTCTATCGGCTGCGTAAACGTAGTAAGTAACTAACTAGAACAGAGAGAATGGGTGGCTCGGCTGTAAAGTGTGCATATAGGTGTTATATAAATAGTAAGTAAAACATTAAATTTTATTTATTTGAAATAACTGGATGTACACTGACCGTAATAGAAGAAAATTAACAAAAATTCATTTGAATATCTATAAAAAACTGGGCCCACCCAATCTCAACAAGCACAAGTAAAAAAGAGAGTAGCTCGATTGTACCAGATCTGGCTTGGGAAAGAATTTGAAATGTCTGTAGCAGTAACAGATGATGAATTCTACGTATGCCTTTTAAGCAATAGTTCCCTGAGCATTTACCCTGAAAACACATTATCATCTTTTGAGAATATTTTTCCTGCTTCTTGTAACCTTGGTAGCAGTTAGTGTGTTGGAATGACGGAGATAATGTTGCTAAAACGAAAAAAAGGAGAGGCAGTGTCAACCAGCAGTGTTTCTAAGCGTTCTAAATACAGTATCGGAGAAGAAGAAGCTAGTATGATGAAAAGAAGTCGACGATCAACTGCAGCAGAATCCAGCAAGCCTGAAGTAACAGAAATAGTTGTTAAAATCATGTCTTTGAAAAAAAATCTTGTTCTCTTAAGATGGAGTGATGTTACTTTACGGAGACTTTGCTATGAAAAAAACCATATCAATTTTTCAAAATTCCTATCGTCATTTTTCTTGGTTATTAAACCTGACTTCTATAACTACTATTTAACATCAATTAAGGAACTGGTATTCAAACATATCGAAAAAGATCGAGATGAAGGAAGTTTTCCTGACATCAGTGATTCTAAGAAGATTGGAGGTTTCTGCTTACATGTTTACCAAGGCGAGAAAATCGCCGAAAAAGTTTATTTAAACTCAAACAAAAAGTTTAACACGCTGCAAGACTTTATTGGTTATATAATTGGACAGATTCCGAGGTCGAAAAGAAATCATGTAGAGCTATTAAGAATGATTGACGAATACATATATCCTGCACATAGCTTAAGACGTGAGTGGGAAAGAAAAGCGGGGATCAAGCCTACCTCGCATACTTTTCATCTAAAAGACTATGGTGTAAAAATAAATGTGGAACTGCCAATACCTTCACCGATGAACATTACAATTATTTTACCGAATTGGTCAATCAATTCGTCAATCCATAAGTGCTGCAGCTAAAGAATCCGGTACCGATATATTACCTGATGAATGGGCAAAAACTGAATCAGATACAATACTAAACATTCCATACAAAAGGAGTGATGGAACAACGGGTACAACACCAGTACCTATTGAAGTGTCTAAAACTGAAAATATTGCTGGCCTATTCATTGATGCATTTTTAAAAACACCTGTTGATAAACTCGATCCAGATCTGATTGATGTCTCGATAAAAGAATCTTTCGATAAGTCAATATTTCTTGATAGTCTAAGTCGGTTGGAAAAAACGTAAATGAGCTTGATAAAAGAACGCGTCGTGCTACGGCATCCAAGACCGTTAGCGATTGTGAAAGCCCCAATTTAATTTACGTTTACACAGACATTATCAAACCTAGAATATAAGCTGATAAATTGGTGCGAAATCTTCGTACGATTCCTTTGCAAGATTGTGACAGTATTTTTAGATTCAATCATGTAGAGTACTGTGCTGTGGGAAAAATTTTTTTTCCGAAAGCATTTCTATTAAAGTCACAGATCAACAAGGTGAGCCAGTAGACTTTGAACCAAGTTTTACTCCCACATATATAATGCTTCACTTCAAACGTCGGTAAGAAAAAGTATAAATATTCACATACATTGATGTAAGGGCTATAGTGTTAATATTCAATACCGATGTTAACGACATGAACTCGCACTACACACGCTATTATTTGGTCCAGATTGGTGGAAATTTATCAGATATTGGAGACCTCTATCGAGCCCCAATTATCTATCAGCGCGGTAGAGGTATAGGAAGTGTTTCAGTGGTTTATTACGTTATCTAAAACCTTTGGCTGCGTCAGGTGTAAAAACTATAAAACGACAAGTGGTCAAGACCGGTAAGGCTATTATACAGGAGGTTGGGAACAAACCTCTGAAAGAACTCTTAAGAGAACACGGACAAACTGCAGTACAGGAGTTAGCTCAGAAAAGTATAAACAAACTTTTTGATAAGATGGATGGAGGAGGTAATCGAATGGCTATAAAAAGAGCTAACCCGTTCACAACAATTCAATTCAAGTCTTCTCCTAAGCGACGTAAAGCTGGTAAATTGAAAAAAACTGTTAAAAGAGTTTCACGTAAAAAGATTAAGAGGGTTTAAAGTAAACGAAAAGTTATCAAGAAACGTGTGTTGGACATATTTGATAAATAATTAACATTATCTCCTATAAAGAATGCATGAAATCCGAATTGGACATTTTCTCCACATCACCGATTCAGAGCAACATTTTGAAAACAGAAGAAGTTGCATTCAAACCGATAGCTTCATTGGATAACTCATCTGTACTGGAATTCATCTCTCTCGGTCATGATGATACGTATCGCGATTTATCCAGTATATATCTTCGTCTCAAAGTGCAGATGGTTAAAATAAAGGATGGTAAAGAGGAGTTATTCACAGGGATTGAAATAATTAAGGGTGCTGATGAAAGAGAAGTCGAAGCTGATCCAATTGGCGTCGCAAATAATTTGATGCATTCGCTTTTTAGACAATGTACAGTTCAGTTGAATGGGAAGAATATAGCTCAAACAGACAACAACTACCAGTACAGGGCATACATTGAAAATCTATTGAATTACGGGAAAGATGCAGCAACAACTCATCTCGAATCGGTTGGATGGTATTTTGACCAGAATGAAATGGAAATGATTGAAGGCGCTGGACCAAAGTCTGAGAATAAAGGTTATCTTAGTAGATCAGCACTATTAGAAAAAAGTAATGTCGTCGAGTTAATGGGAAAGATCCATAGCGACATATATAACCAAGAAAAACTATTGATTAATGGTGTGGATTTGCGCGTCATATTATCCTTAGAGAAACCTGAATTTTATCTGTACTCGAAAGATGATAAATTCTCGCCTCGAATTAAAATACTGGAAGCAACAATGTACCTGAATCATGTAAGCGTCAATCCCAATATTTTCTTGGCAAATGAAACAGTACTGCAACGTTCAAATGCAGTATACCCGTACAAACGCGTCGAAGTTAAAACATACACGTTACCAACAAATACATTCAAATTATCGCTGGACAATATAGTGGTTGGTCAATTACCGAACTTGCTCATTTTCGGGATGGTAGACAACGACGCCTACACCGGAAAACGTACTAAAAATCCATATAACTTCAAACACAATAACGTCACGAGATTTAATTTGTCAGTTAATGGCGTACAAGTACCAAATCAACCTATAGAATTCGATTATTCAAAAGAAAAACCACTCAGCACCCGGGGGTACTTGAGCCTTTTCAAGGGTACTGGTATCAATTATTTCGATAAAGGTCATCAGATATCCAAACAATTCTTCGACAATGGTTGCTTTTTGCTAGCATTTGACTTAACAGCAGATAATTCATACGAATCAACTTGTGGCAGTTTATTGAATCAAGGTGTTGTGAGAATCGAGGGAAGGTTCAAAGAGGCACTAAAAAATAGTGTGACATGCATTGTATATGCAGAGTATGATACGAATATTGAAATCGATAAAAATCGAAACGTTTACTCGAGTCTATAAAAAGGTATATACAGAGGTTCAACACTTCGATATTTATTATTTATCTGAGCATTGGCTAGAGATAACTACAGTACCATGACTAATTGTCTAGTAAATACCGAGTATTTTTCAGAAGGGCACTTTACCTTCTTTAAAAAAATTGCGTTTGCAGGCTTTATTTCACCAGATAAAGTGTATACAAAGGAGATCGTTTACAAATATCCTACATCAGCAGCTAGCACTACAGATCATACTGGTGTGTCTGGAAACCTTAAACTTAAGCGTCTGGATGAGGATCTTATAAAAACCCTTGCAAAGTTTTCAACTATTTTCGTACATGGGGAGCCAACAAAGGAATTCCTTCAGAGCTACGTTACGCCTCGTACTAGGATCATTAACCTTGAAGCAATCACCTCTAAAGAACAGGAATGAACACGATCGAACTTGATAGTTCACTAAAGCGAGATCATGTTACTAAAAGATTTTTGAAGGGCGTTTTTCCGTGCGATCACTTACCCCGCCAAATGAAGAAACCTGCTTGTATTATTGCTAATACATATCCAGCTCATAAAAGTGGCACGCATTGGGTGGCCTTTTACATTCCTAGAAAAGGGCCTATCGAGTACTTTGACTGTTTCGGTAAATATCCTACTAACAAGTACTTCAAAAGATTTCTTCGACACAATGGTAAAGTTTTCGTAAATAATAGGCAGAGGCTACAGAGTGCGTTCTCAACCACATGCGGACAGTATTGCGGTGTTTTTCTTTATTTTCGTTGCAGTGGCAGGAGCTTCAAAACATTTCTGAACCGGTTCTCCTCTACAGATTATAACTTCAATGATGGTGAAATAGTTGATCTATTCCGGAAAATTTATTTGAAGACCTCTTTGCAAAATGGTGGGGAGTACTTCAATCAGACCTGCAGACAGGAGGTCGGAGATATAAAAGCAGCGTGATCAAACCATCGAAACCATAGTTGTGTCTTTTACAATTTCAAAGGATGTCGTCAGTTGCTGAAAAGTCCGCTAATAAGCAAACACAAACTTCTAAGAAGGAACTTGTTCAGAAGAAGAAAAAAGTTGTGAAATCATCCCAAGTCGAACCTTCTAGCAACTTTGAGAACATCATATCAAACTGCAAGGAGAAGAAGTCAAGAACGAAAACGATTCCCAAATCACAAGTTCGGTATATCTTATATGCATATTAATTATTCTAGGCTTTTTTATGAAATTCCAATACTGTGTAGCTGTAACCTTATTTTTAATGTAATGAAATAAATTGACGTAATAAGACAAAAACAAGTTTTTATTTCAATAATATCTAGTATTCATTAGAAAATACATGTAAAGATTTATACAATTTTGCGCAGCACATCGTGTGCCCGGAAGTGCATCATGCATTTTACAAATGGTCATGAAATTCTTGAGATCTCGTAGTTTCGGTATCTCCAGATGAACTATGTTTGCGGAAGGTAGATACCTCTTTAGAAATCTGACTTTTGCATCACCTCTTACGTAGATCGTAGATCGCTGAATGGCATTAGAATGTTTGGAAGATTGTTGTAGCTAACCTCACCGTCATCCCATCGCAATCCGTTGACGATCTTTGCTTCGAACTCGTTTTGCCTCCGTGCTTTTCCGCTCATCTCCTGGTAAGGATAGGGAGGTCTGAAGTAGTAAATTGAAGGTATAGTCGAATCGTACGGAAGTATGGCCAACTCTTTCGCAAAATAGTGCCCCTGATTTCCAGAAACAAATTGGATGTCAAAAATGAACTCGGACATGCTTTATGTAAGATGATTAGTGATTAAATAAGAAAGATTTTTCATATTAATAGGCATTTATATACAGTTTATATCGTGATGTATGGCAAGTTTCATAAATATACAATGAATAATTATTCTAGATATTTAGATGTTAACTTAACTTAGGTTTTTTATAGCCGTAAGGAAGAGAAAAATTTTCTTTCGTAACTACTCTTTTATCAAAGGTAAATTGTAAATGTTTCCTCTCGGGGGCAGAAATAACCACTCCCGGTCGTTTTTGTTTAATTTTTCGCTCATTCAAAACACAAATTGGCTTTTCCTCATCTGGACCGATTACTAGGGATTTAAGTCTTTCGAAATTAACAATTTTAGAATTTTCAAAGTTTAATGTTATTCCTTTACATTTAATGATATGGTCGATAATGCGCTCAGCTTCTACTTTGAGACCGTAAGTTTTTGGTCCCGTACTTACATATTCCGAAATATATGCATCAGGGCCGAAACTTCCAATTTCGTTAGTTAAGTCACCCAAAAAGTCAGAAATCTCGAAGGGGATTGGACTGAACTTATCATCAACAAAGATTAAACTATCCGTATCACAATAAAGAATTCTCTCTCCAACCTTCTCCAAAGCTGCGTAAAGTTTAAGTCTGGCAAATGCTGTTGTATATGCAGCAATGGGTATATTTACATGGGGAAGCGTATTCAATTCTTTTTCAAGATATTTCCATGTCACCCACATTGTTTCTTCATTGATAGTGTAAAGTGAGCAGATCTCTATACCAGGAGAATGAATAAAATCAGAAAATTGCTTATAACTTGTAAGAACTTTGGTGCGCGTTTTGTCTTCTCTTTGTGCGAACTTGCCCCAAAACGAGTTTAAACAAATTTTTGCGGTATTACGCCTACCAGGATTTTTCTCAATCAATTCTTTCTCTAAACTCTTTCTTTGTAAGATTTTATTTATTTATTTATTTATTTATTTATTAATCCCTTGCGCTACAGATATAATTCCAATTACAGCAACAAGAAAGCAAAAATAACAAAAAAAGAAATATGAAAAAGGAAAAGAAATAACTAAAATAATTAAAAATTAGAAAACTAAAATTAAAAAACTAAAAACTAAAATCAGAAAACTAAAAACTAAAATTAGGACTAAGGTAAGTAGCAATTCAAGGTATCATTTTTAATACATGCTTGAATTGTAAAAAAGATTAGGGGAGAGGACCAAGCTTAAGGGCATTGTGCGTTCTGGGTAGGCTCAGCAAAGGCAAATGGAAGTAGACTTCCGTACGTGCAAAAGGAACAGAGAAAACTTCAGAAGAACGACTTGGACGGCTGGGTACACGTCTGGTTATCTGTGAACCGAGATCTGTCAAGAAAATGCCTTGGCAAAGTTTGAAGAGGAAACACTCATCGAGGAACAACCTCCGTGATTGCAACGAGGACATACGAAGGAGGGAAAGACGAGAGGAGTAGGGACAATAGGGGATATTAAATTTAAAAAGAAGTGAGCGAGTGAACCTGCGCTGAATAGATTCAATAGCATCAGATAAGTACTGAAAGCGCGGAGACCAGATTTGGCACGCATATTCTAGAATACCGCGTACTAAGGAGACATATAAATGAATATAGGAGGAAATGTTGGTAAACATATAGGAAGAACGCAAAACAAATCCAGCAATCCTAGAGGCCCTGGACGTCATATTCATAACGTGAATATCAAATCTTAATTTCGAATCAAACACCACACCCAGGTCTCTAAAATGCTGGACAACTGACAGGGAAATACCAGACAAAGAATAAGAGACCACATGTGGAGTATTTTTATATGCGAAAGGCATCTGGTGGCACTTCGAAATATTCAGAGGCAAAAAGTTGTCTTGACACCAAAGATTAAGAGCAAACAAATCAGCTTGCAACTGGTGAAAATCGTTCGCGGACCTGATTGCTCTGTATAATTTTAAGTCATCCGCATATAAAAGACAAGGAGAATTGATTACAGAAGGAAGGTCATTGACAAACAAGATAAAAAGTAAGGGGCCAAGAATAGAACCTTGAGGAACTCCGGATGTGGGAAAAATAGGAGAAGAAATGGAACCATTAAAAGTAACACTGCAGGGACGACTATGAAGATAAGAGGAAAACCAAGAGAGGAGGGGACCAAAAACACCAAAACCATTAAGTTTAAGGAGCAGCAGGTTATGGTTCACAGAATCAAAAGCCTTCGAAAAGTCTGTGTAGATTACATCAACTTAAAGTTGACAATCGAAGGCAGAGGCTACAAAATTAGTGAACTCCATAAAATTGGTCGATGTAGAGCGACCCTTGAAGAAACCATGCTGCTCAGGAGCAAGTAAGGGCTGTAGGAAAGGATAAATTCTATTGTAGATAAGACGTTCAAGGATTTTACTGAAACAGCAGAGGAGGGATATAGGACGATAGTTGGAAACAACGGAAGGATCACCACATTTGAAGATTGGGAAAATATTGGTGGATTTCCATAAAGAAGGGAATACACCAGAAGTAAGGCTAATGTTGAAAAGGATAGCTAAAGGAACACAGAGCGAGGATGAGAGGGATTTGACGAGGATGTTAGGAATACCATCAGGACCGGAACTGGCATTCGAATTTAAGGTATGCAAAAGGATTTCAACTTCCAAAGGATTAGTACTAAACATAGGTAATGCAGGAGAGGTACAAGAGACAGTGGGAGCTATAGAGGTATTTAGTGGGTTTTTTTTAAAGGAGGAGGAAAAAAAGGCAGCGAACAAATCACAAATAGCCTGAGGAGTGGAAGCAGTAACATCATCAAGAGGCATAGAATCAGGAACTGAAGAATTGGATTTGAGGGAACGGATGTAGGACCAAAAGGATTTAGATTGATTGGAACAGATTGAAGCCTCGATGTTCGAAAAGTAATCACGCATTGCCTGCTTGAGCACTTTTTTAGCGTCAGAACGCAAATTACGGAATTCCTGAAGGTCAGAGGGTAAACCCGTCTTCTTCAGCTTTTCACGAGCTTTATCCTTAGCTTTAAGAGCATCAGAGACTTTCAAAGTGAACCAAGGGACATCATTAGGTTTGAGAGGACGTTTAATGGGAGTAAAACGAAAGATAAGGTTAGAAAAGAAAGAGTTGAACTTGGACAATGCACAATCAACATCCAATCCCTTGAAAAATGAAAACCAATTGATAAGACTGATTTCGGAGGACATTTTTTGAAAGTCAGCTTTGAAGAAATTGTAACGCTGAAAAGAAGGACATTTATTCTTTACCTGGAAGTTCAGATCAACATCAAGCAGGAGAGGTGGGTGATGAGAATCAGGTTGCACATAAGCAAAAGGAGCAGGAGAGAGAGAAAGGGAGGCATCTTTCTCTTTCTCACCTGTACAATTAGCACTCCAACCACTAGACTCCTGTTTTATTTTCAAGAATGTATTTACATATTTAGAAAACAATCCTCCACTCTTGGTTGCAGGATCATACTGAGTATGGTTGTATTCCCAAACTTCATAAA
>OZ022264.1:154108709-154218709 GCA_963978885.1 Nemotelus pantherinus | reverse complement strand
ATAACTTCCACTGCAGTCATGAAATTAATACGAATTTCGTATTATTAATGGAACCTATTATAGACATTATTCAGGCCAAATTTTGTTGAAAAGCCACGATAGGGTTGCCGGTTATTGTTGGTTTTGTGTTTAATTGCAATATCATTACTAAGCGGTTTTATCGTAGAATTTTCAAATGGTAATGATATTGTAGTGACAATAAACAGGAAATATTAAGTTTTCGATTATTTGAAAAAACTTGCTGCAGGTAACCCTAAAATTCTTTATACTCTTATAACTTCGAATGTAATATAACAACGTGAAGCAGATGTAATATATTATTGGCTTTGATACTGGCAAAAGGTTGCCAGCACGAGTCGGTTGTGCTGCTATTGTGCTACAGTGCTGCAGGCACTGAGCATTTTCTTCATTGATGTTGTATGAGATGCTGCTTTGAAAATTTTTATGAAATAGGCAACTGAGAGCGAATATAATTAACAAGTGTTGCTCTCATAAACTTTGAAATTCATGCCACTGGTAATATCTGAAACCTTTCCACCATATGAGTTATAAGACCAAAGTAAAACCTGGCGTTTGAAGTAGTTTGGCTGTAATAAGCAGCTAGTGTGGTAGAATATGCACTCAAAACCTGCAGGATTCTTCTACTGTTCTTTGAACATTAGTGTTTCTAGCGGTTCAGGTGCGCTAGAGTTTTTTTTATGTATAAATTTATATTTGCCTGCCAGGCAATGTCTGAAAGAGCTCTCCTTCGCTTTTCTGAAGCTCCTGGTACCTGTTTTCTCAATGGATATTTTTTTCTACCGCAGCGTGTTCTCTGGCGTCTTTTAATTTACCCGACCTTTTATTTTGCAAAATACTGTGTTGTCAATGTGAATAGCACAGCTGAAACCTCAGATTTGGCCTCCACGTCGTCTTCTTCTCATGTAGCAAATAGATATTGGCCGAGGCCAGGCGAGCCGAAGTCAGACGAGGCCGCCAACATGTGGACGGCATTTGACAGCTCGTCACGAATCGCCTTGGCTCGTGCTCAACATCCATTCCGATCGGATGTGGCACGAGCGCCTGTGACACCTGTCAAAGTCGCTCGTCTGGACCGTCCACACACTCGGCTCGCCTGGGCTCGGCCAATATCTATTTGGCACATCAGACTTCTCTCAATGTTCCTTGGGGCAAAAATATCTGCCAAACGAACGCTGTCGCAGGATTTCCTTCACGCTTATCTGAAAGATCCGAAAAATAATTTTTAAAAAATCCTTGTGTTCTTTGTCCGACCTTACTCATCAGTCGATTTTTCCTGATGTAGAAGACGTTCCTCTATTCTAGTCTTCGATTTCAAAATTCTGATGGTTCTACCATTCTCAACCAGGTCTTTTTTACCCATTCGCAAGGTCAGTACAGCTATTCTTCTGACCAGACCACCTTTCACTTCTATACATCTTATGCAACAAACTACAATCATCAAAATGGTATTGCATCATATTATACAAAAATTGCATACCTGCATAGTTGCATTTTCCTGTTTTAAGAACAGCTTATCAGTCTCTACAACAACATGTCGTCTGATTTTTGTATGAGATAGAACTGATTTGTCATGAAATATGTATACAGATTCTAGATTTAAAATGAACTTTGGCAATCCCGACAAGAAGGATTTCATCATATCATCTTATTTTTTTTTTGTGAGTTGAATATGATCTGTGATAAAACATGTATACTGCAACTTTGTATTCTGATGGTTGATCTGCATAATGTATGAAACTGCATATTCCTATGTTCTAAACTAAACCACTATAACCACTAAACCATAAAATGTTCTAAATACAGCCAATTCTCCAATTAAACACCGTCACTGATTAATGATTTAACAAATTCTTTATTCTATTGGAATTTCAATTTTTCAATAAACGTATAAATTTTTCTAACAACCGATTTCCTTTCGCACCATCTAACTTCAAAGTCAACTGTAAAGTGAAAATTTCGGTACTTTTTTTTTCTATACAACTTTCTCTTAATTCTCTTGATATATTTCTAGTTTTACCAGTATTCTTCTTCATGGTGAATCTCAAGCAAAAAACAATTGTGAATGTATATTTAAACATGTAATGTTAAATGACAAATGTCAAGTGACAATTGTCAAAATCATCAAAACAATCATCAAAATACAATGCTGCTCGATAGCAGACTTTAGAGAAGTATATATTTTTTATCTTTGGACTCGATTCTTTTGTTGTTTTTCGTTTCAGGTTCCTGCGTTGGAGAGGCCGCCGTTGCGTCGCAACATTCTCCCCCAGATGAGGCGTGTGTAGTGCCTCAGTATTATCTATTGGGCTGACTTCTGAAATGGTAAGTATTAATTGGCTAATCTATTTTGATAAATGTTGTTTGTATGTCACGTCCGGGTCTGGATACTATTTAGATCTAAATTCCTATCGTTAATGTTTTGTCCGATGTGCCGGTTAAGCTGATGCCTTCGTTCAACTCAGTTTTGGCATGGTGAAGTTGTCCCACCTATGCTGGGCGTCCACCTATACCATCACTGATTTGTATGGAATTCCAAAGACTTCTCACGTTAAGTAGTTTCGCGAATTTATTTGATATGGCAAGGTCTCATGGAGGAAAAGGATGTGTAAGGAACAGTTTGATGGAAGGAATTAAAGGTGCATTTCTTATGATATATTTTGCATAGGTACTAGTGCAATTTTTGTAACTGATCGTTTATATGTCTTTCCATTTGACCATACGGTTACTACTCGTACTAGGGAATCGTTTCCTGGATGAACCTCTATAATTCTGGCTAATGGCCAACGATAAGAAGGTAATTTTTCATCCTTTAGTATACACAAATCGCCCACTTTGACATTGTTTTCTGTTGTATTCCATTTGGGCCTAAGTTGCAAGCGATTCAAATATTCGGTTTTCCACCGTTTCCAGAAATCTTGCGTTATCTTTTGTGTTGTCTGCCATCTATCGAGATGGTTGATATTGTCGCCTTCAAAATCTGCTTCGGGTGGTGCTAGTAATGTATCGCCAATCAGGAAATGTGCTGGAGTAAGTGCCGTCGTGTCTGTTGGATCGTCGTTCAAGGGACACAGGGGTCGAGAATTGAGGCAGGCTTCTATTCTAATTAAGATGGTGGACAATTCTTCATACGTTAGAGCAATGTTACCCACAATTCGGCGCAGATGAGACTTTATAGATTTGACTCCGGCTTCCCAGAGCCCACCAAAATGCGGCGAAGCTGGAGGATTGAAATGCCACGTAACGCCATCATTGACAAGTATTTCGGCAGCCTTTTTTTAATTTTTAACTTAATCCTCGTCTTCCCATAAATCTTCGTAATGCTGCAAGGAATGCTTGTGTCGATAGGTCACTAACAATTTCGATATGTATAGCTTTTACTACTAAACAAATAAATCTAGCCACGTAGCCCTTCGATGTTTTACTACCTCTTCCTCGCCTGTCTTTTATGTCGAATGGTCCACAAAAATCAACACCAGTATGTGTGAATGGGCGAGAAATAGTTACGCGAGCTGCTGGCAAGTTTCCCATCAGCTGAGTTGCACCGCTCGCTTTGGCCCGAAAACAGCGGATGCATTTCTGTAAAAACTGTTTGATCCGGTTGCGGCCATCTATCAACCAAAATCTTTTTCTTAACGTGTTCAGCATTAGTTGAGTTTGTCCATGCAAGGTTGCTTGATGGACTTGATGCAACATTAGCTCAGTGAACCTTCCATTTCGTGGGAGAATTATTGGATGCCTTTCATCAAAACCCAATTGTGCATTATTTAGACGACCTAGCACACGTAGTAATCCAGTATTGTCTATGAAGGGGTTTAATTTGATCAATTTACTTTTTTTTTTCAATTGGTTTATTATTCAAAAGACAGGCTATTCCTTGTGAGTATTCACTTTGTTGAGCGTGTTTGATCCAGAATTCGAATGAGTGTCGCAGCTCTTCACTGGTCAAATATGGTGGATTCTCTGTTCGATTTATGTTCGATCTGCGAAAACGGAAGCAGTAAGCGGTAATTCTAATCAGTTTCGATAATGTTGAATATCTTTGTAACCAAGTGTCTAAGAAACTTTCTGTGTGTATTCCTACATTAACAATGTAATGTTTTCGTTTTTCGACTTCAACTGATTTGATATCTCGTATTTTAGGCCATGCATCGATGTCTTCGGATAACCAGCTTGGTCCGTGCCACCATAGCTCATTGCGTATTAAATCGATTGGTTTTACTCCTCTGGAAGCTACATCTGCTGGATTGCATTTAGATGGAACATATCGCCATGGTATGTTATCAGTGTTCTCAAGGATGAGAGCCGTTCTGTTAGATACAAATGTAGTCCATCGAGTGGGGTGACCTTTCAGCCATGCTAGCACGATCTCTGAGTCACTCCATAAGCATGTAGGTATGTTTTCAATTTTTAATGATGTTGTAACTTCTTTTAGCAATCGAGACAATAGTACAGCTCCGCATAGCTCCAATCGTGGAATACTAACTGGCTTCACTGGTGCCACCTTGGTTTTAGCCATTAATAGATGACTGTTGACAGCCGAGCCTGCACGCACTACCACATAGATTACTGCTGCGTAGGCGCGTTGAGAGGCGTCACAAAATCCGTGAAGCTCTATTTTCGAGTTTTGTTGGTAAGCTACCCATCTTGGGATTTTAATGTTTTCTATTTCCGGTAATTGGCTCAATAATGTCACCCATTCCGTGTTTAGTGCAGTTGATATTGGTTCATCCCAATCTTGCCCAGATAACCATAGTCCTTGTAGTAAAATTTTAGCTGATACCATAATAGGTGCTATCCAACCTAATGGATCGTAAAGACGTGCAACTTCCGATAAAATCGAGCGTTTTGTGTAGGTTTCTAATTGCTTATGCCTTTTCAATCGATAGGTGACGAAGTCTGCTAGCGGATACCACATTATTCCTAGCAATTTGTATCCATTATCCATATCCATGTTGATCGCATCTTGCATTTCGATGTCTTCAAATGGGATTCCTTCTAAAATTCGTTTGTCGTTTGTTATCCATTTTCTCAATTTGAAACCACCAGAATTCAACAATTTAATGAGTTCGTCTCTTTTGATAATACATTCTTGTAGACTATTTCCTCCAGATAATAAGTCGTCTACGTAAAATTCTTCGAAGATTGCTTTACTTGCATTTGGATAGCTTTCAATTTCATCTATTGCTAATTGGTGTAAAGTTCTGATTGCTAGAAACGGCGCTGAAGTAGTTCCAAAGGTTACGGCAGTCAGAACATAGTCTTTAACTAGATCAGCTGGCTGTTGCCTCCAAACAATTTTCTGAAAGTTTGCATCTTCCGGATGCATATCTACTTGTCGGTACATTTTAGCAATGTCGGCCACCATTGCAAACTGCTTTAATCTCCATCTTATGAGAATTGATGTCATGGTGCTCTGAATGGTCGGACCTGTCAATAATATATCATTCAGAGACACACCAGAACTCGTTTTCCTTGATGCATCAAACACCACTCTTAATTTTGTAGATGTGCTTTCTTTCTGCACTGCGTGATGTGGAAGGAAGTTAGCTGTGCTGCGTATGTTTCCAGATTCAAACGTGACTTCTTTACAAACGGGAACTTCCTTCATGTGACCTAGACTTATATACTCTTGCATTACTGCTGAATATTCTTCTTGAAGACTTCTGTCCCTTTCGAAGCGTTTCTCCATCTGTATTAAACATTTGATTGCATTTTCTCTGGAAAACCCTAGTGAATGTTGACTCTCTGTGTTTATAAATGGCAACCGAACTTGATATCGACCGTTTTGCTGTCTCTTGACATTTACCTTATAGTGTTCTTCACATGCTTCTTCTTCTTGAGTAATGTTTTTTCCCGTTCCAACTTCCTCAATCTCCCAAAAATGTTTAAGTTGCTCACTAATTTTCACGTCCTCCTCTATTTGCACATTAAGTGTGTGCACTACTTGCGCGTTGTTATCGCTGAATCTACCTGATATTATCCAGCCTAGCTTAGTAAGTTGTAGCACTGGACCTAGAGTCAATTTTCGAATTTTTCCAAGTAATAACTGAGCGAAAGCTTCAGCTCCCAATAAAATGTCAATCTTGCTCGGTTGGTCAAAGTGAGGATCAGCCAGATCTAAATTTCCAATCTGTTTTCGAATTGATGTGGAAATTGTTTGCGATGGGATGAAATTTGTCAACTTTCTCAACACGAGAGCATCTACTTTCAAATATTCGTTTGTTTTGGTGCGAAGTGTAATTTCCAAATTTCCGTTCGTCGAAGTACCCTTTGTCTCTCCAATACCAGCTACATAGCCCAGTCAACAGCGGTAAAAAAATGAAAAACTGTGGAATTTTGAGAATCAAGGTCGATTTTGCTGAAAATTTGGATTTAAGCTCTACTAACCCTCTTCTCCAAAATCTACCCTGTGCCGAACCGGGCTTCTTATTTTTAGGGGTTAAAACTACCCCTTATTGCAAAAAAATTAAAAAAAAAAAGATTTTAGCATATATTTGGTCAAAATAAAGTTTAAAATATTTGTAGACTACTCGACACTCTCAAACGAATTCTTAATTAATCAGACATATGTAACCCCCGTAATACATCCCCTAAGGGGTAGTAACTTTGAAAACTAGTATTAAAAATGTTTTATATAATTTTAAATGATTGAAAGTTGTGTCATTAAATTTGAATTATTGTTAGAATGAAATGATTGTTTTGAAAAATACTTCAACCCTTATAAACCACCCCCTGCAAGTATGATATATTAAAAAATATTAAAAAAAAAATATTTTTTTTAGAATTAGAAATAATTGTAAACTGCATCTATTGAATTGAGAATATTTTATTAAATCAGACAGATGCAACCCCTGAAAATCATCCTCTAAGGGGTAGTAACTTTGAAAACTAGTATTAAAAATGTTTATTATAATTTTAAATGATTGAAAATTGTGTCATTAAATTTGAATTATTGTTAGAATGAAATTATTATTTTAAAAAATACTTCAACCCTAATAAACCACCCCCTGCAAGTATGATATATTAAAAAATATTAAATTTTTTTTTTTGAATTAGATATAATTGTAAACTGCATTCATTGAATTTATTCATTGAATAATTTATTACCCTGGTAAGCGGATCTTATATTTATAAAAATTAGTACAGATATTACATTATATTTATAAAAATTAGTAATTGTCGCTGTCGTCGTCTTCTTCGTCTCTTGTTCTCTCATTCTGCTGTTCATCGTCACTCTCGCTATTTTCATTTTCGTCCTGATCCAATATGGGTGCTCTGTTTAAGCATGAATCTTCACTGCAGCCTCTGCACGTAGCATTGCAGAACAGTCCTACTCGTCGACAACCGCACGCTGAGCCACACCCCTTTTTACAACTACAAAATATCATTTGTAAAAGTTTTTCAGGCGCAGGTTGATAAAGATTTTTGACTGGATGTAACATTTCTTCAATTTTAACCCAACCCCAATCAAGAGGGTTAATATTTTTGTTACCAAGCCATATTGGACTTGTAAATATACTCTCTTTATATGCTCATTTAAAGCACCGACTGTGGGCACAAGAGATGACAATTTGACAGCTTTCTTTTTAGTTGTTAAGTTAAGAAATGAATTGTATCTCATTTGCTGCATCATTCAAAACATACAAAACAATACATATGATATATATATATATATATATGTATATACATGAACACACATATACCAACACAGATGTGAAAAGACCGGTAAAATACTTTCACAATGTGCCGGCTGTTGCTTGGATGTAGCTCCGCTTCTCTTTCCTTATTCTTAAATGCTCCTATATTCGTGCTGCAAAATTTAAAAAAAAAGCAGTTTGTTTTTCGACGATAACTCCTGTATTTTTTAAGCAAAAAACTTTTTAAAAAAAGCATTTTGTAGAGAAATGGAAGGGCTTTAACGTCATGTTTATTAAAAAAAATTTCAACCCTGATTTTTGAAAAGGGGTGAGTTCAAAGGGGTTGGATGTGCGACAATTATTGCATGAATGCAAACTTTGAACCGCCATATCTCCTTCAATTTTTATGATAAAAAAATATAAAAAAAAACGAAAATTTTCAGTAAAAAAAATTCTACAATTAATATTTGAAACAATTTTTTGCGTTATAAATACTTTTTGATTTATTTAAGAAAAATGCATTATTTTTTCAAAATTACAAATATGTCGATTTTCATTTAAACAATATTTTTTTTTAAACTAAGCATTTCAAACCTGTCAAATCATATGGATTATACCAATTATACCTAAATAAAGTTAATTGCAAGCAGGGAGCTATTAATTTCTATTAGGGTTGTAATGACGAGGGTTGATTTCTTGCATTTAAAAAAAAAAAAGTGGATAATCACTTTATTTTGGTCATAAGTCAGTCAATTCTTATGCAAAAGACTTTTATTAGAGCTCATTTGAAAGGATTTTTAATTTACTTTAAAAAATCTTTGATGTGTTTTCTCCAAAAATTTCACCATATTCGATATATTTGAGTTTGAAGGTTCTCAATTTCAGGGTTCTTCGAAAATGAGCATCCTTCAAAGAGCAATAACTCAGTCTCTATTAAGTCTACATAGGTCTTTCAGGCACGAATTTTTTTGTTTTTTTATAAGCTACAACTTTGTTCCAAATGATTTTTTTGGTAAAATTGAAATTTTTCAAGTTATTCATGAAAAACGGTTAAAAAAGGGGTTGTTTTCAACGAAAAATGCACATTTTCAATCGCTAATAAATCGGGAAGGATCAACTTTACAAAAAAACTTTCTAGAACAAAAGTTGCTTAGAATTGGTCAATCTATCGACTTCCATGGTTAATTTGATTGGAAAAATATTCATCCCCTAGATGGGGTGGTTTTCATCCCAAGGGCAAAAGCCCGGTTCGGCACAGGGTAGATTTTGAAGAAGCGGGTTAGTAGAACTTAAATCCAAATTTTCAAGAAAATCGACCTTGATTCTCAAAATTCCACGGGAAAACGGCTGTAGACTGGACTAACAGTGATGTTTGTCGATGGCCTTTTCCCTCCAACTCTTTGAGCTGCACTCTCTGTAATGATTGACGCCTGTGAACCTTGATTCAGCAAAGCGCGTAGTGTTATAAATCCAGTCGAAGACTCAACCGTCACTAATGCTGTTGCTAACAATACCGTTTTTGTAGCATTGCTAGTCAAAGAATTTATCTTCGTGACTGTTGTCACTGAAGGCGAAGGTCTATGATCCAAAGAAGTCAAAGTCGATGGTCGAACATTGTGTGAAAATGAGGTTGAAGGTTCTTGATTGAATTCTAAGATAGGAGGCAGATTATTTTGAGTGAATGAATTCGACGTCTGGTTTCGATGCCGAGATGAAGATTGAGACTGCTGCGGAAGGACTCCAGTTGTAGATACATCGGGTTTATGCAGAAGTGTGTGATGTGCCTTTTTACACTTGAAACATCTTGACGTGCTGGGACAGTTTCCGACTAAGTGTCCTTTGTTCAAGCAATTGAGGCACAAACCATTTCTTTTTACCATATCAAATCTCGTCCCATGATCTGATTGAAGAAAAGTGGTACATTGTCTCAAATGATGTGGCCCCTTACACGAAATGCACATAGTATGCTGCTCGTGTTTTGTCAAAAACACATTATGTGAAGATCGAGTGGGTTTATGTTTTTCTACCCCAGCAGCATCTAATGCTCTAAAACGACGCTGCAAGAACTCTGTGAGGTCTTTATACGATGATGTTTCTTTGTGCGCAGCTTGCTGTTGTTCCCAAATTTGACGCGTCTCAGTTGGTAGTCGTTGAGTTGTTAAATGCACTAATAGTGCATCCCAAATATTCGCTACATCTAAATTGATGATTGCCTGAACGCTGTCGGTAGTTTTATCGAGTAACATTTTAATAGACGAAGCGGATTCATTTGCATTATTGATGGCCAGCAACCTTTTTAATTGAGTATTTAATAGAACGCGCTTATCATCATAACGTTCTATGAGCAATTTCCACGCTGAATTATAATTGGATTCAGTGATCGAGTAATGTTTGAGGAATTGTTCAGCTTCCCCCGAAAGACTGCATTTTAGGTAGTGTAATTTCTCTACTCGAGATAAATTAGATTTGTTGTGAATCAACGATACAAACAGATCTTTAAAAGAAGTCCACTCCCCATAGTTTCCGTTAAACTTTGGTAAGTTTATGCGTGGAAGTTGAACATCCATGTCATCGTTTGATCGACTGGAATGATTTTGTATCTCATTGTCAGCCTGTGCTGCCTGTGCCCCTTGTTCCAATTTCAAATCTTCTAGATCTGTTTCAAAACTCAAATTGAGTTGTTCAAAAGATAGATACAGTTTATCTTTGAAATATTCTAAATCCACATCGGTTTGCTCTTTGACTAATGCGAGTATCTTCTGATGCGTTTCCAGGAAAGTTTGCCGAATTTCCTGCACTCGCTGGAGCAATTTCGTGGCATAAGCAAGAGTTTTTCGTACTTTCGCATCCTTTCTGAAGTTACTTTGCATTTTATTTAATTGTTCGAGTAACAATTTCTGCTGAGTTAGTAACCGGTCCATTGCGTTGGATTATAATTTTTGCGAGTTTCGATATATTTTCAAGTATATTTTGCACTATAAATGTAAATATTGTACACTACAATTGATTACTGACACACTTAGAACTGAATGAATGATGGTGAAATCTTCCTATCTATCTAGCTACTATGCCTCAATGACTCAGCTTATTGATTTGCTGATATCTCGGCAAAATTGTCTCAAATCTATGCTATATGATTTAACACCATCAATTCGCACCCAATTAGCGCTAGTATGCTTAGTGTCAGTCAATCACGAATTTTGCACTAATCAAATCAACCAATATATGTTCAGTCCTTTGTAATTGAGCAAGACTGATGTGTTTCCAGTGTTTGATATGAAATGCGGGATTATGTATATTGGAATAGATGTAAAAGGAAAAATGCAATGGAATATAATAAAGGGATGGAACAAGGACTTACCAGACCTTCTAATTGCCGTTGCGATCCGGTTCGAAGGACCAAAAAATATTCTAAACTAAACTACTATAACCACTAAACCATACAATGTTCTAAATACAGCCAATTCTCCAATTAAACACCGTCACTGATTAATGATTTAACAAATTCTTTATTCTATTGGAATTTCAATTTTTCAATAAACGTATAAATTTTTCTAACAACCGATTTCCTTTCGCACCATCTAACTTCAAAGTCAACTGTAAAGTGAAAATTTCGGTACTTTTTTTTTCTATACAACTTTCTCTTAATTCTCTTGATATATTTCTAGTTTTACCAGTATTCTTCTTCATGGTGAATCTCAAGCAAAAAACAATTGTGAATGTATATTTAAACATGTAATGTCAAATGACAAATGTCAAGTGACAATTGTCAAAATCATCAAAACAATCATCAAAATGCAATGCTGCTCGATAGCAGACTTTAGAGAAGTATATATTTTTTATCTTTGGACTCGATTCTTTTGTTGTTTTTCGTTTCAGGTTCCTGCGTTGGAGAGGCCGCCGTTGCGTCGCAACACCTATTTTTAAGTGAAGATAAGCGATCTCTACAACAACATGTCATCTGATTTATGTATGAAATGGATTTGACTTGACATGAAATATGTATACAGATTCTAGTTTTAACAACTTTGTCGTATTTTACCTGCTTTAAGTGGAGAATGTCGATCTCAACAAAAAGTAATTCAACATATCATCTGATTTTTTATAAACAGGATTTGACTTATCATACCCTCTACATTTTTGCAACTTTGTATTAATTGATAAATAGGCTTGAATTTGAGTTCTGATAGCTGGTATGTATTCTGTATAAAATATGTATACAGCTCTATACTTTTAACAACTTTGTACTCTTAAACTTTAGTTCTGGTATTTCACAACCATTTAATATATAAGACCGCAGTCCGCCGTATGAACATCAGAGTCTTCTTCGAAAGTCTATCAAGACAATATGGTAAGTATCTCAGTACTGCAACTTACTGTATGTTTAAAAAGACATGAATAATTTACATTGTTTTCTATTTTTCTAGAATTCCCGTGAACAGAAGTTTTTGATGCTAAAAATATAGGTTAACTGGGAGAGGGTTACCGTTCTTGTCCGACATGAAATTTCCAAAGTTTTACTTTGAACGTGTAGATAAAGCATAAGATTTGTATACAGATTGGTTTTATTGTAAGAAACGGACATTTTTAGGATATTCGATGATTTGAATGTTTTCACTTCCAAATTTCTATTTTTTCAAATTTAAGACACCAAAATTATCATAGCTGGCAGTTCCAACCGAATTTTTCAACCAAATTAATTTCTACCAAACGTTTTTTAAAATAAGGTCCAGCTACACTGTGAATTTCGTCAAAATCGAACGATTCAATCAGAATTTATGGGGCTAAAAGCAGTTATCTTTTTTAGTGATTTTTCAAGATAGCACCACTGGCACAGAATCGCCCGCATTTCAAAATTACTTCTTTCCGACCTGGTCCTATTTAAGACTAATACAGTCTGCAAATTTCAATTAATTCTGCTCATCGTATCGTGAGTTTCCGTGAACAGAAGTTTTTGATGCTAAAAATATAGGTGAATTGGGCAAGGGCTACCAGGCGTGCCCGTTATACCATATCAAATTTTTTTTTTGGTCTATGTAAAAAAAGCACGAAATTTACATATGTATGGTTTTTTTTTAGAAGAAACGGCATTTTTTCAAGAGAGACGATGATTCGGAGGTTTTTACTTTCAGTGCTTGCCCTAGCTTCAGGGTTACCAGCACGCTCATCAGAAGCTACAAGAATTTACAACTAAATAATACCAATATGTCCTGAAAATTTGGTAATGATTGAAAAGTTCTGTCAAAGTTATCGCAATTTAAACGTTTGCAATTTTTCCCGTTCTTTTTTAGACACCCAGCGCACACATGGGGTTAAAAAATTCCAAAACATTATCCGATTCACATGTAAAACACGTTCGAAATTTATTTTGTTAACTTTATTTTTGCAAAACTTATTTGTGTACGAAATAATAGGTATATTAAAAATATCACTAAAGTGGCCGCCGGCTCCAAAGGGTTAAAGATTTTTATTTTTTTCTGAGACCTGGCACTATTCTGCGTATACACCAACGTGTCCTAAAAAATGTCAGTTCAATCGGATGGCACGTTCCTGAGATTTTTTCACTGAAATTTTTTGATGATGTATATATATATATATATATATATATATATATATATATATATATATATACATATATATATATATATATATATATATATATATATATATATATATATATATATATATATATATATATTTATATATATATATATATATATATATATATATATATTTATATATATATATATATATATATATATATATATATATATATATATATATATATATATAAATATATATATATATATATATATATATATATATATATATATATATATATATATATATATATATATATATATATATATATATATATATATATATATATATATATATATATATATATATATATATATATATATATATATATATATATATATATAGAAATATGAATTTTTGGCCAAAGTGATTTTAATACTAATGTTCTTCTTCGAACGTTAGTAAAAAGTGTGGAAAGACGTAATACACTGTTTTGTAGAATCATATCGACCATTCCTTATCCAAAGCAGCAAAACTCAACTATAACACAAATGATGAAAATGTTCAGTGCTGGTAACGCTTTCCGAACGAAGCAGCAATAAGTTTACCATTACAAGCTCATACTTAAATCAACTTTTCCTTTGAATTTCGTTCTCATCGCAGGATTTCATCGAAAGTTTCAGCGGTTAAACATTGTTTGAGGCTGCCATCTGAAAAATGTTCAAAAGTCGGAAAATTTAAAAACTGATTCCTTATTTTTATTGCAAATGCTTTGCATATGAGAACGTAATTTGAAGCATCTGTTGGTGCAATATTAACGGAAATGGCACATTGCTGGTTAGCCTGTGTCAGCAGCAAAGCAAAATACATACCAAATCTGCTTCACGTTAAGTTAAACCCAACCAGTAAATTTCGTTGCGATTGAATCACTGCGCTGGAAGATATACGGGTGAAAAGAATTTTAGGGTTACCACCCTCAAAACTTCAAATTTTTAAAGCGTTAATATTTGTTGTGAATTTGCATTGCAGGATCATTCTCAATTGGAAATTTAATGACATAATCGCTCAGTAAAGGAATTCCACCAAATTACAAAAATGGTCATAGCTGGCAGCCCTTTCATGATTTTTGTACAAAATTCCTACGACATTTACTTCACATTAAGGTCCATTTACTGCATGAACTTTGTTTTGATTTCTACACTGGACCGGAAGTTAGAGGCAAAAAAGCTTTATTTTGCTGAGCAAATTTGCAAAGTTTTTCAAAAGACAAAAATCACCACAGCTGCCAGCCCTATACTAATTTTTCAACCAAATTTTCACCAAATGTTACATGGAGTAACGTTCAAATATTGTGTAAATTTTGTCAAAATCTGATTGCTGAATCGGAAGTTATAGGCCAAAAAGATGTTTTTTTTCTCAGTAGTTTTTCAAGATGGTACCACTGCCACAGGGTTGCCCGCATTTCAAAATCACTTCTATCAGACCTGGTCCTAGCAAATACCAACATAATTTGGAAATTTCGTTATGATCGGATTATCCGGTCGTCAGTTCTCGTGAACAGAACTTTCGAGTGCTGAAAATAGAGGGAATTTGGTGATGGGTTGCCGTTCTTATGCAAATCGGAATTTTGAAAATTTTATCTTGAGATGAAGGACAAAGCATAAAATTTATCATAGATTTTTCAGGAAGGTCAATGATTTGAAGGATTTTTTTTCAGCAGCCTACCACAGCTACAGGGTTACCCGCTTTATGCTGAAAATCTATGTGTGCCAAATTTTAGTCCACATCAATACGCTCTGTAATTTTCACGATGATCCATTGTTTTTCTTACAAGTAATGACAAATCCAAATTTTAAAAAAATTCCTTGCCTACTTTAAGGCACCCTGCACCCACACACGGCTCAAAATTTCCAATTCTTTACCATAGACAAGCTAAGAACATAATTAGTTTTCATTCCCAATACTTTTCTTTAACAAAAGGTTACACTGCTTGGAAATATAGGAGTTCTTCAAAATTCACTAAAACGCTCGCCACCGCCAAAAGATTAAGGATATTTGAATTCGAGAAAGTCATGGACCTACCTACTATCTACATCTACGTTCTCCGAAAATTTAAGCTCAATCGGATCGGTCACTCCAGAGATTATCTATCTTAATCATTTTGCTGATAAATATATATATATATATATATATATATATATATATATATATATATATATATATATATATATATATATATAAATATATATATATATATATATATATATATATATACATATAAAAAGAAATGTGAATATTCGGCGAAACGAGTTTAATACTATTGTTCGTCGAACATTAGTAAAAACGGGAAAAACGCTGCCTCTCTCCTCAGAGGAACCAGGGTGAGGCAGACAGCCCTGGGCCCCCGATGGTGGCGAAGCCCTGACTCTGATGGTCTGGGGTCCTCCATCCACTGATATTGGCCATTATCAAAATCCAAAAAATAATACAAAAAAAAAACTCTAGCGCACCTGAACCACTAGAAATACTAATGTTCGAAGAACAATAGAAGAATCGTGCAGGTTTTGAGTGCATATTCCACCACAGGAGCTGCTTATTACGGCCAAACTGTTACAAATGCCTTGTTTTACTTTGGTCTCAGGAATACGTTATAACTCATATGGTTTCAACGTTTACAAGAGCAAAACACGGGTAAATTCCACCGTCATCAGTTGCTTATTTCACAAAATTTCGAAAGCAGCATCTCATATAACATCAATGAAGAACATGCTCAGTGCCTGCAGCACTGTAACTGAAGTTGGTGTTTGGGGCTGCGGTCCGAAAAATTTTCAGAACTTTGGGAATTGAAACATCGGTTATTTATTTTCATTGTAAATGTTTCCGGTATGAATACTAACTGTAAGCATTTATTGATACTAAAGTAGCACAACTGGCTCGTGCTGGAAACCTTTTGCCAGTATCAAAGCAAAGAATATATCACATCTGCTTCACGTTGTTATATCACATTCGAAGTTATAGGAGTATAAAGAAATTTAGGGTTACCTGCAGCGAGTTTTTTCAAATAATCGAAAGCTTAATATTTGCTGTTTATGTTCACTACAATATCATTACCAATTGAAAATTCTACGATAAAACCGCTTAATAAAGATATTGCAAACAAACACAAAGCCAACAATAGCTGGCAACCCTATCGTGGCTTTTCAACCAAATTTGGCCTGAATAATGTCTATAATAGGTTCCAGTAATTGCATGAAATTCGTATTGATTTCATGAATGCACTGGAAGTTATAGTGCAAACAATTTTCTTTTCCTTAGCAAATTTTCAAAACCAAAGGCACAAAAACTACCATAGCTGGCAGCACCAATCGAATTTTTCAACTAAATTTCTACCAAACAGAGTTTATAGTAAGGTTCAACTACTGCGTTTATTTTATAAAAATCTGGTAACTTATTCACAATTCATAGGTCAATAAGCAGAGTTTTTTCTTTGTAATTTTTCAAGATGGCACCACTGGCACAGAGTTGCCCACAATTCAAAATTGCTTCTATAAGACCTGGTCCTTTTTAAGTCCAATGCATTCTGTAAATGCCAGCTGTATCTGATTATTGGTTCGTGAGTTTCCGTGAACAGAAGTTTTTTATGCTAAAAATATAGGTTAACTGGGAGAGGGTTATCGTTCTTCGATTGAACTGGAATTTTCAGGGCACATTGGTGTATATGCAGAATAGTGCCAGGTCTCACAAAAAAAATCATCTTTAACCCTTTGGCGCCGGCGGCCATTTAAGTGATATTTTTGACATACCTATTAATCCGTACACAAATAATTTATGCAAAAATAAAGTTGACGAAATATATTTCGAACGTGTTTTACATGTGAATTGGATAGTGTTTTGCAATTTTTTAACCCCATGTGTGCGGTTAGAGCCTAAAACGAGAACAGGAAAACTTGAAAATTTTGAAATTGCGATAACTTTTGACAGAGCTATTCGATTATTACGAAATTTTCAGGACATATTGGTATTATTTAGTTGTGGATTTGTGTAGCTTTAAATGAGCGTGCTGGGAACCCTGTAGCTAGGGCAGGCACTGAAAGTGAAATCCTCCAAATCATCGTCTCTCTTGAAAAAATGCCGCTTGTTAAAAAAAAAGCCACTCATATGTAAATCTTGTGCTGTGTTTACATAGACAAAAAAAACATTTGATATGGTATAACGGGCCCGCCTCGTAACCATTGCCCAATTTACCTATATTTTTAGCATCAAAAATTTCTGTTCACGGAAACTCACGATCCAATAAGCAAAATTAATTGACATTTGCAGACTGTATTAGTCTTAAATAGGACCAGGTCTGAAAGAAGTAATTTTGAAATGCGGGCGATTCTGTGCCAATGGTGCTATCTTGAAAAATCACTCAAATAGATAACTGCTTTTCGCCCCATAAATTCTGATTGAATCGTTCGATTTTGACGAAATTCACACTGTAGCTGGACCTTATTTAAAAAAACCTTTGGTAGAAATTAATTTGGTTGAAAAATTCGGTTGGAACTGCCAGCTATGATAATTTTGGTGTCTTAAATTTGAAAAAGAAAAATTTGGAAGTGAAAACATTCAAACCATCGAATATCCTAAAAACTGTCCGTCTCTTACAATAAAACCAATCTGTATACAAATCTTATGTTTTATCTACACGTTCAAAGTAAAACTTTGGAAATTTCATGTCGGACAAGAACGGTAGCACTTTCCCAGTTAACCTATATTTTTAGCATCAAAAACTTCTGTTCACGGGGAACTCACGAATCAATCATCAGATAAAATTGAAATTTACAGAATGCATTGGACTTAAAAAGGACCAGGTCTGGTAGAAGCGATTTTGAATTGTGGGCAACTCTGTGCCAGTGGTGCCATCTAGAAAATTACATAGAAAACAATCTGCTTTTTGCCCTATGAAATGTGAATAAGTTACCAGATTTTCATGAAATTGACATAGTAGCTGAACCTCATTTTTAGCTCTGTTTGATAGAAATTTGATTGAAAAATTCGATTGGTGCTGCCAGCTATGGTAATTTTTGTGCCTTTGGTTATGAAAATTCGCTCAGGAAAATAAAACTTTTTGCCCTATAATTTCCAGTGCAGTCATGAAATCAATACGAATTTCATACAATTAATGGAACCTATTATAAACATTTTTCGGGCCAAATTTGGTTGAGAAGCCACGATAAAGTTACCAGCTATTGTTGGTTTTGTGCTTGTTTGCAATATCTTTATTAAGCGGTTTTATCGTAGAATTTTCAAATGGTAATGATATTGTAGTGACAATTAGCAGCAAATATTAAGTTTTCGATTATTTGAAAAAACTCGCTGCAGGTAACCCTAAATTTCTTTATACTCCTATAACTTCGAATGTGATATAACAACGTGAAGCAGATGTGATATATTCTTGGCTTTGATACTGGCGAAAGGTTTCCAGCACGAGTCAGTTGTGCTACTTTTGTATCAATAAATGCTTACAGTTAGTATTCATACCGGAAACATTTACATTAAAAAAAAAACTCTAGCGCACCTGAACCGCTAGAAACACTAATGTTCGTAGAACAGTAGAAGAATCGTGCAGGTTTTGAGTGCATATTCCACCACATGCGCTGCTTATTACGGCCAAATTGTTTCAAATGCCATGTTTTACTTTTGTCTCAAGAATGCATTATTGCATTATGCAGTATCAAAGCCAAGAATATATCACATCTGCTTCACGTTGTTATATTACATTTGAAGTTATAGGAGTATAAAGAAATTTAGGGTTACTTGCAGCGAGTTTTTTCAAATAATCGAAAGCTTAATATTTGCTGTTTATTGTCACTACAATATCATTACCAATTGAAAATTCTACGATAAAACCGCTTAATAAAGATATTGCAAGCAAACACAAAACCAACAATAGCTGGCAACCCTATCACGGTTTTTCACCCAAATTTGGCTTGAATAATGTTTATAATAGGTTCCAGTAATTGTATGAAATTCGTATAGATTTCATGACTGCACTGGAAGTTATAGGGCAAAAAGTTTTATTTTCCTGAGCGAATTTTCACAAAAAGACACAAAAATTACCATAGCTGGCAGCACCAATCGAATTTTTCAACCAATTTTCTATCAAACAGAGTTTAGAGTAAGGTTCAGCTACTGTGTCAATTTCATGAAAATCTGGTAACTTATTCACATTTCATAGGGTAAAAAGCAGTTTTTTTTCTTTGTAATTTTTCAAGATGGCACCGCTGGAACAGAGTTGCCTACAATTCAAAATCGCTTCTATCAGACCTGGCCCTACTTAAGTCCAATGCATTCTGTAAATTTCAATTCTATCTGATTATTGATTCATTAGTTCCCGTGAACAGAAGTTTTTGAAGCTAAAAATATAGGTTAACTGAGAAAGGGTTACCGTTCTTGTCCGACATGAAATTTCCAAAGTTTCACTTTGACTGTGTAGATTGAGCATAAGATTTGTATACAGATTGATTTTATTGTAGAAACGGACATTTTTTAGGATATTCGATGGTTTGAATGTTTTCACTTCCAAATTTTTATTTTTTCAAATTTAAGACACCAAAATTATCATAGCTGGCAGCTCCAACTGAATTTTTCAACCAAATTTCTACCAACCGTGGTTTGAAGTAAGGTGCAGCTACTGTGTGAATTTCGTCAAAATCGAACGATTCAATCAGAATTTATAGGGCTAAAAGCAGTTACCTTTTTTAGTGATTTTTCAAGATGGCACCACTGGCCCAGAATCACCAGGATTTCAAAATCACTTCTATCAGATCTGGTCCTATTTAAGACCAATACATTCTGAAAATTTCAATTAATTCTGCTCATTGGATCGTGAGTTTCCGTGAACAGAAGTTTTTGATGCTAAAAACATAGGTAACTTGGGCAAGGGTTACCAGGCGTGCCCGTTATACCATATCAAATTTTTTTTTTGTTTATGTAAACAAAGCACAAGATTTACATATGAGTGGCTTTTTTTTTAAGAAACGACATTTTTTCAAGAGAAACGATGATTTGGAAGTTTTCACTTTCAGTGCCTGCCCTAGCTACAGGGTTGCCAGCACAATCATTAAAACGTATACTAATCTACAACTAAATAAAACAAACATGTCCTGAAAATTTCGTAATCATGGAATAGCTCTGTCAAAAGTTATCGCAATTTAAAAATTTTCAAATTTTCCCGTTCTCTTTTTAGGCACCCAGCGCACACATAGGGTAAAAAAATTCCAAAACATTATCCGATTCACATGTAAAACTTGTTCGAAATTTATGTCGTCAGCTGTATTTTTGCAAAAATTATTTGTGTACGGAATAATAGGTATATTAAAAAAATCACTAAAATGGCCGCCGGCGCCAAAGGGTTAAAGATTATTAACTTTTTGTGAGACCTGGCACTATTCTGCATACACACCAATGTGTCCTGAAAATTTCAGCTCAATCGGATGGCGCGTTCCTGAGATTTTTTCACTGAAATTTTTTGATGATATATATATATATATATATATATATATATATATATATATATATATATATATATATATATATATATATATATATATATATATATATATATATATATATATATATATATATATATATATATATATATATATATATATATATATAGAAATATGAATTTTTGGCCAAAGTGATTTTAATACTAATGTTCTTCACCGAACATTAGTAATAAATAACCAATGTTTCAATTCCCAAAGTTTTGAAAATTTTTCGGATCGCAGCCCCAAACACCAACTTCAGACACAGTGCTGCAGGCACTGAGCATTTTCTTCATTGATGTTATATGAGATGCTGCTTTCAAAATTATGTGAAATAAGCAACTGATAACAAATATAATTAACCCGTGTATTGCTCTCATAAACGTTGAAATTCGTGCCAGTGGTAATATCTGAAGCCATCTACCATATGAGTTATAATGCATTCTTGAGACCGAAGTAAAACGTGGCATTTGAAACAGTTTGGCCGTGATTAGCAGCTCATTCGGTGGAATATGCACTCAAAACCTGCACGATTCTTCTACTGTTCTTCGAACATTATTGTTTATAGCGGTTAAGGTGCGCTAGAGTTTTTTTTTGTTTAGAGCATTGACCATGCTACCAATTTAAGGAATCTAAGAGCCTAGACAGACGACACAAGTTAATTATCATTTCGAGCCCAATGATCATTATCCATTACGTGTGTCATGGTTAATCATCATTTATAACATCATCAATGAGGTTCTACGAATTATCATTTGGAAGCTAATGCTCATTTGCTCTTATCGTTTGTCGCACCATCTACGGAGAAGATTATGAAATTTACTGGGGAAATTCGGGAAATTCCATTTGAAATAATGTAGTTTCTAACTGTCAAAAACATAAACATATTATTTCGAATATATTACAATATGGCATGCAAATGTTTCATTTTAGGCACATTTCTTCGTATTCTATTCTTCAATACCTGAACATTTTCAGGTATTCTTCCTTATCGTGATTAAACTTTTTTTTTGTGTAAAATTTCCATAATTTTACACAAAGGCTCATTCACAGTAAAAACAATAAAAACATACTAATTTCTGATTTTTTGATGTGTTTCGATAAACAATAACTGTGAAAATAATACCATTTAAATTCAAACAACCTACAGCTGTTAAACAACTTCATTCAAATAACCGTGTGTCACTCTCCAAAAAAATAATCATTAGCGTTCAATGATCATTGTGTTAATGATAATTAACTTGTGTCGTCTGTCTTTAGTCTAACTCCATAAATGATTGCTTATTTTGTAAGTTAAACAATTTAGTTTCTCAGAAGCAACAAAAATGCTTTGTTCCAAAAATGGGACAAATAAACATGCCATCTAGTCTAGGGTATTATCAATTTTTAATTTCAGACCATATAAATTATTTTAACCAAAAACGTTCAGACTACTGTCTTTTAAAACTTATGAGTTCGTTATTTGTGTTCGAAACAAGATTCAATTTGAATATCTTAATGAAACGATTTCGGTTTACATGTTATTCCGTGGTGACCGCCAGTAAGAAGACTTTTAGTATTAGTTTGTTCACATTGGATGAAATCCCATGTGTTTGTTTTAATATTGCAATTATGTCACGTTTTGGGGTACGTGGGAGTTTCAATCGTTACACCTTCAAATGCTTCGCCTTTGATTCCAGCATAAATTGTCCCAGAAATTATTGTGCCTACTGCTCCACCTTGTGCCCCAATGGAATAACCTTCGTCACCATCGTCTGAAATTCGATTATCATTCTTAATCACGTTGCCATTCTCCTGGTTCCTATTCAAATCGTCCGCATGCTCATTCCAATCATCAGCGCGAGTGCACCTATTTATTTTCATCCAAATCCACTTATCCCCCTGGACGCGATAGTGAATAACAAAAGTTAAACCCCAGAATCAAAGTTAAATTGCTATCAAATCCAAATAAACCGTTAGTGTGCATCAAAGCGAAATCAACAATTGTTGCAAATGATTTTGGTCCAGAATATAAACGGACCGATTAAAAATAGTTTTTCGGACAGAAATGTTAACCGATTGAACACAAACAAGTAGCAATTACAAATTTTCCAAGTTACTTGTAAATTAACGAAACCGTCTTGCAACTTGATCGACTGCAGCATGTAAAAACCACTCCTCGTCGCCTCGACCTGGGAAACTTGCTGGGGGTGATCAAGCCTGCACCCTTGAATGCACACCTCAGTGGGGGTTTTGAATCGCGCCTGAAGTGGAGTAGTGAAAGGGGAGCACAACACGATTACGCCGGATTACGGATATTAATTTCCTTTCTTCTCTGTTGCACACTGGGTAAACATTCGCACGCTCCGGGGTTTTTCACGATGATGAAGTTCTGCTTATTTGCCAATAACTTCTGTAGGACAAATACCACTGCTTAGTCTGGCCAACTTCCATAAACGAAGCGACCTAATCTAATTTTCTCTGCGATCAAGTTTTTTTCTGGAAACATATATATCCGTCATCGTCTATATCCCTGTTTCAAAACGAAGCTGGGGTTTCGTCCGCTTGCCCATCATATTAGTTATGTGCGCACATGTTTAAGTCTACAAGACAGTTCCTTTCTCAGATTTAGTGTTCAACTGTTCAAGCGACATTTAGTTGACTCGCAAGAAAACTGAATGCACTTTGGCACTTATACCAGTACACTTTCGAACTTGAAATTTTTAATTCCTGGGTTTAAAGTCACTTTTGTTTGATTTGTAATTCATAGATTTTACAACTGCCAGGGAAATCATCATTTATAATCACCACCCTAATATAAATAATTTCAAACGACGGTGTTCCGATTATCTCTTTTGTTACAAAATTTTCACATCAGTTTTTCTTCGCCTCAAATCCCGCACACCGCGATACAATATCAGCGACATTCGAGCGACGACGGTCACGTTTCCACCCAACTCGCAAACTTCCACCACTCTGCCGACTGACCATCCGGCCTCTGCCTCGATCTCATAGAGACTGTCTCGAGCTGCAATTGCGTTTCGAGACGAGCGCAAAAGATCCCGTTGGATTTTCGCTCGCCTCGCAATTGAAGTAAACAAGGTCAAGTCGGACTAACTGTACCTTATTATTTTCCAATTCAGACAACAAGGTACAGCTAGTCCGACTGAGAAATAATTATGTTTCCAAGGGCACTACAGTGCGCGTGGAAATAATGTCGGCAGAAATTTCTGCTGGAAATTTCTGGATGTTACAACGTAGGTCTTTCCACAAGGGCAAGTGCGTGGAAAGAGCTGAAGGATGGATGTAATCTTTGAATGACAATGACGTGAACAGGTGATCACGTCTTTTACTATCCAATCCTTTATAGAAAACGTGAACAAGGTGAGCATAATAAATGGGTAATTAATGACAGGAAATATCATGAACAATGTATACTGAATTAAGGGTGGAAGTATCTTTAAAAGAGGAAATGGTGAACTAGGTGAACATCCCCAGATACTTCTCAATTGGGGCAGGAGTGACACTTGAAATAGGCACAAATGGACGATCCACAAATAAGAATTTGGTAAAAGATCGTGAACGGGTGAACTTAGTGGGATTTCCACTTGGTGATGTTTTTCGCATGAAAGACTCCCACTGGTCATGCATATTGATCGGCCAGCTGGAAATAGGCACTGCCGATCTTCTTAATTACCTTACTAGGTAAGATTTTTCGGTCCAGCTTTGGATTGCAATGCGCAGCTGCGTCACTTTGCCGGTAGTTGCGCCTGTAGACCATTTTGCCAGGCTGGTATGAGATCAACCTGGAACGAAAATTATAGGCCTTAGCATTTCGGGACTGGGCTTAGGTGGTGAGGTCACGGACGGTTTGTTGTAGGAGTGTTAGGTGGTCAAAAGGTGGTAAGGCAGTTTCGGGGTCATCCAGGAGATGGAGTTGCCACAGTAGAGCGTAAGTGCGGCCGTGAGTGACCATGGGTTGTCCGAAAACTGCTTGATATGGCGAGGTTCCTATGGTCGCGTGAGGGGCTGAGCGCAGTGCGCAGGTGATTTCGGATAATTTTCCATCCCATTCCTTTTGCGCGGGGTCCACATAGGACCGGATCGCTGCCAGAATGGATCTGTCAAGACGTTCTGAAGCGTTTGCCTGAGGATAACATACGGTGGTAAAGGTATGTTCGATACCAAATTCCTGTAAGAAGGTTTTGAATAGCGAAGACCGAAATTGCACGCCGTTGTCAGACACTATAGTTTCTGGGATCCCTACAAGGTGGAATACTCTCTTCCGAAAGATGTCTACTACTGTGTTTGCAGTGAACTTCCGTAGTGGCTCAATAAAAGGGAACCGCAAAAGATGGTCGAAGACGATGAGGGCTCCAATGTTGCCAGACTTAGGCCTAGGGGTTTTTTTTTTGTTTTTTTTTTTTGGGGAGCGGATGTCAAAAACCTTCAATAGGTATCCTGCGAACGATACAAGATTATGTGAGATTCTTACTCACTAAAAAACGTTACCCGCCGACCACAGAGGTCCGAGTCGGAACCGCTTTCGCATTACTTCAACTTGGCCGTGCTACTTCCACCCATCAGGTGTCCCATTGGCTTACTTCCGTTCTGTCAGGCTTTCAGGAGTCTATGAGAAGACATCCTTCCTCTTTTTTCAAACGCAATACCCGTTCCACATATGCTGACACAGCTGACCAGGCTTCTTCTGAGTGTAGAATCATCTCCACGATTGACTCCGGCGTCACAGGGCCAATGGCAGAGAAAAGCATGTGTCGCTCTCTTCTGAAGCGGGCGCAGTGGAAAGAGGTATGCAAAGCGTCATCACTTTCCTTAGCACAGTACTTACAGAACTCCGTCCTGACTTTCCCCATTCTGTGAAGGTATTTCCTGAAGTAGCCGTGACCCGATAGGAACTGGCACAGGTAGAAGTTTATTTCACCGTGGTCGCGATTAAGCCAAGGTTTTAAGGCGCGAATTAGCCTAATCGTCCATGCTCCCTTCGAGCTCGTAGCCCAGGGCTCCTCCCAAAGCTCAAGCGTTCGCGCTCGTGCTTGAGCAACCAAAATTTTTCTTCCCACTTCTGCTCTGTTCAGGAACACTTCCCTGCGTTCGTTCGCTAATAGATCAATTGGGATTACTCCCGCTATCACTAACACGGCGTTTCCTGAAACTGTTCTGTAGCTGCTTGCAATTCGCAGCACTCCCCTGCGCTGGACGCTCACCATCCTAGCTCGATACTTTTCAAACCTTAACGCAGTGGCCCATATCTCCGCACCATACAGCAGCATTGAATGAGCCACTGTCATAAGGAGCTTACGTTTACTCGGACTAGAACTGCGAACGTTTGCCATGAATCTCCCAAGCGAGATAACAGACAGTGGTGCCCTATCGCATACTTTTTGGATATGCTCTCCATAAGCCAGCTTCGAGTCCGATTTTCTGGTCTCAAGTACTTCGGAGCCAACCGTCATGGGTATAATGGTTGGTATCCTTCTCTTGGTCAGCATGACAATCTCAGTTTTTCCAATCGCCAGCTGGAGACCATGCCTTCCATCCAGGCTTCAACCCTTCTCATTACTTGATTGAGTTTGAGTTGGGTGAGGTGAGCATTTCTACACGTGATGACAGCTGCCACATCATCAGCATAGCCCACCAAGAGCACGGGTTCCGGCATTTCGAGGCGTAAGAAACCATCATACGCAACATTCCATAAGTCTGACCCGAGAATGGATCCTTGTGCTGCTCTAGCTGTAATGGTTTTGCGTACAGTTCACTGATTCGTTTTATAGATCAAATGGCGATCTCTCAGGTAATCCTGTACCATTGCCAGCAGGTATTCCTCTATTTGAAAATGTCGCTGAAGAGAATCCAGTATGTCTGTCCATCTCGCCGAGTTAAAAGCGTTACGAACGTCCAGCGTTACCAAAAACACTATGGGTCTAGCCCGATGACAAGCTGCCTCTGCGCGATCTACTGCGCTAATTACTTCGTAGATGGCACTTATTTTCGAGTGGCCACTGCGGAATCCATGTTGGTTTTTCGAGAGGTCACCTGCTCTTCGTATAGCTGCCTTTAGTCGGGGTTTCAGCAGCCCTTCCAAAAGTTTCCCCGCAGTATCCAGCATGCAGGGAGGTCTGTACGCTGATGGTGTATTAAGATCTCCCTTTCCCTTTGAAATTAGGGCAAGTCGTACCACTTTCCAAGGTGACGGAAAGACACCCGCTAGTAAACATTCATTGTACATACGTAGTAACGTTGACGGGTGTCGCTCCACCACTACTTTTAGGACTTCTACTGGAATATTGTCCGGGCCTGGGGCTTTTTGATTTTTCATTCTGACACTCGCGCTTCGTAGTTCTTCTTCAGTGAACAAAGGGATATATTCCTGGCGAACTGTGTGGTTGTTCTCTGCTCTTACATCCTGCGCTGGGAACAGCGAGTTTACAATATTCCTTAGGACATCCGCCTCCATAGGTGGGTCGGGACCCATGCGGCCCAGCCTACCCGATACTATTTTGTATCTCTGGCCCCACGGGTCCTAGTCCACTTCTTCGCATAGAGCCTGCCACATTTGCTTTTTCCTCCGTTTTATAGCTATTCCCAGTTCTTATTTTGCCTTTTTGTGGGTGGCGACAAGTAGCAACGCTTCCGGTCATCCACTAGACCGCTGTGCCCTACGCCTGCATGCTAGAGCTCTTCGTCTTAGTTCCGCTATCTCCTCAGTCGACCAATACGCGGCATGTTTGCCCGGTAGTTACTTTCGAAGTGGCATCGACGCATTGCACGCTCGCTGAATTTCACCCATGATCAAATTTACAACCGTACCTATTTCCCCAGGGCCCATTGCTAACCCTGCTTGTCCTGCGCTGACTTCGTCAGCAAAGCTGCCTAGTGACTCAAATAGCTTTCTCCTATCCAACTTTGAAATATTCCAGCCGAGTATTTTTCGTCTAGAGTTCTGAGGGGCCGGGATTTCGTCCGACAACCAGAAGGTAATATAGTTGTGGTCATTTTCAGTGTACTCCTCCATCACCCTCCAGTCCCTTGTCATCATGGACAACGTCTCCGAGACAAGAGTTATATCGGGAATGGGCTCACCGTAGCCTGGCCTGCGATAAGTTGGTGTTGAGCCCCTGTTCACCACGACCATACTCAGCCTGGACACCATTTCCATGATCAATCTCCCTCTTTGAGTCGGCATCCCCCATTCCAAGGCTCTCGCATTGAAGCCACCAGCTACTACCAGTTTGCCAGGAAGGTCTCGAAGAGCGTCTTCTAATGTTTCTATCTTTCTACGAAATTCCCTTATTGGGTCGTTCGGTGAAAAATAGCAGCTGACAAATCTGATACCGCAGTTTTCAATCCAAACATATCCATCGCCTGAACCTCGCCGATCAACCCGGACTTTCCGAGGGTCTGCAACCCATAAGGCTGCATAGCCCGAGGCGTCTGAATACCATGTCTCTGGATTTCTCCTTCGATATGGTTCACTGATCATTGCGATTTGAGCTCTGGATTCATGCATAAGCTACGTAAGTAAATCATCCGCAGTGCGGCATCTTTGCATGTTCCCCTGTAGAACCCTCATCTACGCAGCAACTTCTTTTGCGCATCGAGCGCTTCTCGGAAAGCTTTGCATGTTCCTGACCCCAGAACATGCTTCACTTCTCCTGTTTTACCTTTGTCGTTGCACAGCAGGCAGAATGGCTCCGCCGAGCATAACTTTGCAACGCGTCCCACTTGTTCGCACTTCCAGCAGTTAGTGCTACGGTCTGGTCCTTTGCAGTCTTTTTTGGTATGGTTATATCCCATGCTCTTGAAACAGCGCACAACTTCAGGTCGCTTCCTTACCCTAACATTAACCCAGCCAATTCTAATTCGTCTAGTATCAACTAGCTTCAAAGCTTTTGCTTCATCCAGTTCAACGACGGCTCTCCTCTGTTCCCTTGTATTCGGGGGAAATAAGGTAACTTTTATGTTCTGAGCCCCCTCTTCCCGAATCGCTGCTATCACTTCCTCTTCTGTTGTAAGACTGTCGAGGTCGAGTATCTCGATTTTGACTTTGGAGACGATCCTTTTAACCTCTCCGAAACCCCCCACAGCTGCCTGGGTTGCATCGCCGAATTTCGAGATGTCTTCGCACTTTGCCAGTGTCACAAGTACCCCACCGTCTGCCGTTTTTCTGATTTGGTGAACGTGTGCCCCCACTTTGCTTGGGCTTACCCCTGCTCGAATATGCTGAAAGACTTCTGCATAACTCTTCCCTTGGGTGGGCTTTATTACCACAGCTTCCTTTCTTGCCCTAGACGATTTCGTTTTTTTCCGCCTTGGTTTTTTCTGGTTAAGCTCTGGATTCAGCGCCAACCTTTTGGTTAAACCCGAATTTGTCACTTTATCTTGCCGGCCGTTGCTTTAACGTGACTTTTTCAGCACAGTCACCCATGTGTGCTGTTCGGTGGTGCCTACTTCAGTTCGTGCTCGAACAATATTTCCTTTGTTAGGGCTGCTCTTTGTTAGGGCTGCTCTTTGTTAGGGCTTTGTTAGGGTAGCGGGCGAAGATATCGACATACAAGTGCTAAAATATGCGCTCGGGAACGGACTGAACCGTCATTGGTGGTCGAAGGGTGTGTGAAGGAGCCTTGGTGGTCTTGCAGATGAGGCATGATCCAACATACGCCTTAACTTGGGCGCCCATCTTAGCCAGTAAAACTATTGCCGTAGTCGGCCGAGGGTTTTAGCCACGCCACCATGCGCACTCAAGGGTGGATCATGTGCTCTCTTCACTAATTCTGCCGTTATTTTGGACGGCACCCACAACTTTCAGGCCAACTGGTCTTGAAGTCCGTTTCCGGTCGCATACTCGGTTCACTTGTACGCGAACTGATCTACAACTTTTAAGACTGGCTGTTGGTGTTGTTCTGCCTGGACTTTTGCTGCTAGCTTCATATAAGACGCACTTTTGAAAAGCGGTGAAGTCAAGTCTAGCTCCATCGGAGTCTCCTCGCCTTCAGGCGGCATCAACGCCTCGGCAGAGAACATGCGCGACAAGGAGTCCGGCACTACATTTTGGCTTCCCTTTCGGTGGACCATTTTGAAATTGAACCCTTGAACTTTCAGGGCCCACCGGGCTAATCGACCATTGAGGTCTAGTTGGCTCATGAGCCATTTTAGGGAAGCATGGTCGGTCACGATTTCAAATTCATGACCTTCCACGTAGGCACGGAACTTTTTGATTGCCAGTACCGCTGCCAGACATTCTTGCTCAGTGACGGTGTAGTTTCGCTGAGCGGGATTTAGCTTGTGGGACATGAAGGTGATGGGGGCTTCAGCTCCGTCTTCTGTGCGTTGCACCAGCACGGCACCGACTCCATGTTGACTTGCATCACATTGGATGGAGAAGGGCTTGTTGAAATCTGGGCGGTGCAATACTGGGGCTGAAGCAAGGCTGTGTTTCAATTGCTTGAAAGCATTTAGCCTCTCATCGGTCTACACAAACTGACTCCGCTAAGAAAGCATGTCTGTCAGTGGTGTTGACAAAGACGCATACTCTCTGACGAAGCGCCGATACCAACCGCAGATTCCTAAGAATCTTCGGAGCTGCTTCGTTGTAGAGGGTAGTGGAAAATCCATGATGGATATTACCTTGACAGGATCTGTTTGGATAGTGCCCCCATCAACAATGTGGCCAAGGTACTTAACATGTCGCAAGAGGAACTTACTCTTTTCCACATTGATGGTGAGGCCAGCTTGTCGCAAATGGAAGGCGACCTGATGAAGTACCTGCAGGTGGACGTTGAACTCTTCGGTTATGACCAACAGGTCGTCGAGGTACACGAATACCTGGTGCTTGAGTTAGGGCGGAATCACTTTATCCATTAGTCGCAACATCGTTTGGGGTGCATTACACAAACCACACGGCATCACGACAAAATGGTAAAGGGATCACCGGGGCACAGTGAAGGCTGTCTGCCCCCCGACTTCTCCTCCAAAGGTATTTGCAAAAAGGCATCCTTCAGATCAAGGCTAGAGATGAAATCTGCCTTTGAAAGTCAGCTGAGAATACCGTCGGTCAGTGGCAAGGGGTAGGCATCCTTCACTGTGACCGAGTTGACCTTCCGGGCATCCAGGTATAGGCACACCTTCGAGGGCTTGACCACCAACGTCACCGAAGAAGACCAGGCACTCTTCGACTCTTCGATTACGCCCAACGCTAACATCATGTTAATTTCCTGATATATGAGTTGTTCGACAGCTGGCGACACAGAGAAATGTCTCTGTTTTATTGGTTTCTGGTCACCAGTGTCGATTTCATGACGGGTCAGCGTAGTTTTTCCCAGACCCTCAACAGCGAATGAAGGAAAACAAGCAATCGCAGTCTTAAGTCTGCGATGCTGGTCCTGTGTGAGAGGGTGGGCGCAATCGTCGAATGCGTCGAGGCTGTTGGTGGTGTCGACCTGTCGTGGTGGCGCAAGCAGATCTATGGCCAGTGCAAAAAGACGCAACGTTGAGCGTATAGGCACATGATGATGTTGAATGTTGTCAATTTCAGAGTTAAAAATTCGGTCTCGGATCGCCGTATATTTACGCCATCGTATGTGGTATGGGAGAAAAGCCAAAGGTGAAGGAGGCTCTGCCGGTGTGTGTGGTACAGATAAGTTGTTAGGTTCCCCACATGTCGTGATTCCAGCATCATTGGTGGCTGGGCTGAGGGAACTAAGTGACACGTCACTGGTCCTGTCTACCTGCTGGAGCGTCGTGGAGGTTGCTTGCTTTGGGGGAGGCATGAAGCTTTGCTCCGCGCTCCCTGCGGTACGTTTTTTGATTGGCAGTTTGTACAGTTAGGCTTGTACGTTTCTACCTTTCCGCAGCCATACCAAAAGATGGTTCGGGCCTCCATACAGTCGCTAAAGCGATGTCCCACTTTCTTGCAGTTCCAGCAAGTAGGTAGGACCGTGACGGCTTCCACTCCAGGTTTTTCAAGAGAGTTTTCATATTTGTCTCGTGGGTCTTCCTCCAACAATTCCTCGGCGGCATTTCTTCAGTGAGATGGTTGGTGTCAGGCCCCGAACTCCATCCCGAAGTTCTCCATACGGATGACGGCCTGACGGAGCATACGCGCAGAAGGAAGGTGGATCTTCAGCAATCCATGACAAATTTCTGGCAGTAGATTGCGCCTTAGCATGTCTGCCAAGTCAGCGTTGGCAATGGGGTGCTATAGGCGATCGACTAGCTTAAAGACATCTGCGCTGAAATCGTCCAAGCTTTCATTGGCCCGCTGCTTTCTTCCTCTAATCTGCTCCATCAAGTCGGCATCCGTTTATGATCACTCAGGGCCGATTCCAAGTCTCTCCAAATGAAATCGCGACTAGTTTAATGAAACCTCCAAAACCAATAAGCAGCTGGTCCTGTCAGCAGCAGCATATGCTGACACAAGATATTGGAGTTTCCGCCTAAGGTGTTTCTTGTAAGTGCCACGGCTCTTTATATGAAAGCTTCCACTGGCAAAGACGATTCTCGCCCTGAAAACTTCTGACCCCACCCACCAATAATGCTGGCCACCTTATCGTGGTGAAATTGCACGTTATTGCCACGAGAGGTGCGAGGTGATTAAGGCCTTTGTACGGGCACGAACGACTGCGCCCAAGGGTTTAGTAGGCGACGCAACGTTTCCAGCTTGGGACGGAAGGTTTAGTTCAGCCTTGCGCTCAAGCATCGCGCGGATGTCGCTCTGCAGCTCCAAAATCTGCTGCTGCAATGCGCCTTTCTCTCGGTCCACTATAGAGCGGAATCTGACGGCTTCTGAAGGAATATCCGAGATTGGAGACTTTTTCTACGACGGGCCAGGTGGCTGGACTAATCCTTCCGCCCTATTCTGGTCCTGTAGGTCGAAGTTCCTTATATCACTGTCTTGTATTTGCATGCCCCGGGTTCTTACCCCTGACCATTGTGTCTTCGGCCGAGCCCCTCGCGGCATAGCTGCTGCAGCAGGGGGGCCTGTCCGGCACCCAAGGGAAGACTCAGTGAGCCACGGCATAAAGGACAATCCATATAGTTTTCTAACCATTGCTCCAGGCATCTCACATGATATTTGTGCTCACATTTCGGGCGGTAGTGAATGCCTGCTGACAAATGGAGCAATAAGCCTCCACTGTGGTGCCAAACAGGTCCTCGCTACTCTGCCTCAAAGGCATCTTGTCTAGTCTGATAGAAATACAAGAATATTCAAAGTATATTAAAGGTGCACGCTCACATGACTCCCTGAAAATAATTTGCTTATAATTAAATTCGGTTTGCTGAAAATTCAGGTCAGCAACCAGTTGCACACCAACTGTGTGTCTAGTTCTCTTATAACTATGAGAAGCTTAATCTAAGCCAAAATGGCTAAAAGCAGCTTAATAATAGGCCAAAAGTGGCAAAATTCCAAATATAAGTGCACACAGGTGGTGTGTCTAAGGCTGGCCGCCCACTAGGCAGCCAATCCGACATATGATATCTTATTAGGATCCGCACACTAGGCAGCCAAAATCTTCTGGCTGCGGCAGCCCTGAGAACCTGCACATCTGCACAGGCAGCCACGTGGCTGCCCGCAGCCATCAAATTCAACGTGAATTTATGAGGCTGCTTGTAGTCCCCGCTCACTTGTTGCAGCAGCCAGGTAAAATGTCTTTCGACACTGAAAAATTAATACGCGAAATTGAAATTCGTAATGCGATTTGGGATATATCCTGTGATGAATATAGTGATCGCGATGCCAAGAGAAGAAGATGGGAGGAAATTACCAACATTATGTGTAAAGAAAATATGTTGGAAAATGAAAAGAATGAATTAGGTAAGTTAGTTTTTATTGGTAAGTAATTATGAACTTAAAATTAAATTTGGAAAACTGTGGTACTTCATGATGGATGTGACATAGCTCCGGTCAGGAGGTATATAATAATTACTACCCCAATGCAACTCTGCTTTGCCATTCTAGCGGGTTTTCGTTGTTAAAATAATCGGCAAATAAATCTCTATATGCTGATGCTGCTCGATTTCCCCTGGCTGGTGGACTTGGTTGAATTTCCAACTCTGGAGGGACGTACAATGTGTCTTCAAATTTATATCCGTCTCTTTCACACACGTAATTGTGTAAAATGCAGCATGCTTTGACAATGGCAATTGCGAATTCTTTTCGGACATCCAAAGGGCGGTGAAAAATTCTCCATTTATTTGCCAAAATGCCAAACGCGCATTCTATAGACCTTCTTGCACGCGACAAGCGATAGTTGAAGATTCTCTTGTTGTCTGTCAAGTTTCTCCCTCCATAAGGACGCATTAAATTTTCAGATAAACTGAATGCCTCATCTCCAACAATGACGTATGGCATAGGTATTCCATTCCCTGTTATGGGTGTTTTGTTTGGTATTCCTAAGTTTTTATTCACAAGTTTTTGATACAAATTGGATTGCTTATAAATAGACGAGTCAGCACATTTTCCGTATGCTCCAACATTTATATACGTGAATTTGTAATCCGCATCACACATAGCAAGCAAAACGATAGAAAAATAATTTTTGTAATTATAGTAAAGAGAGCCTGATTCACTTGGTTTTTTTACTGGTATATGCTTTCCGTCGATCGCTCCAATGCAGTTTGGGTAATTAGCGGTTGTATTAAAGCCATTTGCTATTTCAATCCATCTTTCTTCATTTAACTCTGGAAACGCTGTATGCCTCAAGTTCTCCCAAATTGCCAAGCAAACTTTATATATAATAGCTCGAACAGTGGTATATCCAATCCGAAAATTATGATTCAATTCTGCCATACTACATCCTGTTGCCAGATATCTGGAATAATATATAATTTTTCAGGTAAATCATTGCAACAAAAATGGAAAAATATCAGGACAAGTTTCAGCAGAGAATTAAAGCGTAGAAAGGGCATTAAAAGTGGATCAGCAGCTTCTCGAAAAAGCCCATACACATATTTTGAACAGCTGCAGTTTCTCAGGGAAACTGTGACGATTAATGCAACGGATAATAGTTTGGAAGAAGGAGACATATCTCAAAATATTGGTGAAACAAACGTACAAACTCGTTCACCTATTAACAAAAAGAATAAAAAAAATGACGATGACACTTTGGTAGAAGTATTAAAGCAAAGTATAGCTAGAAGGGAAGAGCATGAGAGGAATCAAGAATCTGATTCCGATAGATTATTTATGTTATCGCTGCTGGACGATTTTAGGAAGGTTCCGCAACATCGTAAGCTTTCTACAAAAATCCAGTTGATCGAAACAATAAAAAGAGGACAAAGTGATCAAATGGAAAGTAATCAATCATCAGGCGTTGGACTGTACAGCCGTATATCTGGCCGAGAAGTCAACAATCGCCAAAACTACTCAACACAGCCCACATATATACCAGAAAACGCAGCTAATGGCCAATATCGTCATGAATTTCACTATTCTACGCCTGTTACTCATAAGCAGGGTACTCCAATAGAGTATCACCATTTATCTCCACAGTCAAATGGTTCTGATGCAACGCAGAGTTCCGAAATATTAGATCTATTTTCACAGTCACAATTACAAGACATTTAAAAAATGTCTTGTAATTGTGTCAAAAAAAATGTCTTGTAATTTAAAATGTAAAATTAAAACATTTTTTGGTTTTGTATAATCCTTTAAATAATAAATAAAAAAAAATCATTTTTGTTTTATGTACTTACCTCAAAGTTATTATCAGTTTTTCTTCGGGAGATATACAAGCTCGCATGCGAGTATCAGTACCCCCAATTGAATTTCTAAGATTTCCTAAAAGGCTATCAAATGTTTGTACAGACATTCTGGTGTAGTTGAAAAAACGATCCGGATAGTTTCGAAGATCCTTAAAATAATTTTTAAATAAACCCTTTGAGTGCCGTTCCAGAAGTAGCGGATGAATCCAATGTCTTCTTTTTGCTTTGCGATTGTTACGCCTACGAGACAAACGGTAAATAATAATAGCATCTTCCACATCCATTTCTTTCGACTGGTCAGTGACTACTTATCAGTTTCGACAATATCTGGCTGCTGATAACTGGCTGCTGATAACTGGCTGCTCAATAATTTGGCCAGGCTGCGGCAGCCTGGCTGCCTAGTGGGCGGCTAGCCTAACTCTTCAGTTTGAATAAAGCTGCCAGTGAGAATGAAATGTTAAGGATTATAGACGTGAAGTCTTGAGAAGAATATGAGTCGAAGCTAATAACTATTTACTTACTGTTGTGGGTTTGCGCAAAAACAAGTTTCGGGCCCCACGTTGGGCGCCATTTGTAGCGAATATATGATTGAGAAATGTTTGCCCTAGCACAACTCAGAGTCAGACCGAAGTCCGGAACAAAGATGGCTAAGGTCCAACAAATGATGGAATGGCTAATGCCATCCAAGAGGCAAATTAAAAAAAAAAATATTGCCCCGAGAGCAGGGTGCCCTAGAAATGGCGGTGAAGGCCCCTCGTCCGCATAAGCGGAGCACCCTTTAACCAACTCCGACGGATGCTGGGGTGCCGCTTTGCTAGCCCGCTGTGGCTGGAATGGGTTCATGGAAAATGAGGTCGGTCAGCTCTCAGGAGAAACGGGATGCTACGTATTATTCATCCGTCATAGCATCGTAGCCGCAAACTGGTACAGAAAAATACACAAGGGACTAAAGGGGGCATAGTTCCGTTAAGAAAACCATCCTTGGCTCTGCAACATGGGCTGACTTTGCAGGCCCAGTACTCGTGACGACGCACGGAGCCAGAAAATTGAAAATCTAAAACGGAAAAATGGGAAAAACGCTGCCTCTCTTCTCAGAGGAACCCGGGTGAGGCAGAAATCCACGGGCCTCCGATGGTGGCAAAGCCCTGACCCCGATGGTCTGGGGCCCTCCACCCACTGATATTGGCCATTATCAAAATCCAAAAAATAGTACAAAAGTAATGAAAACTAACATGTTTGGCCAATATCCCTCCCCTTTAAAAGAACGCTGAAAATCACAAGAAAACTCTAGTTAATCATTGGCCAGCCAGTCCATGCGCGGACCTCAAAACAAGAAGAGAACTTCTCGGGCCTTCGCCCAATAAGAAGGTCAAGAGGTTGAGTTAATTACAATTCATTATATTGTAGATTTGCCACAAAGAAAATAACAATTAGCACTTAAAAGCAATTTTATGAAGAGCGAGTTGTATGATGCAAGTGTCGAAGAAAAAAACCTGGCTTCTTTACTTCAGGCATACAAGATTAACTAGAACTTTCTTCTTGTTTTAATAAATGATTAATTTCCTATTTAACAAACTAATTGTGGCGCCATTTTTAGCCTTACTGACTTTCAATGCTGTCATAGATTTAAAGAAAATATGCCTTTGCATTGCCTTGCATCTACACTACGCATCGGGAATAACTCCATTCATTTTTCAACTAGAATATGTGATATAGCTAAAACTTGCATTTATAAATTCATCAGCTTTAAATGTTTCCCATTTAGGATAGCTCATACGCAAAAAACAATACCTGCAACATATTTGCAAAATAACATTTGAAAACTAACCAAATATGTAAGTACATTCAAAGTCAATGTCTCTTTGTGACTAATAAGACATTCACATTGTTTGGTGGGTTAATGCCATTGAGCCCTTCCAGTTGCAAATAAATATTTCAAAGATAGTCTCGCAAATAAACGAAATGGAGAACTACAATGTTATATTAGCGAATATGGGTAAGACTACCTTACATGACTGCTAACTAAAAGAAGCAGCAACAGTGAAAAAGATATTAGTGCGGTTTTTACAATAATCATATTGCTCAAATTTGTTAAGAAAACATAGTCTCTGAATAATCGTGTCACTTTGGAATCTTGTGTTTGACTTGACCAACAATTATGAGTAGAGGTAGGACGAGTCTTAATGAAAACAAATCTCATGAACTGAAAAGGTTTCTGTTCAAAGTTCTAAGAATGCACTTTGAAACACCAAGCGAACGCAATTTTTATGGTAACCAAACACGATTATAATTTAAACTTACGTTAATAGCTGCAAGTTTTAGCCATGTTATGTACTTTACAAGGAATTCATTTTAGAATATTGGCAATTTTCTCTTAATGAATATGTTAAAGGCATGTGCATTTGTGTGGAACAATGTGAGAAATACTAATCTTCCTTCAATGTAGACAAATAATAAAATATTCTTGTTACTAATGTTCGAAGAAGAACATTAGTATAAAAATCATTTTGGCCAAAAATTCGTATCTATATATATATATATATATATATATATATATATATATATATATATATTTTATATATATATATATATATATATATATATATATATATATATATATATGTATATATATATTTTTTATATATATATATATATATATATATATATATATAGATATATATATATATATATATAAATATAAATATATATATGTATATATATATATATATATATATATATATATATATATATATATATATATAAATATACATATATACATATATATATATATATATATATATATATATATATATATATATATATATATATATATATATATATATATATATATATATATAAATATACATATATACATATATATATATATATATATGTATATATATATATATATATATATATATATATATAAATATACATATATACATATATATATATATATATATATATATATATATATATATATATATATATATATATATATATATATATATATATATATATATATATATATATATATATCACCAAAAAATTTCAGTGAAAAAATCTCAGGAACGCGCCATCCGATTGAACTGAAATTTTCAGAACACATTGGTGTATATTCAGGATAGTGCCAGGTCTCACAAAAAGTGAATAATCTTTAACCCTTTGGCGCCGGCGGCTATTTATTGATATTTTTAATATACCTATTATTCCGTAATCAAATAATTTTTACAAAAATATAGTTGACGAAATAAATTTCGAACGTATTTTACATGCGAATCGGATAATGTTCTGGAATTTTTTAATCCCATGTGTGCGCTGGGTGCCTTAAGTCCAGTGCATTCTGTAAGTTCCAATTGTATCTGATTATTGATTCGTGAGTTCCCGTGAACAGAAATTTTTGATGCTCAAAATATAGGTTAACCGGGAAAGGGTTACCGTTCTTTTCCGACATGAAATTTCCAAATTTTTTCTTTGAACGTGTCGATAAAGCATAAGATTTGTATACAGATTGGTTTTATTGTAAGAAACGGACAGTTTTTAGGATATTCGATGGTTTGAATGTTTTCATTTCCTAATTTTTATTTTTTCAAATTTAAGACACCAAAATTATCATAGCTGGCAGCTCCAACCGAATTTTTCGACTTTACTTCTATTAAACGTGGTTTGAAGTAAGGTCCAACTATTATATGAATTTCGTCAAAATCGACCGATTGAATCAGATTTTGTAGGGCTAAAAGCAGTTATCTTTTTTAGTGATTCTTCAAGACGGCACCACTGGCACAGAATTGCCCGCATTTCAAAATCACTTCTATCAGACATGGTCCTATTCAAGACCAATACATTCTGCAAATTTCAATTAATTCTGCTTATCGGATCGTGAGTTTCCGTGAACAGAAGTATTTGATGCTAAAAATATAGGTAAATTGGGCAAAGGTTACCAGGCGTGCCCGTTATACCATATCAAATGTTTTTTGTCTATGTAAACAAAGCACAAGATTTACATTTGAGTGGCTTTTTTTGAAAAAGCGGCATTTTTTCAAGAGAGAATATGATTTGGAGGTTTTAACTTTCAGCACCTGCCCTAGCTACAGGATTGCCAGCATGCTCATATAAAGCTACACAAATTTTTAACTAAATAATATCAATATATCCTGAAAATTTTGTAATGATTAAATAGCTTTTTCAAAAGTTATCGCAATTTCAAAGTTTTCAAGTTTTCCCGTTCTCATTTTAGGCACCCAGCGCAAATATTTGCGAATATTTGATTATTCCCCACCACTCAGCGCAGTAGGAAAACGTTGTAGCCACCACTCGTAAGGTATTTAGGTGAAGCATTAGCGACTTAGCCGCCTTGTGTTTTATACCCGGCGGACAAAGGATGTTAATTTAGGAGGACGAGTTAGCTACACGGTTTACGACGAGGCACAACGAATTTCTCTTATATCGACACAGCACCACCACTCGGGAAGAATATGACAGCACCGAGAAACTTACCCATGTATCAGGTTGGGGGTACGCTTCCGAGGTGCCGTGGGCGGTTTGCTCCAAGGGCTCCAACGGGAGGAACAATGGTGCTCGTTATCCACTCCCGATTCTACTTCTGGCTACAGAAGTTGGGATAGGTCCTCATCATATCCCGGACATGCTACGGCGACCTACAAAGCCAAGAATTCGATGATCGGTAGAGAGATTCGAAACATCTATCCACTCAGAATACTTACCTGATTTCCCACGAAAGGCGCCGGAAGCCACCCAGCATCATTTATCATCAGGGTTGAAGGCTGGTCGACATGAAACCTTGTGACAGGGGCTCCCGTCTGATCTCGATAGCATCAGTAGTCCATCGACGACCTGCAACCAGAAAAATTCCACACAAAGCACCGAATCTTAACATGAAAGCAACAAAAGAACTTACCTGACTAATACTTCTTTCTCCAAAATTTTAAGCTCCATGCCAGCGAAGGCGCATCGAGGAGCTCGATCGAGAAACGTAAACATTATCGAATTGTCAGTGGCCGTCGACAACTGCAAACGTCATCGCAGCTGTGGAACACAGCTGATCAACTCTTCAGCTGTTTGCCATAAAATCATAATACCCTGGTTGCAGTACTAAAAAAGGGGTTTGGGTCTGAGGTGGCACGTGTGACTGGCCAACGACCCGAAACTGGAGGTGCTGTTGAAAAGCGGTACCGAAGAAGCGGGCGAGTAGAAAAACGAGCGGGACTCGGGCATTCTGATTGCAACTGGAGTGCAAAGCATACATTATCTAATCGGAGGATTTTCTATTTTTAAAATCAGGTATTTACTGGCGAAAAATTGTGCAAGAAATTGTGATATTCTGATTGCGACTGGAGTGCAAAGCAGACATTATCTAATCGGAAGATTTTCTATTTTGAAAAATCAGGTATTTACTGGCGAAAAATCGTGGAAGGAATTGTGATATTCTGATTGCGACTGGAGTGCAAAGCAGACATTATCTAATTGGAGGGTTTTCTATTTGTAAAATCAGGTATTTACTGGCGAGAAATCGTGGAAGAAATTGTTGTAATGATATACCATCACATGCATGAAATAAATCAAAGCAAAACAAACAAGTCAAAATAGAACACCATGTAGTTCACTAATATTGTCTACGTAATAGCAGACCACACAATGCTATAGATTTGCGCTCAACTGACCATATCAGGTTTCCGAGTAGCGACCGTGAATATCCATGCCATATGGTATATTCAAATGCAATGCAGAGTCATGTTGCGATCGATAATAAATTATGTGTCACCATGGCACGCGACCCAAATATGATATGTTTTGGTTATAGTGTGAATAAGCGCACATGGCGATAAATCTTGTACGTGTTGATTGAGTGGCGCTAGAAATGTTGGTCAAGTGTAGCGTGAGAAAGTTGAACACATGTGATTCATATAGAATATTGTGTCATGGGAAATTTATGCGTTATTGATTTATTTCAGAGCATGCTGAGTTTAGATAATAAAATAGGTTAAGTTATGTTTGTAATGTTTTGTAAAAATCGTATATAAGGAGTGGTAAGAATGTTTGGAAAATAGATTCATTTGAGTAAGCGTGCAATACACTGTTTTATTCTATTGAGTCTCTGCTCTTGCGAGGCTATACTTGCAAAGCATTAACTAAGCACGGCAAATGTCTCAGAATAGCTCAGACATGGTGCCATCATTAACTGCGGCCTCGCCGCTTTGGTAGGTAGAATAGCGGTACAATCCATACTCCACAGTTGGGTTAGACTAACTTTTACTCCACTACAGTAAGGACCCTACGTCGACACAAACAAACGGAGAAATATCCCAAGGCCCATCAACGAACATATTTCCTGACGACTCCAGCGTATTTCATGGCGATCCTGATAAACGGAACTTTGGAATCTACTATGAAGATTCAGGCAGCTGCGTAGAAGAAGAAGGACAGCAATAATTACACCTGGACCCAGACCTAGGAGAATTGAAGAATTCACCAAAAGGAAGGCTGAAAAAGATATCTTGGACACCATCCCCAAACCAAGACGGCCACGTGGAGGCAGAAAAACGAAGTTAAAACGCGAACGAGCGGAACTACACAGATTAGTACGCATTTCTTTTGAGCAGCAGAAGGAGTACTTCCAGAAGAGACTACGGGAACTTAAAGAATATGGGAAATAATTGCTCGACGGAGGAGGTAACGGTGATACAGGAGTATCAACAATCTTTAACAACAGCAGCAATTTTCTGTATAGTATTAGGAATATTCTATGTTTATAATAAAAAGAATAAGGAGTATGTAGCTAAAAGGTTAAATAGGAGTATAGATGTATAGCAATAATAAAAACAATATATATGTCTTAATACATGAATTTTAAAAACTTTTATTTATGAATGTACGGTTCCTTTTTATAAAATTCCAGTCTTACAATAATTATGTATGGACACTTTAGAAGGTTTAATCTTGGAAAACGAACAGGTTTTGAGAAATTTAAGAAAAAGTTCGAAGAATTTATATAGGTTTGAAACTTTAAAAGAAAAATTGAACGATTTACAGGCGCGTAAAGAAAAATTTAGGAAAACAATCAGCAATTTTAATGACGAAAGCTCTGAGGTTTTAGATATCAAATTAAAGTTCAAAGCGGTATCAGCTATATTGGAGGGAGAAATCTGGCTACAGCTTGGTAAACAAGGATATTCTGCGGAAGACGTCCAACAAGAGTGCGACATCACCGAAGAATTAGAGACTAGTTTACAAGTACTAGAAGACAAAGCCAAGATATCTGAGTTTAGTCTAGAGACTGCCATAAAAATAATTCCTACTTTCGAGGGAAAGTATAAGGAATTAGAATCCTTTTTGAAAATAGTAGAATTACTAAATTCCACATTAACCGCTTCAGGAAAAACCCAACTCATAGATTTCGTCACTAAAGTTAAGCTTACCGCGAATGTGAGATTATCTTTGATTAACACCTCAATCAGCACTTTTGAATCTTTAAAAAATGAATTATCTAGCAGGTTTAGAAACAATAAAACAGTACCACAGATTCATTCTATGCTCAGTAACATGTGTCAGAACCGATCATCTGTTACTACATATAAAGATAAAATTTTATCTTTGGTTGATGAGCTCAATCAATTACAGGTACAAGGGCTAGGTAATCAGGCTACGGAACCAGAAAAGAAAGTTATCGCGCAAATGAACGATACTTATGCACTCACTATCTTTAAAAGTGGACTTAATGACCAGCTGAAAAGCACAATATTTTCAGCTAGGCCCAAAACTTTTGCTGAGGCAGTATCATTAGCGCAAGAGATTGAGACATTAGAATCTCAAGCTACGAGTAGCGTAATGCATATCGGCAATTTCGCAAATAATAGAAGTAACCGTGATCGAAGATACAGAAACAATGGCAATGATAGAAATAGCAATGGTTATAGGAATAGAGACAGTCGAAGAGATGTTAGGAATAATAGATACGATAACCATAGAAATTTTAATAGAAAGAGAGATAACAGATCAAATCATTATAGAAATAATGATGATAACAGAGATAATCACCATAGGAATAACAGATATGCCAACAACCATAGTAATCAACGCAATAACAATAATAGAAGCCTACATGTAATTTCGGACCAGGGAAACGTCCTAGGAAATGAGGAACCTCCCGGAATAAATAACACGAGTAAGGAATGTAAAATTTACAGAATAACAGATGGCTGCACGAATTACGTAAGAATTTATAATGATGGAGCGAATAGACAACTATCGTTCTTAATAGATACAGGTGCAGACGTATCAATTCGTAAAGTAGGTATATTTAAGGCGTTAGAACATAGAGTGAATAGCAAGGATAAAATTAAGTTAACTGGTATTACTAAGGAAGTAACTACGTCTTTAGGTACTTCGAAATTAAATTTATTGGTTGGGAACAAAAGGATAACAGAACTATTTCACATTGTAGACGACAATTTTCCGATTAGTACAGACGGTATTATCGGTAGAGATTTATTAGTTAGTTTCATGAGTAAAATTGATTATGAAACATTCACCATTTCTTTTAGTGTGTCAGATGAAGAAATTGTATTACCCATGGATACTAAACGTCAGAACCATTCGGGAATTAATATATCCGCGAGAACTGAAGCAATAGTTCCGATAAATGTAAGCATTGATGAGGATAGCATTGTGCTGAACGCAGAAATTGAGAAGGGTGTTTTCATCGGAAATACTATTATACCAGCCAAAGGCGTTCGACACGTAAAGGTTCTGAACACAACTGATAGAGATGTAGTCATAAACAACTTCAACATAGAGATTGATCCACTAAAGAACTACAAGGTATATGCAGAAAAACAACAGAGAGGTGATCAGAAACGTTTCGAGAAACTGCTGGGAGTTATAGATAAAGATAATTTGGACAAAAGATCTATGGACAGTTTGCTTGAGATAATAAAAGAGTATCAAGATGTTTTTCACTTGGAGGAAGAGAAGTTAACAACAAACAATTTCTACAGACAAAAGCTGCAGATGGCAGACGATAGTCCGGTCTACATTAAGAATTATAGGCTACCTCAAGCTCAAAACGAAGAAATATTACAACAAGTCAGAGACTTAGAAGACAATGATATTGTCGAACCGTCAGTAAGCCCATACAATTCACCACTTTTGGTTGTACCGAAGAAGACTTCAGATGGTAAAGCTAAGTGGAGACTTGTAGTGGATTTTCGTAGATTGAACGACAAAATCATCAATGATAAGTTTCCTTTGACTAGATTGGAAGACGTTCTAGATAGGCTCGGTAGAGCGAAGTATTTCTCAACTTTGGACATGACTAGTTCATTCCACCAAATCGAACTTGAGAAAGAATCTAGACCCGTCACCGCGTTTTCGACCAGTGATGGTCACTATCAATTCAAGAGACTACCATTTGGATTAAAGATTTCGTCCAACAGTTTCCAACGGATGTTGACGATAGCTTTGAGTGGTTTAAGTCATGAGGCATTCCTATACGTAGATGACATCATAGTTTTTGGATGCAGTGTCAAACACCACAATGATAATCTTCGCAAAGTGTTACAGCGAATGCGACAGTACAACTTGAAGTTGAACCCTGGGAAGTGTCACTTTTTGAAATCGGAAGTAGTGTATTTAGGGCATTTGATAACCAGTGAAGGTGTTAAAACAGACCCATCTAAATTTGAGACGATCAGAAACTATCCGGTTCCGAAATGTGCAGATGAAGTACGCAGATTTGTTGCGTTTTGCAATTACTACAGGCGTTTTATTCCGAATTTTGCCAGAATTGCCAAAAGTCTGAACTCGCTATTGAAAAAGAACGTTACATTTGAATGGACCGAAGAATGTCAAAAAGCATATGAAACACTTAAGAATAAATTAATTGAGCCACCAATTTTGCAGTATCCAAATTTCGAAAAACCATTCATTTTAACAACTGATGCATCTAATTACGCATTAGCCGCTGTATTATCGCAAGGTGAAATTGGACAGGATTTACCAATTTCGTATGCAAGCAAGCCGCTAGCAAAGCACGACATCAACAAACCAGTCATAGAAAAAGAACTTTTAGCCATACATTGGGGCATAAACTTTTTTAGACCCTATCTCTACGGAAGAAAGTTCGTAGTTGTCACAGACCATAGACCACTAGTATCTTTATTCACCCATGCAAATCCTTCATCAAAACTCACTAGAATTAGAGTTGACTTATCGGATTATGATTTCACGATTGTGTACAAGAAAGGCAGCATGAACACGAATGCTGATGCCTTGTCAAGAATTGAGTTGGAGTCTGACTCTTTAAAAGCATTGATACCTCCAGTTACAGATGAAACAGCAAAGCGTAAACTATTAGCAATTACAAGGGGCATGGCAAAGAAAACAGATGATAAAAAGCAAGAAACCCGCAGCGAAAGCAACCACGTAAAAGTAGAACCTGATCAATTCTATTGTTGGGATTGCACTAGCTTGTCGGATATCACCGGTGTTATGAAGTTAAAATTTATCCTGCGCAATGATGAAAATAAAAGTATTGATATCGTACGTACGAAAGATATTGTAAAAGTATTTTGTAGCGATATATCTAACGTGAAACCAGTTTCCGTTAATGCAAAGCTAACAATAAATAGGGGTACCCGCAGACACAAAAGTAATGAGAATAATAGTGATAATCCACATTCAGAGCACGTTTTGATTATGGAGAAACTATGAGATTTTGCTAGACGTAACAAAATCCAAGAACTCTCATTATCAAGTGATGAGGTTATATTAAAGTCTATAGACAAGGAAGAATTTAAGAAAGTATTTAACCTGTTGCAACGAAAAGGTAAAGATAATGCGCATATGAAGCTAAGAATAATGATATACAAGCCGCCCGCTAAGATAACGAATAAAGATGAACAGGTGAAATTAATAGAAGAATATCACAATTCACCGCACGGAGGACATTTAGGGATTCGCAAAACTTTGTTAAAGCTAAAACAAAGATATTGCTGGAAGAACATGAACAGTATGGTTAAATCCCACATAAAGAATTGCACACCTTGTCAAATAAACAAACAGGTGAGACACACAAAAGAAGAAATGATGAAAACCGACACACCAACAACGAGTTTTGAAACAATACAAATAGATACCGTAGGTCCACTAAGAATATCTAATAACTATAGATACATATCAACCTTACAATGCGAACTAACTAAATTTGTAGTAGCGTTCCCAATAGAGAATAAAGAAGCACAAACCATAGCTGTAGGAATAGTTAATGAGTTTATATTAAAGTATGGACATTTCAAAGTACTCAAGTCTGATTTAGGTACTGAATTTACAAATAAGCTTATGAGCAACATCTGTGATTTGCTAAAAATAAAACAAATATTTTCAACACCATATCACCACCAGACTTTAGGAGTAGTAGAAAGGAATCATCGAGTACTAAACGAGTATATGTATTCGTTTGCTGATGACCAACAATGGGACAAATGGGTTCCATATTACACATTTGCGTATAATACAACCCCAAATGTAGATACAAACTACACTCCATTTGAATTGATTTTCGGTAAACTTCCATACTTACCAAATGACATAGTTGATAGTCAAGATGTAATTTACGACTTAGATAATTATGCCAACGAGTTAAAGGCAAGATTGAGGATGTCGATCAATAGAGCACGAAGTTTGATTGAAAAAGTTCAAATCAAAAGAACAATGAACCAAACAAATATACATTCTTTGAATCCTAAAATAGGAGATTTCGTACTTTTGAAAAATGAAAATAGAAAGAAACATCAACCACCATTTAAAGGTCCATATAGAGTATTGGACATGGATCACTGTAATGTCACTTTAGACATAGCAGGAAACCGTAAATTAGTACATAAGAACAGATTAAAACCTTACCACACATGTAACATAAATGACAATGTAGTTAAATAAAAAAATATATATACGAACCTACATATAAAAAAAAATTTTTTTTTTGTAATAAAAACGTTCAGAATGATACGCATTATGTTAAGTTAAGCTAAGTAAGCATTATTGTGACTGCAAAAAAAAAAAAAAAAATATTGAACCTACAAATAGAGAAATCTTGTTACATTAAGAATGATAAACTTTGTTGTGATTAAGGATAAGAGAATATTATTGTAAAAACCCCTTCTGGGACTATTAAACCTAATGTTTGTTTGGAATTGTTTTTGCGGGATGATTAAAATTGAACAACTTTTTATTAACATTAAAAATTTTAATCTACATTGAAAATTCTATTTTTTGACAAAGTGGTTTCGAAAGTATGCACTGTTTCTCATCAGACACCAGCACACAGTGCATACTTGACTGGCGTGACCACTTGCAGGTGGAAATCATTACATTTTTTATTTATGCTAGTTGTGACAAATTTTAACATCTCCGACTTATATCCATGGATATAATTTTACTTAGTAAAGGTAATTGAATTTGATCACGGTTCCCTTCTTGTTTATAAATCAGCATAGACAACGTATATCATTTCTACAGCTGATCGAAGCCGAGCATATTGAAACGGGAAACTCGATCGTTTTGCGGAATCAGCCTCCGAAAGCAGAATCAATTTGGAATTGTTTTTGCGGGATGATTAAAATTGAACAACTTTTTATTAACATTAAAAATTTTAATCTACATTGAAAATTCTATTTTTTGACAAAGTGGTTTCGAAAGTATGCACTGTTTCTCATCAGACACCAGCACACAGTGCATACTTGACTGGCGTGACCACTTGCAGCATCCCGCAAAAACAATTCCAAATTGATTCTGCTTTCGGAGGCTGATTCCGCAAAACGATCGAGTTTCCCGTTTCAATATGCTCGGCTTCGATCAGCTGTAGAAATGATATACGTTGTCTATGCTGATTTATAGACAAGAAGGGAACCGTGATCAAATTCAATTACCTTTACTAAGTAAAATTATATCCATGGATATAAGTCGGAGATGTTAAAATTTGTCACAACTAGCATAAATAAAAAATGTAATGATTTCCACCTGCAAGTGGTCACGCCAGTCAAGTATGCACTGTGTGCTGGTGTCTGATGAGAAACAGTGCATACTTTCGAAACCACTTTGTCAAAAAATAGAATTTTCAATGTAGATTAAAATTTTTAATGTTAATAAAAAGTTGTTCAATTTTAATCATCCCGCAAAAACAATTCCAAATTGATTCTGCTTTCGGAGGCTGATTCCGCAAAACGATCGAGTTTCCCGTTTCAATATGCTCGGCTTCGATCAGCTGTAGAAATGATATACGTTGTCTATGCTGATTTATAGACAAGAAGGGAACCGTGATCAAATTCAATTACCTTTACTAATGTTTGTGATTAGTCTTCATTTTTTGTTGTTGCAAATGAACCCTAATCAAAAAAAGGGTAAAAGTGTAATGATATACCATCACATGCATGAAATAAATCAAAGCAAAACAAACAAGTCAAAATAGAACACCATGTAGTTCACTAATATTGTTTACGTAATAGCAGACCACACAATGCTATACATTTGCGCTCAACTGACCATATCAGGTTTCCGAGTAGCGACCGTGAATATCCATGCCATATGGTATATTCAAATGCAATGCAGAGTCATGTTGCGATCGATAATAAATTATGTGTCACCATGGCACGCGACCCAAATATGATATGTTTTGGTTATAGTGTGAATAAGCGCACATGGCGATAAATCTTGTACGTGTTGATTGAGTGGCGCTAGAAATGTTGGTCAAGTGTAGCGTGAGAAAGTTGAACACATGTGATTCATATAGAATATTGTGTCATGGGAAATTTATGCGTTATTGATTTATTTCAGGGCGTGCTGAGTTTAGATAATAAAATAGGTTAAGTTATGTTTGTAATGTTTTGTAAAAATCGTATATAAGGAGTGGTAAGAATGTTTGGAAAATAGATTCATTTGAGTAAGCGTGCAATACACTGTTTTATTCTATTGAGTCTCTGCTCTTGCGAGGCTATACTTGCAAAGCATTAACTAAGCACGGCAAATGTCTAAGAATAGCTCAGACATGGTGCCATCATTAACTGCGGCCTCGCCGCTTTGGTAGGTAGAATAGCGGTACAATCCATACTCCACAGTTGGGTTAGACTAACTTTTACTCCACTACAGTAAGGACCCTACGTCGACACAAACAAACGGAGAAATATCCCAAGGCCCATCAACGAACATATTTCCTGACGACTCCAGCGTATTTCATGTACTGGAACTGGCTATTCGAATGTGTTCAATATACACGGCAATTGACGAATTGAGTAAATTGGGGGAAAATTGGCGTGAACAGCAGTACGACGTATTCGGAAGAAATTAAACTACATGTCCAACTAAACAGTGGTAAAATAAAAAGTGAAAAAGAAAGATGAAAATCTAAAGTCAGTCGACATTTCGGTTACACATAAGTTAAACAGTGCCGGTTGCGAGTACCTGTTTGGATGGGGAACCGTCGAATGTGAAGGTGATCTGAGACAGAGCTTATCAGTGGTTCTGTAGCGGTACGGTAGTGCGCCCACTTCCAAATCAAGCAGGTCGGGGTTCGAAGCCCCAGGCTGTGATGAGGTCACTGGCGACATCAAACGAATTTCTCTGAAGGTCCGTGAGTTGACAACACATATATCTGAGCCTACATTTGGAGCGTGGCAGCAGAGCTGACTTTTTGTTTTAAATCTAAGGTTAGTGAATTCACACCAATTCAAAAAAAAAAAAAAACAAAAAGAAAATTATTTAAATTTCCTTTATATATATTTATATATACATTTTTATATATATGAGAGTAGAAACACTTGGTGGAAATTGTGAAGAGTTTGTTAGCACTGAGTGGTGGTGTGATAAAGATCTCGGCGTTAGAAGATTAAGTGTAAAGAAATATATCGGCGGTGTGTGAACCGAAATTGAACGTTGTCAATTAAATTCATAAATTGTAATAGAGTATGGTCGTACTGGCGTCGGTAGTTGCGACTGTAGGCATATTGTTCAGAACCATAGCATAGGAGATTTGTTGCGAGTTAGGACTTGGTTTTGTTAAATAAAGTAAACAACTTGGATTTGAGATACGCGTTAGTGAGTCAGTTTGAGATTCGTGTTAGGCGGAATAAATGGCCGAGTGGGTGTAGGCAAAGTTCGTGGAAATATAATTGTGTTGAAGCTCGACAAGAAGTAAGTGCGTGTGAAGGACCCTTAGATACATTGGGTCTTCCTCGGGAAATTAATATTGATCCCGAGATCAGGGGTCTACTTGAGGGCAAGATTTTAAACGATATCCGGCGAGCCGAGTCTTGCTCGTGGCTCTAGAGGCTCAAATTCGGGGTGAGCAAGTGGCGCCCACGACCCGTCTTCGACGAGTTAGTCCGGAACCCAAAACGAGCCTCAGCCGGACATCCTCCCTAGGCCGGGAGGGTATTCAATTATTACGAAATTTTCAGAACATATTGGTATTATTTATTTGTGAATTTGTGTAGCTTTTAATGAGCGTGCTAGCAACCCTGTAACTAGGGCAGACACTGAAATTTAAAACCTCCAAATCATCGTCTCTCTTGAAAAAATGCAATTTCTTCAAAAAAAGCCACTCATATGTAAATCTTGTGTTTTGTTTACGTAGACCTAAAAAACAAATTGATATGGTATAACGGGCACGCCTGGTAACCCTTGCCCAATTTACCTATATTTTTAGCATCAAAAACTTCTGTTCACGGAAACTCACGATCCGATAAGCAGAATTAATTGAAATTTGCAGAATGTATTGGTCTTAAATAGGACCAGGTCTGATAGAAGTGATTTTGAAATGCAGGCGATTCTGTGCCAGTGGTGCCGTCTTGAAGAATCACTAAAAAAGATAACTGCTTTTAGCCCTATAAATTCTGATTCAATCAGTCGATTTTAACGAAATTTATACAATAGCTGGTCCTTACTTTAAACCACGTTTGGTGGAAGTTTTGTTGAAAAATCCGTTTGGAGCTGCCAGCTATGATAATTTTGGTGTCTTAAATTTGAAAAAATAAAAATTTGGAAGTGAAAGCATTCAAACCATCGAATATCCTAAAAATTTCTGTTTCTTACAATAAAACCAATGTGTATACAAATATTATGCTTTACCTACGCTATCAAAGTAAAACTTTGGAAATTTCATGTCGGAAAAGAACGGTAACCCTTTCCCAGTTAACCTATATTTTTAGCATCAAAAACTTCTGTTCACGGGAATTCACGTTCCAATAATCGATTTTGAATTGTGGGCAACTCTGTGCCAGTGGTGCCATCTTGAAAAATTACAAAGAAAAAAACTGCTTTTTGCCCTATGAAATGTGAATAAGGTAGCAAATTTTCATGAAATTGACACAGTAGCTGAACTTTACTCTAAGCCCTGTTTGGTAGAAATTTGGTTAAAAAATTCGATGGGTGCTGCCAGTTTTGGTAATTTATGTGTTTTTGGTTTTGAAAATTCGCTCATGAAAATAAAACTTTTTGCCCTATAACTTCCAGTGCAGTAATGAAATCAATTCGAATTTCATACAATTAATGGAACCTATTTTATTTATTATTCAGGACCAATTTGGTTGAAAAGCCACGATTGGGTTGCCAGCTATTGTTGGTTTTGTGTTTGTTTGCAATATCTTTATGAAGCGGTTTTATCGTAGAATTTTCAATTGGTAATGATATTGTAGTGACAATAAACAGCAAATATTAAGCTTTCGATTATTTGGAAAAAACTCGCTGCAGATAACCCAAAATTTTTTTATACTCCTATAACTTCGAATGTAATATAACAACGTGAAGCAGATGTGATATATTCTTGGCTTTGATACTGGCGAAAGGTTGCCAGCATGAGTCAGTTGTGCTACTTTTGTATCAATAAATGCTTACAGTTAGTATTCATACCGGAAACATTTACAATGAAATTAATAACCGATGTTTCAATTCCCAAAGTTCTGCAAATTTTTCGGATCGCAGCCCCAAACCCCAACTTCAGTTACAGTGCTGCAGGCACTGATATTATATGAGATGCTGCTTTCAAAATTTTGTGAAATAAGCAACTGATAACGAATATAATTAACCCATGTTTTGCTCTCATAAACGTTAAAATTCATGCCAGTGGTAATATCTGAAACCTTCTACCATATGAGTTATAATGCATTCTTGAGACCAAAGTAAAACGTGGCATTTGAAACAGTTTGGCCGTGATAAGCAGCTCTTACGGTGAAATATGCACTCAAAACCTGCACGATTCTTATACTGTTCTTCGAACAAAAGTGTTTCTAGCGGTTCAGGTGCGCTAGAGTGTTTTTTTAATTTCAGACCATATAAATCATTTTACCCAAAAACTTACAGACTACTGTCTTTTAAAACTTATGAGTTCGTTATTTGTTTTCGAAACAAGATTCAATCTGAATATCCTCATGAAACGATTATCGCTTACATGTTATTCCATGGTGACCGCCAGTAAGAAGTCTTTTAGTATTAGTTTATTCACATTGGATGAAATCCCAGGTGTTTGTTTAAATATTGCAATTAAGTCACGTTTTGGGGTACGTGGGAGTTTCAATCGTTACACCTTCAAATGCTTCGCCTTTGATTTCAGCATAAATTGTCCCAGAAATTATAGTGCCTACAGCTCCACCCTGTGCCCTAATGGAATAACCTTCGTCACCATCGTCTGAAATTCGATTATCGTTCTTAATCACATTGCCATTCTCCTCGTTCCTATTCAAATCATCCGCATACTCATCCCAATCATCAGCGCGAGTGCACCTATTTATTTTCATCCAAATCCACTTATCCCACTGGACAACAAAAGTTAAAACCCAGAATCAAAGTTGAATTGCGATCAAATCCAAATAAACCGTAAGTGTGCATCAAAGCGAAATCAACAGTTGTTGCAAATGATTTTGGTCCAGACAATAAACGGACCGATTTAAAATAGTTTTTCGGACCGAACTTTTGTGATAACCGATTGAACACAAACAACTTACAATTACTTATTTACCAAATTACTTGTAAATTAACGAAACCGTTTTGCAACTTGATTGACTGCAGCATGTAAAAACCACTCATCGTTGCCTTGACCTGGGAAACTCGCTGGGGCGATCAATCCTGCGCCCTTGAATGCATACATCGGTGGGGGTTTTAAGTCGTGCCTTAAGTGAAGTAGTGAAAGGGGACCTCAACACGGTTACGCCGGATGACGGATATTAATTCCACCAATTTCCTTTCTTCTCTGTTGCGCACTGGATAATGCTCTGGGGTTTTTCACGATGATGCAATTCTGCTTATTCACCAATAACTTCTGTGGGGCAAATACCACTGTTAAGTCTGGCCAACTTCCATATACGAAGCGACCCATCTTAATTTTCTCGGGGATCACGTTATGTTTCCAGAAATCTATCCGTCGTCGTCTATATCACTGTTTCAAAACGAAGCTGGAGTTTCGTACGCTTGCCCATCATATTAGTTATGTGCGCACATGTTTAGGTCTACAAGACAGTTAGCTTACCTATTACGGCTAGTTCTTTTCCTTTCTCAGATTAAGTGTTCAACTGTTGATTTGTTCAAGCGACATTTAGTTGGCTCGCAAGAAAACTGAATGCACTTTGGCACTTATACCAATACACTTTCGAACTTGAAATTTTTAATTCCTGGGTTAAAATTGACTTTTGCTTGATTTGTCATTCATGGATTTTACAACTGCCAGGGAAATGATCATTTATAGTCACCACACCTACATAAATAATTTCAAACGACGGTGTTCCGATTATCTCTTTTGTTAAAAATTTTCACATCAGTTTTTCTTCGCCTCAAATCCCGCACACCGCGATACAATCTCAGCTACATTCGAGCGACGACGGTCACTTTTCCACCCAACTCGCAAACTTCCACCACTCTCCCGACTGACCATCCGGCCTCGGCCACGATCTCATAGAGACTGTCTCGAGCTGCAATATGCGTTTCGAGACGAGCGCAAAAGATCACGTTGGATTTTCGCTCGCCTCCAAATTGAAGTAAACAAGGTCAAGTCGGACTAACTGTACCTTATTATTTTTCAATTCAGACAACAAGGTACAGCTAGTCCGACTGAGAAATAATTATGTTTCCAAGGGCACTACAGTGCGCGTGGAAATAGTGTCTGCAGAAACTTCTGCTGGAAATTTCTGGATGTTACAACGTAGGTCTTTCCACAAGGGCAAGTGCGTGGAAAGAGCTGAAGGATGTATGTAATCTATGAATGACAATGACGTGAACAGGTGATCATGTCTTTTACTATCCAATCCTTTATGGAAAGCGTGAGCAAGGTGAGCATTATAAATGGGCAATTTTAATGAGAGAAAATATCGTGAGCAACGTATACTGAATTAAGGGTGGAAGTGTCTTTGGAAGGGGAAATGGTGAATTAGGTGAACATCCCCAGGTACTTCTAAATTGAAGCGGGAGTGACACCTAAAATAGGCACAAATGGACGATCTCCAAATAAAAATTTTGTTAATAGATTGTGAACGGGTGAACTTAGTGGGATTATTACTTGGTGATGTCTTTCGCATGAAAGACTCCCACTGGTCGTTGATTTTGATCGGCCAGCTGGTAATAAGCACCGCCGATCTTCTTAATTACCTTACAAGGTAAGAACGTCCGGTCCAGCTTTGCATTGCAATGCGCAGCTGCGTCACTTTGCCGGTAGTTGCGTCTGTAGACCATTTCGCCAGGCTGGTATGAGATCAACCTGGAACGAAAATTATGGGCCTTAGCATTTCGAGACTGGACTTGGGTGGTGAGGTCACGGATTGTTTGTCGTAGGAGTGTTGGGTGGTCAGGAGGTGGCAAGGCAGTTTCGGGGTCATCCAAGAGATGGAGTTGCCACAGTAGAGCGTAAGTGCGGCCGTGGGTGACCATGGGTTGTCCAAAAACTGCTTGATATGGCGAGGTTCCTATGGTCGCGTGAGGGGCTGAGCGCAGTGCGCAGGTGATTTCGGATAATTTTCCATCCCATTCCTTTTGCGCGGGGTCCACATAGGACCGGATCGCTGCCAGAATGAATCTGTCAAGACGTTCTGAAGCGTTTGCCTGAGGGGAATATACAGTGGTAAAGATATGTTCGATACCGAATTCCTGTAAGAAAGTTTTGAATAGCGAAGACCGAAATTGCATGCCGTTGTCAGACACTATAGTTTCTGGGATCCCGACAAGGTGGAATACTCTCTTCCGAAAGATGTCTACTACTGCTTTCGCAGTGAACTTCGGTAGTGGCTCAATAAAAGGGAATCGCGAAAGATGGTCTAGGACGATGAGGGCTCCAATGTTGCCAGACTTAGGCCTAGGGTAGGGGGTGATGATATCGACATACAAGCGCTGGGATATGCGCTCGGGAACGGACTGAAGCGTCATTGGTGGTCGAAGGGTGTGTAAAGGAGCCTTGGTGGTCTTGCAGGTGAGGCATGGTCCAACATACGCCTTAGCTTGAGCGGCCATTGTAGGCCAGTAAAACTATTGCCGTAGTCGGCCGAGGGTTTTAGCCACGCCACCATGCCCACTGAAGGGTGGATCATGTGCTCTCTTCACTTATTCTGCCGTCATTTTGGACGGCAGTCACAGCTTCCAGGCCAACTGGTCTTGAAGTCCGTTTCCGGTCGCATACTCGGTCCGCTTCTAAACGAACCGATCTACAACTTTTAGGTCCGGCAGTTGGTGTTGTTCTGCCTGGCCTTTTGCCACTAGCTTCATATTAGAAGCATTTTTGAAAAGCGGCGAAATCAAGTCTAGCTCCATCGGAGTCTCCTCGCCTTCAGCATCAATGCCTCGGCAGAGAACATGCGCGACAAGGAGTCTGGCACTACGCGTTGGCTTCCCTTTCGGTGAACAATTTTGAAATTGAATCCTTGAAGTTTCAGGGCCCACCGGGCTAATCGACCATTGAGGTCTGGTTGGTTCATGAGCCATTTTAGGGAAGCATGGTCGGTCACGATTTCAAATTCATGACCTTCCACGTAGGCATGGAACTTCTTGATTGCCACCACCACTGCCATACATTCTTGCTCAGTGACGATGTAGTTTCGCTGAGCGGGATTCAGCTTTTGGGACATGAAGGTGATGGGGGCTTCATCTCCGTCTTCTGTGCGTTGCACCAGCACGACACCGACTCCATGTTGACTTGCATCACATTGGATGGAGAAGGGCTTGTTGAAATCTGGGCAGTGCGACACTGGGGCTGAAGCAAGGCTGTGTTTCAATTATTTAGCATTTAGCCTCTCAACGGTCCACACAAACTGACTCCGCCAAGAAAGCACGTCTGTCAGTGGTGTTGACAAAGACGCATACTTTCTGACAAAGCGCCGATACCAACCGCAGATTCCTAAGAATCTTGGGAGCTGCTTCGTGGTAGAGGGTAGTGGAAAATCCATGATGGATTTTAGCTTGTCAGGATCTGTTTGGATAGTGCCCCCACCAACAATGTGGCCAAGGTATTTAACATCTCGCAAGAGGAACTACTTCTCTTCTACATTGATGGCGAAGCCAGCTTGTCGCAAATGGAAGGCGACCTGATGAAGTACCTGCTGGTGGACGTTGAACTCTTCGGTTATGGCCAACAGGTCGTCGAGGTACACGAATACCTGATGCTTGAGTTAGGGCGGAATCACTTTATTTATTTATTTATTTATTTATTTATTCGTTTGCGGACATTGTCCTTTTACAATCCATGAAATTATAATAAACTTAAATTATAATAATGAATGTAGCTAGCATTGCGAATTTAATCCTATGGCGAATTCTAACTAAAAAAGAAACAACAAGAATAAAGTTAAGACTATACCTAAAAACTACAATAATTAAAAAAAAAAATAAAAAAAACATTGAAAATCGAATTAGTTAACTGAATATAAGTTGACTTCAACACTTTGAAAGTAGTCGTAGGCAATTCTTTTAAAAACTTGTAACTCAACATTAAATATATCTATGTGATCCCACATCATGTTACCAACTCTTTTAAGCCTTTCTATTGGTGAATTCTGACTGTAATTCGTTTTACTTTTTCTTATTGAAAATATCACCTTACTTCGAGTTGTTCTCATAGGAACTCTTTAAGGTAAAGCTTTTAAAATATCGGGTGCATCTAAGTTATTGTTTAACACATTAAATAAAAATACAGCGTCAGTAAAAAGTCTCCTAGCCTCAAGTGTGGTTATGTTCAAGGTTTACATTATTACGGGGTAGTTGCTAATATCTTCAGATGGTAAGTGCAGCTTGAAACCTCTGTAGCGCAGAAACTTATGTTGAACTTTTTCAATGGTTGCAATGTGAGCTTTATAATATGGACTCCATATTACTGAAGCATAATCTAATTTGCTTCTAATAAGTGAGAAGTATAAAGTTTTCAATGTATTGATGTTTGCAAACTTCTGCGTATTTCTAATTAGAAATCCGAGTAATCTGATCGCCTGTGTGGAAACTTCGTTGATATGGTTCGAGAAATTCAAACTTGTGTCAAATCGAACTCCAAGATCATTTGCTAATTCTACATAATCAAGCGAAACTGTGTTAATAGTATAACAATGGGAAAAATTATGCTTTGTGGGATTGAATTTTATATATTGACATTTCCTGACATTTACTTCTAATCCGTTCTGAACACAATAATCATAGAACCTGTCTACGTTCGTTTGCAAGATGCGTATGTCAGACTGTGAAGCTATTGCTTTGAACACTTTAAGGTCATCTGCAAATAGCAAATACTGGACGTTGGAAAATATGTGCTGTATATCGTTGAGGAATATCAAGAACAACAAAGGGCCTAAGTGCGAGCCTTGTGGTACTCCAGAAGAAGGAAAAATGGGATTTGAATAGTGGCTATTAATTTTTATAATTAAAGAGCGATTACGAATATAATCACTTAACCAGGACAATAATGTACCACCTACTCCAATGTTTAGTAGTTTTCTAACTAAAAGTTCCCAATTGATCTTGTCAAATGCTTTACTTAAGTCGGTATATATTGAGTGAACTTGAAGAGATGACTCAAAGCTTGTAGTTATATAATTGTGGTAGAACAGAAGGTTAGTGACATTAGATTTCCCCTTGGAAAACCCATGCTGATTCGGAATAATGAATGGTCTTAATATTGGTGTCATGTAATCAGTGATTAGGCTTTCGAAGATTTTTGGGATTGTGGAAAGAATACATATTGGGCGGTAGTTTTCAATATTACATTTATCTCCTGATTTATGTATTGGAATAACGTAAGAAGACTTCCAGGCACTTGGAAAGCAGCCTATTGATAACAATTTATTAAAAATGAGCATAAGGGGCAAATGTAAACTGTTTGCACAGTTCTTGATGAAAATTGGTGGTATTCCGTCAGGCCCAGCGCTCTTGCTTGTATCAATGGAATGGAGTTTTGTTAGGAGTGCTTCTGGCTCTATGTGATATTGATATAGATTAACAGTTGAGTTTATTTTAGGAAGTTCATATTGCGTTTTACAATTTACATAAACTTTCAAGAAGTTAGAGGGAAAAATATCGGCAATGGCTGATTTAGTTGAGCTGCGTACGTCGTTGAGATACAAACTTGATGGAAGAGAGCAATCTTTCCTAAGTGAATTTATAAAATTGAAAAAGTATTTGGGATTTTTAGGAATCTGAGACTCAATCTGACGAAGAAAGTTTTGATAATCTATTTTTAATAATACTTTACTTTGTGATCTTAAATATGAAAAGATGTTGTAATCTTGAAGACTTAGCGATATTTTGTGGTTCAAATGTGCAATTTTTTTCTCATAAATTATCTTCCGTAGATCAGCTGAAAACCAGCTGGGAAAGCTGCAATGATCGTTTACGCGAATCACTGGAACGAATTTTTCTATATGTTGATTTATGATGTTGTAAAATTTACTAACCATATCGTCAAGTGAGCTACTATCGAGCTCAGCAAGCCAGTTGATTTGCGATAAATTTGCACCTATAAGCTCATAATTGGTATTTTCGAAATTAAAAACGTAACTATATTCTGATTGCCGTCGACCCCCATCAAAGTGTGGAATTTCAACTTTAACATCAAGAGCAGGATGAAAATTATCTAAGGGAAGCAGCGGATTGCCACAACTCGTAACGAGCACACGTTCGTAAGAAGACAAATTTAAGTCTAGACATTTATGACATGTATTAAAAACTGAGTTGTGTTGATAAAAGTTCAGAAATGAGAAGTCTTCAACTACATGCGAAGATTTGTCGCAGCTGCTAGTCCAATATTTAAAGTCCCAGTTAACATCTGGCAAGTTGTAATCTCCAGTAAAGACATAATTTCCTTTCGGATGTAGTTAGGAAATCCGTAAAACATCATCGGTGTGCTTCTTATAATTATCAGAATCTGAATCGGGTGGTAAATATACGGTGTAGACAATAACTTTCGTTGAGTTTAGGTGAATGATTACAAATAGTTGTTCAATATCCTGATTATAACAAGGAATAAGCTCTGATGTAAAATTTTTGTGTACAGCAATTAAAACGCCCCCTCCTTTTCCTTTAGTTAAAGTAAGGCTGTCGCGATCCCGTCTGTAGGTGACATAGTTAGAAAATCCTAGCTCTGCTGAGGCTACATGAGGCTTTAGCCACGATTCCGTAAATATAACAACATCATATTCTATCAAATTGATTGAAGTACGTAAAGTGTCGAGTTTTGTCGTAAGGCCTCTGACATTTTGATAGTACATGGTTAATGATGGTTTTTTGGCGCTGTATTCACTATTTTTGGAGTTCCATTAATGTGTTTGATGGTGGCAGATGGATTAGATTTCTTTATGTCCGCAAGCTCGGTACGTAGTTTGTTCCAGTATTTCCGTTGCCGTAGCGTCCTACCTGAGACTATATTGATATTTTTGGATTTTAAAGCGTCGATAACTATGTGTTTTCCGCGCAGCATATTTAAAGCCGTATCACAACTCGCCGTGACTATTTTCATCGGTATTATGACCCCCAATTTAGGTTTACCGAGTCGAGAAACTATAAGATCAGATTTGGCAAGTGAAATTGGGTCTAGTGTTTTATTGATCAGATCAACTGCATAGTCAGAATCATTTGGAGATTCTGGTATACCATGTATTATCACATTAGCCGATCGGCGCCGTCTATCCTCAATTTCCGTCAATACATCTTCCATATTTAGCTGCACTGGTTTATCAGATTTAAGTATCTCAATTTCCTCCTTCAGTACATCGACTTCTTCTCTGAGTTTATTCACCAACTCAAAGAGATTCTCCCACTGTGTCTCTTTTTTAGTGCAATGAGTACATAAGAATATCATCTTGCTGTTCGGTGTCTTCAAAGATAAAATGGCTGTTCTTGTTAATTGAGTACACGTAGAGTGTTGTGGTCGAGTACATTTATTGCATATTAGATGGTCATCAGAGGCTCTCAGATTCTTCGTGCATGAAGAGCACATATTCATGTTTATCAAAGACATGACCTTTGTCGTAATAGGTGAATGTGGTTAGATAACGTCTACTGTATTTATTTTGATAAAGCTCGAAATAGTGTTTTAGTGAAGACAACAACCAGTAATGAAGACCTGGTAAGATGTGTCTTAGTTGAGCCAACAACCCGACAACTATTAACTTTCGCGCGGTGGTTATCTCTGGTAACAATTTCTTGATCACACACACATGTGCATAAAGCAGTTTCCGGTAGCGGTTAAAAAGCAGAACTTTGCCACTTTCGCAATTATCCAAATTCAATATAGGCAAACCACCTGCATGCGAGCCAATAAGTTCTGGATATACGAGCTCCGATGGATCAGAAACCACTTCGATCAAAGAAACACACTCAAAACTCCGTGAAAACCGTGCGAACGCCACTAGATATGAAGTCGAAAAACAAACACTGCTAGCACGTATGTCACTTGACTTGACTTCAAATCCATTAGTCGCAACATCGTTTGGGGTGCATTACACAAACCACACGTCATCACGACAAAATGGTAAAGGAATCACCCGGGCACAGTGAAAGCTGTCTGCCCCCCGACTTCTCCTCCAAAGGTATTTGCCAAAAGGCATCCTTCAGATCAAGGCTAGAGATGAAATCTGCCTTTGTAAGTCAGCTGAGAATACCGTCGATCAGCGGTAAGAGGTAGGCATCCTTCACTGTGACCGAGTTGACCTTCCGGGCATCCAGGTATAGGCACACCTTCGAGGGCTTGACCACCAACGTTACCGAAGAAGACTAGGCACTCTTCGACTCTTCGATTACGCCCAACGCTAACATCCTGTTAATTTCCTGATATATGAGTTACTCGACAGCTGGCGACATAGGGAAATGTCTCTGTTTTATTGGTTTCTGGTCACCAGTGTCGATTTCATGACGGGTCAGCGTAGTTTTTCCCAGACCCTCAACAGCGAATGAAGGAAAACAAGCAATCACAGTCTTAAGTCTGCGATGCTGGTCCTGTGTGAGAGGGTGGGCGCAATCGTCGAATGCGTCAAGGCTGTTGGTGGTGTCGACCTGTGGTGGTGGCGCAAACAGATCTGTGGCAAGGGCGAAAAGACGAACGAATCCCACTCCCAGATAGAGATTCTGGCTGAGAGTGGGTATTATTCACAGCGTCAACTTCTTGGTGAGCCCCTGGAACGTGATGTCGGCTGATACTCTGCCTACGGCTTGATGTTGAGTGCCGTCAGCTGTTTTCAACCCACGAGAAGCTCTTATTCAGGGAAAAGCGTTCCTCTCGAGGAATGAGCGGACTAAATCAGCCACCGTCACGCTCACTTTGGCCCCCGTATCTATCAAACCCGATGTTAAGTGGCCGAACAATAGAACCTGAACGTAAGGTTCGACGTCCCCTGGAGGCACGTCTTACAGGGTCGCACAATCCAATTGGTAGGTTAACGTGGCTGCCGGTCTTCAGAGGCCTGACGGCCAGCACACATAGGCACAGGAGAGGCCCGTTGTGATAATAAGTAAGTAAGTGATAATAGTAACGCTAACGTTGAAATTGAGCGTACTAGCGCCTCATCCGCAACGTTGAGCGTTTAGGCATATGATGATATTGAATGGTGTCAGTTTCGGAGTTAAAAATTCGGTCTCGGACCGCCGTATATTTACGCCATCGTAGGTGGTAGGGCTCCATCTCGAAGTTTTCCACACGGATGATGGCCTGACGGAGCATACGCTCAGAAGGTAGATGGATCTGCACGACGAATTTCTGGCAGTAGATTGCGCCTTAACATGTCTGCCAAGTCAGCGTCGGCAATGGGGCGCTATAAGCGATAGCTTATAGACATCTGTGTTGAAATCGTCGAAGCTTTCATTGGCCCGCTGCTTTCTTTCTCTAATCTGCTCCATCAAGTCAGCATCCGTTTAGCGATCTCCGAAATGATCACGTTTCCATCCAACTCGCAAACTTCCACCACTCTCCTGACTGACCATCCGGCCTCCGCCACGATCTCATAGAGACTGTCTCGAGCTGCAATATGCGTTTCGAGACGAGCGCAAAAGATCCCGTTGGATTTTCGCTCGCCTCGAAATTGAAGTAAACAAGGTCAAGTCGGATTTACTGTACCTTATTATTTTTCAATTCAGACAACAAGATACAGCTAGTCCGACTGAGAAATAATTATGTTTCCAAGGGCAATACAGTGCGCGTGTAAATAATGTCGGCAGAAATTTCTGCTGGAAATTTCTGGATGTTACAACGTAGGTCTATCCACAAGGGCAAGTGCGTGGAAAGTGCTGAAGGATGTATGTAATCTATGAATGACAATGACGTGAACAGGTGTTCATGTCTTTTACTATCCAATCCTTTATGGAAAGCGTGAACAAGGTGAGCATAATAAATGGGTAATTTATGAGAGGAAATATAGTGAACAACGTATACTGAATTACGGGTGGAAGTATCTTTAAAAGAGGAAATGCTGAACTAGGTGAGCATCCCCAGATACTTCTAAATTTAAGCAGGAGTGACATTTGAAATAGGCACAAATGGACGATCTCCAAATATGAATTTGGTAAAAGATCGTGAACGGGTGAACTTAGTGGGATTATCACTTGGTGATGTCTTTCGCATGAAAGACCATCGTAGGTGGTATGGCAGAAAAGCCAAAGGTGTAGGATGCTCTGCCGGTGTGTGTGGTACAGATAAGGTGTTAGGTTCCCAACACGTCGGGATTCCAGCATCATTGGTGGCTGGGCTTAGAAAACTAGGTGATACGTTACTGGTCCTGTCTACCTGCTGGAGCGTCGTGGAGGTTGCTTGCTTTGGGGGAGGCGTGAAGTTTTGCTCCCCGCTCCCTGCGGTACGTTTTTTGATTGGCAGTTCGTACAGTTAGGCTTGTACGTGTCTGCCTTTCCGCAGCCACAGCAAAAAATGGTTAGGGCCTCCATATAGCGATGTCCCACTTTCTTGCAATTATAGCAAGAAAAAAGGACCGTGACGGCTTCCGCTCCAGGTTCTTCAAGAGAGTTTTCATAATTATCTAGTGGGTCTTCCTCCAAAAATTCCTCGCAGCATTTCTCCAGTGAGATGGTTGGTGTCAGGCCCTGAACTCCATCTCTTAGTTCCCCATACGGATGACGGCCTGACGGAGCATACGCTCAAAAGGAAGGTGGATCTTCAGCAAGCGATGAAGAATTTCGGGCAGAAGATTGCACTTTAGCATGTCTGCCAAGTCAGAGTCGGCAATGGGGCGCTGTAGGCGATCGACTAGCTTATAGACATCTGCGCTGAAATTGTCGAAGCTTTGATTGGCCCGCTGCTGTCTTTCTCTTATCTGCTCCATCAAGTTGGCATCCGTTTAGCGATCTCCAAAATGATCACTCAGGGCCGACTCCAAGTCTCCCCAAATGAAATCGCGACTAGGAAGGTTTAGTTCAGCCATACGCTCAAGCATCGTGCGCATGCCGCTCTGCAGCTCCAAAGTTTGCTGCTGCAATCCGCCTATCTCTCGGTGCACTAAAGAGTGCACTCTGCCGGCTTCTGAAGGAATATCCAAGATTGGAAACACTTTTGTCGACGGGCCAGGTTGCTGGACTAATCCTTCCGCCCTGTTCTGATCCTGTAAGTCGAAGTCCCTTATATCACTGTCTTGTATTTGCAAGCCCCGGGTGCTTACCCCTGACCGTTGTGTCTTCGGCCGAGCCCCTGGCGGTATAGCTGCTGCAGCAGGGGGCCTGTTCGGCACCCAAGGGAAGACTCAGTGATCCACGGCATAAAGGACAATCCATATGGTTTTCTTACCATTGCTCCAGGCATGTCACATGAAATTTCTGCTCACGTTTCGTGATGTGATGTGGCCTAGGCAGAAGTGAATGCTTGCTGACAAATGGTGCACTGAGCCTCCACTGTGGTGCCAGACAGGTCCTCGCCACTGTGCCTCAAAGGCATCTTGTCTAGTCCGATAGAAATTCAAGAATATTCAAAGTATATTAAAAGTGCACGCTCACGTGACTCCCTGAAAATAATTCGCTTATAATTAAATTCGGTTTGCTGAAATTTCAGGTCAGCAACCAGTTGCACATCAACTGTGTGTCTAAATCTCTTAGAAATATGAGAAGCTTAATCTAAGCCAAAGTGGCTAAAAGCAGCTTAATAATAGGCCAAAAGTGGCAAAATTCCAAAAATAATTGCACACCAGGTGGTGTGTCTAACTCTTCAGTTTGAATGAAGTTTATGCAGGGAACAATTAGCAAAAGAATAGCACCTTAGGTTTCAAAATAAAATAATGAAAAGTTTCAAGAACAAATGAAATAAGCCAAATGAGGCCTTCTTATTACGCGAGACCCGGTCAGTCTCTCCATTTCAGGTCCGCTGGCTGGTTTTAACAAAAAAATTAAAGAAATTTTACCAGAAGGGTATTAATTATCAGAAGTTAAAGTAGAATGAAACTTAGAAATTTAAGAATGACTTTGAAGTTTTAATTAAGTTAAGGGTCGCTTCCTAAGAAGAAACGCCCACTTGGAGGACTGTCCGCCTCCACCAAAATTTCTAAGAACAGAGAGGAGCAGGAGATCAAAAGACCAATGTTGCTGCTTGACTCAGACTCAGCCAATGGTCCAAGTCTGGCCAAGCTGCAGGGACGTGTAGGCGGCACCACTCCTTTCCCACGTAATCCACCACAGCTTGAACCAGACCCGAGCCAAAAACCGAATCTGGGTCAAGACAACAAATAGGAGGGGTTTGAGATAGCTTCCCGACATAAAGGAGGCAGGGGCCCTTCGGATGACCGGGACAGGATTGGCAGTAAGCCACCAAAACCTGTTATCCACGGCCAGCCTCCGGGCTGCTCCTAAAGCCCAAAAGTTCCAAAAACAAACACAACTGGAAGCTACCCAAAAGGTATACTAAAGGATTGATTCTGAAGGGATAAGATTGGGAAGGATGTTTGCGGCGAAAAAAAAGAGCGAGCAGTGCATGTCTGTTTTATGAAGGGTTTGTTCTCTCAAACGAAGATAAGTTGAATCACAAGGGAGGCGATTCTCAGACATGCCAGTGAGAATGGAATGTTAAGGATTATAGACGTAAAGTCTTGAGGGGAATATGAGTCGAAGCTAATAACTATTTACTCACTGTTGTGGATTGCCCAAAAACATGTTTTGGGCCCCATGTCGGGCGCCATTTGTAGCGGATATATGACTGAGAAATGTTTGCCTTAGCACAGCTCAGAACCAGACCAAAGTCCGGAACCAAGATGGCTAAGGTCAACAAAATGGTGGAATGGCTAATGCCATCCAAGAGGCAAATTAAAAAAAACTCTAGCGCACCTGAACCGCTAGAAAACTAATTTTCGAAGAAATTGTCTTTGAGTGACAAAAAAATGGGGAAAGACGTAATACACTTTTTTGTAGAATCATATCAACCATTCCTTGTTCAAAGCAACAGAACTCAACTATAACACAAATGATGAAAATGTTCAGTGCTGGACACATTTTTCCAACGAAGCAGCAATAAGTTTACCTTCACAAGCTCATACTTAAATCATCTTATCCTTTGAATTTCGTTCTCATCGGAGGATTCCGTCGAAAGTTTAAGCGGTTAACGTTGTTTGAAGCTGCCATCCAAAAAATGTTCAAAACTCGGAATTTTTAAAAATTGGTGTCTTGGTTTTATTGCAAATGTTTTGTATATGAGTATATTATTTTAAGCATCTGTTGATGCAATAGTTACGAAAATGGCTAAAGCTGGTTACCCTGTGTCAGTAGCAAAGCAAAATAAATACCAAATCTGCTTCACGTTAAACTAAACCCAGCCAATAAATTTCGTTTCGATTGAATCACTGCGCTAGAAGTTATACGGGAGAAAAATTTTAGGGTTACCACCCTCAAAACTTTTCAAACTTTTGAAGCATTAATATTTGTTGTTAATTTTCATTGCAGGATCGTTCCCATTTGCAAATCTAATGACATAATCGCGCAGTAAAGCAATTCCAAAAAATTACAAAAAAGGTCATAGCTGGCAGCCCTTCCATAATTTTTGTAGGAAATTCCTATGACATGTGGCTCACATCAAGGTCTCTTTATTGCATAAACTTCATTTTGCTATCATGACTGCACCGGAAAATATAGGGAAAAAGCTATATTCTGTTGAGCAAATTTGCAAGATTTAGGAGACAAAAATCACCATAGCTGGCAACCCTATACTAATTTTTCAGTCAAATTTTCACCGAATATTACCTTAACTAAGATCCTAATATTGTGTGAATTTTGTTTAAATTTGATGGCTGAATCGGAAGTTATAGGTCAAAAAGGTATAGGTGTTTTTTTCTCAGTGATTTTTCAAGTTGCCACCACTACCACAGGGTTGCCTGCATTTCAAAATCACTTCTATCAGACCTGGTCCTAATTGATATCAATATGTCTTGTGAATTTCATTATGATCAGATAATCCGGCCGTCAGTTCTCATGAACAGAACTTTCGAGTGCTGAAAATAGAGGTAATTTAGTGATGGGTTGCCGTTCTTGTGCAAATCGGAATTTTCAAAATTTTAAATTGACATGATGCACAAACATTAAAATTTATCAGTGATTTGAATTTTTTGTCAAAAATCAAAATTTTTTTAGGAGGTTCAATGATTTGAAGGATTTTTTTCAAGAGCCTGCCGCAGCTACAGGGTTACCCGCGCTACCTTGGAAATCCATGTGTATTAAACTTTAGTCAACGTCAATACGCACTGCAAATTTGTTAACTCAATGGGGGAAAAAATCATTAGTGATCCCAGGAAGTTTTACGATTTTGTTAACTTGAAACGTAAAACAACCGGCTATCCCTGTTCGATGTCCCGTGGTAACATGGTTTCTTCCTGCCCACAAGCCATTTGTAACTTTTTTGCTGATCACTTTCAAAATTCTTTTTGCTCGCCAATAACGTCCACTTCTACTATGTCTGCAAGAATCACCACGAGACCTCTTATCGCCGGGTTTGTTCTTACACAAGAGGCTATTATTGAAGCTATTCATCAACTAAAGATCGGCAAAGGACCAGGCCCTGATTTGGTTTCTCCTTCCTTTGTCGTGCAATTTGCTGACCAATTGATCACACCTTTGCACATGATTTTCAATAAATCCCTCTCCATAGGTGTTTTTCCATCTCTCTGGAAATCTTCATACCTTACGCCTATTTTCAAAAGTGGTGATAAACGATCAGTCGATAACTATCGGGGGATTGCTATTCTATCTGTTATCCCCAAACTTTTTGAGAAGTTAGTTTGTGAAAAACTTACTCGCATAATCGACCCTCTTTTAAATGAGCAACAACATGGATTTCGTAAGGGTGGATCGACTTCTACTAATCTCATGATCCTGGTCTCTGATGTGCTCTGTGAAATGGAAAAAGGAAGTCAAATTGACGCAGTCTATACGGACTTTAGTAAGGCTTTCGACCGGGTTGACCATCAAACTCTAATATACAAGTTTCGCAACTTCGGTATATCAGGGTCTCTTCTTGATTGGCTCCAGTCTTATCTTCGCGATCGAACTCTGCTTGTTAAATTCCAGGGCCACTTATCTAAAAGAGTTTTCGCATCTTCTGGAGTACCGCAAGGCAGTCATCTAGGTCCCCTGCTTTTTAACATCTTCATTTCTGAGACATTGCTTGGTATACCCCATCTCTTTTATGCAGACGATTTAAAAATTTACCACAGCGTAAACACGCAATCTGACGCAATTCTTCTACAATCAAAGCTTCAATCTCTCGAACAGTGGTGCAACGAGAAAAATTTGAATCTTAACATTAACAAGTGTCATGTAATAAGCTTTTCCCGTAAGAATACGATCAAAAAGTATTCTTACTGCCTTAACAACACCATATTGAATAGGGTTGATCATATTCTAGATCTCGGGGTAGTATTGGACAACAAGATGCGGTTCAATCTCCACTATGACAAAATCCTTGCCAGGGCTAATAAACAGCTCGGATTCATTAAGAGACGTGCTAAAGAGTTCAAGAATATATGGGTTACCAAGTCATTATATATCACTCTGGTGCGTCCTTTATTGGAGTATGCCTGCATAATATGGAACCCAGTTTTTGAGCTACATAGTGAGAGAGTAGAATCTGTTCAGAAACAGTTTTTACTTTTCGCTTTGAGGGACCTTTATGATCCAAAAGACTTCCAAAATCTTCCTTCTTACAAAACCAGACTGAGCCTACTTAATTTAATGCCTCTCTCTTCTAGAAGAACACTGTTAAGTGCATGCCTAACCTTTGATATTATAAGTGGTGCAGTCAATGTTGAAGCTCTCTCCAACAAAATTATTTTCAACGACCAACCAAGACGCACTAGGCATGCAACTCTGCTCAAGGAGTTCAATCACCACACTAACTATGCATATATCGAGCCCATAAATAGGTGCTGTAGAATCTTCAACTCTATAAGCAGCAACTACGCTTCGGGGATCTCTAAACACACTTTTAGAACAAACTTATTAAAGACCCTATCAACATCCTAATCCCACTTAATTTGCCCATCAATTTAGCTAAAATCAAAATAAAATATATTAAAGTAAAGTAAAGTAACTAAAATAAAAGTTGTGTTGTATTTTGTTTTCTACTGTGTTGGAAAATTTGTATGTAATTGTTATGTTATTATATTGAATTGTTAATGTATGTTGCCTTGTTTGGTAAATAAATTAAATTAAAATTTCACGATGATCCAATGTTTTTGTCAGAAGTAATGACAAATCAAAATTTGGAAAAAAATCCTTGCCTACTTTTAGGCACGTTGCACCCACACACGGCTCAAAATTTCCAATTGTTTACCATAAACAAGCTTAAAATAAAAGTTTTCATTTCCAATACTTTTTTTGAACAAAAAATCACGCTGCAGGGAAATATAGGAGTACCTAAAAATTCACTAAAACGCTCGCCGCCGCCAAAAGGTTTAGAATATCTGAGCTTTAGCAAGTCGTGGACCTACTTACTAAATACATCTACGTTCTCCGAAAGTTTGAGCTCAATCAGATTGGCCACTTCAGAGATTATCTCCCTTAATCATTTTGATGATATATATATATATATATATATATATATATATATATATATATATATATATATATATATATATATATATATATATACATATATATATATATATATATATATATATATATATATATATATATATATATATATATATAGATATTTATATATATATATATATATATAAATATATATATATATATATATATATATATATATATATATATATATATATATATAAATAAATATATATATATATATATATATATATATATATATATATATATATATATATATATATATATATATATATATAAAGATATATGAATTTTCGGCGAAACGAGTTTAATACTACTTTTCTTCGAAAATTAGTGAAAAGAATTGCTCCGAGAGCAGGGTGCCCTAGAAATGGCCGTGAAGGCCGCTTGTCCACATAAGCGGAGCACCCTTTAACAAACCCCAACGGATGCTGGGGTGCCGCTTTGCTAGCTCGCTGCGGCTGGGGTGGGTTCATGGAAAATGAGGTCGGTCAGCTCTCAAGAGAAACGGGATGCTACGTATTATTCAGCCGTCATAATATCGTAGCCGAAAACTGGTATATAAAAATACCGAAGGGACTAAAGGGGGCATAGTTCCGTTAAGAAAACCATCCTTGGCTCTGCAACATGGGCTGACTTTGCAGGCCCAGTACTCGTGACGACGCACGGAGCCAGAAAATTGAAAATCTAAAACGGAAAAATGGGAAAAACGCTGCCTCTCTTCTCAGAGAAACCCGGGGGAGGAAGACAGCACCGGGCCCCCTATGGGGGCAGAGCCCTGACTCCGATGGTCTGGGATATATATATATATATATTTTATATATTTTGAAGGTAGATTACACTGATATTGACCATTATCAAAATCCAAAAAATCATACAAAAATAATGAAAACTAACATGTGTGGTTGAAAAAACGCTGAAAATTACAGGAAAACTCTAGTTAATCATTGGCCAGCCAGGCCATGTGTAGACGAAGAAAAGAACTTCTCGGGCCTTCGCCCAATAAGAAGCCCAAGAGGTTGAGTTAATAACAATTCATTATATTGTAGATTTGACACAAAGAAAATAACAATTAGCACTTAAAAGCAATTTTATGAAGAGCGAGTTGTATGATGCAAGTATCGGAGAAAAAAACCTGGCTTCTTTATTTCAGGCATACAAGATTAACTAAAAATATCTTCTTGTTTTAAAAAATGATTAATTTTCTATTTAGCAAACTAATTGTGGCGCCACTTTTAGCCTTACTGGCTTTCAATGCTGTCATAGATTTAAAGAAAATATGCCTTTGCATTGCCTTGCATCTACACTACGCATCGGGAATTACTCCATTCATTTTTCAACTAGAATATGTGATATAGCTAAAGCTTGCATTTATAAATTCGTCAGCTTTTAATGTTTCCCATTTAGTATAGCTCATACGCAAAAAACAATAACTGTAACATATTTGCAAAACTACGTTTAAAAACTAACGAAATATGTAAGTACATTCAAAGTCAATGTCTCTTTGTGACTAATAAGACATTCACATTGTTTGGTGGGTTAATACCATTGAGCCCTTCCAGTTGCGATTAAATGTTTCAAAGATAGTCTCGCAAATAAACGAAATGGAGAACTACAATGTTATCTTGTCGAATATGTTTAAGACTACCTTACATGACTGCTAACTAAAAGAAGCAGCAACAGTGAAAAAGATATTTGTGCGGTTTTTACTCTAATCATGTTGCTCAAATTTGTTAAGAAAACATAGTCTCTGAATAATCGTGTCACTTTGGAATCTTGTGTTTGACTTGACCAAAATTTATGAGTAGAGGTAGCGAGTCTTAATGAAAACAGATCTCATGAACTGAAAAGGTTTGCGTTCAAAGTTTCAAGAACACTTTGAAACACCAAGCGAACGCAATTGTTATGGTAACCAAACACGATTATAATTGAACAATTGAGCAAGTTTGTAGCCATGTTATGTACTTCACAAGGAATGAGCTGACTAGTATACACCAGGCGTTTTAGAATATTGGAAATTTGCTCTTAATGAACATGTTAAAGGCATGTGTATTTGTGTGGAACAATGTGAGAAATACTAATCTACCTTCAATGCAGACAAATAATCAAATACTCTTGTTACTAATGTTCGAAGAAAAACATTAGTATTAAAATCACTTTGGCCAAAAATTCATATTTCTATATATATATATATATATATATATATATATATATATATATATATATATATATATATATATATATATATATATATATATATATATATATATATATATATATATATATATATATATATATATATATATATATATATATATATATATATATATATATATATATTTATATATATATATATATATATATATATATATATATATATATATATATGTATATATATATATATATATATATATATATATATATATATATATATATATATATATAATATATATATATATATATATATATATATATATATATATATATATATATATATATATATATATATATATATGTATATATATATATATATATATATATATATATATATATATATATATATATATATAATATATATATATATATATATATATATCTATATATATATATATATATATATATATATATATATATATATATATATATATATATATATATATATATATATATATATATATATATATATATATATATATATATATATACATATATATATATATATATATTCATCAGCTTTTAATGTTTCCCATTTAGTATAGCTCATACGCAAAAAACAATAACTGTAACATATTTGCAAAACTACGTTTAAAAACTAACGAAATATGTAAGTACATTCAAAGTCAATGTCTCTTTGTGACTAATAAGACATTCACATTGTTTGGTGGGTTAATACCATTGAGCCCTTCCAGTTGCGATTAAATGTTTCAAAGATAGTCTCGCAAATAAACGAAATGGAGAACTACAATGTTATCTTGTCGAATATGTTTAAGACTACCTTACATGACTGCTAACTAAAAGAAGCAGCAACAGTGAAAAAGATATTTGTGCGGTTTTTACTCTAATCATGTTGCTCAAATTTGCTAAGAAAACATAGTCTCTGAATAATCGTGTCACTTTGGAATCTTGTGTTTGACTTGACCAAAATTTATGAGTAGAGGTAGCGAGTCTTAAAGAAAACAGATCTCATGAACTGAAAAGGTTTGCGTTCAAAGTTTCAAGAACACTTTGAAACACCAAGCGAACGCAATTGTTATGGTAACCAAACACGATTATAATTGAACAATTGAGCAAGTTTGTAGCCATGTTATGTACTTAACAAGGAATGAGCTGACTAGTATACACCAGGCGTTTTAGAATATTGAAAATTCGCTCTTAATGAACATGTTAAAGGCATGTGTATTTGTGTGGAACAATGTGAGAAATACTAATCTACCTTCAATGTAGACAAATAATCAAATACTCTTGTTACTAATGTTCGAAGAAAAACATTAGTATTAAAATCACTTAGGCCAAAAGTTCATATTTCTATATATATATATATATATATATATATATATATATATATATATATATATATATATATATATATATATATATATATATATATATATATATATATATATATATGTATATATATATATATATATATATATATATATATATATATATATATATATATATGTATATATATATATATATATATATATATATATATATATATCTATATGTATATGTATATATACATATATATATATATATATATATATATATATATATATATATATATATATATATATATATATATATATCATTAAAAAATTTCAGTGAAAAAATCTCAGGAACGCGCCTTCCGATTGAACTGAAACTTTCAGGACAAATTGGTGTATTTGCTGCATAGTGCCAGGTCTCACGAAAAGTTAAAAGTGTTAACCCTTTGGCGCCAGCGGCCATTTTAGTGATATTTTGAATATACCTATTATTCCGTACACAAATAATTTTCGCAAAAATAAAGTTGACGAAATAAATTTCAAACGTGTTTGTAGCATCCAGTTATTTCGAGCGACATTACTGGACACTTACTTCCGACACACACTGTATGTGCTTGGAGTCGCTACAGCAATTCCAAATTGAAAATGAAATTCAATTTGAAACAATAATAAGATCCCGTAAGTCCCCAGCGACTTTATTTATGAATTCGTTCAGCAACCAAATTCCTAACGGGATTTTGTTTTGTTGTTCGATCGCGCATTGCGAGATGCATGGCTTCATTTCGGGCAGTCGGAATGAATTCGTGGCCGAGGCCGGAGAGTCTTTTGGGATCGTGACGCCGAGCAGGGTAGCGACGGTTCGCAGTGCGCGTGGTTCGCTTGGTGTCATGTGCAAGAAAAATGGTTTTCGGCGGCCGCGGAACCATTTCTTTATGTTAAAAAGAAGTGTTTAATACTCTTACTTTGTTTAGTGTTCAAACTAACTAGAGAGTGCGGAACCATTGCAGAATAGTTAAATGCAAACGTGGCTGTGACATGCGAAACAACGGGAATGGTGATAATTGTCACTGCATGGCAGTGTGATTTAGATTTACAAGTGTATCTGTACAATAAATACATGCGTTCCCACTGCCGGTGAAGAATTTGTTAATGTGACGGGCGGATGATTGATTAAATTTCGTGGCAATATCAGTAGATGTTTTGAAAACCCATCCAAAATCGTACGTATGTATAGGGCCCAGTGATACAATGCGAATACCATAATGAGTATTGAAAGTGACATAATATGCTTCGGAAGTGTTTTAATTGCCGTGATCTTACCGTAATGTGAGAAAATATGAGTGGTTCGTATAGTCCTTTTATTCGGGGGTCGTTTCATGGGTCAGCGATTTAATCGAAGTCAAAATTGTGAATGTGTGTGGCAATCATCGCTTAGTGTGCACTTGACTGTTGACTGTACGTCCTACCAATCAGCCACACATTCTATCAAGTCACAAGATGGAAGACACTCAACTGCGAGGGCACCCAGGAGCATAAAAATATAGATTCTCACATTGAATCATTGTGTATGTATTTGGTTGTTCGCACTGTGCAAACCGGTAACTATGGATCTCTGGTGACGATATTTTTAAATAAGATAGCAAAACTTGTATTGCCCTCTAGCCAAAAAAGCACTGTTCTAGTATGGCAAGCTCATAATGCATTGTCAATTATTCGGACAATGGTAAAATATGTAATAGAAATAGGATACGATAATAAGTTGTTGGAACTCTTCGAAGCGGCGCCTGATCGCCAAGGCTTGAATGAAAAGGACATAAATTCGTGCGATTCAATCAATGAGCTCTATTCAATATCATTATAGTGGTTCCAGTCAAAGAATCCACATATTATCTACATCTGGAAGCCGTCAACACATATAATACTACTGTCGATCTATAATTTTTCACCGCAATCGCCAAATAGCGCTCTTTTGCAGTTTGTTACGGGAATGCATCAAGCACCACAGACAATGTCCGGAATAGCATCTGACAGTTCTTTTGTTTTTGGAGATAGCTGAATCTCTGTTAACAATTTTCTACATTCCGGAAGCCTCAACCGATGCTTAATGCATCTAATCCAAAAGAATTAGCTACACGATTCCGCGAACTTTAACCGTTAGTAGATCCAAGTCTTCTACTTATGTTAATTTTGACGAACCCTCAAACGGACAAGGCCAACGCGTACAGGACCAATACATTTAACGGTTCTGACTCAGTTGTTTCTTCAAATAATACATCGACTTTAATAATCAAATTTCTTTCGGTTTCGGACAGTACACTTTGTTACATTACAACAATTGATCAAGCTACACTATTACTATATTTGCTGTTAGCAAACAGCTTCGTCCAGCACCTGTGTTCATCAAGTCCGGCTCGGAATTACCAATCGGAGAAGGTTCGTTTTCCTGCGATATCTAAGAATAGCTAAATGGATAGTTTACTATAAAAAAAAATACGCTAGCCAAAAATTATTAATACATTAAAGCTAGGGTTGAAAACGCTTGTCTAGAATTTACTTAACTTATCGTGACTACTCAAACAAACATTGAATTAGAATTTGAAAGTGTTATTAAAATTAGAAATTGATTATCTGAATATTTTTTAGATTAGTAACAGAAACATGTTGAGTAAATTTAAAAGCTGGAATCAAACTCATTACATGTTAGGAACAACTCGTTGTATACAAGCGTGAAAAAAAATGTCTCCGAAATAAGTTGTTATGTGCTACAAATGGGGCAGTGCGCATGAATACGAGCGAAAATAATCTGTGTGTGTGTGTTAGTGCGTAGTTTGCATGGGAGAACGGGAACGTAGGCAACGTTTTTCTTCGATTACGCTTACATTATGAATGATATATGGGTAGAATTTTTGAACGCAAATGAAGTATGAATACGTATGAATATGCGAATGAATTGAATTTGAACGAATAATCAAATGTTTATTATGGAAGTGCGTTTCAAATCTGATGTAAGGAGAAAGGTGTGGCGAAAAGCAAACAGATACCTATGAGTTGCCCCGAATTGATCACGCGAGTTAAAAGTAATTAGAATATCAACAACGAATTGTTTTGAAATAAAGGACTCACAATATCTATTTCGTTTAAAATGAATGCATTTCGTAAATAATCCGGAATGAGAACAAGTTATAAGAAGCCTGCCGCTGTTGAAGTTTGACTTCATTTTGAATTGTTTGAGTTAGGGCTTAGAACTGTGTAGAAATTTTTATTTGCAATATTATTGTGGTATAGATCGATATATTCTTGGAAAGAATTCTTTGAATTATATTGGAATATTTAAATATATAATCAAATGTTAATGACCTGAAAAACAAAAAGAAAACCAAAAATGGAAATAATTATAATGAATTGTTAAACGTAAGCCTTCAGGCCTTCTTATTTTCAAGGGAGGGATACTGGCCACACATAGTTAGCTTCCGTTTTGATTGAGATTTTTAGCATTTTGATAATATGGCCAGTATCAGAGGGTGGAGGACCCCAGACCATCGAGGTCAGGGCTCCACTACCATCGGGGGCCCGGGGCTGTCTGCCTCACCCGGGTTCCTCTGAAAAGAGAGGTGGCCTTTTCGCTTTCTTCCTTTTTCAGATTTTTCAATTTTTTGGCTCCGTGCGTTGTCACGAGCACTAGGTCTGCTTAGTCAGTCCATGTTGCAGAGCCTGGGTGGTTTCCTGCACGGAACTTTGCCCCTTTTTTTGTCCCGGGGTATTTTTAAAAACCAGTTTGTGGCTACGTATTCATGACGGATGAATATTAAGTAGCATCCCGTTTCTTGGAGAGTAAACCAATTCCATTTTCCAAGAACCCACCCCAGTCGCAGCGAGCTAGCAAAGCGGCAAACCAGCATCCTTCGGGGTTGATGAAAGGGTGCTCCGCCAATGCGGACGAGGGGCCTTCGCGGTCATTTCTAGGGCACCCTGCTCTCGGGGCAATTCTTTTTTGTTTTGCCTCTTGAATGGCATCAGCCATTCCCCCTTTTGACCTTTGCACTCTTGGTTCTGGACTTCGGTCTGGTTCTAAGTTGTGCTAAGGCCTTCTCATCCACATCATACGCTACAGATGGCGCCCAACGTGGGGCACGAAAACTTGTTTTTGGGCAACCCACCACAGTGAGAAAATAATTATGAGTTTCGACTCATACTCCCCTCAAGACTTCACGTCTTTAGTCCTTTCAATTCCATTCTCACTGGCATGTCTTGGAATCGCCTCCCTTGCGATTCAAAACTATTTCGTTCCAGAGAACAAGCCCTTGATGCAAGACATGCACTGCTCGCTCTTTCCCTTCTAGCCGAAAACATCATTTCCCTCCTATCCTACGAAAATCATTTCTTTTTAGTTTACCTTTTGGGCAGCTTCTCGTTGTTTTGTCCATTGAGCTTTTTGGCTATGGGAGCAACCTGGAGGATGGGCGCGGATAACAGGTTTTGGTGGTTTACCGCCACTCCTGTCCCGGTCATTCTAAGGGCCCCTGCCCAACTTTATGTTAGGAAGCTGACCCAAACTTTAAATCCTTGTTGTCTTGGCCCAGCTTCGGTTTTTGGCTCAGGTCTGGTTCAAGCTGTGGTGGTTGGCGTGGTACCACCTACACGTCCCCGCAGCTTGGCCAGACTTGAACCATTTGCTGAAGCTGAGTCAAGCAACAACATGGTTGTTTTGATCCTTAGCTCCTCTCTTTTCCAGGAATTTCGGGTGGGTGAACAGTCCCCCATACTGGGCGATTCACATTTGGGAAACGACCCAAATTAATTAACTTCAGTATCACGTACAAATTTCATACATACATTTTTTCATACGTAAACGAATTTTAATAATTTACCACTTTTTCACAAACACTTTTTCACCTTTAAACAATTTCTCACATCTAACTTAAATTTATTATCTAAAAATTACAACTTCCTTGTGTTATAAGTACAAAAGCCAGCCAGCCGGCGGACCTGAAAGGTGGGAAGAATGAACCGGATTTCGTTCAGTAAGAAGGCCTACCTTTGGAAAAATAATTTTGAATTTACCTTTTTGGAAATCAAGTTAGAAAAGTTCTCTTGCTTACTCCGTTTCTTTGGTTAGCTTCACTCTAGCCATCTGACTTTGATTAAGTAGCTACAAAACTTGATTAGTTAGACACACCACCTGGTGTGCACTCACTTATATTTGGAAACTTTGGTACTTGAACCTATTAGTTATTAAGCATTGCTTGAGCCACTTTGGCTTAGGTTAAGCCTTATTCAAAAGAGTAAGACACACATGCTTGATCAATTGGTTGCTGCCTGAATTATCAGTAACCAACTTTAGTTTTAAGCGTATTAATTTCATTAGTCACGTCATCGTGCTAAATCACATTTTTTTGAATTTTCCGAACACCGAACACTTTTCTCTAACTTGATACAATGCCGTTAAGACACAGTAGTGAGGACCTGTCTGCCACCACAGTAGAGGCTCAGTGCTCCATATGCCAGCAGTCATTCGCTACTGCCCAGGTCACGTATACCACAAAATGTGGACACACTCGCCACGAGACGTGCCTGGAGCAATGGCTTAGAAATCATACGGATTGCCCGCTGTACCGTGGACCACTGAGTCTCCCCTTAGGAGCCAGACAGGCCCCTACTGCTGCAGCATCTATGCCACGAGGGGCTCGGCCTAAAACGCAACGGCCGGGAGTAAAAACCCGAGGCATGCGATCCGAAGAAGAAGACATCAGGGACTTCGATCTGCAAGCCGAGTCGGGGGCGGAAGGTTTAGTTCAGCCACCTGGCCCGTCATCGAAAGTGTCCCCAATATCTGACGTACCCCCAGAAGCCGCCGGAGTGTGCTCTATAGTGCACCAAGAATTAGGCAGACTGCAGCAACAAATTTTCGATCTGCAGAGCGGCATGCGCGCGATGCTGGAGCGCATGGCCGAATTGAACCTTCCGTCCCGGGCTGGGAATGTAAAGTTGCCGAGACTTAACCCTCGCGTGCAATCGTTCGTGCCCGTTCAGCGTTCCTACTCACGTCGCACCCCTCGTGGTAACAATGTACAGTTCCACCATGATAAGGTGGCTAGTATTATTGGTGGGTGGGGCATAAAGTTCTCGGGTCACGAATCTTCTAAGCCAAATTGGAAGTGTTTTGCGGGATGATTCAAATTGAACTTTTTATTGACACTAAAAATTTTAATCTACATTGAAAATTCTATTTTGACAAAGTGGTTTCGAAAGTATGCACTGCTTCTCATCAGACACCAGCACACAGTGCATACTCGACTGGCGTGACCACTTGCAGGTGGAAATCATTTCTACAGCATCGAAGCCGAGCATATTGAAACGGGAAACTTCGATCGTTTTGCGGAATCAGCCTCCGAAAGCAGAATCAAATTGGAAATGTTTTTGCGGGATGATTAAAATTGAACAACTTTTTATTGACACTAAAAATTTTAATCTACATTGAGAATTCTATTTTGACAAAGTGGTTTCGAAAGTATGCACTGCTTCTCATCAGACACCAGCACACAGTGCATACTCGACTGGCGTGACCACTTGCAGGTGGAAATCATTACATTTTTATTTATGCTAGTTGTGACAAATTTTAACATCTCCGACTTATATCCATGGATATAATTTTACTTAGTAAAGGTAATTGAATTTGATCACGGTTCCCTTCTTGTCTATAGATCAGCATAGACAACGTATATCATTTCTACAGCTGATCGAAGCCGAGCATATTGAAACGGGAAACTTCGATCGTTTTGCGGAATCAGCCTCCGAAAGCAGAATCAAATTGGAAATGTTTTTGCGGGATGATTAAAATTGAACAACTTTTTATTGACACTAAAAATTTTAATCTACATTGAAAATTCTATTTTGACAAAGTGGTTTCGAAAGTATGCACTGCTTCTCATCAGACACCAGCACACAGTGCATACTCGACTGGCGTGACCACTTGCAGGTGGAAGTCATTACATTTTTATTTATGCTAGTTGTGACAAATTTTAACATCTCCGACTTATATCCATGGATATAATTTTACTTAGTAAAGGTAATTGAATTTGATCACGGTTCCCTTCTTGTCTATAAATCAGCATAGACAACGTATATCATTTCTACAGCATCGAAGCCGAGCATATTGAAACGGGAAACTTCGATCGTTTTGCGGAATCAGCCTCCGAAAGCAGAATCAAATTGGAAATGTTTTTGCGGGATGATTAAAATTGAACAACTTCTTATTGACACTAGAAACCACTTTGTCAAAATAGAATTTTCAATGTAGATTAAAATTTTTAGTGTCAATAAAAAGTTGTTCAATTTTAATCATATTAATAATTTAGAAACAATTCTTTGCCAACTCAAACGTGCAAACTTAAAAGTTAATTTGGAGAAATCTTCATTTTTGAAAACTCAGGTGGATTATTTGGGATATATCATCTCTCAAGATGGCATTCTTCCAGATCCCAAAAAAATATCTGCCATTACGAAGATTAAGCCGCCAACAACATTGAAGGATCTGAAAGCGTTTCTAGGTCTCGCGTCATACTATAGGAAATTCATTAGGGATTTTGCAAGGGTAGCAAAGCCTTTAACGAACTTAACTAGGGGAGAAAACGCCCAAATTAAAGCTAATCAGTCTAAGAAGAAGCCAATTTTTTTGGGTGAGCCGGAGCTCAGGGCCTTCAATGATTTGAAGGAACTTCTTACCTCGACGGAAGTGCTGGCATTCCCAGATTTTGAAAAGCCTTTCAATTTAACCACGGATGCATCTAACCAGGCTATCGGTGCAGTACTTTCGCAAGGCGGAATCGGCAATGATCGACCGATCATTTACATTTCGAGGTCCCTTAACGCAACGGAAGAAAACTATGCTACCAATGAACGGGAATTATTAGCTATTGTGTGGGCCTTGGATAAATTGAGAACTTATCTGTATGGAGCGAAAAAAGTGAGGATTCTAACTGATCATCAGCCGCTTACCTTTGCGTTAAGTAATAGCAACTATAATGCAAAACTTAAACGGTGGAAGGCCCGAATCGAAGAGTTCAATTACGAGCTCATTTATAAACCAGGTAAAACAAATGTGGTTGCGGATGCTCTTTCGCGATTGCCACTTGAAGCAAACATCCTCAGTTCAAGTTCCGAAACTGCGCATAGTGCGGCCGAGGACAGCACCGATCTTATCCCATATTGTGAGGTGCCAATTAACGTTTTCAGGAAACAATTAATTTTCTCTGAAGGCAAAGAGATTAGCGCATATGAACAGCCTCATCCTGGTTTTGATAGGCACTATATTTCCTTGGATGTTATAAATAAGAAAAATCTGGTCAAGGTGTTGAAAGAGACATTGAATCCAAATGTGATCAATGGCATCAAAATTCCTGAAAAATTTATTCAACTGCTTCAGGATGTATTTAGAGAACACTTTTCCAAATTTAAAATTCGCCTCACACAGAGAGTTGTTGAAGATATTGCGAATGAGGATAATAAGGTTCGCATAATAGAAAAGGAGCATCGTAGGGCCCATCGTAACTGTAGGGAAAACAAAGATCAAATACTGGAAAGATATTACTTCCCAAAGATGAGTAAATTGATAAAGAAATATACAATGGCATGCGAAATTTGCAACGTAAGTAAGTACGATCGCCGTCCGCACAAGCCCGAACTACAGGAAACACCTGTACCGGAATATCCATCGCAAATTTTACACATGGACATTGTGCAAATTGCCGGTGAAAAGTATATTACGTGTATAGATAAATTCAGCAAATTTGCGAAGTTCTTCCACCTGAAGAATAAATCTGCTATCCAAATTCGTGAAAAAATTGTCAAGATTTTGCACTATTTCACCGTTCCGAAAATTCTCGTTACGGATAATGAAGGGGGTTTCATGAGCCCAATCGTAATGAATCTCGTGGAGGCTTTAGGCGTAAAGGTATATTTGACTCCGCCCCAAAAAAGCGAAGTCAATGGTCAAATTGAGCGACTCCACTCAACGATAATAGAATTAGTTAGATGTCTCCAACAGGAGTATACTGAACTCAGTCTAAAGGAAATAGTAGCTATTGCGGTTGATAGATACAACAACTCGTTCCACTCGGTGATTGAAATGAAGCCGGTAGACGTATTTCTTGGTAGGTCACAGCGCGTTAATTATCAAAATATTATCGATTTCAAGACAAAATTAAACGAAAATTTGAAGCACGAGATATTACGTAACCAAAAAAATCAAATTAATTATCACAACAAACGGAGATCAAAGCCCAAAGCTTTCAGTGCCGGAGAAGTTGTGTATAAAAAGGATAAGCAAATTAAAACAAAAAATAAACCCTTATTTAAGAAAATGGTTGTAGCTAAAGATAATCTAGTAACAGTCACCACTAACTTAGGCAGACGTATACATAAATCACACTTGAAAAACGTTTCTTCTCTTCCAGATTAACTTTGGCAACTTCACAAGGTTCAATGCATATTTATGAATATACGGGACCAATTGTCATGTTGAGACGTGGGTTAGGCAGAATTATTGATGGAGACTTTAAAATAATACACTCAATAGATCTAGCCAAATTCAACGACGTAGCAAGCAGTATGAGATCTATTGTGCAGCATCGCATCAACAAGTCTAGTATTTTAGTCCCACAACTCTATCAACAACTCGATAAAATAGAAGAATTATTAAACCAATTAAGGGGTAAAAATAAGGAAAAGACTAAACGTTCAATTAATTGGCTTGGTTCAGCGTGGAAGTGGTTAGCAGGAAGTCCTGATGCAACCGATTGGGATAATGTCATCAAATCGCAAAATAGTATAGTTACAAACAATAACAGGCAATTTAGAATCAACCAGTATATTACAAAAGTATCGACACAATTAACAGACAACTACAATAGGATCATCGCAGATGTAAACAGTTTCAATAATGATAAATACGAGCAAACCCTCTTTAATAAAATGACTATCCTTAAGGATGAAATATACGAGATCGTCTTAGGTTGCCAACTGGCGAAAAGAGGCATAGTAAATTCTAATCTACTGGATACTTCAGAAATAAATGAGTTGCTCGCCCAAACCGAAACTCTCCCTTATCAGAATGAAATTCAGGCTATCGAGTTCGCTCAACCCATGGTGCTAGCGAAGGGCTCATTGCTGCTGTATGTTATCAGCCTTCCAAAAACTACCGGTGTTGACTTTAATCACGTATTAGTTCGCCCTACAATTAGGAATAGTAAAATGATTCATCTCAGTTATTCAAATTTTTTTTTAACGCAGTCTGCTAGGTATGCTATTAAGGCTGACTGCCTTCAAATTCAAGATATAACCATTTGCCAGAAACACCAGCTAGAAAGCCTGTCCCGATCAGACTGTATCACTCAAATACTAGAAGGATCCGATGCAACCTGTGATTTTCGATACTATAATGGTTCAGTTGTGGAGCTCCTTGATGAAAATATGTTATACCTTACCAACTTCAACGGACATTTTCGCAATAGGAACATTAGCAGAGTTCTTAATGGAACATTCCTTATTAATTTTCAAAATGACTCAATCTGGCTTGACAATATGGAATATACTAGCAGGGAGATTAAGACATTTCATGTGTTACCTTCACTCTTCAATCCTAACTTAACTGAGAAGAATATTAAAATAGACCTTCATTATTTACATAAACTCCATTTGGACAACGTAGAAAGATTGGATGAAATTCCTCTCAATAATATCGTATCAATCTCTTCTGATTTGGTGTTATTGATTATGGCCCTTACTGCGATTTTATTGATAATTTTCTTCCGTAGAGGACGCTCTGTTACAATATCAAATCCAACATCGGCATCCCAGCTTCAACCTATTGTTTTGCCCTTTTAATCTGTGAGACACAGATTTTTAAGGAGGGAGGAGTTATCACCATACTCTTTCACCTTTTACCTAGTGCATATCGCTAATTGCTAATTGATTCGATATGCACATTGACCGAACATTCAACCGACCCAATTTCCCATCTGCTGACCATATTATTGACAACGACGATTGCACACAATTATTGCATACGCATGATGTTGTCGAACGTTACTTCTTGACCTAGTTACGAGTATTGCACTGAGGTAAAGTATTGCTTAGATTATCTTTTGGAAATATTGCTATGTAAGATAATATTAATTAGCTATTTAAGTTGGAATTGAATTATGATTTTGCTTCTAGTTGTCCGCAGTTTGTTGTACTTATAAGTTCGGGGAATAAATAAATTGTTAAAATATTAAACGAGTCTTATTTTTTTCCCTACCTGCGGACGAGAAGACATAACTTCCATGCATATAAGTCGGAGATGTTAAAATTTGTCACAACTAGCATAAATAAAAATGTAATGATTTCCACCTGCAAGTGATCACGCCAGTCGAGTATGCACTGTGTGCTGGTGTCTGATGAGAAGCAGTGCATACTTTCGAAACCACTTTGTCAAAATAGAATTTTCAATGTAGATTAAAATTTTTAGTGTCAATAAAAAGTTCAATTTTAATCATCCCGCAAAAACATTTCCAATTTGATTCTGCTTTCGGAGGCTGATTCCGCAAAACGATCGAAGTTTCCCGTTTCAATATGCTCGGCTTCGATGCTGTAGAAATGATATACGTTGTCTATGCTGATTTATAGACAAGAAGGGAACCGTGATCAAATTCAATTACCTTTACTTCTAAGCCAGTTGAAGTCTTTATTTACAGGGTTGCAGCACTCACAAGGAATACCCTGGGCGGAAATTTTGATATTTTATGTCAGCACATGCACCTTCTGTTGACTGGATCAGCCGCTGATTGGTTCTGGAGGTTCCACCAGATCAGACGCGACTTTAGGGGGAGGGATCTAGAGTCAGCCCTGAGCGTTAATTTCGGGGATCGCTTCACAGATGCCGACCTGATGGAGCAAATTTGGAGTAGAAAACAGCGACCTACTGAAAGTTTCGACGATTTCCGTGCGGCAATATATAAGTTAGTTGACCGCCTACAGCGCCCCGTTGCAGACGCTGACTAAGCAGATATGCTTGGGTGCAATTAACTAGCTGATATTCAGCGTGGTTTGCTGCAAATTCATCTGCCCTCAGTTCGTATGCTCCGTCAGGCCGTCATCCATGGGGAGAACTTCGAAATGGAGCTCAGAAGTCGACGCCGATCCTCACACTGGAGAAATGCCGCGGAAGAATTGCATAAAGAAGACCCACTTGACCAATTAGAGAACACCCCTGAAGAGCATGGAGTGGAAGCAGTCGCGGTCCTGCCTACATGCTGGAATTGTAGGAAAGTGGGACACCGTTTTGATGATTGCATGGAGGCCAGAACCATCTTTTGTTATAGCTGCGAAAAGGCAGATACGAACAAGCCCAATTGTGCTAACTGCCAAACAAAAAACTTACCGCAAGGGGCGCGGAACAAGATCTCACGCCTCCCCTAGAGCAAACAGTCTCCACCTTGCTCCAGCAGGTAGACAGGACCGGTGATTTGTCACCAAATTCCTTTGGCCCAGCCACCAATGATACTAGAATCCAGACGTGTGGGGAACCCAACACCTTATTGATGCCACACTTACAGGCAGAGCCTCCTACACCTTTGGCTTTTCTGCCATACCACCTAAGATGGCAGAAATAAACGGCGGTCCGAGACCGAATCTTCAATTCTGAAATTGCACGACCGAAACATGATCGTTCCAAACCCAAGCGCTCAACGCTGAGGATGAGAGCATTCTATTCTCACTTTCGGCATTGGCGTTACCAGCTAAACTGTGCCACTTTGATGGACGTGCCTTCAGGTGACGTCCGTCCATACGCACAGGTTCTGCTGTTTGGCCAACCAACTGCAGGCTTGATCGACACGGGAGCTTCCGTGAGCGTGATGGCGGCTGACTTGGCAAAGTCATTCCTCGAGAGGAACGCTTTTCATTGGAAAAGAGCTTCTCTCGGGTTGAAGACCGGTGACGGCACACATCTTCAAGCCATAGGCCGAGTGTCAGCCAATATCACGTTCAGGGGAGTAACCAAGTCCTTGACGCTCTGGAAAATTCCCACTCTCAGCCAAAACTTATATATGGGAGTGGATTTCGTGCGTCAATTCGCCTTGGCAGCAGACCTGTTCGCGCCATCCCAACAAGTCAACACCACTAGTAGCCTCGAACAACTCGACGATCACGCCCAGCCTCTCACACCGGAGCAGCGTCGCAGACTTACGCCTGTAATTGCTAGCTTTCCGTCGTTCGCAGTAGAGGGTTTAGGAAAAACAGCGCTGATCAAGCATGAAATCGACACTGGCGATCAAAAACCAATTAAACAGAGACACTTCTCTGTTTCGCCAGCTGTCGAAAAGCTCTTGTATAAAGAGATAGACCGCATGCTGGCACTGGGCGTGATCGAGGAGTCCAAGAGCACGTGGTCCGCGCCATTGACCCTAGTGGTCAAGCCTTCCAAGGTACTCCTGTGCTTGGATGTGAGGAAGGTTAACTCGGTCACAGTGAAAGACGCCTGTCACTTGCCTTTGATAGACGGCATCTTAAGCAGACTCCATAAGGCCACTTTTATTACGAGTTCCTAAGGCCACTTTTATCACCGCTGTATCACTTCGTCGTGATGCCGTTTGGCTTGTGCAATGCACCCCAAACGATGTCACAACTCATGGACAAAGTGATCCCCCCGCATCTAAAGCACCAAGTGTTCGTATACTTGGATGACTTGTTGGTGATAACCGAGGCCTTCGACGAACACCTGAAGGTACTGTCATGTGGAAGAAAAATGGTTTTCGGCGGCCGCGGAACCATTTCTATATGTTAAAAAGAAGTGTTTAATACTCTTACTTTGCTTAGTGTTCAAACTAACTAGAAAGTGCGGAACCATTGCAGAATAGTTAAATGCAAACGTGGCTGTGACATGCGAAACAACGGAAATGGTGATAATTGTCACTGAATGGCAGTGTGATTTAGATTTACAAGTGTATCTGTACAATAAATACATGCGTTCCCATTGCCGGTGAAGAATTTGTTAATGTGACGGGCGGATGGTTGATTAAATTTCGTGGCAATATCAGTAGATGTTTTGAAAACCCATCCAAAATCGTACGTATGTATAGGGCCCACTGATACAATGCGAGTACCATAATGAGTATTGAAAGCGACATAATAGGCTTCGGAAGTGTTTTAATTGCCGTGATCTTACCGTAATGTGAGAAAATATGAGTGGTTCGTATAATCCTTTTATTCGGGGGTCATTTCATGGGTCAGCGATTGAATCGAAGTCAAAATTGTGAATGTGTGTGGCAATCATCGCTTCGAGTGCAACTCGTTGACTGTACGTCCCACCAATCAGCCACACATTCTATCAAGTCACAAGATGGAAGACACTCAACTGCGAGGGCACCCAAGAGCATAAAATATAGATTCTCACATTGAATCATTGTGCATGTGTTTGGTTGTTCGCACTGTGCAAACCGGTAACTATGGATCTCTGGTGACGATATTTTTAAATAAGATAGCAAAACTTGTATTGCCCTCTGGCCAAGAAAGCACTGTTCTAGTATGGCAAGCTCATAATGCATTGTCAATTATTCGTACAATGATAAAATATGTAAAAGAAATAGGATACGATAATAAGTTGTTGGAACTCTTCGAAGCGACGCCTGATCGCCAAGGCTTGAATGAAAAGGACATAAATTCGTGCGATTCAATCAATGAGCTCTATTCAATATCATAATAGTGGTTCCAGTCAAAGAATCCACATATTATCTACATCTGGAAGCCGTCAACACATATAATACTGCTGTCGATCCATAATTTTTCACCGCATTCGCCAAATAGCGCTTTTTTGCAGTTTGTTACGGGAATGCATCAAGCACCACAGACAATGTCCGGAATGGCATCTGGCGGTTCTTTTGTTTTTGGAGATAGCTGAATCTCTGTTAACAATTTTCTACATTCCGGAAGCCTCAACCGATGCTTAATGCATCTAATCCAAAAGAATTAGCTACACAATTCCGCGAACTTTAACCGTTAGTAGATCCAAGTCTTCTACTTATGTTCATTTTGACGAACCCTCAAACGGACAAGGCCAACGCGTACAGGACCAATACATTTAACGGATTTGACTCAGTTGTTTCTTCAAATAATACATCGACTTTAATAATCAAATTTCTTTCGGTTTCGGACAGTACACTTTGTTACATTACAACAATTGATCAAGCTACACTATTGCTATATGTGCTGTTAGCAACCAGCTACGTCCAGCACCTGTGTTCACCAAGTCCGGCTCGGAATTACCAATCGGAGAAGAAGATTCGTTATGCTGCGATATCTAAGAATAGCTAAATGGATAGTTTACTATAAAAAAAATACGCTGGCCAAAAATTATTAATACATTAAAGCTAGGGTTGAAAACGCTTGTCTAGAATTTACTAAACTTATCGTGACTACTCAAACAAACATTGAATTAGAATTTGAAAGCGTTATTAAAGTTAGAAATTGATTATCTGAATATTTTTGAGATAAGTAACAGAAACATGTTGAGTAAATTTAAAAAAACCCTAGCGCATCAGAACCGCTAGAAATACTAATGTTCGAAGAACAGTAGAGGCTTTGTGCAGATTTTGAGTGTACTGTTATATATTGTTGTTATACTGTTCTTATTGTCTTATATATTATATATTGTACGTATTGTCATATATATTGTTATATATTTTATATTCGCGATGTGAATACTTAATGCAAGCATTTATTGGTACCAAAATAGCAAAAACACCTCGTGCTAGCAGTCCTATCTGCCTCACGTATAAGTCAACCTGCTCTGCGAATTTCGTGTTGATCCGATCACTGCATTGGAAGTAATAGGGATACAAAGAAATTTAGGGTTACCATTCGCAAGAGCTTATTAAGAGTATTAAGAGTATTTGGTGTGTATTTTCACTACAAGACCACTACGATTTGAAAATTTTATGATCAAATCGCTTACTAAAGCTATTTAAAAAAATACAAAAACAATCATAGCTTGCAACCCTATCATTGATTTTCAAAATAGATCTGTACTGAATATTGTCTACAATAATTTAAATTTGTCATATGAATTTCGTTATGATACCACGACTGTACTGGAGGCTATAGGGCAAAGAGCTTTATTCAAATGAAATAACATTATATAAAAAAACTTGGTGCAGTTGCACCAATTTTTGACGATTCTAAAAGCATATAGATATATAACTTGGATGCTTTGCTTTTATATGATGTTTTAGTGCTTTTATATAATCGAAGTCGTTTGTCATAAATTATGCTTACCATAGAAGGGGGATGATGCAGATGAATAAACTAATAAACTCGGTTATAGGTTCAAGTAACAAACAATAAAATTTCCAAAGCTCGGAATATTTAAATATCGGTTGCTTATTTTATTGTAAATAGTCTGCTTATGAATAGAAAATGGAAGCATCTGTTGGTGCGATATTTACGAAATTGTCCGGTGCTGGCAATCATGTGCTAGCACCATGGCTGCTTCACATTGTGTTAAACCCACCCTATGAATTTCGTTTCGATTGAATGTCTGTGCTGTAAGTTATAGGAGTGAATTAAATTTTAGGGTTACCATCGTCCAAACTTTTTAAAGTTTTGAAACGTAAATATTTGATGTTATTTGTCCTTGCAGGATCATTCCCACTTGGAAATTTTATGACAATATCGCTCGATAAAGAAATGTCAATAAATTACAAAATTCATTAGAGCTGGCAACTCTTTCACGGTTTTTCAACAAAATTTCTACAGAATTAGAAACGCAACAGGATATGCTTTTCACACGAATTTCGTTTTAATTTCATCACTGCATCGGAAGTTATAGGGAAATACCTTTATTTTCCTGAGCAAATTTACAATATTTAAGAGACAAAAATTGCCGTAGCTAGCGTCCATATACTAATTGTTCAACCAAATTTCTATGAAATCTATCTTAGAGTAAGGTTCACCTACTGCGTGAATTTTGTTAAAATCTGGTGGCTAAATCGGAAGCTATAGGCCAAAAACCAGTTTTTTTTCTGAGTGATTTTTCCATATGGCACCACTACCACAGTATTGCCCGTATTGAAAAATCGCTGCTATCAGACCTGGTCCTAATTAATACCAACATGTTCTGTAAATTTCATATTGATCGCATAATCCGATTGTCAGTTCTCGTGAACAGAAGTTTTGGGTGCTGAAAATAGAGGTAATTTGACCACGGGTTGCCGTTCTTGTTTACAGCGGAATTTTTGAAATTTTTATTTGACTTGGTGGACAAAAGTCAAAATTTGTCAACAATTTGAATTTATTTTCAAAAATCAAAAATTTTTCAGGAGACTCGATGAATTGAAGGATTTGTCTTCAGGAGCCTGCTGTAGCTACAGAGTTGCCCGCACAGTCTTGAAAGTCCATGTGTGTTAAATTCTAGTTTACATCAATACGCTCTGCAAATTTCACGATGATCCATTGTTTTTCTTAGAAGTTATGATAAATCGAAATTTGAAAAAAAATCATTGCCTACTTTTAGGCGCTCAGCGCCTACACCTGGTCCAAAATTTTAAACTGTTTATCATATGCAAACTACAAACATAACAAGTTTTCATTCCTAGTACTTGTTTTTAACAAAAATTTACACTGCTTGGAAATATAGGTGTACCTGAAAATTCACTTAAATGCCCGCCGCCAAAAGGTTTAAGATATCTAAATTCTAGCAAGTCATGGACCTACCTGTTATATACATCTATGTTCTCCGAAAATTTCAACTCAATCGGATCAGCCACTCCAGAGATTATCTCTCTTAATCATTTTGCTGATATATAGTGTATATATATATGACGAATTTTCGGCGAAGCGATTTTAATACTAATGTTCTTCGAACATTAGTGCGTAGTTTGCATGTGAGAACTGGAACGTAGGCAACGTTTTTCTTTGATTACTCTTACATTATGTATGATATATGGGTAGAATTTTTGAGCGCAAATGAAGTATGAATACGTATGAATATGCGAATGAATTGAATTTGAACGAATAATCAAATGTTTATTATGGAAGTGCGTTTCAAATCTGATGTAAGGAGAAAGGTGCGGCGAAAAGCAAACAGATACCTATGAGTTGCCCCGAATTGATCACGCGAGTTAAAAGTAATTAGAATATCAACAACGAATTGTTTTGAAATAAAGGACTCACAATATCTATTTCGTTTAAAATGAATGCATTTCGTAAATAATCCGGAATGAGAACAAGTTATAAGAAGCCTGCCGCTGTTGAAGTTTGACTTCATTTTGAACTGTTTGAGTTAGGGCTTAGAACTGTGTAGAAATTTTTATTTGCAATATTATTGTGGCATAGATCGATATATTCTTGGAAAGAATTCTTTGAATTAGATTGGAATATTTAAATATATCATCAAATGTTAATGACCTGTAAAACAAAAAGAAAACCAAAAATGGAAATAATTATAATGAATTGTTAAACGTAAACCTTCAGGTCTTCTTATTGGGCGAAAGCCCAAGAAGTTCTTCTTCGTTTTCAGGGTCCGCGCAAGGCCTGGCTGGCCAATGATTAATTAAATAGTTTTGTGAATTTTTCAGCTCTCTTTTCTTTCAAGGGAGGGATACTGGCCACACATAGTTAGCATCCGTTCTGATTTAGATTTTCAGCATTTTGATAATATGGCCAGTATCAAAGGGTATAGGACCCCAGATCATCGGGGTCAGGGCTCCACTACCATCGGGGGCCCGGGGCTCGCTGCCTCACCCAGGTTCCTCTGAAAAGACAGGTAGCCTTTTCCTTTTCTTCCTTTTTCAGATTTTTCAATTTTTTGGCTCCGTGCGTTGTCACGAGCACTGGGTCTGCTTAGTCAGCCCATGTTGCAGAGCCTGGGTGGTTTCCTGCACGGAACTATGCCCCCTTTTTGTCCCGGGGTATTTTTATATACCAGTTTGTGGCTACGTATTCATGACGGATGAATATTAAGTAGCATCCCGTTTCTTGGAGAGCAAACCAACTCCATTTTCCAAGAACCCACCCCAGCCGCAGTGAGCTAGCAAAGCGGCAAACCAGCATCCGTCGGGGTTGGTTAAAGGGTGCTCCGCCAATGCGGACGAGGGGCCTTCACGGCCATTTCTAGGGCACCCTGCTCTCGGGGCAATTCTTTTTTTTATTTTGCCTCTTGAATGGCATCAACCATTCCCCCTTTTGACCTTAGCACTCTTGGTTCTGGACTTCGGTCTGACTCTGAGTTGTGCTAAGGCCTTTTAATCCACATCATACGCTACAGATGGCGCCCAACGTGGGGCATGAAAACTTGTTTTTGGGCAACCCACCACAGTGAGAAAATAACTATGAGTTTCGACTCATACTCCCCTCAAGACTTCACGTCTTTAGTCCCTTCAATTCCATTCTCACTGGCATGTCTTGGAATCGCCTCCCTTGCGATTCAAAACTATTTCGTTCGAGAGAACAAGCCCTTGATGCAAGACATGCACTGCTCACTCTTTCCCTTCTAGCCGCAAACATCCTTCCCCTCCTATCCTATGAAAATCATTTCTTTTTAGTTTACCTTTTGGGCAGCTTCACGTTGTTTTGTCCATTGAGCTTTTTGGCTATGGGAGCAACCTGGAGGATGGGCGCGGATAACAGGTTTTGGTGGTTTACCGTCACTCCTGTCCCGGTCATCCGAAGGGCCCCTGCCCCACTTTATGTTGGGAAGCTGACCCGAACTTTAGATCCTTGATGTCTTGACCCGGCTTCGGTTTTTGGCTCGGGTTTGGTTCAAGCTGTGGTGCCGCCTACACGTCCCTGCAGCTTGGCCAGACTTGAACCATTTGCTGAAGCTGAGTCAAGCAACAACATAGTTGTTTTGATCCTTAGCTCCTCTCTTTTCGAGGAATTTCGGGTGAATGAACAGTTCCCTATACTGGTTGATTCCCATTTGGGAAACGACCCAAATTAATTAACTTCAGTATCTACTACAAATTTCATACATACATTTTTTCATACGTAAACGAATTTTAATAATTAACCACTTTTTCACAAACACTTTTTCACCTTTAAACAATTTCTCACATCTAACTTAAATTTATTACCTAAAAATTACAACTTCCTTGTGTTATAAGTACAAAAGCCAGCCAGCCAGCGGACCTGAAAGGTGGGAAGAATGAACCGGATTTCGTTCAGTAAGAAGGCCTACCTTTGGAAAAATAATTTTGAATTTACCTTTTTGGAAATCAAGTTAGAAAAGTTCTCTTGCTTACTCCGTTTCTTTGGTTAGCTTCACTCTAGCCATCTGACTTTGATTAAGTAGCTACAAAACTTGATTAGTTAGACACAGCACCTGGTGTGCACTCACTTATATTTGGAAACTTGGGTACTTGAGCCTATTAGTTATTAAGCATTGCTTGAGCCACTTTGGCTAAGGTTAAGCCTTATTCAAAAGAGTTAGACACACATGCTTGATCAATTGGTTGCTGCCTGAATTATCAGTAACCAACTTTAGTTTTAAGCGTATTAATTTCATTAGTCACGTCATCGTGCTAAATCACATTTTTTTGAATTTTCCGAACACCGAACACTTTTCTCTAACTTGATACAATGCCGTTAAGACACAGTAGTGAGGACCTGTCTGCCACCACAGTAGAGGCTCAGTGCTCCATATGCCAGCAGTCATTCGCTACTGCCCAGGTCACGTATACCACAAAATGTGGACACACTCGCCACGAGACGTGCCTGGAGCAATGGCTTAGAAATCATACGGATTGCCCGCTGTACCGTGGACCACTGAGTCTCCCCTTAGGAGCCAGACAGGCCCCTACTGCTGCAGCATCTATGCCACGAGGGGCTCAGCCTAAAACGCAACGGCCGGGAGTAAAAACCCGAGGCATGCGATCCGAAGAAGAAGACATCAGGGACTTCGATCTGCAAGCCGAGTCGGGGGCGGAAGGTTTAGTTCAGCCACCTGGCCCGTCATCAAAAGTGTTCCCAATAACTGACGTACCCTCAGAAGCCACCGGAGTGCGCTCTATAGTGCACCAAGAATTAGGCTGACTGCAGCAACAGATTTCCGATCTGCAGAGCGGCATGCGCGCGATGCTGGAGTGCATGGCCGAATTGAACCTTCCGTCCCGGGCTGGGAATGTAGAGTCGCCGAGACTTAACCCTCGCGTGCAATCGTTCGTGCCTGTTCAGCGTTCCTACTCACCTCGCACCCCTCGTGGTAACAATATACAATTCCACCACGATAAGTTGGCTAGTATTCTTGGTGGGTGGGGCATAAAGTTCTCGGGTCGCGAATCTTCTATGCCAGTTGAAGTCTTTATTTACAGGGTTGCGGCACTCACAAGGAATACGCTGGGCGGAAATTTTGATATTTTATGTCAGCACATGCACCTTTTGTTGACTGGACCAGCCGCTGATTGGTTCTAGAGGTTCCACCAGACCAGACGCTACTTTAGGTGGAGGGATCTAGAGTCAGCCCTGAGCGATCATTTCGGGGATCGCTTCACGGATGCCGAACTGATGGAGCAAATTCGGAGTAGAAATCAGCGACCTACTTAAAGTTTTGACGAGTTCAGTGCGGCAATATATAAGTTAGTTGACCGCCTACAGCGCCCCGTTGGAGACGCTGACTTAGCAGACATGCTTAGGCGCAATTTACTGCCTGATATTCGGCATGGTTTGCTGCAAATTCATCTGCCTTCAGTTCGTATGCTCCGTCAGGCCGTCATCCGTGCGGAGAACTTCGAAATGGAGCTCGGAGGTCAACGCCGATCCTCACACTGGAGAAATGCCGCGGAAGAATTGCATGAAGAAGACCCACTAGACCAATTAGAGTACACCCCTGAAGAGCATGGAGTGGAAGCAGTCGCGGTCCTGCCTACATGCTGGAATTGTAGGAAAGTGGGACACCGTTTTGATGATTGCATGGAGGTCAAAACCATCTTTTGTTATGGCTGCGGAAAGGCAGATACGTACAAGCCCAATTGTGCTAACTGCCAAGCAAAAAACTTACCGCAGGGAGCACGGAACAAGATCTCACGCCTCCCCTAGAGCAAACAGTCTCCACCTCGCTCCAGCAGGTAGACAGGACCGGTGATTTGTCACCAAATTCCTTTGGCCCAGCCACCAATGATACTAGAATCCAGACGTGTGGGGAACCCAACACCTTATCGATGCCACACTTAGAGGCAGAGCCTCCTACACCTGTGGCTTTTTTGCCATACTACCTAAGATGGCAGAAATATACGGCGGTCCGAGACCGAATCTTCAATTCTGAAATTGCACGACCGAAACATGATCGTTCCAAACCCAAGCGCTCAACGCTGAGGATGAGAGCATTCTATTCTCGCTTTTGGCATTGGCGTTACCAGCTAAACTGTGCCACTCTGATGGACGTGCCTTCAGGTGACGTCCGTCCATACGCACAGGTTCTGCTGTTTGGCCAACCAACTGCAGGCTTGATCGACACGGGAACTTCCGTGAGCGTGATGGCGGCTGACTTGGCAAAGTCATTCCTCGAGAGGAACGCTTTTCATTGGAAAAGAGCTTCTCTCGGGTTGAAGACTGCAGAGGGCACACATCATCAAGCCGTAGGCCGAGTGTCAGCCGATATCACGTTCAGGGGAGTAACCAAGTTCTTGACGCTCTGGATAATTCCAACTCTTACCCGAAACTTATATCTGGGAGTGGATTTTTCAATTCGCCTTGGCAGCAGACCTGTTCGCACCATCCCAACAAGTCAACACCACTAGTAGCCTCGAACCACTCGACGATCACGCCCACCCTCTCACACTGGAGCAGCGTCGCAGACTTACGTCTGTGATTGCTAGCTTTCCGTCGTTCGCAGTAGAGGGTTTAGGAAAAACAGCGCTGATCGAGCATAAAATCGACACTGGCGATCAAAAAACAATTAAACAGAGACACTTCTCTGTTTCGCCAGCTGTCGAAAAGCTCTTGTAAAAAGAGATAGACCACATGCTGGCACTGGGCGTGATCGAGGAGTCCAAGAGCGCGTGGTCCGCGCCAGTGACCCTAGTGGTCAAGCCCTCCAAGGTGCGCCTGTGCTTGGATGCGAGGAAGGTTAACTCGGTCACAGCGAAAGACGCCTATCCCTTGCCTTTGATAGACGGCATCTTAAGCAGACTCCCTAAGGCCACTTTTATTACGCGCCTATATCTTAAAGATGCCTTCTGGTAGATTCCTTTGGGGGAACGGTCAAGGGAGAAGACGGCGTTCACTGTGCCCGGGCGACCCCTGTATCACTTCGTCGTGATACCGTTTGGCTTGTGCAATGCACCCCAAACGATATTACGACTCATGGCCAAAGTGATCAACTAAAGCACCAAGTGTTCGTATACTTGGATGACTTGTTGGTGATAACCGAGGCCTTCGACGAACACCTTAAGGTACTGTCATGTGGAAAAAAAATGGTTTTCGGCGGCCGCGGAACCATTTCTATATGTTAAAAAGAAGTGTTTAATACTCTTACTTTGTTTAGTGTTCAAACTTACTTGAGAGTGCGGAACCAGTGCAGAATAGTTAAATGCAAACGTGGCTGTGACATGCGAAACAACGGGAATGGTGATAATATTCACTGCATGGCAGTGTGATTTAGATTTACAAATGTATCTGTACAACAAATACATGCGTTCTCATTGCCGGTGAAGAATTTGTTAATGTGACGGGCGGATGATTGATTAAATTTCGTGACAATATCAGTAGATGTTTATAATACATAATAAGCTTCGGAAGTGTTTTAATTGCCGTGATCTTACCGTAATGTGAGAAAATATGAGTGGTTCGTATAGTCCTTTTATTGGGGGGTTGTTTCATGGGCAGCGATTGAATCGAAGTCAAAATTGTGAATGTGTGTGGCAATCATCGCTTAGTGTGCACTTGACTGTTGACTGTACGTCCCACCAATCAGCCACACATTCTATCAAGTCACAAGATGGAAGACACTCAACTGCGAGGGCACCCAGGAGCATAAAAATATAGATTCTCACATTGAATCATTGTGCATGTGTTTGGTTGTTCGCACTGTGCAAACCGGTAACTATGGATCTCTGGTGACGATATTTTTAAATAAGATAGCAAAACTTGTATTGCCCTCTGGCCAAGAAAGCACTGTTCTAGTATGGCAAGCTCATAATGCATTGTCAATTATTCGTACAATGATAAAATATGTAATAGAAAAAGGATACGATAATAAGTTGTTGGAACTCTTCGAAGCGACGCCTGATCGCCAAGGCTTGAATGAAAAGAACATAAATTCGTGCGATTCAATGTCATAATAGTGGTTCCAGTCAAAGAATCCACATATTATCTACATCTGGAAGCCGTCAACACATATAATACTGCTGTCGATCCATAATTTTTCACCGCATTCGCCAAATAACGCTTTTTTGCAGTTTGTTACGGGAATGCATCAAGCACCACAGACAATGTCCGGAATAGCATCTGGCTGTTCTTTTGTTTTTGGAGATACCTGAATCTCTGTTAACAATTTCCTACATTCCGGAAGCGTCAACCGATGCTTAATGCATCTAATCCAAAAGAATTAGCTACACGATTCCGCGAACTTTAATCGTTAGTAGATCCAAGTCTTCTACTTATGTTCATTTTGACGAACCCTCAAACGGACAAGGCCAACGCGTACAGGACCAATACATTTAACGGATTTGACTCAGTTGTTTCTTCAAATAATACATCGACTTTAATAATCAAATTTCTTTCGGTTTCGGACAGTACACTTTGTTACATTACAACAATTGATCAAGCTACACTATTGCTATATGTGCTGTTAGCAACCAGCTACGTCCAGCACCTGTGTTCACCAAGTCCGGCTCGGAATTACCAATCGGAGAAGAAGATTCGTTATGCTGCGATATCTAAGAATAGCTAAATGGATAGTTTACTATAAAAAAAATACGTTGGCCAAAAATTATTAATACATTAAAGCTAGGGTTGAAAACGTTTGCCTAGAATTTACTAAACTTATCGTGACTACTCAAACAAACATTGAATTAGAATTTGAAAGTGTTATTAAAGTTAGAAATTGATTATCTGAATATTTTTGAGATTAGTAACAGAAACATGTTGAGTAAATTTAAAAAAACCCTAGCGCATCAGAACCGCTAGAAATACTAATGTTCGAAGAACAGTAGAGGCTTTGTGCAGATTTTGAGTGTACTGTTATATATTGTTGTTATACTGTTCTTATTGTCTTATATATTATATATTGTACGTATTGTCATATATATTGTTATATATTTTATATTCGCGATGTGAATACTTAATGCAAGCATTTATTGGTACCAAAATAGCAAAAACACCTCGTGCTAGCAGTCCTATCTGCCTCACGTATAAGTCAACCTGCTCTGCAAATTTCGTGTTGATCCGATCACTGCATTGGAAGTAATAGGGATACAAAAAATCAATTCTATCAGACCTGGTCCTAGCTAATACCAACATATCCTGTAAATTTCATTATGATCGGATTATCCGGTCTTCAGTTCTCGTGAACAGAACTTTCGAGTGCTGAAAATAGAGGTAATTTGGTGATGGGTTGCCGTTCTTATGCAAATCGGAATTTTGAAAATTTTATCTCGAGATGAAGGACATAGGATAAAATCTATCAAAAGTTTGAAATTTTTGTCCAAAATCAAAAATTTTTCAGGAAGGTCAATGATTTGAAGGATTTTTTTTCAGCAGCCTGCCAAAGCTACAGGGTTACCTGCTTTATGCTGAAAATCTATACGTGCCAAATTTTAGTCAACATCAACACGCTCTGTAATTTTCACTATGATCTATTGTTTTTCTTACAAGTAATGGATAATCGAAATTTGAAAAAAATCCTTGCCTACTTTTAGGCACCCTGCACCCACACACGGCTCAAAATTTCCAATTCTTTATCATAGACAAGCTTAGAACATAATTTATTTTCATTCTAAATACTTATCTTTAACAAAAATTTACACTGCTTGCAAATATAGGAGTTCCTCAAAATTCACTAAAACGCTCGCCGCCGCCAAAAGGTTTAAGATATCTGAATTTGAGAAAGTTATAGACCTACCTTCTATATAAATCTACGCTTTCCGCAAATTTCAGTTCAATCGGATCGGCCACTCCAGAGATTATCTCCCTTAATCATTTTGCTGATATATATATATATATATATATATATATATATATATATATATATACATATATATATATATATATATATATATATATATATATATATATATATATATATATATATATATATATATATATATATATATATATATATATATATATATATATATAAAGAAATATGAATTTTCGGCGAAACGAGTTTAATACTATTGTTTTTCGAACATTAGTAAAAATACGCTTGCCAAAAATAATTAATACATTAAAGCTAGGGTAGAAAACGCTTGTCAAGAATTTACTATACTTATCGTGACTACTCAAACAAACATTGAATTAGAATTTGCATTATTAAACTTAGAAATTTATTATCTGGATATTTTTGATATTAGTAACAGAAACATGTTGAGTAAATTTAAAAAATGGAATCAAACTCATAACGTGTTAGGAACAACTCGTTGTATACTACCGTGAAAAAAAAGTCTCCGAAATAAGTAGTTAAGTGCTACAAATGAGGCAGTGCGCATGAATACGAGCGAAAATAATCTTGTTGTGTGTGTTTTTGTGCGTAGTTTGCATGTGAGAACTGGAACGTAGGCAACGTTTTTACTAATGTTCGAAGAAAATTAGTATTAAACTCATTTCGCCGAAAATTCATATTTCTTTTTATATATATATATATATATATATATATATATATATATATATATATATATATATATATATATATATATATATATATATATATATATATATATATATTATATATATATATATATATATATATATATATATATATATATATATATATATATATATATCATCAAAATAATTGAGGGAGATTATCTCTGGAGTGGCAGATCCGATTGAGCTGAAAATTTCGGAGAACGTAGATGTATTTAGTAGGTAGGTCCGCAACTTGCTCAAATTCAGATATCTTAATTCTTTTGGCGGCGGCGAGCGTTTTACTGAATTTTGAGGTACTCCTATATTTCCAAGCAGCGTGAATTCCCGTTCAAAAAAAGTATTGAAAATGAAAACTTATTATGTTCTTAGCTTGCACATGACAAAAAATTGGAAATTTTGAGCCGTGTGTGGGTGCAGCGTGCCTAAAAGTAGGCAAGGATTTTTTTTTCAAATTTTGATTTGTCATTACTTCTGACAAAAACATTGGATCATCGTGAAATTTACAGAGCGTATTGATGTTGACTAAAGTTCAATACACATGGATTTCCAAGGTCGTCCGGTTAACCCTGTAGCTGCGGCAGGCTCTTGAAAAAAATCCTTCAAATCATTGAACCTCCTGAAAAATTTTTGATTTTTGACAAAAAATTCAAATCATTGATAAATTTTAACTTTTGTGCATCCTGTCAATTTGAAATTTTTAAAATTCCGCTTTGCACAAGAACGGCAATCCATCACTAAATTACCTCTATTTTCAGCACTCGAAAGTTCTGTTCACGAGAACTGACGACCGGATTATCCGATCATAATGAAATTCACAGAACATGTTGGTATCATGTAGGACCAGGTCTGATAGAAGTGATTTTGAAATGCAAGCAACCCTGTGGCAGTGGTGCCATCTTGAAAAATCACTGAGAAAAAAAACAGCTTTTTGGCCTATAACTTCCGATTCAGCCATTACATTTGAACATTATTGACACAAAATTTGTATCTTATTTATGGTAACATTTGATAAATATTAGGCTGAAAAATTCGAATAGAGTTGCCAACTATGGTGATTTTTGTCTCCTAAATCTTGCAAATTTGCTCAGCAAAGTAAAGCTTTTTCCTATAACTCCCGGTGCAGTCATGATATCAAAATGAAGTTTATGCAGTAAATAGATTTCATAGGAGTTTCGTAAAAAAATCGTGGAAGAACTGCCAGCTATGACAATTTTTGTAATTTTTTGGAATTTCTTTACTGCGCAATTATGTCATTAGATTATAATAATAATAATAATATAATAGTCTTTATTTCATGTGCATAAACTTACAGCTATAATAAATGCAAACAAAATCCTCTGAACTTAAATTACGTTTATACCTAACATCAAGAAATAAAAAATTTAAAGAAAGAAATAAAATAAGACAGAATCCAACTAACTCGATATTTTATATTTTAAATGGTGCTGAAGAAGATGCAGATGAAATACGAAGCATTCAGTTGCTTTACGGAAGAGTCGAATGCCCGTTAATAATATAGAAAAAAAAACATGAATCGTCAATTTATGGTGGGGGACTCATACATTCAACTAAGATATAAAAGACCGTAGATAGAGAAAAATAGCAAAAATAATATTGGAAAAAAAACATTGAGAACAAATGCAAAGGTTATATTAAGGGATTCAACAGTTTTTCAACGCCCAAGTGATCAATAGAAAAGAGCCAAGATTTGATTTTTTCGAAAACGTTGTCTTTCTGGACTCGCCTCTAATATTTGGTGGCAAAAGGTTAAATAGACGAGGTGGAACAATGCTGTAAAAGCGACTAAAGTGCGATTTATTGCAAATGGGAACTACCACTAAATTTCTGGTGTTAACCCGTAGATTAGCTGAATCATAAACTCTTGGTGTTTGATAACCTGAGTTCTCGAAGAAAATTCTAAGAACCTTAAAAAAATACAAATGCCTTAATGGAAGTGTACCTAGTGCTTGAAATAATTAAAACTTGGCGTTCTGCGGTGAGCTTTGAAAATAATTCGAACGGCATGTTTTTGTTTTACAATCAATGGTTCCAGCTTATTAAAATGTGTACTTCCCCAGCAGCTTAATCCATATTGCAGTTTAGACAAAAACAGACCGTTGTAAACTAGTTTTAAGACTGAAAAGGGACAATATAGGCTTAAGTGATACAATTGTCTTACCACATTATTGAAATATGCTTTCAGATACACGGTGTGATCTCTTCAATTTAATTTGGTGTCAATTAACACTCCCAGATACTTAAAACTATCAACTCTTTCAATATCAAAGCAGTATGGAGAACAACTCGCATTTTGGTCAAAATAATAAAAATCCTCATCTTCAGCTCTCATTGGTGAAAAAAGATATTTTAAGCAGGTTGGGGCGTGGAAAGTCAAATTCAAATCAACACAAACTGATCTCGCTAGGTTAAATATCATATATTTTGTCTTGTCACTCAGCCTTAGTTTATGGACACTGAACCAATATCTTAAAATTTCAAGGTCGTGGCTCATTTTGACGTATGTTTCAAAGTAATTGAAACTGGAGTAGGACAAGACAGCGTCATCTGCAAAAGCTGTAATTTTCCCATAAAAGTTTTCAGAAAATAGTGAATTTATAAAGATCAGAAATAATACTGGAGCCAGGACCGATCCTTGAGGAACTCCAATATTTAGAGTCGTTGCAGAACTCAAGATGTCATTTATTTTAACTTTCTGCTTACGATCGCAAAGAAAGGAATGAAACCAATCTAAAATATTATCCCTTATTCCTGCACTATACAGTTTTTGCAATAGGATGGAATGATCGACCAGATCGAAAGCTTTAGTGATATCTATAAATAATGCTCCGGGAATTTCGGACTCGTTCATTGCATTGTAAATTTCGTGACAGAATTTTAGCAAGGCACCTTCTGCGGATTTTCCTGAGGTACAACCAAACTGACAGTCGTTAAAAAACTTAATTTTATTTAAAAACGTCACTATCCTGCGTTTGACACCTTTTTCAATAATTTTTGAAAAAACAGATAGCAGAGAGATGGGTCTATAGTTGCCTAAACTAGTTTTATCACCTTTTTTATGTACCGGTACTACGACCGCCAGTTTTAGTGCGTCTGGGAAAATCCCCCTCTGGATACTAAAATTAAATAAGAAGCACAGAATATCCGAAATTTGAAAAACAATTTGTTTTAAAATTTTGCTGGATATTCTATCATAAGAAGATGAAGCTGACGACTTTAGTGACATAATAATTTTGTAGATTTCCGAAGATGAAAAATCCTCAAAAAATAGGCTACTCAACGAGGAGAATTCCCGGCTGGAGAAAACATTAACAGAAGATGGACTTAAAACTTCAGAGTTGTCGAAATTGAAATTATTTGCAACAGACGAAAAGTAATCATTAAATAAATTAGCAACATCTAGAGGATCAGAAACAATGGAATCATTAACAGTTATGCTGGAGATATTATCTTTTTTGCTTTTACTTAGAATTTCATTAACGATTTCCCATTCTTTTTTTACATTCCCTAAATTTGAGGCAAGTTTGTTGTTGAAATAATTTGCTTTACAAGAAGCGACATCAAGATTGATTTCGCGACAAAGTCTTTTATAATATATTTGAAGCCTTGTATTATGAGGGTGTTTTTTAACTTTAGAGCTTAGTAGGTTTTTTTCTTGATTTTCTTAAGATGCATAAAATTCATCCACGGCTTTAGTGGTTTAAATTTATTAGAGCGAGTGCTACGGCTGCAATTTGAAATGTGACGCTCTAGGATGCAAAGAAAGCGGTCAAAGGCAGTAGAGGGATTATCAGCCAAATATACTTCCTCCCATAACTCATGATTTAAAGCTATTTTCAGAGATTGGAAGTCAATATTTTGATATGGAATGTAATTATGTCCAGATTTGCAAATAGGAACGATCCTGCAATGAAAATTTACAACAAATATTAACGCTTTAAAAATTTGAAAAGTTTTGAGGGTGGTAACCCTAAACAATTTTTCACCCGTATAACTTCTAGCGCAGTGATTCAATCAAAACGAAATTTATTGGTTGGGTTTAGTTTAACGTGAAGCAGATTTGGTATATATTTTGCTTTGCTGCTGACACAGGCTAACCAGCTTTCGCCATTTTCGTAACTATTGCACCAACAGATGCTTCAAATAACATTCTCATATGCAAAATATTTGCAATTAAAATAAGAAACCAATTTTTCAATTTTCCGAGTTTTGAACATTTTTTGGATGGCAGCCTCAAACAACGTTAACTGCTAAAGCTTTCGACGAAATCCTCCGATAAGAACGAAATTCAAAGGATAAGTTGAATTAAGTATGAGCTTGTGAAAGTAAACTTATTGCTGCTTCGTTGGGAAAATGTTGCTACCACTGAACATTTTCATCATTTGTGTTATAGTTTAGTTCTGTTGCTTTCATATGATTTTACAAAAAAGTGTATTACGTCTTTCCACATTTCTTTGTCACTCAAAGACAATTTCTTCGAAAATTAGTTTTCTAGCGGTGCAGGGGCGCTAGAGTTTTTTTTGATTACTTTTACATTATGAATGATATATGGGTAAAATTTTTGAACGCAAATGAAGTATGAATATGCGAATGAACTGAATTTGAACGAATAATCAAATGTTTATTATGGAAGTGTGTTTCAAATCTGATGTAAGGAGAAAGGTGCGGCGAAAAGCAAACAGATACCTATGAGTTGCCCCGAATTGATCACGCGAGTTATAAGCAATTAGAATATCAACAACGAATTGTTTTGAAATAAAGGACTCACAATATCTATTTCCGAAAGCGAGAATAGAATGCTCTCATCCTCAGCGTTGAGCGCTTGGGTTTGGAACGATCATGTTTCGGTCGTGCAATTTCAGAATTGAAGATTCGGTCTCGAACCGCCGTATATTTCTGCCATCTTAGGTGGTATGGCAGAAAAGCCAAAGGTGTAGGAGGCTCTGCCTGTAAATGTGGCATCGATAAGGTGTTGGGCTCCCCACACGTCTGGATTCTAGTATCATTGGTGGCTGGGCCAAAGGAATTTGGTGACAAACCACCGGCCTGTCTACCCGCTGGAGCGAGGTGGAGACTGTTTGCTCTGGGGGAGGCGTGAGATCTTGTTCCGTGCTCCCTGCGGTAAGTTTTTTGCTTGGCAGTTAGTACAATTGGGCTTGTACGTATCTGCCTTTCCGCAGCCATAACAAAAGATGGTTTTGACCTCCATGCAATCATCAAAACGGTGTCCCACTTTCCTACAATTCCAGCATGTAGACAGGACCGCGACTGCTTCCACTCCATGCTCTTTAGGGGTGTTCTCTAATTGGTCCAGTGGGTCTTCTTCATGCAATTCTTCCGTGGCATTTCTCCAGTGTGAGGATCGGCGTTGACCTCCGAGCTCCATTTCGAAGTTCTCCACACGGATGACGGCCTGACGGAGCATACGAACTGAGGGCAGATGAATTTGCAGCAAACCATGCCGAATATCAGGCAGTAAATTGCGCCTAAGCATGTCTGCTAAGTCAGCGTCTGCAACATGGCGCTGTAGGCGGTCAACTAACTTATATATTGCCGCACTGAAATCGTCGAAACTTTCAGTAGGTCGCTGTTTTCTACTCCGAATTTGCTCCATCAGTTCGGCATCCGTGAAGCGATCCCTGAAATTATCGCTCAGGGCCGACTCTAGATCCCTCCACCTAAATTCGCGTCTGGTCTGGTGGAACCTCCAGAACCAATCAGTATCTGGTCCAGTCAACAGAAGGTGCATGTGCTGACATAAAATATCAAAATTTCCGCCCAGCGTATTCCTTGTGAGTGCCGCAACCCTGTAAATAAAGACTTCAACTGGCATAGAAGATTCGCAACCCGAGAACTTTATGCCCCACCCACCAAGAATACTAGCCACCTTATCATGGTGGTACTGTACATTGTTACCACGAGGTTCAATTCGGCCATGCGCTTCAGCATCGCGCGCATGCCGCTCTGCAGAATGGAAATTTGTTGCTGCAGTCCGCTTAATTCTTGGTGCACTATAGAGCGCACTCCGGCGGCTTCTGAGGGTACGTCAGATATTGGGGACAGTTTCGATGACGGGCCCGGTGGCTGAACTAAACCTTCCGCCCCCGACTCGGCTTGCAGATCGAAGTCCCTGATGTCTTCTTCTTCGGATCGCATGCCTCGGGTTTTTACTCCCGGCCGTTGCGTTTTAGGCCTTCGTGCCATAGATGCTGCAGCAGTGGGGGCCTGTCTGGCTCCTAAGGGGAAACTCAGTGGTCCACGGCACAGCGGGCAATCCGTATGATTTCTAAGCCATTGCTCCAGGCACGTCTCGTGGGAAGTGTGACCGCATTTTGTGGTATACGTGACCTGGGCAGTAGCGAATGACTGCTGGCATATGGAGCACTGAGCCTGCACTGTGGTGGCAGACAGGTCCTCATTATTGTGTCTTAACGGCATTGTATCAAGTTAGAGAAAAGTGTTCGGAAAATTAAAAAAAAAGTGATTTTGCACGGACGTGACTAATGAAATTAATACGCTTAAAACTAAAGTTGGTTACTGATAATTCAGGCAGCAACCAAGTGCACAACCATGTGTGTCTTACTCTTTTGAATAAGGCTTAACCTTAGCCAAAGTGGCTCAAGCATGCTTAATAACTAATACGCTCAAGTGCCAAAGTTTCCAAATATAAGTGAGTGCACACCAGGTGGTGTGTCTAACTAATCAAGTTTTGTAGCTACTTAATCAAAGTCAGATGGCTAGAGTGAAGCTAACCAAAGAAACGGAGTAAGCAAGAGAACTTTTCTAACTTGATTTCCAAAAAGGTAAATTCAAAATTATTTTTCCAAAGGTAGGCCTTCTTACTGAACGAAATCCGGTTCATTCTTCCCACCTTTCAGGTCCGCTGGCTGGCTGGCTTTTGTACTTATAACACAAGGAAGTTGTAATTTTTAGGTAATAAATTTAAGTTAGATGTGAGAAATTGTTTAAAGGTGAAAAAGTGTTTGTGAAAAAGTGGTTAATTATTAAAATTCGTTTACGTATGAAAAAATGTATGTATGAAATTTGTAGTAGATACTGAAGTTAATTAATTTGGGTCGTTTCCCAAATGGGAATCAACCAGTATAGGGAACTGTTCATTCACCCGAAATTCCTCGAAAAGAGAGGAGCTAAGGATCAAAACAACTGGGGCCCAAAAACAAGTTTTTGTGCCCCACGTTGGGCGCCATCGGTAGCGTATGATGTGGATGAGAAGGCCTTAGCACAACTTAGAACCAGGACCGAAGTCCAGAACCAGAGTGTTAAGGTCAAAAGGGAGAATGGCTGATGCCATTCAAGAGGCAAAACAAAAAAAAAAGAATTGCCCCGAGAGCAGGGTGCCCTAGAAATGGCCGTGAAGGCCCCTCATCCGCATTGGCGAGGCACCCTTTAACCAACCCTGACGGATGCTGGTTTGCCGCTTTGCTAGCTCGCTGCGGCTGAGGTGGGTTCTTGGAAAATGGATTTGGTTTGCTCTCTAAGAAACGGGATGCTACTTAATATTCATCCGTCATGAATACGTAGCCGCAAACTGGTATATAAAAATACCCCGGGACAAAAAGGGGGCATAGTTCCGTGCAGGAAATCACCCAGGCTCTGCAACATGGGCTGACTAAGCAGACCCAGTGCTCGTGACAACGCACAGAAACAAAAAAATGAAAAATCTGAAAAAGGAAGAAAGCGAAAAGGCTACCTCTCTTTTCAAAGGAACCCGGGTGGGGCAGGCAGCCCCGGGCCCCCGATGGTAGTGGAGCCATGACCCCGATGGTTTGAGGTCATCCACCCTCTGATACTGGCCATATTATCAAAATGCTCAAAATCTAAATCAAAACGGAAGCTAACTATGTGTGGCCAGTATCCCTCCTTTGAAAGAAAAGAAAGCTGAAAAATTCACAAAACTATTTAATTAATCATTGGCCAGCCAGGCCTTGCGCGGACCCTGAAAAAGAAGAAGAACTTCTTGGGTTTTTGCCCAATAAGAAGTCCTGAAGGTTTACGTTTAACAATTCATTATAATTATTTCCATTTTTGGTTTTCTTTTTGTTTTACAGGTCATTAACATTTGATGATATATTTAAATATTCCAATTTAATTCAAAGATTTCTTTCCAAGAATATATCGATCTATGCCACAATATTATTGTAAATAAAAATTTCTACACAGTTCTAAGCCCTAACTCAAACAGTTCAAAATGAAGTCAAACTTCAATAGCGGCAGGATTCTTATAACTTGTTCTCATTCCGGATTATTTACGAAATGCATTCATTTTAAACGAAATAGATATTGTGAGTCCTTTATTTCAAAACAACTCGTTGTTGATATTCTAATTACTCGTAACTCGCGTGATCAATTCGGTGCAACTCATAGGTATCTGTTTGCTTTTTGCCACACCTTTCTCCTTACATCAGATTTGAAACGCACTTCCATAATAAACATTTGATTATTCGTTCAAATTCAATTCATTCGCATATTCATACTTCATTTCCGTGTAAAAATTTTACCCATATATCATTCATAATGTACGAGTAATCAAAAAAACTCTAGCGCACCTGAACCGCTAGAAACACTAATGTTCGAAGAACAGTAGAAGAATCGTGCAGGTTTTGAGTGCATATTCCACCACATGTGCTGCTTATTACGGCCAAACTGTTTCAAATGCCACGTTCTACTTTGATCTCAAGAATGCATTATAACTCATATGGTGGAAGGTTTCAGATATTACCACTGGCATGAATTTCAACGTTTATGAGAGCAAAAGTCGGGTTAATTATATTCGTTATCAGTTGCTTATTTCACAAAATTTTGAAAGCAGCATGTCATATAACATAAATGAAGAAAATGCTCAATGCGTGCAGCACTGTAACTGAAGTTGGTGTTTGGGGCTGCGATCCGAAAAATTTGCAGAACTTTGGGAATTGGAACATCGGTTATTTATTTTCATTATAAATGTTTCCGGTATGAATACTAACTGTAAGCATTTATTGATACAAAAGTAGCACAACCGACTCGTGCTGGCAACCTTCTGCCAGTATCAAAGCCAAGAATATATCACATCTGCTTCACGTTGTTATATTACATTCGAAGTTATAGGTGTATAAAGAAATTTAGGGTTACCTGTAGCGAGTTTTTTCAAATAATCGAAAACTTAATATTTGCTGTTTATTGTCACTACAATATCATTACCATTTGAAAATTCTACGATAAAACCGCTTAATAAAGATATTGCAATTAAACACAAATACAACAATGGTTGGCAACCCTCTCATGGCTTTTCAACCAAATTTGGCCTGAATAATGTTTATGATACGTTTCATTAATTGTATGAAATTCGTATTGATTTCATGACTGCACCGGAAGTTATAGGGCAAAAAGTTTTATTTTTCTGAGCGAATTTTCAAAACCAAAGATTTTTAATATTTTTAAACCAAATTTTTAAACCAAATTTCCACCAAACAGAGACTAGAGTAAGGTTCAGCTAATGTGTCAATTTCATGAAAATCTGGTAACTAATTCACATTTCATAGGGCAAAAAGCGGTTTTTTTTCTTTGTAATTTTTCAAGATGGCACCACTGGCACCGAGTTGCCCACAATTCAAAATCGCTTTTATCAGATCTGGTCCTACTTAAGTCCAATGCATTCTGTTAATTTCAGCTGTATATGATTATTGGTTAGTGAGTACCCGTGAACAAAAGTT
>OZ022264.1:154013709-154103709 GCA_963978885.1 Nemotelus pantherinus | reverse complement strand
CACGAGGTGTTGTTGCTATTTTGGTACCAATAGATGTTTGCATTAAGTATTCACATCGCGAATATACAATATATAACAATATATATGACAATACGTACAATATATAATAAATAAGACAATAAGAACAGTATAACAACAATATATAACAATACACTCAAAATCTGCACAAATCCTCTACTGTTCTTCGAACATTAGTATTTCTAGCGGTTCTGATGCGCTAGGGTTTTTTGATTTCGCGTCTTTTCACTTAGTCGCCCTTTCACTCAGAAGGTTATTTCACTTTCGTTTCTATTTTTACAATACGTACGATTTATTATTAACAACTATTTTCCTTTTATACAAACGACGCTATGAACGCTCTACCGGGTGGGGTAGCATACTCTTAATCTACACACACGATTTCGTTTTTTTTTTAAATTTATATACATTATTCACTTACAACTATCTAACCTGATTTTCCTATCCTGACGATGATGGTCACTCGCTCGTTGGGGCCCGTTCGAATCTGCAATCAACCCTTATATACCAGGATCGTACTTTGCTTCCGTCCACTAGTCTCCTCCACGCCGCTACTTAGCTCGTTGCACTCGAGTATCGCTTATTCTTCCTTCGGATGCTCCAGTCCTCATATTTTTCATTTCACACAAATCGCTGATGATTAATTTTCACCTCTGCCACAATCGCTCGATCAGGTTCAGTCATGTACCAAGAAGAAATACAAATTTTCCTATTAGATCGTCAGCTATCCTTCAGCACGTCTATCACCCTTACCGGTCAAAATCCAAGAGACCGATCCGATCTGTCGATTCTATTAATTTTTCCTTTCTACTTTTTCATTTCCCGCTAAAGCGGCTTTTCTCCGACCGATGTAGGTTTTTGAACTCGGAGAATGATTTGAACTGGAAATTCCTATTCAATCTGCCATATTTTCACTCGTCCATTTTTGGTACAATTGCAGTACCGCTTTTCCCCTTTATTACCATTCTTGACCGAACCGTCATTTGCATTGCTCTGTTGTCATAGGTCATGACAATTGACATTTGTGATATGGAATTGTCGAGTTCGCGATTCGTAAGTCTTCCAATTCCCTTTTATTTTGTCAGTTCTAGAAAACTACCGACTCATCTCCCCCAATTTCAGGTAATCTGGTGTTCCGACAGTGAGGCGGCTCCTCACACAATACACACGAAGCATCATTTCGATCAAACAAGCGTGAAGTCTAAAATGCAACAGATGCGCCATTCGAGACGAATCCACGAAGAAATCCACAGTAAGTACGTGTTATGTGTCGTATTTGTATATGCTTCCCGCGGTAGAATCGATGCCGGCATCAACTAAGTCGTCTCCGTCCGCCTGCCACATACTGTTCGCGATTTCCTTTCCTGGTCCTTGCAGACGTTGGTTACGTTTCCGTGGTTGACGGCCTGTTCCGATCTCGTTACGTACGTAGCTGTTGCATCGAGGAATCGTTCATCTATTATTTTACCCTGCAGCTATGGCCCTAACAACTACTCTAGTTTTGAAACGCAGTGAATTACTCCTTGATACTGAGCTACCCTCTACCATCCTTTCCTTCGAAGATTGGTAGAGGGTATATTTTTTTTTTATTAAAAACCCTCGGCTCGCGCGTGATCTTTGTCGGTTCCGACCGTGACACTCCCCTCGCCTTAGAGAATTACGCGGGAATTCTCGGCAATCCTCATTATCGAATATATGTGCTACGCAACGCCCCTTTCCGTGGCAACCGTAAACTCGTTCGCTCGCGCATGTCTAACACCTACGCACAGCTTGAATTCTGCAACTTTCTCTTTCACTCTAAACGAAAGACAAACATAGGACACCCTTTGATCTTCCTTCACCGTAAATTTCCCTGCTTCGATCAATGTTCATTCGTGCTTTCAAAACCAGTCATACAATCACTCCAATATTCAATGTGCAAACAAAGTAACCAAAACGATATGACTCCCATCCACTCAATTATGATTTGGGTCTTAAGAGTTTCTCTTTAACTCAACCAACTTGCCTATATGTTAATAACGTTGTCTCCTAATGATCTTGCTCATCACCGAGACGTTTTCGTTTTACGATGAACCCTTTTGATACGGAAATATCGATATTATTGAATGTGTGGCTTATTTAATCCCCCGACGACTCGTTGTTCTATTCTAAATTGCCTCAACTACCGATTTACACTTTAACATATTAGTCTCCAAATGTGAAACTCCTCTGTGTACTTGTCAATTTCTGCGTGTATTCGTGTATGTGACGTTTCGTGTCGTAGTTAGAACTCGGTGATGGTTATTATCACCCTCCACATCAGGACACTAATCCTGCTTGTTCTCGATTTTAGCACACTGCGCAAGCAGCCACTAAGATGGGACAATGGCGACACACCAACCGGCCGAATAAACGGAAGCACAAAATAATATGACCAAGTACCAAGAGGGACCCCTAATATAACGACGGTCACCACCAGCTCACTGCCGAAGACAAAATGGTAACGTTTTCCAATCAAACTAACCTAAACCTAAATTTTAAGTTGCAACTCAGGTATTGTACCGACCCTATCTCTATAAAATAGCCTCTAACCACTAACCACATGCCTACTCCCTAGTCTCTCAATGACCCTTCCCGGTAATTCATTGATTCGCCTCGCCCATACGAGTTCTCTGAAAACTAATCTCCTTCGCAGATCTCACTCCTCTTCATGACATAAAATTTAAATATATATTCTCGCCACCCCTAAACTATTGCGCTTACGAGCTATTTTATAACTAATACCACCACCTCTATCTATTATGATGCTTACACTAGAGCTCCATCACCACTACCCTATCCTATTTACGCACTAGTTCCACCACCATAAGAAAACGCTCAACTCCGTTTCCCTAACTCAATTTCTATCCATATTATTGGAAATCTTCAGACTGTGATAAAACCTAGATTTTAAAGCTACTTCATTTATACCGCCCCCCGGGTTTCACCATCGTTCGCAATGTATGTCTACCCGCAGACTTCCCCTTCATATCAACCAGATCGAAAGTCCATGACGACGTTTTCTTCCTGATAATGTAAGGACCGACGAACGCGGGAGCCAGTTTTGCCGCGAAATTTTTAGTGGCGTCGGACAAGACATAATTTCTCTTCCAGACCTTATCCCCGATCTGAAACGCCGCCTCTTTACGTCACAAGTCATACCGCCTTTTACTAGACTTGGCCGCCTTGGCCATTCTCCTCACCACTTCCTTTCGGATCGCTTCTAGAGTCTCTGCGTTTGATGTTGGCGAAAAATTTGCCTGCTCACCATCTGGAGGCTCACCTTCTTCCCAGTAAGTGACCATCTCCCTTCCGAAGTTAAGGAAGTACGGGGAGAACCCTGTAACTTCATGCTTGTATGTACGAAGCACGCCCGCGATTTTTGCCAAGTACACATCCCAGGAGCGATGGCTGTCGGACACATAACATCGTAACATGCACTTGATGTCCTGATTCCGACGCTCCGCCGGATTGGCCTGAGGGTGATATGGGGCGGTGTAGCTTACCCGCTTTCCATACCTCTCTATCGCCTGCCGAAACTGCTTGCCTGCAAATTGCACTCCATTGTCACATACTAGGATTTTCGGTACCCCGTAGACTAACAGAACATTTTCCTCCAGCAGAAGGAAAACCGCCGCTGCCGACGCTGTTCTTACCGGTAGTAAAACGGAGAATTTCGTGACGTAGTCCAGTACCGTCAGAATATAAGTGTATCCACGCGTTGACCTAGGCAGTGGCCCTATTAGATCTACGCACACCATCTCCCAGGGAGATTTGGCCTCACCCGCCCTGGTAGACATCAATCCAACTGGAGCTTTTCACTCAATTTTGCACGCCTGGCACACTTTACACCTTCGCACATAGCTCCGGATATCCGACCGCATGCGAGGCCGATAAAAATTTTGCGCTACCCGCGCCACCGTTCGTGCAATCCCCATGTGTCCTGCCTTCGGGTCGTCATGGCACCGATGAAGTATGGTTCCCCTCTCTGCTGTTGGCACAACTCTCTTCCACCCATGATCAACTCCCGCCACTCCTCGCCTGCTCGGACATTGTTTCCATAACCCGTTCCCCACGACCTTCCAATTTGAGAACTTGTCAGGATTCGCGCTTACTTCCGCCCTCATCTTTGCAAACCAAGGCTCCGTTACTTGAGAGGACACAACACAGTCTACTTGGGCGATCGCTCGAGATAGTGCGTCTGGTACTAGGTGCTCTTTCCCCTTTCGGTGTATAACCTCAAAGTCGAATTGCTGAAGCCTTACTGCCCATCTGGCCAATTTACCCGTTGGATCTTTTAGGTTATTCAACCATACCAGAGAATGATGGTCGGTGATGACCACGAAACGTGTCCCCTCGATGTATGGTCGAAGCTTATCAACAGCCCATAGCACCCCCAAGCACTCCTTCTCAGTCGTAGAGTACTTCCTCTCCATTTTCGACAGCGCCCTGCTCAGATAGCATACAACTTTTTCTCCCGTTGGGTGCGCCTGACTCAACACCGCTCCGATGCCTACGTCTGATGCATCCGGCTGCACCTTGAACGGCCAAACTGGCGCTGTTGATAGTTTAACTTTGCAGGACGTGAAAGCTTGCTCGCACTCCTCTGACCAGACAAATTTACGGCCCTTCTTCAATAGGTCACTGAGAGGAGCCACCATCGTCGCGTGACCCGGGATGAATTTTCGGTACCACGACACCATACCAAGAAGTCGTCTAACCTGCTTCACCCTCGTGGGCCGCGGAAACTCTCTGATAGCCTGAACTTTCTCAGCTGGCATTTCTCTCGCGACACGCGTAAGCCCGCTTCTCTTAATCTAACAAAAACCTCCTGAAGAACCTCCATGTGCCTACTAAACGTTTCTGTCACTATAATTATATCGTCCATTCGTATATCGTATTGCAGCCCCAAAACAGTGTCGATAAGGCGCTGCCACGTCGCACCAGAATTATGGAGACCGAATGGCATTCTCAAAAAATGAAATAATCCTCTACCGGGCACGGTGAGTGCTGTGTACTGCCGGGACCCTTCAGCCATCGGCACTTGCCAGTACGCTGACTTGACATCCAGCGTCGACAAAAACTTGGCGTTACGCAATTTCTCCAAGGTGTTTGAAATATATGGCAACGGGTATGCATCTTTCTCTGACACGGCATTTAATTTGCGAAAGTCTACGCAGAATCGATACGATCCATCTTTCTTACGAACGAGCAGTATGGGAGATGACCAGGGACTCGACGATGCTTCGACCACTGCATTTCTTAGCATTTCGTCCAACTCTTCATTGATTTGCCTCTGAACTGCCGGAGATACCGGATAGTATCTTTGCTTTATAGGTGATGCCGTGGTCTTAATTACGTGTTCCACAGATTTCGCGCAGCTCAGACCGTCTCCCATTAACCTAAACTGCTCTTCCAACATATCCGTTAAGACCTTGGTTTCTTCATCCGTTAATTGCGACCGTCCGCGCAGTGCGCCCCCGCTATTCAGCTCCGCAGTCGCGACGAAACTCCACTGCTGACCCCTCATGTCTAATACGACACCGAACTTCTGCGAGAAATCTACCCCTAATATTACTTCGTGAGGTATCGATGGCACGATCAGTGTCTCCAACCAATACTCACGATTATTCAAAGAAAATTTCAACCGCGCCTCACCAGCCACAGCGCAAGTCATCCCATTCGCCAGTCGAATTTCTCCAACTCCCTCTCGACCCAAAGTCGCCCCAATTTCTTCTAATTGAGTCCAACCCTTCCCACCGACTATTGTCCTACTTGCTCCCGAATCTAGGAGACCATCCATGGTAATACCCTCAATCTCCACTCGTAGATGCGGACGGCTATCCTGGACACTTCTGACCAGCGCGTAATCTACCACTGGTTGGGGTACTTCTTGCTGCGGCCTCTGTTCTGTGCTCGCTCGACCGCCTAGCGAGCACGTCGGTCGTTTCCCGAAGTTTCTCTGCTTGATCTAGCCCTCGATCCTTGGCCTTGGCTCACACTTCAACAATCAGGACAAGCAGAGCGCATGACTCCCTGACGTCCACACCCGAAACAGCGACGAGGCTCCCGACAGTCCCTCGACATATGCCCTTCACGTTTACAGTTCCAGCAGAGCATCTGATGCTGTGTTGTTACTGCCGCTACCGTATCCCCGTTTCTTGTGCCCATGTTTGCCAAATCCGGCTCCAGACAACGTCTTGATCGTGTGCTCGGAGGCATGAACGCTGCTACTGAAGCCCTCGTCGCGTCTAGCGTTCGGCCCATTTGTACCAGTTTTGCAATCGAGGTCACCGGTTTCAAACTCAACTGCTGCTGGTAAAAAGGCGCTATATTACGACGTAGTATGCGTAATTTCTCCACCTCTGAACAGTCCTTCTTCAAACGACTAAACAGGCGCTCCATTAAAGCGACGTATACCCCAATCGATTCACTCTCTCCCTGCGTGCGTTTTCGAATCTCCTCCCAAAGCCTGTCTTCATAATCGGAGGGTAGGAATTCTGCCTTGAGTTCGACCACTAGTTCATCCCAAGACGCTACTAAGTTTCGGTTAGCCCGAAACCATATCAATGCACGGGAGTCGAATAAGTCAACAGCCGCTCTGAATAATTGGGGTTTTGTGAGTCCCCTCGCTAGTCGTAGTTCCTCAACTCGTTCCAAGAAAGCGTTCACGGACCCAGACGCATCTCCGCTGAACTTCAGCCCCCATTTTCCTACCTCTGCAAGACTAGGTGCTCTTGTTTCCTGTCGCACCACCGTGATCGGCCTGTCCTCCTCAAGATCCTGATCGTCATCATTCCCTTCCTCCGTCTTAGAAACAAAGGTCCCCATTGCGATGATGAACCGATTCCTGAGTTCCTTGATTCCCTCAATCTGTTCTGGCGTCGTGGCCCGCACATGTCCCAAACGACGAAAAGCAAACTCTACCTTGACACGAATCTTCAGATACTCAGACACGATCCTGTCTCCCGATACCCTAGCCACCAACTCTTCGACCTCCGCCGTTTTCGCAACAAGCTCCGCATGATCCGTCTCATACTCGAACGGGTAAGCTGCCTCCACGTATGAGGTATCCAGCTCTGATTCTGCCTTGAGTTTTGCTCTTAGCGTCTTTCGCATGCCCTCCACATTATCCGCTGGGAATCCACGGATGGCGACCTCATATATGAGCTCATCTTTGCTCAGACGATCGACTAGAATCTTCATCCCGATTTCCTAGAATACAAAACTACTCTACACCACCTCGCGTTCAATATATTTATGCTATTCCCTATAATAGACTTCTGATTGTAACTGCCAAACTAAATATCTTCTCTACAAAAGGCCTTCGCCACGTTCTATCGACCACTTATCAATCTTTCACTATATGGCCCCTGTCACTAAATCTGAAAATGTCCACACACCCTCTTAAATTCAGCTTTACCCTCACTTCACACACTTCTCACACTACATTCACCCTACACTTTCACTCTGTTGCAAAATTCAAGCCTGAAAACAATAGATACCTTGGTATCTTCGAAACTCAAGAAATAAATATAGATCAATTTTAAAATCGTTCAAATAGAAATATGCTCGACTAGTTGACTTACAAAATATATTGATAATGTACTGTTAATAATATATCCAATCAATCCTCGTGGCGCATATATCCAAACGTTTTTCGGATTTTTAAGACCTTCCCACAATTTGCTTCTATGCCAAAGACTGCCTCGCTACCGTCACCATGAAGCGAGAAGAGGAAGACGATATGAAGCCTTTTAACCGCTCGCGACTTGAGTAAGAACCAACCCCCGAATTTTTTTGATCTCGCGTCTTTTCACTTAGTCGCCCTTTCACTCTGAAGGTTATTTCACTTTCGTTTCTATTTTTACAATACGTACGATTTATTATTAACTACTATTTTCCTTTTATACAAACGACGCTATGAACGCTCTACCGGGTGGGGTAGCATACTCTTAATCTACACACACGATTTCGTTTTTTTTTTAAATTTATATACATTATTCACTTACAACTATCTAACCTGATTTTCCTATCCTGACGATGATGGTCACTCGCTCGTTGGGGCCCGTTCGAATCTGCAATCAACCCTAATATACCAGGATCGTACTCTGCTTCCGTCCACTATTCTCCTCCACGCCGCTACTTAGCTCGTTGCACTCGAGTATCGCTTATTCTTCCTTCGGATGCTCCAGTTCTCATATTTTTCATTTCACACAAATCGCTGATGATTAATTTTCACCTCTGCCACAATCGCTCGATCAGGTTCAGTCATGTACCAAGAAGAAATACAAATTTTCCTATTAGATCGTCAGCTATCCTTCAGCACGTCTATCACCCTTACCGGTCAAAATCCAAGAGACCGATCCGATCTGTCGATTCTATTAATTTTTCCTTTCTACTTTTTCATTTCCCGCTAAAGCGGCTTTTCTCCGACCGATGTAGGTTTTTGAACTCGGAGAATGATTTGAACTGGAAATTCCAATTCAATCTGCCATATTTCCACTCGTCCATTTTTGGTACAATTGCAGTACCGCTTCTCTCCTTTATTACCATTCTTGACCGAACCGTCATTTGCATTGCTCTGTTGTCATAGGTCATGACAATTGACATTTGTGATATGGAATTGTCGAGTTCGCGATTCGTAAGTCTTCCAATTCCCTTTTATTTTGTCAGTTCTAGAAAACTACCGACTTATCTCCCCCAATTTCAGGTAATCTGGTGTTCCGACAGTGAGGCGGCTCCTCACACAACACACACGCAGCATCATTTCGATCAAACAAGCATGAAGTCTAAAATGTGTAACGGGTTCCTTACTCCGAATTTTAATTTCAATATCATTCTTCAAGGCCATAATAGCAACAATGCTTTGTTGGAATTTTCGGACCGAGCTCAAAGGCGTACACCGAATAGTATTTCCTCGGTCGGTCCGATAATTCATATTTGCGCTGTGAGCAAATCAATTAGTCAAGGCAAGTTGCCAACGGTAATGCCTTGATGAAGTTTCGAACCGAGCCCCAAATTTGCACAATGCATGTCGATTCCCGGTTCGGACCGAGAATTTTTGTCTGCTTTATGCGCATATTTCTATTAGCGCAAAGCGGTTCCACAACAACAATGCATTGTTGTCGAATTCGGTCCGAGAATTTTGTTTACTTGATGAACATCTTTTTTTAATTAGCTCGAAGCGGATCGGCAACGGCAGTGCCTTGTTGTCAATTTCGGACCGAGCTCAAATGTAAAGACATTTGTGCATTGCTTAGTTCGGTCCGAGAATGCCATCATGGCATTGTTGTTGCAGAAACGCATAACGGATTGCATGACTGCGAGCTGAAAAGTGGCTGGCTGAGTTCGACCAAACAGTCTTGAGGTGATCGAGGGCCATAGCGGAACTTGTTCGGTCGTGGTGGTATGACGCCGTGCCCAAGTGCAATTGTCAGTAGTATCTGATGTTGAGTGATGTGAATCGCCGAACGAAAGCAGTTGCAAAGCCACACGTGATTATCGGAAGGCCGGTGCGCTTTTACCTCTAATTTGGAGTGTTGCGCTAAAAGTAGATGCAGTTAGCGTATTGACACGAGTGTCACAGCCTGCATGCCGGGTGGACAGCACGGTCGGGATGAAGCTTGTGTTGCTATCAATCGAGACGCGGTGGATGATTCATATGTGAGGTAATTATAGTGAACCTAGCATAAAAAAATGAAAGTTGGCTCATAAGGGTGATAAACGCGACTTATCTAGATCATTGGCTTAAACATCCAACCTGTGAAAATCAGTGAGGAATACCGTGGGCCGCTCTAGCGACATAAACGGGGAAGACCAGAAATCTAGTAGCGGAAAATGACGTTCATTTGGACACTGCATTCAGCATTTTCATGCACCTCGCTGGGATAGTACAGCCTCGAAACCTGTTGCTGCTCTTCTGTCACCTCATAAACTTCACAGCATAGAACGTCCAGGGGGCTTCGTTTCGTCAACTACCACTGTTTTGATAATTTGTGAGAATTTCGAGTTTCGTCCTAACAACACATACATCCAGGTATTTATTGGAATATTAAACATCTTAGACTACACAATTGAAGGCGCAGGATCACATTCCGTTACGAATTCAGGTTTGTGAACTAAAAAGTGAAGTGGCATTTTTCTTCGGTGATATGTACGTGACCAGTGTGCTCATGTCAACCTTTAAATCAAAATTTTTTTTTCTGATCAGAAATTTGAAAAGCCCATAGGGACATAGAGGAACTTGAGAATTACCAATTAAAGGATAATTAATGGAGCGAAATTGTGAGGTGCATAAAAACTATACATTGCTGTGTTTCGGAGGTAGTTGTCGAATTCGTGACTATATAGTAGAGATGCAATCATTTGAATTACAAATGTCAAACCAACCGATGCACCTCGAATTTCGCATCCTATTGTGTGTTAGAAGATAAGTCACATTAACATTTAATACCTACCGTTTACTATTATTAGTACTGTTATCCTAATTATTAAGACGCTCGTCATGCAAGTTAGATTCACGGCAACCGAGCATAATAATTCAAGGTCATCTCTTTGTTTGAGTTTGTTAAGAGTTCGAATGACGGTAAATGAAGTAAAGATGACGGAACTCAAGTTAGAAGTAAGGTATTTAAGAAGACAATAGAAATGATTAGACCGAGATGAGTATGGTCCCAGTATGACGTGCATTTAGACTAGATTGAATTAATCTCACAACGGAGTATATAAAAATTATTATGGCGATAAGAAGAAAAAAAAAATTAGAGAATGGCAGTAAAACTTCGGCCAACCTGGGTAAGAGAACAAAATACGTAACGAATCCTCAATAGAAATCGCGTAATACCAGAAAATGGTCGCGGCATTACAAGGAAGCTTCCTTTTTACTTGATTTATTCGTGCAGTGGCAACATTTTTCGCGCATTCTCAAATTCGATAAACATGCTCTCGCTCGCACCCACGATTAAGATGTTTTGCTGATTGGTTACGTAGCTTACAGATGGTCGTTTCAAGCCAGATTAATTGAAAACTGAATAATTGATGGCGTTATACATGCCTTTGTAGCTTTTATACATTTAATTACAAACCAAACATTTAATATTGAATTAGGATGTTTACAAGAACTGCACATGCAGTTGGTATCATTTGCACATATATATTTTTTAAGTGTTTTCGAGAATTACACAACAATTTGTACCATTTGTACACTTATCTATATATATTTTCAAGAATTACGCATACAATTGGTATCATTTGCACATATATATTTTTTAAGTGTTTTCGAGAATTACACAACAATTTGTACCATTTGTACACTTATCTATATATATTTTCAAGAATTACGCATACAATTGGTATCATTTGCACATATATATTTTTTTTATGTTTTCGAGAATTACACAACAATTTGTACCATTTGCACACTTATCTATATATACTTTCAAGAATTACGCATACGATTTGTATCATTTGCGCATTTATTTTGTGCCATCAAAAATTTTTATATATTAAAGGATTTGTGAACTGTCCAGAAAAAAAGGAAAGAATTTAAATAAAAACAAAATGTATGCTTCAGAGTAAAAATCGAAAAAAAAAATTTTTCTTGATGTGAGAGTGGTATTGTGGACTCCTTTTTTCTCATTTCTTGGTGTGCAATCGGGCCAAGGTAAGTCATGGCAGTTAATTAACTATTCTTTTTGTGTGGTTGTGTTTCAGGTGGTGAGCTCTCGACGATAGCGCACGTTTTTTTTTCTTATCCGGTTTTCGCGACTCGTTCGGTAAAATCTGTCGGTTTCATTCCTTTTCTGTCGTGGATTTTCTTTCGAAGCTATTCGTCTCTATCCATTTTCATGACCCACTCATTCGTGTTCGCAGCGTTGCGCGTACTTCTTGGTTCTTTACTACCTTTCGACTTCGGCCACCAATCCGCGATCCCTCGCGCGCGTACTTAAACGGGCCGCGTGTATTGGCTTCGTAGGAAGCTCAATGACCTCTATTGGTGGCCTTAATTTTTTTTTTAGTTCGGCCCTGGTGATCGTTGGGTCCCAGTGGTCAGAATGGTACCCCTGTTCAGGGTCAGCCTGCACGGCTCTTACTGGACTTTAATGTCCAGTATACGATCGCGTGGTTTTTCGGTGTTATCTCCGTCCTACAGGCACATGAACAAAATGTGATGATTGTTGGGACACGTGACAGGGAAAAGAACCCCCCCACTTCTCCCGAACAGAGCTAGAGGCAGCCAGCATGTGCCGACCTCCTTGTCACGTGAGAGTCGTAGCTACTCCGAGTAGCTCAGTCCTGCACGGACAAATGACTCGTTTTCCTTTGATGGTCATTCGAGTCCATCACAACACAATATCTTAAAGCAAATTTCATTACAAATGGCGCCCAACGTGGGGCTCGAATTGCTCGTAAGAGTCCTTAAGGTTCGCTCGAAGAGATTCGAGTTTAGAACTACAGACTTCGGTCTTCGCCTTATATGGGTCCCCACACTTTTTTTGAAGTGAAACCGACTTATGCTCATTAGAGCATAACTCCTACTAGCTGAACGCGTTAAAACTCCCGGTCGGTTGTCACTCCTGCAGATCGACTTTATGTGGTATTATCCCACCAGTTCTTTCCATTACCTATCTGCAGCCCCTTTTAGAAGCTGCCCATTAAACATTTCATTAACTTTCAATAACAGACTCTCGTTTTTGTATCTCGTCTTAGGCCTTAAGTCTGAAGGCAGTTTGTTTTCCAGTTCTGCGAAATCTGCTATATCGGCAACCAGCCATTTAGTTCAGTCCAGCCTGCGGAAGCAGATGTCGCCTTCCTTCCTGTTGAACGAGCAGTCTTGTGATATAAATTCTGTCTTCGTAGGTGGTTAACCTTTACTGGGGCTTTGGTCAGCGAGGGGCAAACCATCTGCGAATTCTGCTATCTGGCAACCAGCTAGTTAGTACGTCCAGTGGTCTTGCTCTTTGTTGCTTGAAGTCCTAGTATCGGTAATACTACTTCTATCTCACTCGTATTCATTGTTCAAATTCGAAATATCGTTCGTCTGATTTGGGAATTGTTGAGAGTCACCACCTGAAAGAAGATGAAAGCCATGTACAAGGCCTTTAGAATGGAAACTTGTCTTTTGAAATTTTTAGTCATTTTTAATCCAGCACACAGTACTTGAGTATAACTTACACCATGCTTTGGGTGATTAAAGTAGTTTGCCAGTAGTTTTCATTAAAGTCAGTAAAAGTTCATTCCATTTTCGTTTCCATTCGTAATAGAATTCTTAGTATCAAGAGTTGTTTGAATTTCATGTTACATTTCTCTAATATTTTCTCGGAATAATTATTGAATCTTTAAATCTGTTTCCTCTTGTTTTCATATAAGGGAGTCTAGCACTACCGCTCTCACAAAAAGAAAAAAACACAGTCCAAGTTAAATTCGTTTAAGCAAACTCACTTGATATAACCTGATCTATTGAACCTAGGGGATATCACTCTCGGAACACTTTTTGTTGATAGTTCTCAATAATCAACTTTCACTGATCCTATAGGGATTACGGGAAAGTTTCTTTAAGCTATTGCAACACTAAAAATTTATTATCTCTTATCCATAATACTTAAGATTAAGTATTACTTAGTTGTTAAGCTTCTGTAATCTTTTAATCGAACTTTTCCGTTCGAAAGAACGCCACCGCCACAGGCGGCGAAAGATTTGGAAGATGGCAGCCATGAGAGCTGTGCCATCTGCCAACAGGCGTATCAGCTAGGCGATCGCTTGTTGCTTACCGGATGTGACCACAAGTACAACGAGGAGTGCCTCCAAGGTTACTTGACACAGTCCACCGCATGTCCATTATGCCGCAGAGAAGTTAAGGTGGAGGACTTGCGTGGGCCCAATTTTCGTGCCGAAACCAATAGGCGACTGAAGCAAGGCGCAGTGCCTAAGGGCCACCGACCCGTAACTCGGTCACACAAAACCAGACCTCTGGACGGAGAACCAAACGTTTCAGAGCCACCCCTGTTGAATTCTCTCGGGGAAGCAGACGACGCTGCATCAGCTCTTCCGACCGATCCCAAGACGTTAAAATCTGATAAGGAAATCGGAGAGCTTAAGAGGCACATGAGTCAGATGTTGCAGACCATGAGAAATCTGCAGCAACAGATGCACACACTGGCACTCTCTAGTCCAGGTGCTACACCCCGAACTTCACCAAGAGGACCTCGTTTAGATGGTTCAGTGAGACGCTCTGAGAGGGGAACGTCTACTCCAGCATTGCCGGGGAGAGTTCGCTCCTCACATTCACGAGATGTTAGGCCTTCAGATCACCTGGCTGCAAACAGGTCCCAACAGGGTATATTAGAGCCGATGGTTCCCAGGAACCCTCGTGCTTATCGAAATAGAGGACTTGCTTCAGATCGAGTCACCACCATCATGGCCGGGTGGAATTTAAAGTTCAGTGGAGAATCTGGGAGTATTCCCGTAGAGAAGTTTTTATACAGGGTGACGGCCCTAACACATCAGACTTTACAGGGAGATTTTGGTGCCCTTTGCCAACACATTGACGGTTTGTTGATGGGGGAAGCGGAGGAGTGGTACTGGCAATACCATCAAGAAGTCAGGAGAGTGGAATGGGTAGGATTTTGCGAAGACATTCGACGTGAGTTTAGAAATTTCGCTTCTAGTCGCGAAATCACCAACAAGATCCGAAGGCGTCGCCAGAAGGCTGGCGAGTCATTTGACGACTTTTATAGGGATCTGCGGCGAATGTCTAGTGCTCTTCCGATGCCATTATCCGACCACGATCTGTTGGACATTGTGCAGGGCAATATGTTGCCGGAACTACAATGGCAATTAGTAGACAAAACTTTCGCCAGCACACAGCAGCTTCGGGAGCACGTAAAGCGACGTGAACGTTTAGCTCAAGCTTTAGGGCAACCTGAGAGAGTCTTTGGTACTCGCCGTCATCTGGCGGCTCTCTCGGATCCTGGTCTGTCTGGTGATGAAGATCAGTTGTCACGCGAAGTTTCTGAGGTCGCTCGCAGTACGATATGCTGGAATTGTCGTCAGCCAGGACATTTATATGTGGATTGCCTGCAAGAGCGCAAAATTTTCTGCTACGGTTGTGGAGCAGAAAACGTCTATAAGCCGCACTGTGAAACTTGCCAGCAAAAAAACCGGCTGGCCGGAGCAGCTCCCAACACCCAGAAGCTCTCCGGAACGAAACCATGGCCTCGGCAGTACCCCAAACCGTAACAGTTCCATCCTCTTTATCTGATGCCAGCGTACCCTCTCCAGCTTCGACAAATGTTATCCCTAGTGCCACTCTTGCGACTCCCACCATCGCAAACAACTTACCGCTTTTTTCTAATAATTCGGACGCGAGGAACCTAAACAGTTCTACGGGGGAGCCGGAGCGGGTCTCCAATGTCAGCCCAATTCCCCGTTACCTGCAACCTTTTCATGTTCGCGTCAGGGAATACAAAAACGCACGTCAGCGTATTTTTGATAGTGAGGAAATCTCTCACGTGAAAAGAACGAAGAGATCCACACTTCGTCTACGTAATTTCTGGCGGCGTATAAAAAAACAAAGGAGCCAGTACTGCTCAGCTACCGTAGTGGATAAACCCACAGATGATCTACGGCCCTACGCCCAAGTTACATTGTTTGGCGATGAGAAAGCCAGTGGATTGATAGACACGGGAGCGAGTGTTAGCTGTCTGGCGGCTGACTTGGCGAAGAGAATCATTGCTGACTCTCGGCACCGTTTGGAGAAATTGCATGTGAGCCTAAGGACCGCGGATGGCACCAAACACTCAGCCGTCGGACGCATCACCGGCTCCATCCAATTTCGAGGGCGTACAAAAACTATGGAGTTCTTGGTAATGCCTTCGCTAAGTCAGGACCTTTATTTGGGAGTTGACTTTGTGCGCTTGTTTAATTTGGCCACTGACTTGTTTGATCCGTGCCCACGTTCTCAGGAACTGTCCTTGTCTACTTTATCACCTGTCAATTGTCATCACTTATTTTCAGAGCAGCAAGAAGAACTAGACTCAGTCATTGCGAGATTTCCATCGTTCGCGAAGGAAGGGTTGGGACGCACAACACTCACTTCACACGTGATTGATGTGGGCCCCAACAAACCCATCAAGCAACGGCACTTCGCCGTCTCACCTGCAATAGAAAAATTATTATATGCAGAGGTTGACCGAATGCTGAGTCTAGGTGTAATCAAGGAATCGCAGAGCAGCTGGTCTTCTCCTGTGACTTTAGTCGTCAAACCAGGGAAGGTCAGGATGTGCCTGGATGCTAGAAAGGTCAACCAGGTGACGGTGAAGGACGCTTATCCTTTGCCTCTGATCGATGGTATACTAAGTCGACTACCACCTGCAAAATACATAAGTAGCCTAGACTTAAAGGACGCCTTTTGGCAAATACCACTCGATAAGGACTCACAGGATAAGACGGCCTTCACTGTTCCTGGTCGACCCCTCTATCAGTTCGTGACCATGCCATTTGGCTTGTGTAACGCGCCGCAAACCATGCAACGGCTGATGGATAGAGCGATTCCAGCACATCTCAAGCATCAAGTATTCATTTATCTAGATGACCTGCTCTTGATTACGGAAACCTTTCAAGAACACCTTGCATTACTCAAGGAAGTTGCACACCACCTTCGTGCTGCCGGACTGACCATAAATGTGGAGAAGAGCAAGTTCCTGATGAAAGAGGTGAAATATCTCGGACACATAATCGGTCATGGGACTGAGCGCACAGATCCCGCTAAAATCCAAGCCATAAAGGAATTCCCAATTCCTCGGACCGTCAGACAGTTGCGTCGCTTCCTAGGGATTTGTGGATGGTATCGGAGATTCGTTCCCGCTTTTTCGGCTATATCTGCACCCTTGACTAACATGCTATCCAGTAAGAAAAGATTTGAATGGACTGATGAGAGTTTAGGCGCTTTTCATGCTTTGAAGCAGTGCCTTATTTCTGCTCCGGTGTTACATAGTCCGGACTTCGCTAAACCCTTTGCGATACACTGTGACGCAAGTCAATACGGCGTGGGGGCCGTTCTGATGCAAAAGCTGGAAGATGGAAGTGAAGTACCTATAGCGTATATGTCTCAAAAACTAAATTCCGCTCAGCGCAATTACACGGTGACGGAACAAGAATGTCTAGCTGCTGTACTAGCTATCAAGAAGTTTCGAGCATACATTGAGGGACAGGAATTTGAAGTTATTACTGACCATGCATCTCTGAAGTGGTTGATGAACCTGCAAGACTTGCACGGGAGACTCGCCAGATGGGCATTGAAATTACAGGGCTTCAAATTCACCATAACGCATCGGAAAGGGAGCCAAAATGTGGTACCAGACGCGCTCTCCCGCGTTCACACACCAGAGGCCTGTGACACCATCCACGAGATCTCGGATCTCGTCGAAATCGATCTGGAATCACCTCACTTCAAATCGAAGGCATACTTGGAGTTGATCGACAGAATCGTATCAAACGCGGCCACACTTCCTGATCTAAAGGTGAACGATGGGTATGTCTACAGACGCTGTCAACATTCCACTGGGGATCCCATCCAAGAAAGGGACAGTTGGAAGTTATGGGTTCCTAGCGAACTTACTGCTAATTTAATCATGCGAGCCCATGACCCACCCACAAGTGCGCATGGAGGCATCGGCAAGACTCTGCGACGATTGCAGACACATTTCTTTTGGCCCAAAATGGCTTCACAGGTCAGGGATTATGTTCTGGCATGTGACGCTTGCCGGATGAACAAAGCGCCAAATCACATCCTGAGACCACCCATGGGGAAGGCAGTCACTAGTGACAGAATTTTTCAGCGTCTGTATATAGACCTATTGGGCCCTTACCCCAGATCTAAGGAAGGTAACAATGGGATACTAGTGGTAATGGATCATTTGTCGAAGTTTACCTTCGTGGAGCCTTTGAAGAAAAGCACCGCAGCCCAGGTGTGTGAATACGTGGAGAAGCGTGTCTTCCACGTTTTTGGTGTCCCTGAAGTGATTGTTACGGACAACGGAGTTCAATTCCGTTCTCACGTGTTCAATTCCCTGCTCGAAACATATGGCATACAGCATCAATATACGGCAGTGTACTCACCCCAAGCTAATGCATCAGAACGAGTCAACCGTTCGTTGGTGGCAGCTATTCGAACTTCCCAACGCGATTGGGATAAAAAGCTGTCGGAAATTAATTTGGCACTATGTACATCTCACCACTCTTCTACAGGATTCAGCCCTTACTATTTAGTATTCGGTCAGCACATGGCCAGACATGGAAGTTCTTACAAGCTGCTTCGTCAACTGGATCTGTTACAGGAGCCCACTGCAGAACTGCCCCCTCATTCCCGTCAAGAATTGGTTCGACAGCAAGCGCAAAGACAACTAGACCTGGCATACCAGTCTCAGGCCAAATATTATAATCTACGCACTCGACCCACACAATTCAACCCAGGAGACCTCGTGTTCGTGCGGAATTCTGCCCAAAGCAAGGCCACGGAGCATTACAACTCCAAATTGGACCACAAATTTAAAAAGGCCAAAGTAGTAGCTCGGCTGGGTACCTCCCGATATCTCCTACAGCATCCTGACGGAAAAGCTATGGGGGTGTTTCACGGCAAGGACATTCGACATTGAGCCTCAAGCCATACCCTCTCCCCCAGGAGTCAGCACGGTTTCTTTCGCGCACCAACGTGCCTAAGCTAAACCTGGCTTCAGTCAGCTCAGCTGTAAATGAGAAAACGCCACCTGGCTTCAGTCAACTCAGCTGCAAATGAGAAAACGCCACCTGGCTTCAGTCAACTCAGCTGCAAATCAGTACCCGACGGGTTCCTTGGCCCACTCAGCTATAATGAAGTTACCTTTCCCTGTTCATCAAGAGTTCGCTCGTGCTTCTTACGCCCGTCCGTTGCAACAGAGAGGACGCAGATCATTTCGACGTGTCATATTCATGTCTTACCATGGCGAAACATTTTATGGCGTCCCGTACTTCGGCGAGTAAAGCAATAACCAGGGTCTTCTGTTCTTTCCGCGCAGTATTCCTTGCCGAAAGAACTGTTTGTGTAACGGGTTCCTTACTCCGAATTTTAATTTCAATATCATTCTTCAAGGCCATAATAGCAACAATGCTTTGTTGGAATTTTCGGACCGAGCTCAAAGGCGCACACCGAATAGTATTTCCTCGGTCGGTCCGATAATTCATATTTGCGCTGTGAGCAAATCAATTAGTCAAGGCAAGTTGCCAACGGTAATGCCTTGATAAAGTTTCGAACCGAGCCCCAAATTTGCACAATGCATGTCGATTCCCGGTTCGGACCGAGAATTTTTGTCTGCTTTATGCGCATATTTCTATTAGCGCAAAGCGGTTCCACAACAACAATGCATTGTTGTCGAATTCGGTCCGAGAATTTTGTTTACTTGATGAACATCTTTTTTTAATTAGCTCGAAGCGGATCGGCAACGGCAGTGCCTTGTTGTCAATTTCAGACCGAGCTCAAATGTAAAGACATTTGTGCATTGCTTAGTTCGGTCCGAGAATGCCATCATGGCATTGTTGTTGCAGAAACGCATAACGGATTGCATGACTGCGAGCTGAAAAGTGGCTGGCTGAGTTCGACCAAACAGTCTTGAGGTGATCGAGGGCCATAGCGGAACTTGTTCGGTCGTGGTGGTATGACGCCGTGCCCAAGTGCAATTGTCAGTAGTATCTGATGTTGAGTGATGTGAATCGCCGAACGAAAGCAGTTGCAAAGCCACACGTGATTATCGGAAGGCCGGTGCGCTTTTACCTCTAATTTGGAGTGTTGCGCTAAAAGTAGATGCAGTTAGCGTATTGACACGAGTGTCACAGCCTGCATGCCGGGTGGACAGCACGGTCGGGATGAAGCTTGTGTTGCTATCAATCGAGACGCGGTGGATGATTCATATGTGAGGTAATTATAGTGAACCTAGCATAAAAAACTCTAGCGCACCTGAACCGCTAGAAAACTAATTTTCGAAGAAATTGTCTTTGAGGGACAAAAAAGTGTGGAAAGACTTAATACACTGTTGTGTAGAATCATATCAACCATTTCTTATCCAAAGCAACAAAACTCAACTCTAACACAAATGATGTAAATGTTCAGTGCTGGCAACACTTTCCGAACGAAGCAGTAATAAGTTTACCATAACAAGCTCATACTCAAATCAACTTATCCTTTGAATTTCGTTCTCATCGCAGGATTTCATCGAAAGTTTCAGCGGTTAAACGTTGTTTGAGGCTGCCATCCGAAAAACGTTCAAAACTCGGAAAATTTAAAAATTGATTCCTTATTTTTATTGCAAATGCTTTGCATATGAGAACGTAATTTGAAGCATTTGTTGGTGCAATATTTACGGAAATGGCTAATGCTGGTTAGCCTGTGTCAGCAGCAAAGCAAAATACATACAAAATCTGCTTTACGTTAAGTTAAACCCAACCAGTAAATTTCGTTTCGATTGAATCACTGCGCTGGAAGTTATACGGGTGAAAAGAATTTTAGGGTTGCCACCCTCAAAACTTTTCAAATTTTTAAAGCGTTAATATTTGTGGTTAATTATCATTGCAGGATCATTTCCTTTTGCAAATCTAATGACATAATCGCTCTGTAAAGAAATTTCACAAAATTACAAAAATGATCATAGCTGGCAGCCCTTTCATGATTTTGGTACGAAATTTCTACGACATTTGGTTCACATTAAGGTCCATTTACTGCGTGATCTTCGTTTTGATTTCTGCACTGGACCGGAAGTTATAGGGAAAAAAGCTTTATTTTGCTGAGCAAAGTTGCAAGATTTAGGAGACAAAAATCACCATAGCTGGCAACTCTATTCTAATTTTCCAGCCAAATTTTCATCAAATGTTACCTAAGATAAGATCCAAGTACTGTATGAATCTTGTCCAAATTTGATGGCTGAATCGGAAGTTATAGGCCTAAAACCAGTTTTTTTTCTCACCTATTTTTGAAGATGGCACCACTGCCACAGGGTTGCCCGCATTTCAAAATAGCTTCTATCAGACCTGGTCCTAGATAATACCAACATATCCTGTAAATTTGATTATGATCGAATTATCCGGTCGTCAGTTCTCGTGAACAGAACTTTTGAGTGCTGAAAATAGAGGTAATTTGGTGATGGGTTGCCGTTCTTGTGCAAAACGGAATTTTGAAAATTTTATCTTGAGATGAAGGACAAAGGATAAAATTTATCAAAGATTTGAATTTTTTGTCAAAAATCAAAAATTTTTCAGGAAGGTCAATGATTTGAAGGATTTTTTTTCAGCACCCTGCCACAGCTACAGGGTTACCCGCTTTATGCTGAAAATCTCTACGTGCTAAATTTTAGTCAACATCAATACGCTCTGTAATTTTCATGATGATCCATTGTTTTTCTTACAAGTAATGACAAATCAAAATTTGCAAAAAAATCCTTGCCTACTTTTAGGCACTCTGCACCCACACACGGCTCAAAATTTCCAATTGTTTATCATAAACAAGCTAAGAACATAATTAGTTTTCATTCCCAATACTTTTCTTTAACAAAAATTTACACTGCTTGGAAATATAGGAGTTCCTCAAAATTCACTAAAACGCTCGCCGCCGCCAAAAGGTTTAGGATATCTGAATTTGAGAAAGTCGTGGACCTACCTACTATATACACCTACGTTCTCCGAAAATTTCAGCTCAATCGGATCTGCCACTCCAGAGATTATCTCCCTTAATCATTTTGCTGATATATATATATATATATATATAAAGAAATATGAATTTTCGGTGAAACGAGTTTAATACTATTGTTCTTCGAACATTAGTAAAAATGAAAGTTGGCTCATAAGGGTGATAAACGCGACTTATCTAGATCATTGGCTTAAACATCCAACCTGTGAAAATCAGTGAGGAATACCGTGGGCCGCTCTAGCGACATAAACGGGGAAGACCAGAAATCTAGTAGCGGAAAATGACGTTCATTTGGACACTGCATTCAGCATTTTCATGCACCTCGCTGGGATAGTACAGCCTCGAAACCTGTTGCTGCTCTTCTGTCACCTCATAAACTTCACAGCATAGAACGTCCAGGGGGCTTCGTTTCGTCAACTACCACTGTTTTGATAATTTGTGAGAATTTCGAGTTTCGTCCTAACAACACATACATCCAGGTATTTATTGGAATATTAAACATCTTAGACTACACAATTGAAGGCGCAGGATCACATTCCGTTACGAATTCAGGTTTGTGAACTAAAAAGTGAAGTGGCATTTTTCTTCGGTGATATGTACGTGACCAGTGTGCTCATGTCAACCTTTAAATCAAAATTTTTTTTTCTGATCAGAGATTTGAAAAGCCCATAGGGACATAGAGGAACTTGAGAATTACCAATTAAAGGATAATTAATGGAGCGAAATTGTGAGGTGCATAAAAACTATACATTGCTGTGTTTCGGAGGTAGTTGTCGAATTCGTGACTATATAGTAGAGATGCAATCATTTGAATTACAAATGTCAAACCAACCGATGCACCTCGAATTTCGCATCCTATTGTGTGTTAGAAGATAAGTCACATTAACATTTAATACCTACCGTTTACTATTATTAGTACTGTTATCCTAATTATTAAGACGCTCGTCATGCAAGTTAGATTCACGGCAACCGAGCATAATAATTCAAGGTCATCTCTTTGTTTGAGTTTGTTAAGAGTTCAAATGACGGTAAATGAAGTAAAGATGACGGAACTCAAGTTAGAAGTAAGGTATTTAAGAAGACAATAGAAATGATTAGACCGAGATGAGTATGGTCCCAGTATGACGTGCATTTAGACTAGATTGAATTAATCTCACAACGGAGTATATAAAAATTATTATGGCGATAAGAAGAAAAAAAAAATTAGAGAATGGCAGTAAAACTTCGGCCAACCTGGGTAAGAGAACAAAATACGTAACGAATCCTCAATAGAAATCGCGTAATACCAGAAAATGGTCACGGCATTACAAGGAAGCTTCCTTTTTACTTGATTTATTCGTGCAGTGGCAACATTTTTCGCGCATTCTCAAATTCGATAAACATGCTCTCGCTCGCACCCACGATTAAGATGTTTTGCTGATTGGTTACGTAGCTTACAGATGGTCGTTTCAAGCCAGATTAATTGAAAACTGAATAATTGATGGCGTTATACATGCCTTTGTAGCTTTTATACATTTAATTACAAACCAAACATTTAATATTGAATTAGGATGTTTACAAGAACTGCACATGCAGTTGGTATCATTTGCACATATATATTTTTTAAGTGTTTTCGAGAATTACACAACAATTTGTACCATTTGTACACTTATCTATATATATTTTCAAGAATTACGCATACAATTGGTATCATTTGCACATATATATTTTTTAAGTGTTTTCGAGAATTACACAACAATTTGTACCATTTGTACACTTATCTATATATATTTTCAAGAATTACGCATACAATTGGTATCATTTGCACATATATATTTTTTTTATGTTTTCGAGAATTACACAACAATTTGTACCATTTGCACACTTATCTATATATACTTTCAAGAATTACGCATACGATTTGTATCATTTGCGCATTTATTTTGTGCCATCAAAAATTTTTATATATTAAAGGATTTGTGAACTGTCCAGAAAAAAAGGAAAGAATTTAAATAAAAACAAAATGTATGCTTCAGAGTAAAAATCGAAAAAAAAAATTTTTCTTGATGTGAGAGTGGTATTGTGGACTCCTTTTTTCTCATTTCTTGGTGTGCAATCGGGCCAAGGTAAGTCATGGCAGTTAATTAACTATTCTTTTTGTGTGGTTGTGTTTCAGGTGGTGAGCTCTCGACGATAGCGCACGTTTTTTTTTCTTATCCGGTTTTCGCGACTCGTTCGGTAAAATCTGTCGGTTTCATTCCTTTTCTGTCGTGGATTTTCTTTCGAAGCTATTCGTCTCTATCCATTTTCATGACCCACTCATTCGTGTTCGCAGCGTTGCGCGTACTTCTTGGTTCTTTACTACCTTTCGACTTCGGCCACCAATCCGCGATCCCTCGCGCGCGTACTTAAACGGGCCGCGTGTATTGGCTTCGTAGGAAGCTCAATGACCTCTATTGGTGGCCTTAATTTTTTTTTAGTTCGGCCCTGGTGATCGTTGGGTCCCAGTGGTCAGAATGGTACCCCTGGTCAGGGTCAGCCTGCACGGCTCTTACTGGACTTTAATGTCCAGTATACGATCGCGTGGTTTTTCGGTGTTATCTCCGTCCTACAGGCACATGAACAAAATGTGATGATTGTTGGGACACGTGACAGGAAAAAGAACCCCCCCACTTCTCCCGAACAGAGCTAGAGGCAGCCAGCATGTGCCGACCTCCTTGTCACGTGAGAGTCGTAGCTACTCCGAGTAGCTCAGTCCTGCACGGACAAATGACTCGTTTTCCTTTGATGGTCATTCGAGTCCATCACAACACAATATCTTAAAGCAAATTTCATTACAAATGCAACAGATGCGCCATTCGAGACGAGTCCACGAAGAAATCCACAGTAAGTACGTGTTATGTGTCGTATTTGTATATGCTTCCCGCGGTAGAATCGATGCCGGCATCAACTAAGTCGTCTCCGTCCGCCTGCCACATACTGTTCGCGATTTCCTTTCTTGGTCCTTGCAGACGTTGGTTACGTTTCCGTGGTTGACGGCCTGTTCCGATCTCGTTACGTACGTAGCTGTTGCATCGAGGAATCGTTCATCTATTATTATACCCTGCAGCTATGGCCCTAACAACTACTCTAGTTTTGAAACGCAGTGAATTACTCCTTGATACTGAGCTACCCTCTACCATCCTTTCCTTCGAAGATTGGTAGAGGGTATATTTTTTTTTTATTAAAAACCCTCGGCTCGCGCGTGATCCTTGTCGGCTCCGACCGTGACAAAGGTTTCAGATATTACCAGTGGCATGAATTTCAAAGTTTATGAGAGCAACACTTGTTAATTATATTCGCCCTCAGTTGCTTATTTCACAAAAATTTTCAAAGCAGCATCTCAAAAAACATCAATCAAGAAAATGCTCAGTGCCTCCAGCGCTGTAACTGAAGTTGGTGTTTGGGACTGCAATCCGAAAAAATTGCAGAGCTTTGGGAATTGAAACATTGGTTATTTATTTTCATTGTAAATTTTTCCGGTATGAATACTAACTGTAAGCATTTATTGATACAAAAGTAGCACAACCGACTCGTGCTGGCAACCTTTTGCCAGTATCAAAGCCAATAATATATTACATCTGCTCCCCCTGGTATATTACATTCGAAGTTATAGGAGTATAAAGAATTTTAGGGTTACCTGCAGCAAGTTTTTTCAAATAATCGAAAACTTAATATTTCCTGTTTATTGTCACTACAATATCATTACCATTTGAAAATTCTACGATAAAACCGCTTAGTTAAGATATTGCAATTAAACACAAAACCAACAATAGCTGGCAACCCTGTTCGTGGCTTTTCAACAATATTTGGCCTTAATAATGTCTATAATAGGTTCCATTAATAGTATGAAATTCGTATTGATTTCATGACTGCACTGGAAGTTATAGGGCAAAAAGTTTTATTTTCCTGAGTGAATTTTCAAAACCAGAGACACAAAAATTACCATAGCTGGCAGCACCAACCGAATTTTTCAACCAAATTTATATCAAAGAAAGTTTAGAGTAAGGTTCAGCTACTGTGTCAATTTCAAGAAAATTGGGTTACTTATTCACATTTCATAGGGCAAAAAGCAGTTTTTTTTCTATGTAATTTTTCAAGATGGCACCACTGGCACAGAGTTGCCAGCAATTCAAAATCGCTTCTATGAGACCTGGTTCTACTTAAGTTCAATGCATTCTGTAAATTTCAGTTGTACCTGATTATTGGTTCATGAGTTCCCGTGGACAGCAGTTTTTGATGCCAAAAATATAGGTTAACTGGGAAAGGGTTACCGTTCTTGTCCGACATGAAATTTCCAATGTTTTACTTTGAAAGTGTAGATTAAGCATAAGATTTGTATACAGATTGGTTTTATTGTAAGAAACGGACATTTTTGAGGATATTCGATGGTTTGAATGTTTTCACTTCCAAATTTTCATTTTTTCCAATTTAAGACACCAAAATTATCATAGTTGGCAGCTCCAACCGAATTTTTCAACGAAATTTCTACCAAACATGGTTTGTGTGCTATTGTGTGCTATTGTGTGAATTTTGTCAAAATCGAACGATTCAATCAGAATTTATAGGGCTAAAAGCAATTATCTTTTTTAGTGATTTTTCAAGATGGCACCACTGGCACATAATCGCCGACATATCAAAATCACTTCTATCAGACCTGGTCCTATTAAAGGCCAATACATTCTGTAAATTTCAATAAATTCTGCTTATTGGATCGTGAGTTTCCGTGAACAGAAGTTTTTGATGCTAAAAATATAGGTAAATTGGGCAAGAGTTACCAGGCGCGCCCGTAATACCATATCTGTTTTTTTTTTTTTGGTTATATAAACAAAGCACAAGATTTACATATGAATGACTTTTTTTTAAGGAACGGCATTTTTTCAAGAGAGACGATGATTTGGAGGTTTTTACTTTCAGTGCCTGTCCTAGCTAGAGGGTTGCCAGCACGCTCACTAAAAGCTACACAAATTGACAACTCAATAATACCAATATGTTCCGAAAATTTCGTAACGATTGAATAAATGTGTCAAAAGCTATCGCAATTTAAAAATTTTCAAATTTTCCCGTTCTCTTTTTAGGCACCCAGCGCACTCATAGTGTTAAAAAATTCCAAAGCATTATCCGAATCACATGTAAAACACGTTCGAAATTTATTTCGTTAACTTTATTTATGCGAAAATTATTTGTGTACGAAATAATAGGTATATTAAAAATATCACTAAAATGGCCGCCGGCGCCAAAGGGTTAACAATAATTGACATTTAGTGAGACGTGGACCTATTCTGCATATACACCAATGTATCCTGAAAGTTTTAGCTCAATCGGATGGCGCGTTCCCGAGATCATCTCACTGAAATTTTTTGATGATATATATACCTTTATATATATATATATATATATATATATATATATATATATATATATATATATATATATATATATATATATATATATATATATATATATATATATATATATATATATATATATATATATATATATATATATATATATATATATATATATATATATATATATATATATATATATATATATATATATATATATATATATATATATATATATATATATATATATATATATATATATATATATATATATATATATGGAAATATGAATTTTTGGCCGAATCGATTTTAATACTTATGTTCTTCGAACAGTAGTAAAAAGGGAATCAAACTCATAACGTGTTAGGAACAACTCGTTGTATACTACCGTGAAAAAAAAATGTCTTCGAAATAAGTTGTTAAGTGCTACAAATGGGGCAGTGCGCATGAATACGAGCGAAAATAATCTTGTTGTGTGTGTTTGTGCGTAGTTTGCATGTGAGAACGGGAACGTAGGCAACGTTTTTACTAATGTTCGAAGAAGAACATTAGTATTAAAATCACTTTGGCCAAAAATTCATATTTCTATATATATATGTAAACGTTCTTTTTAATATATTTAAATAGCTTTTATTTAAATTAATTATAAATCAATCAGATCGTAATGAAATCGTATAAAATCAATAAAATCTTGACGTTGTTCAGAATCGTATATGATCAATAAAATCTTGACGTTGTTCAGAGAGAAAAAAAGAAAAGACGTCTAGTCGTCATTATTACGTTTCGTCGACTACTTATTTAACGAGATGTCCTTTTTAGTTAAGGTTGTCACGTCATTGCCATGTTAATATCATTGCCTTACAGTTCGACCATCCTGATCATCAAGACGCCCTCGAGCTGTTTCCTTTATTTTATTTTTTTCTTGTGCATCTCCTCATTCGCTTTCGTCTTCCCGTTCGCTTTCGTCTTCTCCATCGTCACTACAACTGGGTAGCGTGCACCAGGGTTTCATCTTGTCCGAAGCGTAAACTGATGAATAGTGTTGTTTAGTCCTATGAGAACCCTTGAGGTCTTCCACTACGTATCGATCATGACCCAAAACTTTGGTGACTTCAAATGGTCCTTTATAACGTGGCTCTAATTTGCGTGGGCCACCCGTACTAGCTGGTTCCTTTTCTACGAACACAAGGTCACCTAACTTGTACACCTTTGGCTTTCCGTGAGTATTGTCAAATCGCTGCTTCGCCTTTTTTCGTTGCTCAGTAATTCGATTTGCAGACTCTTCTCTCATTCTTGCAATTTCATCGTCAGATCTGAATTCGCCATCATGTAACGCTAGAATTAATTTGTTTCCTAATATATCTCGTGGTTTGAATCCGAATAATAACTCGCTTGGGGCTTTACCGCTGCTCTTGTTTATTGAGCCATTAATGACATATTGAATCGTTCGTAAGTTTTGATCCCAGTGCTTATCGTTATTTGTTGACGGCAATAACATCGACAGTAAAGTTTTGTTGGCTCGCTCTACCTGTCCGTTCGCTCTGGGTGTCCTTACAGCATTTAATACATGTCGGATATCGTTGTCCTGACAATATTTCTTGAATTGGTTTGATGTGAATGATGTTCCTCTGTCGGAGATAATACGTTTCGGTACGCCAAAGTATCCAGTCACTTCATCTAGAAAGCTGACAACGTGCTTAGTTGCAGTACTTTTCACGGCTTTGCATATGGTATATTTAGTGAATGCGTCAACCATCATCATTACGTGCTCATTGCTTTTACTGCTTCGTGGAAAAGGACCCAAATGATCAATATGTACTGTTTGAAAAGGTATTGGCTCGATTTCGTCATAGTGATACTCGCCTTCCTTCCTCCCAGCTACTTGCTTATGATATGCGCATTCGATACACATTCGAATATAAGACTTTACAAAATTCCTCATTCTGGGGAACCATGCGTAGGTCCGAATCCTTTCTATCGTGCGGTCTACACTAAGATGACCGGCGTTGTCATGGTTGTCTCGCACAATGTTCCACAACCCATAATTTCTTCTCCTTTTCCTTTTTGAAAAGTCTTTCTTTATACATCACATAACCATCGTGGTACGTTTTTCCGCTTGCTTTCATTTGTTCGACTATTTGCTTCAGACGTTCATCTTGTAACTGCATACTGTACAACCAATCGCTTGTTTCAAGTTGGACCTTTGATATTTTAAGAGAAGCTGTATCTAATTCGCTTTTCTTTTCATCCGGTTTTCGGCTCAAGGCGTCGACATGAGCCATTTTAATGCCAGCTCGATGTTCGATTTCCAAATCAAATTCCTGGATGCGTAGCCACCATCTTGCAATACGTGGAAGTAGCTCTCTCTTTTGCATAGCTGTCTTAATGGCGCTGCAATCGGTCACCAGCTTTACCTTCTTCCCATTTATGTAATACTTAAAGCGCTCCAGGGACTCGACGGCAGCTAAAGTCTCTAATTCATAGCTATGGAAGCTGTTTTCGTTATTTGTCGTTGACCTACTGTAATATGCGATTGGACTCAATTCATCGTTGTTTCTTTGAAGCAATACACCTGCCAAACCTATGGAGCTCGCATCCGTGTGAACTTCGTGCTGAGCTTCGACTCGATATGCTGATATTAGTGGTTGACTGACTAATGTGTTTTTCAGATCATCAAATGCTTTCTGCTATTCGTTCTCCCACACGAATTCTTCATTTATATGCGTAAGCTTACGTAATGGTTCTGCTCGAATGGCAAAGCCGGGTACGAACTTTCGGAAGTATCCACTAAGTCCAAGAAATTGTCGAATTTCCGTTGCGTTTTTAGGTACACGAAAATTACGGATTGCTGAAGTTTTGATCTCACCGGGTTTTATTCCGTCCTTGGATAATTCGTGTCCCAAAAATTGAATAGACTGTTTTAAAAACATACACTTCTTGATATTGAGTGTAAGCACTAACGAACGCAGAGCTGAAAATACCCTTTCAAGTTTTTCAAGCATGTTTTCCGTTGAATTACTGCCAACCAAAATGTCGTCCATATAATGGATCATGTCACCTTCCTGAGTCTTTTCCTTAAGTGACGACATGAGACGTTGAAACACTGCTGGAGCGTTCTTCAATCCAAACGGCATGCGTTTGAATTCATATAGTCCATCCGGCGTTATAAAAGCAGTATATTTTCTGCTCGATTCTGCTATTGGCACCTGGTAGTATCCACTATTTAGGTCGAGCACAGAAAAACAAGTATACGCCATGGCTTCGTGCAATCGTTCTTCGATATTGGGTGTAGGAAAATTCTCTTTGACAGTCAACTGATTCAGGAGTCGGAAGTCTACACATAAACGGTTGTCACCACTCTTTTTCTTATCCAACACCTTGGGACTTGCATACTCGGATTTTGACCTCAAAATAATGTTGTGGTCTAACAGCTCTTGAATCATTCGAGTTACGTTAGCTCTTTTTGGCTGGGGTATACGGTACGGTCTTTGAACTACAGGTTTACTGTCCGAGACTTCAATCTTCATTTCAATTTCGTTCGTGCAACCAATTTCTCAGATTCCATTTGCAAAGACGTCTCTGAATTCGTTTACAAGGCAGGTTAATTGATTAAAATCGTCGTCTTTGACAGGACCGCACAATATATCTTCTCTTCGTATCAGCATTCGATCATGGAATATATTTCTAGTTTCATCTTCTGCTCTGATTGATAATGAATTTTTGGTAATTTTTGCGTTGATTAAATTATCTGCGAAAATGTCTTGTCCGAGAAGCACATCAGAAGAAATTGCGGTATCATCAATGACGTACAAGTTGACGTTGAGTTTAGTTCTATCCAATGTGATTTCCGCCGTAACTTTATGTTTAAGTATGGTAATGGCTCCGCCTACCCCTTTTATTTTCACGAGACAGTTTTCCCAATTTTTGCTTATTTCTCTGGCTTTCGTCGCTCGTACCAAGCTGCATTGGCTTCCTGTATCGAAAAATATTTGACAAGGCCTCCCGTTTGCTTTACCATACTTCGTTAGTATCGTCTCTAAATTTGCAACATCAGCTCTTCTAGCCAATTTGTGTCCGCAATTCATAGGTTCCGACCTTGGATGTACCTTGTCGCAATCCTTGCATCGATTTCGGCGTGGTGGCAGTTTGCAGTCTCGGGAAATGTGCCCAGTTTCATTACACTTATAGCACTTTCGCTGGTTTCGATCTGTTTTCTCATTCTTAAATAGATTACGCACATCACCACGCTCATTGAATGCCGTACTATTTGGTGTCTTCGAATTATTACTGTATCTTGTACTGTTTTCTACGTTAGAAATTTTGTTTCTCGACATATTTTGTAAGAACTCTTTTATTAATTCACGGAGTTCTTTTACAGAGTTTATCTTTATCGCGGCAATTGAATTTTGTAACTCACGATCTCGTAAACCATCACGGGTATATTTTACAATCGCTTGCTCACTGATACCGAACTTTCTTCTCAGAGCCGACATTCGAAAAGAATAGTCAATCATGCTTTCAGAATTGGCACGTACAGAATTTTGCATTTTATGATGTATCTCAGCTTCATTAGCGTCGATACCAAATTCTGCAATCAGTTCAGCTTTAAAATTGTTCCATTTTACGGGCAACTCTGGGGAGGCGTCCAACCAAAGTCTAGCAGCACCCTTTAGCTTGCTGAACACGGCAAGGAGTAAACATTTTTCCTCCCACCCGTAGGCCCGATACGCATTTTCTACGTGCTTCACAAACTGTTCTGCGTCCAAACACAACTCATTACTAGGATCGAACGTCGGAATCGTCTGAGCAATTTCGTTCACCGAATTTTGATTACTGGAATTGTTCATAAATGCATTTTCGTTAAGTGGTGGTTCAGAGCATGTACGCTGATCTTGACTTTGTGCCAAATTGCTAACAGTTTGCGCCAACCCAACTACAATTTGTCGCAATTCATTTAACTGCGCTGCAACATCAATATCTTCCCTTGTCGTTTCCATCTCTTCTTTCTCCACTTCGCCGTTCTCATAGACTTCATAAAGTCTTCCTAATTTCTTTGTCTTTGTGCCAGTTAACGGCAACCCGTTGATTTCCAATAATTTATTCTATTCGTGCGCCCGCAATGTGGTTATCTTTATCATTTTTTTTTATTTCAGTTTATCGAGCACCAATATGACAATAGGACCACCGCATAAAATAAGTACGTGTAGCGTCTACGAAAGCGTTATCCTTTTATCGTGTAGCTTTTTCTACAGTACAGCTTTTTCTCTCTTTTGTATCTTTTTATCAAGTAGCATTTGCGAAAGCGTTATCCTTTCGATCCCACTTCTGAAAATGTAAACGTTCTTTTTAATATATTTAAATAGCTTTTATTTAAATTAATTATAAATCAATCAAATCGTAATGAAATCGTATAAAATCAATAAAATCTTGACGTTGTTCAGAATCGTATATGATCAATAAAATCTTGACGTTGTTCAGAGAGAAAAAAAGAAAAGACGTCTAGTCGTCATTATTACGTTTCGTCGACTACTTATTTAACGAGATGTCCTTTTTAGTTAAGGTTTTCACGTCATTGCCATGTTAATATCATTGCCTTACATATATATATATCATCAAAAAATTTCAGTGAAAAAATCTCAGGAACGCGCCATCCGATTGAGCTGAAATTTTCAGGACACATTGGTGTATATGCAGAATAGTGCCAGGTTTAACAAAAAGTTAATAATCTTTAACCCTTTGGCGCCGGCGGCAATTTTAGTGATTTTTTTAATATACCTATTATTCCGTACACAAATAATTTTTGCAAAAATAAAGTTGACGACATAAATTTCGAACAAGTTTTGCATGTGAATCGGATAATGTTTTGGAATTTTTTAACCCCATGTGTGCGCTGGGTGCCGAAAAAGAGAACGGGAAAATTTGAAAATTTTTAAATTGCGATAACTTTTGACAGAGCTATTTCATGATTACGAAATTTTCAGGACATGTTTGTTTTATTTAGTTGTAGATTATTGTACGTTTTAATGAGCGTGCTGGCAACCCTGTAGCTAGGGCAGGCACTGAAAGTGAAAACCTCCAAATCATCGTCTCTCTTGAAAAAATGTCGTTTCTTAAAAAAAGCTACTCATATGTAAATTTTGTATTTTGTTTACATAAACAAAAAAAAATTGATATGGTATAACGGGCACGCCTGGTAGCCCTTGCCCAAGTTACCTATATTTTTAGCATCAAAAACTTCTGTTCACGGAAACTCACGATCCGATGAACAGAATTCATTGAAATTTTCAGAATGTATTGGTCTTAAATAGGACAAGGTCTGATAGAAGTGATTTTGAAATGCGGGTGATTCTGTGCCAGTGGTGCCATCTTGAAAAATCACTAAAAAAGATAACTGCTTTTAGCCCTATAAATTCTGATTGAATCGTTCGATTTTGACGAAATTCACACTGTGGCTGCACTTTACTTCAAACCACGTTTGGTAGAAATTTGGTTGAAAAGTTCGGTTGGAGCTGCCAGCTATGATAATTTTGGTGTCTTAAATTTGAAAAAATAAAACTTTGGAAGTGAAAATATTCAAACCATCGAATATCCTAAAAAATGTCCGTTTCTACAATAAAACCAATCTTTATACAAATCTTATGCTTAATCTACACAGTCAAAGTAAAACTTTGGAAATTTCATGTCGGACAAGAACGGTAGCCCTTTCCCAGTTAACCTATATTTTTAGCAAAAATTTCTGTTCACGGGAACTCACGAATCAATAATCAGATCGAATTGAAATTTACAGAATGCATTGGACTTAAGTAGGGCCAGGTCTGATAGAAGCGATTTTGAATTGTAGGCAACTCTGTTCCAGTGGTGCCATCTTGAAAAATTACAAAGAAAAAAAAACTGCTTTTTGCCCTATGAAATGTGAATAAGTTACCAGATTTTCATGAAATTGACACAGTAGCTGAACCTTACTCTAAACTCTGTTTGATAGAAATTCGGTTGAAAAATTCGATTGGTGCTGCCAGCTTTGGTAATTTTTGTGTCTTTGGTTTTGAAAATTTGCTCACGAAAATAAAACTTTTTGCCCTATAGCTTCCAGTGCAGTCATGAAATCAATACGAATTTCATACAATTACTGGGACCTATTATAAACATTATTCAAGCCAAATTTGGTTGAAAAGCCATGATAGAGCTGCCAGCTATTGTTGGTTTTGTGTTTAATTGCAATATCTTTATTAAGCGGTTTTATCGTAGAATTTTCAATTGGTAATGATATTGTAGTGACAATAAACAGCAAATATTAAGCTTTTGATTATTTGAGAAAACTCTCTGCAGGTAACCCTAAAATTCTTAATACTCCTATAACTTCGAATGTAATATACCAGGGGGAGCAGATGTGATATATTCTTGGCTTTGATACTGGCGAAAGGTTGCCAGCACGAGTCGATTGTGCTACTTTTGTATCAATAAATGCTTACAGTTAGTATTCATACCGGAAACATTTACAATGAAAATAAATAACCGATGTTCCAATTCCCAAAGTTCTGCAAATTTTTCGGATCGCAGCCCCAAACTCCAACTTCAGTTACAGTGCTGCAGGCACTGAGCATTTTCTTCATTGATGTTATATGAGATGCTGCTTTCAATATTTTGTGAAATAAGCAACTGATAACGAATATAATTAACAAGTGTTTTGCTCTCATAAACGTTGAAATTCATGCCAGTGGTAATATCTGAAACCTTCTATCATATGAGTTATAATGCATTCTTGAGACCAAAGTAAAACGTGGCATTTGAAACAATTTGGCCGTAATAAGCAGCGCATGTGGTGGAATATGCACTCAAAACCTGCACGATTCTTCTACTGTTCTTCAAACATTAGTGTTTCTAGCGGTTTAGGTGCGCTAGAGTTTTATTGATTACTCTTACATTATGAATGATATATGGGTAACATTTTTGAATGGAAATGAAGTATGAATATGCGAATGAATTGAATTTGAACGAATAATCAAATGTTAATGACCTGTAAAACAAAAAGAAAACCAAAACTGGAAATAATTATAATGAATTGTTAAACGTAAACCTTCAGACCTTCTTATTGGGCGAAAACCCAAGAAGTTCTTCTTCTTTTTCAGGGTCCGCGCAAGGCCTGCCTGGCCAATGATTAATTAAATAGTTTTGTGAATTTTTCAGCTTTCTTTTCTTTCAAGGGAGGGATACTGGCCACACATAGTTAGCTTCCGTTTTGATTTTTAGCATTTTGATAATTTGGCCAGTATCAGAGGGTGGAGGACCCCAGACTATCGGGGTCAGGGCTCCACTACCATCGGGGGCCCGGGGCTGCCTGCCCCACCCGGGTTCCTTTGAAAAGAGAGGTAGCCTTTTCGCTTTCTTCCTTTTTCAGATTTTTCAATTTTTTGGCTCTGTGCGTTGTCACAAGCACTGGGTCTGCTTAGTCAGCCCATGTTGCAGAGCCTGGGTGATTTCCTGCACGGAACTATGCCCCCTTTTTGTCCCGGGGTATTTTTATATACCAGTTTGCGGCTACATATTCATGACGGATGAATATTAAGTAGCATCCCGTTTCTTGGAAAGCAAACCAACTCCATTTTCCAAGAACCCACCCCAGCCGCAGCGAGCTAGCAAAGCGGCAAACAAGCATCCGTCGGGGTTGGTTAAAGGGTGCTCCGCCAATGCGGATGAGGGGCCTTCACGGCCATTTCTAGGGCACCCTGCTCTCGGGGCAATTCTTTTTTTTGTTTTGCCTCTTGAATGGCATCCGCCATTCCCCCTTTTGACCTTAACACTCTGGTTCTGGACTTCGGTCTGGTTCTAAGTTGTGCTAAGGCCTTCTCATCCACATCATACGCTACAGATGGCGCCCAACGTGGGGCACGAAAACTTGTTTTTGGGCAACCCACCACAGTGAGAAAATAATTATGAGTTTCGACTCATACTCCCCTCAAGACTTCACGTCTTTAGTCCTTTCAATTCCATTCTCACTGGCATGTCTTGTCGAAGGGCCCCTGCCCCACTTTATGTTGGGAATCTGACTCAAACTTAAGATCCTTATTATCTTCGGTTTTTGGCTCGGGTCTGGTTCAAGCTGTGGTGGATTACGTGGCGTTGGCGTGGTGCCGCCTTCACGTCCCTGCAGCTTGGCCAGACGTGAACCATTTGCTGAAGCTGAGTCAAGCAACAACATAGTTGTTCTGATCCTTAGCTCCTCTCTTTTCGAGGAATTTCGGGTGGGTGAACAGTCCCCTATACTGGGCGATTCCCATTTGGGAAACGACCCAAATTAATTAACTTCAGTATCACGTACAAATTTCATACATACATTTTTTCATACGTAAACGAATTTTAATAACTAACCACTTTTTCACAAACACCTTTTCACCTTTAAACAATTTCTCACATATAAATTAAATTCATTATCTAAAAATTACAACTTCCCTGTGTTATTAATACAAAAGCCAGCCAGCCAGCGGACCTGAAAGGTGGAAAGACTGAACCGGAAAAATAATTTTGAATTTACCTTTTTGGAAATCAAGTTAGAAAAGTTCTCTTGCTTACTCCGTTTCTTTGGTTAGCTTCACTCTAGCCATCTGACTTTGATTAAGTAGCTACAAAACTTGATTAGTTAGACACAGCACCTGGTGTGCACTCACTTATATTTGGAAACTTGGGCACTTGAGCCTATTAGTTATTAAGTATTGCTTTAGCCACTTTGGCTTAGGTTAAGCCTTATTCAAAAGAGTTAGACACACATGGTTGTGCAGTTGGTAGCTACCTGAATTATCAGTAACCATCTTTAGTTTTAAGCGTTTTAATTTCATTAGTCACGTCATCGTGCAAAATCACATTTTTTTGAATTTTCCGAACACCGAACACTTTTCTCTAACTTGACACAATCTGGCACCACAGTGGAGGCTCAGTACTCCATATGCCAGCAGTCATTCGCTACTGCCCAGGTCACGTATACCACAAAATGCGGTCACACTTCCCACGAGACGTGCCTGGAGCAATGGCTTAGAAATCATACGGATTGCCCGCTGTGCCGTGGACCACTGAGTCTCCCCTTAGGAGCCAGACAGGCCCCCACTGCTGCAGCATCTATGCCACGAGGGGCTCGGCCTAAAACGCAAAGGCCGGGAGTAAAAACCCGAGGTATGCGATCCGAAGAAGAAGACATCAAGGACTTCGATCTGCAAGCCGAGTCGGGGGCGGAAGGTTTAGTTCAGCCACCTGGCCCGTCATCAAAAGTGTTTCCAATAACTGACGTACCCTCAGAAGCCACCGGAGTGCGCTCTATAGTGCACCAAGAATTAAGCGGACTGCAGCAACAGATTTCCGATCTGCAGAGCGGCATGCGCGCGATGCTGGAGTGCATGGCCGAATTGGACCTTCCGTCCCGGGCTGGGAATGTAGAGTCGCCGAGACTTAACCCTCGCGCGCAATCGTTCGTGCCTGTTCAGCGTTCCTACTCACCTCACACCCCTCGTGGTAACAATATACAGTTCCACCACGATAAGTTGGCTAGTATTCTTGGTGGGTGGGGCATAAAGTTCTCGTGTCGCGAATCTTCTATGCCAGTTGAAGTCTTTATTTACAGGGTTGCGGCACTCGCAAGGAATACGCTGGGCGGAAATTTTGATATTTTATGTCAGCACACGCACCTTCTGTTGCCTGGATCAGCCGCTGATTGGTTCTAGAGGTTCCACCAGACCAGACGCGACTTTAGGTGGAGGGATCTAGAGTCAGCCCTGAGCGATCATTTCGGGGATCGCTTCACGGATGCCGAACTGATGGAGCAAATTCGGAGTAGAAAACAGCGACCTACGACTGCAGATCACCTACGGTTTCGACGATTTCAGTGCGGCAATATATAAGTTAGTTGACCGCCCACAGCGCCCCGTTGCAGACGCTGACTTAGCAGACATGCTTAGGCGCAATTTACTGCCTGATATTCGGCATGGTTTGCTGCAAATTCATCTGCCCTCAGTTCGTATGCTCCGTCAGGCCGTCATCCGTGCGGAGAACTTCGAAATGGAGCTCGGAGGTCAACGCCGATCCTCACACTGGAGAAATGCTGCGGAAGAATTGCATGAAGAAGACCCACTGGACCAATTAGAAAACACCCCTGAAGAGCATGGATTGGAAACAGTCGCGGTCCTGCCTACATGCTGGAATTGTAGGAAAATGGGACACCGTTTTGATGATTGCATGGAGGCCAAAACCATCTTTTGTTATGGCTGCGGAAAGGCAGATACGTACAAGCCCAATTGTGCTAACTGCCAAGCAAAAAACTTACCGCAGGGAGCACGGAACAAGATCTCACGCCTCCCCTAGAGCAAACAGTCTCCACCTCGCTCCAGCAGGTAGACAGGACCGGTGATTTGTCACCAAATTCCTTTGGCCCAGCCTCCAATGATACTAGAATCCAGACGTGTGGGGAACCCAACACCTTATCGATGCCACACTTACAGGCAGAGCCTCCTACACCTTTGGCTTTTCTGCCATACCACCTAAGATGGCAGAAATATACGGCGGTCCGAGACCGAATCTTCAATTCTGAAATTGCACGACCGAAACATGATCGTTCCAAACCCAAGCGCTCAACGCTGAGGATGAGAGCATTCTATTCTCGCTTTCGGCATTGGCGTTACCAGCTTAACTGTGCCACTCTGATGGACGTGCCTTCAGGTGACGTCCGTCCATAAGCACAGGTTCTGCTGTTTGGCCAACCAACTGCAGGCTTGATCGACACGGGAGCTTTCGTGAGCGTGATGGCGGCTGACTTGGCAAAGTCATTCCTCGAGAGGAACGCTTTTCATTGGAAAAGAGCTTCTCTCGGGTTGAAGACTGCAGACGGCACACATAATCAAGCCGTAGGCCGAGTGTCAGCCGATATCACGTTCAGAGGAGTTACTAAGTCCTTGACGCTCTGAATAATTCCCACTCTCAGCCAAAACTTATATATGGGAGTGGATCTCGTGCGTCAATTCGCCTTGGCAGCAGACCTGTTCGCGCCATCCCAACAAGTCAACACCACTAGTAGCCTCGAACAACTCGACGATCACGCCCACCCTCTCACACCGGAGCAGCGTCGCAGACTTACGTCTGTGATTGCTAGCTTTCCGTCGTTCGCCGTAGAGGGTTTAGGAAAAACAGCTCTGATCGAGCATGAAATCGACACTGGCAATCAAAAGCCAATCAAACAGAGACACTTCTCTGTTTCGCCAGCTGTCGAAAAGCTCTTGTATAAAGATATAGACCACATGCTCGCACTGGGCGTGATCGAGGAGTCCAAGAGCTCGCGGTCCGCGCCAGTGACCCTAGTGGTCAAGCCCTCCAAGGTACGCCTGTGCTTGGATGCGAGGAAGGTTAACTTGGTCACAGTGAAAGACGCCTATCTTTTGCCTTTGATAGACGGCATCTTAAGGCCACTTTTATTACGAGCCTGGATTTAAAAGATGCCTTCTGGCAGATTCCTTTGGAGGAACGGTCAAGGGAGAAGACGGCGTTCACTGTGCCCGGGTGACCCCTGTATCACTTCGTCGTGATGCCGTTTGGCCTGTGCAATGCACCCCAAGTGATGTCACGACTCATGGACAAAGTGATCTCCCCGCATCTAAAGCACCAAGTGTTCGTATACTTGGATGGCTTGTTGGTTATAACCGAGGCCTTCGATGAACACCTGAAAGTACTGCACCAGGTCGCATTCCATCTGCGACAAGCTGGCCTTTTCATCAATGTGGAGAAGGGCAAGTTCCTCTTGTGCGAGGTGAAGTACGTTGGCCACATTGTTAGTAATGGGACGATCCGGACAGACCCTGACAAGTTGAGATCCATTATGGATTTCCTTTTTTCCAACGACCACGAAGCAGCTGCGGAGATTTTTGGGAATCTGCGGCTGGTATCGACGCTTCGTCAGGGAATATGCGTCTTTGTCAACACCACTGACAAACATGGTTTCGAAAGGGACTTAATTTGTGTGGACCGACGAGAGGCTAAATGCTTTCAAGCAATTGAAAGTGAGCCTTGCTTCGGCTCCAGTGTTGCACAGCCCCGACTTCAACAAGCCCTTCTCCATCCAATGAGACGCAAGTCAAAATGGAGTAGGTGCCGTGCTAGTGCAACGGACGGAAGAATGAGACGAAGCCCCCGTCGCCTGTTTGTCCCACAAATTGAATCCCGCTCAGCAAAATTACACCGTCACTGAGCAAGAATGTCTGGCAGCGGTGTTGGCAATCAAGAAGTTCCGTGCCTACGTGGAAGGTCATGAATTTGAGATCGTGACCGACTATGCTTCCCTAAAATGGCTAATGCACCAACCAGATCTAAATGGTCGCTTAGCCCGGTGGGCCCTTAAACTCCAAGGGTTTAACTTCACCATCACTCACCGAAAGGGAAGTCAAAACGTAGTGCCCGAGTCTTTGTCGCGCATGTTCTCTGCCGAGGCGTTGATGCCGGCGGAATGCGAGGAGACTCCAATGGAGCTAGATTTGACTTCGCCGCATTTCATAAGTGCTTCTTACATGGAGCTAGCGGCAAAAGTCCAGGCAAAACAACACCAACTGCCAGACCTAAAAGTAGTAGACGGGTTCGTATACATGCGAACCGAATATGCGACCGGAAACGGACTTCAGGAATAGTTGGCTTGGAAGTTGTGGCTGAATTAGTGAAGAGAGCGCACGACCCACTCTTGAGCGCGCATGGTGGCGTGGCCAAAACTCTCGGCCGATTATGGCAATGGTTTTACTGGCCACGGATGGCCGCTCAAGCTAATGAATATGTGGGATCATGCCTCACATGTAAAACCACCAAAGCTCCTTCAAACACCCTTCGACCACCAAGGACGCTTCAGTCCGTACCCGAGCGCATATTCTAACGCTTATATATCGACATTATAGGCCCCTACCCTAGGTCCAAGTCTGGTAAAATAGGACCTCTCGTCATACACAAAAAAATATCCTAGACCATCTCTCGCGGCTCCCATTTATCGAGCCGCTTCGCAAATTCACTGCAAAGGCAGTAGTGGAAATCTTAAAGAAGAGGATATTTCACCTTGTTGGAGTTCCAGAAACCATCGTATCGGACAACGGTGTGCAATTTCAGTCTTCTTTATTCAAAACCTTCTTACAGGAATTCGGTATCGGACACACCTTTACCGCCGTATATTCCCCCCAATCTAACGCCTCAGAACGTCTTAACAGATCCATACTGGCAGCAATCCGGTCTTATGTCGATCCTGCTCAAAAGGACTGGGACGCCAAACTTTCAGAAATCACCTGCGCATTGCGTTCAGCCCCTTACGCGACTATTGGGACTTCGCCTTATCAGGCAGTCTTCGGGCAACCAATGGTCACCCATGGCCGCACTTACGACCTGCTGCGGCAACTCCATCTTTTAGATGACCCCGAAACTACTCTGCTACCTCCTGACCACCTGGCACTCCTACGCCAGATCATTCACCAACTCACCACTCAGGCCCAGTCTCGCAATGCAAAGGCCTATAGCCTTCGTTCCAGGTTGGTTACATGCCAGCCTGGCGAAATGGTCCACAGGCGCAACTTCCGGCAAAGTGACGAAGCTGCGCATTACAATGCAAAGCTGGACCGAAAGTTCCTATCTAGTAAGGTAATTAAGAAGATCCGCGGTGCTTATTACCAGCTGGCCGATCAAAATGGACGATCAGTGGGCGTCTTTCACGCGAAAGACATCACTAAGTGATATACCCACTTAGTTCACAAGTTCACGATTTGTTTCCAAATTTTATTTGGAGATCGTCCATTTGCGCCTATTTCAGGTGTCACTCCTGCCCCAATTAGAAAGTATCTAGAGATGTTCACCTGGCCCACCATTTCCTCTACCAAAGATACTTTCATCATTAACTCAGTATACGTATTCACGATACTTCCTTTAATTACATTTACCCTTTTGATTTGCTCACTTGTTCCCGCGATATATATAAAGGATTGGATAGTAAAAAGACATGATCACATGTTCACGTCATTTTCGTTCACATATTACATCCATTCTTCAGCTCTTTCCACGTACTTGCCCTTGTGGAAAGATCTGTGTTGTAGCATCTAGTAATTTCCAGTGAAATTACTGGACACTTACTTCCGACACACACTGTATGTGCTCCGAGTGGCTACAGCAATTCCAAATTGAGAATGAAATTCAATTTGAAACAATAATAAGATCCCGTAAGTCCCCAGCGACCTTATTATTGAATTCGTTCAGCAACCAAATTCCTAACGGGATTTTGTTTTGTTGTTCAATCGCGCATTGCGAGATGCATTGCTTCATTTCGGACAGTCGGAATGAATTCGTGGCCGAGGCCGGAGAGTCTTTTGGGATCGTGACGCCGAGCAAGGTAGCAACGGTTCGCAGTGCCCGTGGTTCGCTTGGTGTTATGTGGAAGAAAAATGGTTTTCGGCGGCCGCGGAACCATTTCTATATGTTAAAAAGAAGTGTTTAATACTCTTACTTTGTTAAGTGTTCAAACTAACTAGAGAGTGCGGAACCAGTGCAGAATAGTTAAATGCAAACGTGGCTGTGACATGCGAAACAACGGGAATGGTGATAATTGTCACTGCATGGCAGTGTGATTTAGATTTACAAGTGTATCTGTACAATAAATACATGCGTTCCCATTGCCGGTGAAGAATTTGTTAATGTGACGGGCGGATGATTGATTAAATTTCGTGACAATATCAGTAGATGTTCATAATACATAATAGGCTTCGGAAGTGTTTCAATTGCCGTGATCTTACCGTAATGTGAGAAAATATGAGTGGTTCGTATAGTGCTTTTATTCGGGGGTCGTTTCAAGGGTCAGCGATTGAATCGAAGTCAAAATTGTGAATGTGTGTGGCAATCATCGCTTAGTGTGCAACTCGTTGACTGTACGTCCCACCAATCACCCACACATTCTAGCAAGTCACAAGATGGAAGGCACTCAACTGCGAAGGCACCCAGGAGCATAAAAATATAGATTCTCACATTGAATCATTGTGCATGTGTTTGGTTGTTCGCACTGTGCAAACCGGTAACTATGGATCACTGGTGGCGATATTTTTAAATAAGATAGCAAAACTTGTATTGCCCTCTGGCCAAGAAAGCACTGTTCTAGTATGGCAAGCTCATAATGCATTGTCAATTATTCGTACAATGATAAAATAAGTAATAGAAATAGGATACGATAATAAGTTGTTGGAACTCTTCGAAGCGACGCCTGATCGCCAAGGCTTGAATGAAAAGAACATAAATTCGTGCGATTCAATCAATGAGCTCTATTGAATGTCATAATAGTGGTTCCAGTCAAAGAATCCACATATTATCTACATCTGGAAGCCGTCAACACATATAATACTGCTGTCGATCCATAATTTTCACCGCATTCACCAAATAGCGCTTTTTTGCAGTTTGTTACGGGAATGCATCAAGCACCACAGACAATGTCCGGAATAGCATCTGGCGGTTGTTAAACACAAATCAATAACCTTTATGAGTAAATTATTTCCATGGATATAAGTCGGAGATGTTAAAATTTGTCACAACCAGCGTAAATAACAATTAATGATTTCCAACTGCAAGTGGGCTCACCAGTCAAGTATGCACTGTGTGCTGGTGTCTGATGAGAATCAGTGCATGCTTTCGAAACCATTTTGTCAAATAAAAATTTTCGAGTTAATAAAAAAAAAAAAAATTTTCAATTTTAATCATCCCGCAAAAACAATTCCAATTGAATTAGAATTTGAAAGCGTTATTAAAATTAGAAATTGATTATCTGAATATTTTTGAGATTAGTAACAGAAACATGTTGAGTAAATTTAAAAGATGGAATCAAACTCATTACGTGTTAGGAACAACTCGTTGTTTACTAGCGTGAAAAAAAAAATGTCTCCGAAATAAGTAGTTTTGTGCTACAAATGGGGCAGTGCGCATGAATACGAGCGAAAATAATCTGTGTGTGTGTGTTTGTGCGTAGTTTGCATGTGAGAACTGGAACGTAGGCAACGTTTTTCTTTGATTACTCTTACATTATGAATGATATATGGGTAGAATTTTTGAACGCAAATGAAGTTTGAATACGTATGAATATGCGAATGAATTGAATTTGAACGAATAACCAAATGTTTATTATGGAAGTGCGTTTCAAATCTGATGTAAGGAGAAAGGTGCGGCGAAAAGCAAACAGATACCTATGAGTTGCCCCGAATTGATCACGCGAGTTAAAAGTAATTAGAATATCAACAACGAATTGTTTTGAAATAAAGGACTCACAATATCTATTTCGCTTAAAATGAATGCATTTCGTAAATAATCCGGAATGAGAACAAATTATAAGAAGTCTGCCGCTGTTGAAGTTTGACTTCATTTTGAACTGTTTGAGTTAGGGCTTAGAACTGTGTAGAAATTTTTATTTGCAATATTATTGTGGCATAGATCGATATATTCTTGGAAAGAATTCTTTGAATTAGATTGGAATATTTAAATATATAATCAAATGTTAATGACCTGTAAAACAAAAAGAAAATCAAAAAAGGAAATAATTATAATGAATTGTTAAACTGTTGCAACCGACTAAACTCTGTCGAGCAGTCGTCAGTGCAGCATATATTTATTGAGAAATCTTCCTGTTCTTGCCCGGCGTGCCTTTTCACTGCTGACTAACTCAGCCTGGCGTGGGTTTGCGGGCGGAAGATTTCTACGTGCTATGGCACGCGGACAGTACAACACTCATCAGTCACAAACAGAAAAGGAAGGAAAACAAAGAAGTCCGTAAAAATCATTATTTAAATATTTATTCTACATGCATCATAACAACTCAAAGAACTAAAAAAAAAAATCAAAAATATAATCCAAACAAAACAAAATAAGAGAATGCTAAATTCAACCAAAACTAATAAAATAAATTCAAACCAAACTTCATTCCATGCGTTCAAATTAAATAAAAAAATCAAATAAAATAAATTCAATCAAACAGGTTAAATAAATGGTTTCGACCGAAGCGGAACTCCTCCTCCTCAAAGGAACTCCTCAAATCGCCTGAGCGAGGTGAAGGTGCTGGTCCCCAGAAGAGGAACAGGCGCAAGCCGAGCAAAGAGGGCAAGAAAGCGCTGGCGAATTATAAAGCGGCGTTGCGCATTGTCGGCAGGCTCGGCGACAGTCCTTCTCTCTCTGCGGAGGAGAAGGATCGGTTGTGCTGGGCTCGGACGACGGTGGCAAAAGACCGCGAGTACTTCGCTGGCAAAGAAAGGCTGGCTCTTAAGGACTCTGTTTTCCACAACAATGTGGAGCAGAGCTTCTCAAAGAAGCTGGCAGATAAAAAGCAGAGGTCCGCTGAGGAAGAAAAACCGGCGTCCAAGAGGCCTAAAAACGAGACCAGTCGGCAAGGGGTCCAACAACCCTCTACCTCGAAGCCGAAGAAAGTCATTAAGGCCAGTGATGTGGCTAAACAGCACCTCATCGTGGCTTTGGTAGATCGAAGCAACCCGTTGGGTCAATTGTCGCTTGAGAAGTGGAAGATCGCAGAGTCAGGCCTGCTCAACGCGATGATTAATCGAATGGAGAAGCACCCTGAACTGGCTATGCCTTCGTTTGACGGGGCGGGCTGGTTTAAGGGTGTAAAGATCATCAAATGCAACGATGAGCTCTCGCTGCGCTGGTGTACGACTGTAGTCCCGGACTTACTGGGGCTATGGGAAGGAGCTCAGCAGGCGATTGTTGACAGAGGGAGCATCCCGACACTACCTAAAGCGAAGGTAACAATACCGCGGGTAGTGGAACCAGATGTGGCCCTGAAATTGCTACAACGGCAAAACCCGGACATTCCAACACAGGATTGGAAAATCTTGGATGTTAGGAAACCGGCTGCTCAGGACGGAGGGCAGGTGTACATCCTCCAAATAAACAAGGAGGCTGACGACCTGCTTTATCCGCGCTTTGGCAAGATGGCTTGGGGTGTAGGTAGTGTCTACCTGCGCCTGAGGAAACACCACCCGAAGGATGGAAATAAGAACACCCTGGAGGCTGGCGAGATTGAGAGGGATCTGGGCACCGTTTAAATTTCAGCCTCACTCGCATTTCTCGGTCGTTTCGCAACCCCAGGAAAACAAACTGGGAGAACTTCAAACGGGAAGTGACCAACGACTTAGGCCCTCCTCCTAGGATAAGCTCTGTAGCTGGCCTGGAATCTGCGGTCAACACTGTTACTCTTAAACTGGTAAAAGCTTTTGAACGATCCTGTCCCAAAGTCTGTCCGAAGCGCAAACCTAAGCCACCCTGGTGGAACAGAGACCTGGGTTGTCGCAGAAGACAGGTACGAGAACTCTTTAAGTTGGCCAAAGTAGCTGACTGTAGGGAATGTTGGGACGAATACAAGGACATACTTAGGCTCTACAAAACGGAAATTAGGAAAGCCAAATGGAGCTCCTGGAAAGAGCTGTGCGGTAGGATTGAATCCACCTCGGAGACGGCAAGACTTAGAAACTTGCTGGCTAAACGCCCTGTCACGCCTAGCCTGTTATGCAGGTCTGATGGGGAGTGGACGAGCAACAGCTCGGAAACGCTGAAGGTACTCGTAGACACTCACTTTCCGGGCTGTTTGGATGACTCCACCCCTTTAACTCGTGTGCAGGCGTCTGATCTGCATGACATCGAAGGCATTGGCGAAGTTGTCACCAGTCAGAGGCTTGTCTGGGCAATTGACACCGTCAAGCCCTTCAAGTCTCCAGGTCTGGATGGAATTCTGCCGGTTATGCTTCAAAAAACAGGTATGCTTGCTGTTTCCTGGCTAACACAAATTTATAAAGGTTGCCTAGTGCTAAGCCATGTACCTGTAGCCTGGAGGACCGCTAAGGTTGTATTTATACCCAAGGCAGGTAAAGTCAACCATGCGTATCCGAAGGACTACAGACCAATCAGCCTGACTACCTTCCTCCTTAAAGTTTTCGAAAGATTACTTGATCTTCATATCAAACAAAGGCTTGGTACTCAAACTCTATCGAGAGCCCAAAATGCGTATATGAAAGGAAAATCTGTTGAAACGGCTCTCCATAGGGTAGTTCTCAAAATTGAAAGGGCACTCCATTACAAAGAATACGCCTTGGGAACCTTTCTAGATATTGAAGGCGCCTTCAATAATGTGCACACAACAGCTATTATGGAGAGCCTCCACGCACACAACACTCACCCCGCTATTTGTAGCTTCATAGGCAACATGCTTAACCACAGGCTCATATCAGCGGAGTGGTCGGGTGCGCAAATTACAAGAAAAGTCTGCAGAGGCACTCCGCAGGGAGGGGTTCTATCTCCTCTCTTGTGGAACCTTGTAACAAACTCAATTCTGGAAAAGTTGGAAAGCAAGGGACTCACGGTTGTGGCCTACGCTGACGACATTGCAATTTTAGTCTCGGGTAGGTTTCCACACACCCTTGGTCAGCTCATCGAGTACTCTCTAGGGCTGGTTGAGGAGTGGGCGAATACCGTGGGTCTTGGCATTAACCCCAATAAGACGGATATTGTGCTCTTCACTAGGAAGTATAAAACCCCGGATTTAGACCATATCATGCTGGGCGGCTCCAAGTTAGGTCTCAAATTACAAACTAAGTAATTGGGTCTTATTCTGGACAGCAAGCTCACATGGAAGGCGAATTTAGAGGAAAGAGTTAAGCAGGCAAGCAACGCGATTTATGCCAGCAAGAGAGTGCTGGGTAAAACGTGGGGTCTAAGCCCTGCTTTAACGCATTGGATCTACTTGGCGATAGCTAGGCCGATCCTTGTTTACGGATGCTTGGTCTGGTGGCCAGCAGTGAATAAAAGCACCTTTGCTACCATGGCGAATAGAGTACAGCGGCTGGCGGCCCTCTGCACTACAGGGGCCTTAGCCTCGACTCCTTCGTCTGCTCTGAACGTCCTGCTTCATCTCCCCCCGCTTGATCTCTTTATTAGAGGCACTGCTGCAAAGGCTGCTGTCAGGCTAAGGGAATCAGGGCACTTCGAGCCAGGATCCTTTGGCCATAGCAGTATTGAACGGGGTTACGCAGGAAGCACTGACTACCTGGTTCCCACTCTGTGCTTTGAGCGGGGATATCGAGCGACTGTGGGAGATGGGCAAGAATGGAATCGACAAATGTGTCCTGCAGCTTTTAGCATCTACACTGACAGCTCGAAGACAGCTGCAGGAGTGGGTGCTGCAGTATATTCTGCAGATGCAGCTATGGAAGCAGCTTTCAGGCTTCCGAATCACAGTAGTATTTTCCAGGAGGAGGTGTTTGCGATACGTAAAGCTGCAGACCTCATATACGCCAAAGATACTACTAGCAAAGTACTAAAGATCTTTACGGACAGTCAAGCGGCGGTAAAAGCACTGCTCTCTCACACATACAAATCAAAGTGTGTATTCGATTGTATTCAGGCCCTGAACAGACTGGGTAACAGCAGAAGAGTTAGAATCTTCTGGGTTGCCGGTCATAAGGGTATTGATGGGAATGAAAAGGCGGAAGCGTTAGCCAAGTATGGGGCTAGTCTTTCCCTATTGGAAGCGGTTAACATCCTTACTCCTATCCAGGCGATTAAGTACTCAATCGACTCCAACATGATGCAGGGAGCGACGCGCAGATGGGATGCAACTCAGACCTGCAGAGTAACCAAAATCATGTGGGGGTCATACAATCTCGCATCGACCAAGTACCTCCTCGAGTTAGTGCGGATTGACTGCAAACGACTCGTTGGTATCATTACTGGTCACTGTCTTATAGCAGCACATGCTAAGAAAATGGGACTCCTAACGAGCGACACCTGTAGAAAGTGTCAAGAGCCGGGGGTCTCAGAAACTATCCAGCATCTCCTGTGTCACTGCCCGGCACTGAGGAAAACCAGACTGCGATACTTCGGTGAGCCCTGGCTGGTGGATCTCTCACACGTGGCAGAGCAAAAGCTGAAGGACATCCTTCAGTTCGTGAAAAAGTCCGGGGCCTTTGATGGCCGCTTGGACTGAATTCTTTTCTCGAGGTCCATATATCTGGTATCACTACGGACTGGTAGGTCTATGTGTGGCCATGTGCCAGCCAGTACAACCTAACCTAACCTAACCTAGTGTAAATAAAAACTAAAATTAAGAAATAATTTGGATGGGGGGGTTTTTGTTTTGTTCGCACCCAACCCCGGCCGGGATCGGTTTACACCGATCATACAACATTTATAAATTTCTGAAAAGGATTACCTAAATACTGTTATATATAGAACAATATATAGATGCATAAATTAATTTTTAGTATAAATATATAGTTATGAAATAATAATATCAATAAAAATATAAACTCCCCACCCCCGGAATTGTAAAAGAAGAATAAGCAATAGTCAATTTATCAAGAAGTATTTAACAAAATAAAAAATAACTTCATACAGGATCTTTACTTAATTGTTTGATTTTCAAAATAAATTCCGCTCGCTACACAGCTCATCGATGAGCAATAATGAATTAAGTTATTTGATATTATATGTGTGAATTCAATCGATTTCATTGACTGGCGAAAAGCATCCTAAGACGTGCAGTCATCATATCGTGTCGTATTGTTTTTTTTTCCATGCATGCCGTTCCAAATAATAAATGAATAAGATTTATTTAACTTCGTCGTCGTCGTCATCGTCGTAGCACTACAGCCCCTCTCGGGCCTTGGCTTCTCGTAGGTGACGCCTCCAGTTGTCTCGGTCCAATGACCGCGTCCTCCAATTCCGAAATCCGAGCAGCTTTGCGCAGTCTTCGTCGACAGAGTCAGACCCGCGTTTTCTGGGTTTTCCCACTGGTCTTCGACCCTCGGCCCTTCCGTCAAATACCTTCTTAGGTACTCGATGCTCGTCCATTCATTGCACGTGACCAGCCCATGGCAGCTTCCGCAGTTTTACTATTGTAGCAACCTCCGGCTCGTCAAAAACCTCGTACAACTCGTGGTTGTATCTTATCCGCCATTGGCCGCACTCTTGTTTAGCTTCAATTATACGCCTGAGGACCCGTCTTTCGAAGGCGTTCAACATATTTGCGGATGCTTGGGTAAGGGTCCAAGTTTCACATCCGTAGCACAACACAGGTCTGATGATTGATTTGTAGACTTGGAGCTTCGTCTTCCTGTGTATGCAGCTGGTCTTCAGTAGGGCCAGAACGGAGTAGAGAGTTTTATTAGCGAGCTGTATTCTCCGTTTAATTTCGTCAGTTTCACTGCCTTTCGTTGTCAATTTCGAGCCTAAGTATATCAATTCGTCCAGATTCTCTAAATTATATTCGTGAAGAATTATATTTTGTCTAATGGAGGTCTTCTTTCTTGTTTGCGTCATGATTTTTGTTTTCGTCTGATTGATCTTCAGGCCTACTTCCTTGGCTTCCTGGTCAAGTTTCAACAGGAGCTCTTTGGCGGATGTGAAGGAACAGGACAAGATGTTAATGTCATCCGCGTAGGCCACTAACTGGTTCGACTTATACAGAAGCGTACCCCCTGTGTCGACAGGAATCTTGCTTATCACGTACTCAAGTGCTAGGTTGAACAGCAGAGGGGCCAACCCATCCCCTTGCTTTAGTCCGACATTTGTGTCAAAGGCGTCAGTCAGACTGTTGTTGATTCTGACTTGTGATGCTGTCGACGTCATCGTCATTTTGGTCAGACGAACTAGTTTTGCCGGGATGCCGAAGTATATCATTATTTTGTACAGTATGTTTCGGTCAATACTGTCATATGCTTGTTTATAATCCACAAAAATCTGGTGGACGTCGATGTTAAATTCCCAGCGTTTTTCAAGCACTTGTTTGACTGTGAAGAGTTGATCCGTAGTTGATCTACCAGACCTAAAGCCTCCTTGGTACTCCCCAAAGACCTTTTCAGCGTATACTTATCCTTTATCTTATCCTTTAATATTTTCGTCAGTATCTTATAGGATGTACAAAGTAGCGATATGCCTCTGTAGTTTTCGCACCGAAGTTTGTCTCCTTTTTTGTGGATAGGGCATATGATGGATTTGCACCACTCCTGCGGTATTTTTTCTTGACCCTAGATGTTCTGGATCAATTTGTGGATGGCTTTTATAGGGCAGCTCCCACCATATTTAATTAGCTCGACCGGAATATCGTCAATGCCCGGCGCTTTGTTGTTTTTCTGGCTTTTTATGGCAGACTTGACTTCTTCCAGAGTTGGAGGTGCGATCGGGACTTTGTCAGAGATGTCTATCGGCTCTGATATTATTTAGCCATGTGCAGGATTAAGGAGTTCTTTAAAATAGCAGGCCCATCTCTCCTTAATCTGGCTATCTTCGGCGATGATGTTCCCGATTTCGTCTTTACAGAGTGTCGTCTTGGGCTGATATCCGCGTTTTAAACATTTCACTACTTTGTAAGCTTGTCTAGTTTTATTGCTCGCCAGATTTTCGTCAATGCTCTTTAATTGCTCGTCATAATATTGTCGTTTGTTACATCTAATGATCTTATTTGCTACTCGTCGGAGGTTTTCATGTTTTTCTCTCTTCGTCCTGGTGTTCCTTTTAAAGGAACTGTTTATATGCCTGATTTTTCTTGTTCAGCGCATCCTGGCATTCGTTGTCGAACCAGTTGTTTCTTTTGCGCCGGGCTTCATACCCAACCACTCGTTCTGCAGCGGCTTTGATTGCTGTCTTCATCTCCATCCAGACCTCGTCAACCGGCCTCACTGTGTTATTTTGTAGGATGGGGGTAAGCTTAGTCTCAAGAGTTTTTGAGAAGTTTTCTGCTTCTGACGCCGTTTGGAGGTTTCCGATGTCAAACTTACGCAGAGGACTCGTCTTCGTCACGTACGCCTTTGACAAGCGACATCGATATTTGGATTTGACCAAGTAGTGGTCCGAGTCACAATTTGCTCCTCGAAACGTCCGAACGTCAAGTATGCTGGAAGCCCATCTCCGCTGAATAAGGACATGATCAATTTGGTTGAAGGTATTGCCATCTGGTGATGCCCATGTTCTTTTGTGGATACGTCGATGTGGGAAGCATGTCGAACTTATGACTATATCCCTACTACATGCAAAGTCAATCAGACGTTGGCCGTTGTCGTTAGTTGTATCGTGGAAACTGTGCCCTCCAGTTGTTCCCCGATATACTTCTTCATTCCCGACTTTAGCGTTGAAGTCGCCGAGTATTATTTTGACGTCATTTGAGGGCAATGAGTCGAATAGCCTTTCCAAGTGGTTATAGAATGCGTCTTTCGTTTCTTCGTCTTTTTCTTCTGTGGGGGCGTGGACATTTATTAGCCATATTTTGAAAATGTTTGCTTTGATGCGGATCGCACACAAACGTTCGCTTACTGCCTTGAAGTCAATAATGTGTGGCTTGAACTCCCTATCCACAATTAATGCCATTCCAAATTCACGGCTTCCTGCAGGCTTCCCACTCTTGAATATTGTGTGCGATCTCATGTCTTGAATCTCGCTACCAGTCCATTTCATTTCCTGGACTGCCAGCACGTTCAATTTGTACTGAGTGGCCTGTAATAATAATTCTTTTACAGCACCAGGTCTATTTAGTGATCTGACATTCCAGGATCCAAAAGCATAGTCCATGTTTCGTTTGCCGGGTCGTTTCCGTTGGTCCAATCCTATCCGAGGCATCTCCGTAAGTTCCGCAACGGTTTAAATTTTTGTGGAGGATGGATTGTCAGTCCATCGCTCGAACCCCCAAGTCTGGAGGACCGTACTATCTACCACTTAGTTTTTTTCCCTTCCACCGGGGGTTTAATATCGCTAGGATATCGTTACCCGATCTCTGGTCAAGATTAACAGCACCGCCTACGGGAAGGCGAGTAGATAGGACGAAGAGGAGAGGTGAGAGGAGTCATTTCAAACAGATCGACCATTTACTTGCACGTCACTCTCCGCACGTTCGGGTGTCTTTATTTAACTTATCAGAGATGAAAAATACAGAAACCACTTCAGTTAGCTTGCCAACTCCGTCCAAAGTTGCAGTCACCAATATTTGTAGTTTCTCGTCATTCTCCAAAATCATTCTGCCGATCAAATCTCCTTACTTGTATTTCAATTGTTTAAAACTTTGTCTTTATATTTAATTCACTAAACTCGCACTTTACTCAATTTAGTAACTCTAATACTTTTCAAATATTCAAGTTTCTGCACCAACCGCCAAATTTTTCGACCTTCTCCATCCGTAGCTAATACCACAATCCCCCTTTCTTTGTTCCCAATCGAAAAAATTTTTTTCACTATCCCGCTAGAGCGGTTTCTTCCCAATTCCAATTGCTTATCATTTCGACGCAACTAGGGCATCCCCAAAACAGTAGATGCAGAAATCCAACACCAGGTTCGCTGCGCTGCTTTTTTCCTGACATAGGCCGTGTTTACTTTCAAAGTGACAGGAGGTGACGATCGCAACAAAGCTGTCTGAACATCTAGATTTGGATTGGTGCTGCCGGTTGAATTCATATCTGACTCGAAATAAATAGAAACAAGCAACCTGTCGTTCAAACCAATTGATGTGAAACGAGACGAATACCGTAGCAGGTTATGTTGGACTCACTGCTGGAAGAACGACGACGTGGTCTGCACCGATGGCTGCAGATTGTTTGTCAACATCCAATTGTTGGGGTCGGTCTAATGTTGGAAAGCTTTCTCACAGATACGTCGACCGATCATCAAGATCACTTGCGTGCTGTCTATGCGAAGGAACTAGAGGAATTCTCGAAATTAAGTGATAATGCTGAACTACCACTCGAAGACCAGGGACGTTTGGCCGCGAGTCGAGAAATGATGAGAATCATGCTCAATTGTGTTATTAGATTGAAAAGATTAGCTGAACAACAGACAGCCAGAATACACAATCAGAGCTTCGACATGAATGAAATGTCGACAGTGATAAACAATATAGAAATATCGAGTACATGCTTCGAATCCGGTCTGCCAGAATGAATCAGAAGGAGTTGCAGCCGAAGACACTGATGAGAACGAAGGGAAAGATACGTCGAACGAGACCGAGTCTTCAGATAATGATCAAGCAATTGGGGCTTCAATGCCAAAAGAGAAAACTGAATCGATTGACCCGGTGCCGGATGAAAAGCAAACTTCTTCAGAACAGAAGGTAGGAGAAAATGCAGAGTAATTTTTTGTTCAAACCCTGTATTTATTTCTTGTTTCTTTTCGAAAGATCCGTTTAAGTTGTTTTGAATTTTATCCACTAATGGATAAAAACATTCCAAATTTTTTTATATGAAATCGTTGATTACTTTTTAAGTTTGAAATATAATAGAAGTTGATATAAGTTTCGCAACAATCGTGGGGACGACCCCAACCCCGAGAGGTCTCAAACTGCCGGGCACAACTCACTGGGATTTGACTGTGAACATCTTCGTTCATCACGCCTTGATATCTTTAGCGTGGTAATTTCCCAGCACCTTTCGTTTCTCGTCTACCAGCTCGTAGATGACTTGCCCCACATTACGCTCGACCGTTGCCTTAATGAGCTTTGGGGCGAGTTTAGCAGCAAATCGGTCAACTGCACAGCTAAGTGAATGATTACGTACCCAGACGTCTTGTCCGATGACAAAATCTTTTATACGGCTCCTTAAATTGTATCTTTGTGCTCCCTTGTTGTATGCCTCAGACATTTTAATCTTGACCTGACAATGAATCTAACGTAACCGATCACAATTTGGTACTGTGACAACCTCTCCATCCTCAAAAGCCTGTAAAGACTTCAAAAGCGCGTATTCAGAACCATGGTGGATAGGTTGGTACCCGAACATCAGGAAATGGGGCGAACAACCTTTGGGCTCATGTACTACATTACGAAATGCGGCACATGACTCCGGCAGGTTAGCGTCCCAATTCCGATGGTCGTCCCCTATGTAGGCTCGAATAGCGGTTAGAATAGACTGATTGGCTCTTTTGGAAGCATTAGCTTGGGGTGAATATAAAGGGGTGTAGCAATGGTTCACCCCATATTGAGCCATGAATTCCGAAAAGAGTTTAGACATAAATTGGACCCCATTGTCAGTATGGACGGTTTCAGGCACGCCAAAGGTCAGGAATACGTATTCTTTTAAAAATTTCACCATCGACACAGCTGTTGCCTTGGGTAGGGCCTTGAGCCAAATGAATTTGGTAAAGTGATCGAGCACCACCAGCAACTGGGTGTTACCTAGCTTTGAACGAGGATATGGGCCCATAAAGTCAATAAACAAGCGTTGCATTGGCCGATAAGTAATCGTGGCAGCACCCATAGGGGGTCTCATTGTAGCATTCGTGGCCTTAACTTGCTTGCAAATAGAACAATTGTTGACATAGCTGGTGACATCTTGACGCAGCTTCGGCCAGTAATAATAGCGTCGGAAGACTTCTAGTGTTTTACGAATCCCACAATGTGACCCCAAAGGGCTGTCATGACTACGTGCCAGCAACACTTGTCTTCCTCCTTCAGGCACCCACACCTTTGCACTGGGAATATCTAAGTGAAGACCTCCGTGTGATCCTAGATGAATATACACAGCTCCGTTCTTCGTGTACAGGTTTTCGAACTGATCCGGATGTTGCTCAATCTGATGGACGAGATTCATGTAATCAGGATCCTGAAAAGCCTGTGATGGAATGTTCCCTAGCAATTGGTGATGCTCAGGAAGACAAACAACAGCACAATGAGGCCCCCTTCAGAGTCGCGTGCTCGTGATAACGCATCTGGTACGACATTTTGAGTGCCTGCTCGATGTTCGATGTTGAAATTGAACCGTTGTAATTTTAGGCTCCACCATGCTAACCTCCCCGACAAATCTCTCTGGCCCATTAACCATTTCAGACTGGCATGTTCTGTGATAATGGTGAAAGGCAGCCCCTCGACATATGCCCGAAACCTTTTGACACTCTGCACCGCAGCCAAGCATTCTAGTTCGGTAACGCTATAGTTGTGCTGCGCAGCATTCAACTTCGATGACATAAAGGCGATGGGATGCTCTCCACCATCATCATCTTTCTGAAATAAAACACTGCCGATGCCGGTGGCACTTGCATCGCACTGAATATAAAAATGCCGAGAGAAATCTATGTTGATCAACACAGGTGCAGACACTAAAAGTTCCTTCGTCCGATCGAAAGCCTTATTAGCAGCCTCAGTCCATACGAACCTTCTTTTACCTTTCAGCAGATGCGTCATAGGTGATGTAATAGCCGCAAAATTTGGGATGAAACGCTTATACCACCCAGCCATCCCCATGAATCTCCTCACGTCCTTAATCGATTTGGGCCGTGGATATGCTATGATGCCGGAAACCTTTCCAGGATCCGTCTTTAGGACACCATCACTTATCACATAACCTAGGTATCAAATTTCGTTTTGGACGAATTTGCTCTTCTCAACATTGATGGTCAAATTCGCCTGCTGTAATGAATTGGCCACAATAGACAGCAATTTGAGATGGTCATCAAATGTTGGACTTGTTAGCAGCAAATCGTCCCAATAAACGAATACCTGGTCATGCAACTCGTGAGGGATGACCTTATGCATCAATCGACACATAGTCTGTGGAGCATTGCACAATCTAAAAGGCATGACAGTGAAGTGATACAAAGGGCGTCCAGGTACTGTAAACGCTGTCTTTTCCCGCGATTTTGCATCCAAAGGAATCTGCCAAGAGGCATCTTTCAGGTCCAGACTGGTTATAAAGCGTGTGGACTGCAGACGTGCTAACAGGCCCTCGATTAACGGCAAAGGGTACGCATCTTTGACAGTCACCTCGTTCAATCGTCTAGCGTCCAAGCATAATCGCACCTTACCGGGTTTTCTTACAATAGTGACTGGAGAGCTCCAGGAACTCCTACTCTCCTCAACTACCCCCAGAGACAGCATACGGTCCAATTCGTCGTACATCAATTTCTGCACACTGGTGACACTGCATAGTAACGCTGCTTAATTGGTTGAGCATCACCTGTGTCGATCACATGTGACAACAAATTGGTTTTGCCCAATCCTAACTGGTTAAACGATGGAAATTGACGCACGATTTCATCGAGCCGTTGCTTATCCCTCGGAGACAACTGATGATAACCAGGGTCCTGTGGAACTAACTCAACAGCAGAACAATGCGGTGCAATTTTAAAGGCATCCCAGAAATCTATGCCCAGATAAACTGAATTGGTTAAACTGGGGCATATTAGGAAGCGTTTTAGCCTCTTCTTCTCCTTGAATAGCACCACTGTGCTTACATACCCAAGTACAGGCACCTTTTGCCCAGAAGCGGTATGAACTTCAGTAGGCATTGAATGTATATTCAAGCCCAACTCCTCAACCAGCTTCAATGCTCCTGCTCCCAGGATGCTTACATTTACTCCACTGTAAAGCAACCCAGTCAAGTGCCGACCTTTGGTGGAAATGGTGGCAAATGGTCGGTTATCTTCATGGATGGATACAATGGAATCTAAACAAGCTTTCCGCAAAAATCGCCGAAGGGTAAAATATCTCCAGGCGCGATTAAAACGCCTTGATGACTGTTTAGGAGCATCATGTTTTGAGTTGGTAGACGTAGCAGAAGGACATGGATTTTGGGGTGTATTTATTGACGGCGTTGCAATTCGGGGTCGACATTGGTGGCTACGTCGGTTTTTTGGGGTCTGGATGAGTGAATAGCCAGCGGAATACGCATCCTCCCCGTTGAAAGCACATTCCTGTTGGAGTTTTCCGCTTGGCATCTAGGGCATTTAGGTTTGAGTACTCCTTCCTTACCACATCCGAAACAGAATATTCGCTGAATAGGAGCGGGACAGTCCATAAAACCATGACCCAGGTCACGACAATTCCAACACACTCGGTATTCTCTTTTTCCCTCTACTTCACGACCTTTATTCAGGAAGGTGGTGGAATTTGTTTGTATGGCGTGCACTTCCCATTTTGTCAACTCATTTGAGGGTGTGGAACTTACAAATTCAGAAAAGTAACGAGGGGCTGGTGGATTTGAATCTACGTGCGAATAACTTTCACCATCAGGTCTGGATTGATTTTCTTGTTTAAACCTTGCATTATAATTAGACGGTCTTAAATTAGGATCATTAAAAGAGACACCTTTAAGACCCGATTGAATCACCTGCACATTTTTTTGCATACCATCATCAGATGGAGCATATCCCTGATCCCATAACGGGTGACGAGCGAGCAAAATGGGTTCAATCAGTTGACTATGGTTAAGGTAATCCGAGTCAAAATGTACCTCTTGCACTTGACGAGGCCGACGATTGATGTCTCGGTCTCAGTTCATTCTCAAAAGCCTCCATTTGGATTCCACCGGGCAACAACGTCTGACTAACTCTCGAGTTGAAGTGAAGTCCACTCCAGCTAAATGTGCTCTAAGAGCAGGAGCCATATTTCTAAATACCACACATTGAAAATCTGCATTTGATAGAGGGGTATTTAATTGTAAAGAAATATTCTCAAGGGCGTCAAAGAACTCCTGAAAGCGCTCACCGGGTTTCTGCAGTCGCCCATCCAGCATTCTTCGTACATCTACATCGGACCTACATGAGTTAAATCTTTCCAAAAATTCTATACGCAATCTATTCCACACCAGTGGATAATTCATCTCGCGGAAACGCCAGTACCAGTCGGCAGCTTGCCCCTTTAAGAGTAAATGAAAGTCTGTGGCAAGTGTGGTATAAGAAACGCGATAATCCTCTGCCAAGGACAGCAGCCTGAACATAAACTGTCTGGCCGTCAACCCAGAAGTTGAGCCATAAAATAGTAAATTCCATTTCGAAATGGGCAGCCTTACAGATGACCGATCACCTGAATCCATCTGCTCTCTAAAAGTTACTCGTGGTGGCTCGTTATCAGCTGGCGCATTTGGGTAAGGTGCTCGCTCCTGGTGAATTAATAAATTTTCTCCGTGAGTAACCCGTCTCCTCGATGATTCAGTGGCATTTGCTCTCATTGACTTGGAAACTCGAGTGGTTTGAGCAACTGAAGGCAACAGGCTCAGGCGTTCTAACTGATGCTGGAACGGAGTGTAGCTTGGATCCCAACTATTTGTTCGGCGACGCATTGTTCAAGTATGATATATTTTTTTCAATTCAAACCGAATTACTCCACAATTAAGTATATTTTTTTCTCTCTTTGCAGATAAGTATTACCAACAAACGAATAAAATTCTCAATACCGAAATCTTAGGACTCTTCTCACATATGCTGAGATGATAACACAATTATGTGCAGCATGAAATAATTGAATACACTCGTGATGTAACGACGGAATAAAACTACTTCGTATCTAATGAATATTAATTCCAATCCAATTCATAAAAAAACTCTAGCGCATCAGAACCGCTGGAAATACTAATGTTCGAAGAACAGTAAGAATTTGTGCAGATTTTGAGTGTATTGTCATATATTGTTGTTATATTGCTGTTATTGTCTTATTTATTATATATTGTATGTATTGTCATATATATTGTTATATATTGTATATTCGCGATGTGAATACTTAATGCAAGCATTTATTGGTACGAAAATAGAAAAAACACCTCGTGCTAGCAGTCCTTTGCTAGCACCGAAGCCAAAAACAAGTCATATCTGCCTCACGTTGAAGTCAACCTGCTCTGCGAATTTCGTATTGACCCGATGACTGCATTGGAAGTTATAGGGATAAAAAGAAATATAGGGTAACCATTCGCAAGAGCTTTCAAACTTTCTAGATCTTAGTATTTGGTGTGTATTTTCAGATTTGAAAACTTTATGATAAAATCGCTTACTAAAACTATGTCAAAAAATACAAAAACAATCATAGCGGTCAACCCTATCATTGTTTTTCAAACTAGATTTCTACTGAATATTGTCTACAATAATTTAAATTTGCCATATGAATGTCGTTATGATAACATGACTGTACTTGAGGTTATAGGGCAAAGAGCTTTATTCAAATAAAATAACATTATATAAACAATTTGGTGCAGTTCCACCAATTTTTGACGATTCTAAAAGCATATAGATATATAACTTAGATGCTTTGCTTTTATATAATCTTTTAATGCTTTTAGATAATCGAAGTCGTGTGTCATAAATTATGCTTACCATAGAAGGGGGATGATGCACATGAATAAGCTAATAAACTTGGTTATAGATTCAAGTAACAAACAATAAAATTTCCAAAACTCGGAACATTTAAATATCGGTGTCTTATTTTATTGTAAATGGTTTGCGTATGAATAGAAAATGGAAGCATCTGTTGGTGCGATATTTACGAAATTGTCCAGTGCTGGCAATCATGTGCTAGCACCATAGTTGCTTCACGTTGTGTTAAACCCAGCCTATGAAATTCGTTTCGGTTGAATGGCTGCGCTGTAAATTATAGGAGTGAATTAAATTTTAGGGTTACCATCGTCCAAACTTTTTAAATTTTTGAAACGTAAATATTTGTTGTTAATTGTCATTGCAGGATCATTCCCATTTGGAAATTTTATGACAACATCGCTCGATAAAGCAATGTAAATAAATTACGAAATTCATCATTGCTGGCAACCCTTTCACGGCATTTCAACAAAATTCCTACAGAATTACAATCGCAACAAGATACGCTTTTCACGTGAATTTTGTTTTGATTTCGTCACTGCATCGGAAGTTATAGGGAAAAAATCTTTATTTTCCTGAGCAAATTTACAATATTTAGGAGACAAAAATTGCCGTAGCTGGCGTCCCTATACTAATTTTTTAACCAAATTTATATGAAATCTATCTAGAGTAAGGTTCACCTACTGTGTGAATTTCGTTAAAATCTGGTTGGCTGAATCGCAAACTATAGGCCAAATATCATATTTTTTTCTCAGCGGTTTTCCAAATGGCACCACTGCCAGAGTGTTGCTCGTTTTTCAAAATCACTTCTATCAGATCTGGTCCTAGCAAATTCCAACATGCCCTGTAAGTTTCATATTGATCGCATTATCCGATCGTCAGTTCTCGTGAACAGAAGTTTTGAGTGCTGAAAATAGAGGTAATTTGATCACGGGTTGCCGTTCTTGTTAACCGCGGAATTTTGAAATATTTTATTTGACTTGGTGGACAAAAGTCAAAATTTATCAATAATTTCGAATTTATTTTCAAAAATCAAAAAATGTTTCAGGAAGGTCGATGATTTGAAGGATTTTTGTTCAGGAGCCTGCTGTAGCTACAGAGTTGCCCGCACAGTCTTGAAAGTCCATGCATGTAAAATTTTAATCTATATCAATACGCTCTAAAAATTTCACGATGATCCATTGTTTTTCTTAGAAGTTATGACAAATCGAATTTTGAAAAAAAATTTTTGCCTACTTTCAGGCGCTCAACGCCTACACAAGGCTCAAAATTTCAACTTCTTTATCATAAACCAACTTAGAACATAATAAGTTTTCATTCCTAGTACTTTTTTTGAACAAAAATGTACACTGCTTGGAAATATAGGAGCACCTGAAAATTCACTTAAATGGCCGCCGCCGCCAAAAAGTTTAAGATATCTGAATTCTAGCAAATTATGGACCTACCTGTTATATACATCTATGTTCTCCAAAAATTTCAGCTGAATCGGATCGGCCACTCCAAAGATTATCTCTCTTAACCATTTTGCTGATATAGATATGTATATATATATATATATATATATATATATATATATATATATATATATATATATATATATATATATATATATATATCTATATATATATATATATATATATATATATATATATATATATATATATATATATATATATATATATATATATATATATATATATATATATATATATATATATATATATATATATTGTCGAAAAAGCTACAGCGGGAGCGAAATAAAAGGCCGCGTGGTTTCTATTTAATTCAAACTTCAACAGAGTTTATTAATTGATAAGTACATCACAAACACACGATCCGTTTAATAGAAGATCCGAGATGAGACTGACTTAGCTTAACTTGTTTGAGACTGCCTTAGCATAACTCGTTTGAGACTGCCTCTCAATATTTTCTACATCCTCCGGCGGGCGCACAGTAAACAGACTTATGATGAGCTCGAAATTTCCAGTGGATATAGCAGTTGAACTGGTCTTCTAAGTCTAGTCCCATTATGAAGTCGAATTTGACAAGCTCGAACTTTACTGTCACGGCCTAAGAAAGTAGCTTCTATCACCCCCAATCTCCACATGACTCGAGGTAAAGATTCATCAGGCACGATAACAACATCTCCTACACTGTATTGACAAAGAGTACCACGCTTGTAGTGATGTAATAACCGCAATTGCTGAAGGTACTCCATTTTCCATCTTCTCCAAAATTGCTGTGAGGAAAATAGTCGTTGCTTCCAAAGTTTTCGAATGCCATCATCAGAGGAAACTGACGATTCGCTGGTGAAACTTTGTACAAAAATTCCCGTAATAAAGTTTGCAGGCGTCAAGGGTTTCAATTCTTGACTGTCGTCTCCCATATAAGTTAGTGGCCTCAGGTTGATAACATTTTCTGCTTCGGCTAGATAGGTATTCAATTCATCCGCTGTTAATGTCCTTCGCCCGATTGTCACTCGCAGTACCTCCTTTACGCTGCGTATTAGTCGCTCGTAGAATCCGCCCCACCAAGGCGCTCGCTCAACAATAAACTTCCAGACTATTCTATTTTCTGAAAGTAAATTATTAAATTCCTCTGAATTTAGAAAATTACCAAATTCCGTAAGCTCTTGAGACAGTCGCTTAAAATTCTTTGCGTTGTCTGAGATAATAGTGGTGGGAATGCCCCTTCGGGCAAAGAAACGTCGCAAACCCCGTAAACATGATTCTGCTGACAAACTGTAGATCAATTCTAAATGCACCGCCCGAACAACTGCACAAGTCATTAGAAGAATATATACTTTACTCGTCGTATTTTCGCTTTGCGAAGATTTAATGTAAAGAGGTCCGGCAATGTCGATACCCGTCGTTTCAAATGCTCTCGAGGCGCTAATTCGTTCCTTTGGTAATGGCGAAAATGGTGGCGATGGAGCTTTTGCCTTGAGCTTTCGGCAAACCAAGCATCCTTTAAGAACAGTTTTTATAAGCTGCCGTGCTTTTGGAATCCAAAATCGATCTCTTATTCGGGATAAAACACTGCTTACGCCTGCGTTCAGATCCTCACCCAGGAGGCCCGGGTTCGATTCCCGGGTTTCGGCACCAATGTCGAAAAAGCTACAGCGGGAGCGAAATAAAAGGCCGCGTGCAGTAATCGTTCGTGTGTGTCCAGCTTAGTAAAATAAGATCCCTTTGGTAGAAGTATGGGATAAATCATTTCAAAGCACTCGTAGCCTAGGTTCTCCAGCCTAGTGGTAATCCGAATTACTCCATCGTCTCCAAGTTTCGGATAAAGAGTCAATAAGTTTGATGATATTGCTACTGAACCGTTCCGTTTTAGCGATATTATCTCAGTTCCATATTCAATCGACTGAACATGTTTGATCCAATATATCTCAGCCGTTGTAATTTCATGCGCTTTCAAACCTTTCAGTAAAATTCTTTCAGAAGATCTCAAGTTATTGATAAATCGGAAATTGTACGCAGTGATTCGGAGTAGTCTTCTGTAGCAGCTCAATTTATCTAAGCTAAACAAAGGCACTAACACATGAGTGTCATCAATCGAAGCTATTAATTCGACTGAAGGCTCAGCTGATTCCATTTGAAGTGGCCAATCAGATTCGCTCTCACTAAGCCATGGGGGTCCTTCTGACCAAAGTGAGGCTTGCGTTAATTGTTCCATGGAGATTCCACGCGTAAGCAGATCTGCTGGATTCAATGCACCCGGGCAATGTCGCCAATTGTTACCTGAGGTCAATTCATGAATCTCGTTTACTCTCGCCGTGACATAAGGTGCACCTTTTCTCGACCCGTTTTGTATCCAGCATAAAGCAATTCGACTGTCCGTCCAAAGGCAAACATTATCAAAAGTAATATTTAAATTTCGGACCAGAAATTTTTTCAACCGGGCTGAGATTAAAGCGGCAGTTAATTCGAGTTTCGGAAGGGTGAGCTCTTTTTCACCGTTACCTTTGACAGGTGCAATTCTATTTTGGGAACAAAGATAGCGGACAGCTATTTTTCCTTCATTGGTCACACATCTTACATAAGCTACAGCTCCAAATGCCTGAGTACTAGCGTCTGAGAATAAATGTAATTGCTTATTACTTACTAGTCCGTCACTCATAACATTTCGCTGCAAGTAAATATTCTTGTGGCTACACAGTTCTGCGCAGCACTTTTTCCATTGCTTCGAAAGTTCAGGGGAAAGTGGTTGATCCCATTCCAACTTATCCTTCCAACATTGTTGGAAAAGAATCTTCAAACGTACAGTAAATGGGCCCAGCATTCCTAATGGGTCGAAAATTTTGCCCAGAAACATCAAAATGTTACGTTTGGTACTATCTAATGAGAATTCCTTTAGAAACGCTTTCACCCATTCCAAATCGACGGTTATTTCATCATTGAAAACTAACCAACTCAAACCAAGTACCTTTTGATTAACTGGTGCAATGTAAGGTATCTTATTCCGCACGACTACATTGTTGCTATTCCATTTTTGCATTTGCATCGATGCTTTTCCCATAATAGAGTTAACTTCATCATATATCCTTAGAGCCTCTTGTTCCTCATTAACGCTCGCAACAAAGTCATCGACGTAAAATGATCTAAGTGATAACTTGCATGTTGTGGGATGATCAGTTTGATGTTCGTTTAGATGACGTCTTATCGTTGCACCCAAGAGAAATGGGCTACATTTTACTCCAAACGTTAACCGTGTCATTCGATATTCAATTACAGGCGGCAAGCAGGAAATATTCGTTAAACGCTCTTTAAACCAAAAAAATCTATGAAAATCCCTTTCATTTTTGTGCAGCGATATTTGTAAAAAGGCCTTCTGAGTATATCTGGCAATAAATTAGGACCTGCCGACAAACATTTGTTCAAAGATAGATGTTTGCCGGTGCGCGCAGATGCGTCAAAAACAATTCGCAATTTAGTAGTTGTTTTGTCTTCTCTCAAAACGGCTCGATGTGGCATAAAGTAAACACTTTGATCATATTCGGACTCAGGAGCTACCTCTGCAATTCCTGACGAAATGTAATTCCACATTTCATAATCGTATTCAAATAGTTGTGCTGGTTCTCTAGCTAATTTTCTTATCAATCCACGTACTCTCAAGAAAGCTCCTTCGCGATTCGGCTCTGGTATCATTTGTTTATTTCTCCAAAGGAGTTTAGCCTCATATCGATCGCGCTTTTTCTCGACGTAATTGAAGAGAGTTTCTTTGTTACTTTTGTTTTCGTTTTCGTTTTCAATACCCAGCATTTCGAGAGACCAAAAGTTCCGACTGTCATCATCCAGAGAAATAACACTGAGCGCGGTTTCAAATGCTTCACTCAAGCAGTCATTAATGTCTGAGTTATGAATAGGGCCTTGAATGGTCAACCAAAAATAGACTCTATAGCCGTAAGACTATTCGAAATTCTCTCGAATTTGCCAGTAATTACATTCCAGTAATAGTCGGACCCAATTAACAAATTGATTCCCTCTACAGGAGTTCCGTTAACTCTGGCATCAGCTAATTCGAAACGAGAAAATTCCATTTGAACAGCGCTTGGCACTAACAAACAATCCATACAAATTTCGGGGATCTCAATCGCTTTTATTAATATGAACTGGTTTTTGTTATATTGACTGGTTACTCGTACCTGCACTATATTTAACTTCTGTGTTGGTGACTTGCCTTTGCTGCCAAAAGCAACGATTCGAATATTTGCGAAACCAATAACTGGCAATTGCATTCTGCGCGACAAGCTCTCTTTTATGTATGTGCGTTGACTACCTCCATCCATAATAGCACGTATAAAAAGTGATTGGTTTGCATTTGATTTGGAAGAAACTAACACACATGCAGTTTGCAAATACACCTTTTCCGAGACCAGAGAGCTTGTTGAATGCAAATTTGTTGTGTTGCAATTTGCCACGGTATTGGAAGTACTTGATTTTGCTTTAGTGCTCACCGTATCGGCTGCGAGGACTGGAAGTTTAATGTTTGCTTCGAATTTTGGATCACATAAAGAGGTGAAATGGGCGCCGTTACACTTAGAACACCGAATATCTTTTAGTAAGCATTTTTTGGCACAATGGCCTGGTTTTGTACAACGGAAACATCTACCGCTTCTGCTCAACAGCTGCTTACGTTGGATGACTGTCAATGGCCCATTGCACTTTTCCACTGAGTGTGCGTCAGTTTTACAAAAACAGCAGTTTTGCGTTGATCTGCTGGGTGTGAGTAATCCAGCAGCTGTATTATACTGTCTTCCGAAGCTTTCTGTTTTTGTTTTCGTTGGCATTGATTTTTCAATCGACTCGATCTCGTTCTTCAAATATTTCATGAGAGCCTGGACTTGTTTATCACCATCAAATTCGACGGATCCGTCAATGCTTTCGTTGATACTATCACCTCCCGATGTCATTTCATTATCACTACTACTAGCTGGAGCATATTTATACGTTCTATAAAAATTTGTTCGCAATTCGTTAGGCAAACATTTAATGAGAATGCCCTTAAGCATTATATTGTAGTGTGCGGGAGGAACACCAAGCGCCGTTAAAGAGCGTGTCGAGGACATGACGCAGTTATAAAGTCGACGCAAACCAATGATGTCGTGACTAGAAGTCACGGAAGAAATAGTCACCAATTGCTGCAAATATTTGTCAATAAGTTTCTCCTTATTTCCGAACTCTTCCAGTAACAAAGCGATAGCACCATCATAGCATGCTTGTGTGGGAGTGAAACCTTCAATCGTTTGCGCCGCTTTACCAATCATTACCGATTGCAAATAATTGAATTTTTCTGCGCCACTAATATTCGGATTTTCATGCACAGTTGTTTTAAATTGTTCCCAGAAAGGGAGCCAATCTTTATACTCACCGGAAAATTTCCTAAGTGTGAGTTTTTGCAATTTTATGCAATTTTGTTTGTGCACTTGTGACGTCGCTGTATCGTTCCCTGTAGATGTGTTGGAAAATCGTTGAGTGTGTTTCTCTTGCAGCTTCGTCAAGCGACATTTAAGTCGGGAAATTATACTGACTGCCTTGTCGTCATAGTCCGAAACAGCTTCCATTTCTCGCTCGAAATCTTCGGGTTTCACGAATGGTCTCACAGCTATGTTGGCTAGATTTAAATTTTCTCTAGCAACCGTTATTCTATCCAAGAGGACAGTTATCCCTTCCTCTGCCCTTTCAAAAGTGGCCGAACAATCGAAATTTATTTGAGCCTCCGACGATTGTAAATATTCTGATCCAGTTTTCACCAATTTGGTAACTTGCCCACGATACGTGGACCGAGCTGCTGCATCCATTTTGAACAACTGAACCCCGTTTGATCGATTTTGCCCTTTTTTAACTACCACGCGGATGTCGTTTTCTTAATTTTATTTAATTTCCAAGAATTTCCAAGAATATCCAAGAATTTCCAAGAATATCCCGGGTTTCGGCACCAATGTCGAAAAAGCTACAGCGGGAGCGAAATAAAAGGCCGCGTGGTTTCTATTTAATTCAAACTTCAACAGAGTTTATTAATTGATAAGTACATCACAAACACACGATCCGTTTAATAGAAGATCCGAGATGAGACTGACTTAGCTTAACTTGTTTGAGACTGCCTTAGGATAACTCGTTTGAGACTGCCTCTCAATATTTTCTACATATATAAATATATATATATATATATATATATATATATATATATATATATATATATATATATATATATATACATATATATATATATATATATATATATATATATATATATATATATATATATATATATATATATATATATATATATATATATATATATGACGAATTTTCGGCGAAGCGATTTTTATACTAATGTTCTTCGAACATTAGTAAAAAGATAATGATTTCTACGGATCTTCTTCGAGACAGGAATTAAAGACAGGAAGGGAAAAGGTAAAAAAAAATTTGAGACTTAATAATGAAATGGGACCGGGGAAATCAGGAGAATACAGATCTCTTGTAGATGCCTGGAAATGTCCCAATGAACATTTGCCTTGATCCTGCTCAATATAATTCAATTGACTGAATAACATCTTACAGATGAACAAGAATCAAGACTAGCTCATGGGTCATCTCAATGGACAGCTTCCTCCAGATGCGGCAAACTCAGATTAATCTTTCTACAAGATTGATTCGGTTAACAAAAAGATATTGCCCCGTTTTAATTAATTAATCTGGAGGTAATCCTACAACCACAAGAGTCTGGTCAGCACTTAAAGAGACGAGCTCTATTAAACACATAAAACGAAGACAATAGCACGAGATGGGTGCCAATGCTGCATTGACGACCGCTCGGCAAGATGATGATAGCAAATAGAAAGAGTCAGGTATATGACTGCAACCATAGCCAAAGAAGAAAAAAAAATGGCTGAGGCAACAAGCTGCTCCTAATAAACATTTGCCACCCGAGCTGAAAGCATATCTGCCAAAAGAAAAGCTATAAAAGAAAGCCAAATTGTTTAGGCGCCATTTGTTGCAACCGACAAAACTCTGTCGAGCAGTCGTCAGTGCAGCATAGATTTGTTGAGAAATCTTCCTGTTCTTGCCCGGCGTGCCTTTTCACTGCTGACTAGCTCAGCCTGGCGTGGGTTTGCGGGCGGAAGATTTCTACGTGCTATGACACGCGGACAGTACAACACTCATCAGTGTCAAGCGCTAGAAAGGTTGAGAATTCCAAGGTATCCTGGAACTTCGGCATCAGATCAGTTTGAAATCCATGGATTCTGTGACGCTTCAAACACTGCTTATGCAGCTGTTGTATATTTGCGTGTGGTATCAGTGTTTCGAGAAGTTCGCGTTTCCTTGATTACAGCCAAATCAAAGGTCGCTCCATTGAAAGTGCAATCTATTCCTAGACTGGAACTGTGTGAAGCAGTGCTCTTAAGTAATTTGATTGCAAGAATTAAGAGGGTCATGAAATTCGGAAATGAAATACCAATCTTTTACTGGACCGACTCAACAACAGTACTGGCTTACATAAATGGTCTGCCGATCAGATGGAAAACTTATGTGGCGAACCGTGTTAGTGAAATTCAAACACTTAGCAAGCCTTCTGACTGGCATCACATAGAATCACAGTACAATCCAACTGACTGCGCATCGCGAGGTATACCGCCCAATGAATTAATCAATCATCCCTTATGGTGGTCAGGTCCTCAGTAGCTATGAGAGCCATCAATCACATACAAGTCAAGAGCAGAAACTGAAAAGACAGATTTAGAGCGGCGGGAAACAAGCGTTCACTTAGCTACTGAAAATTTAGAGGATAACATTCTAACTCGGTTTTCGAGCTATACTCGTTTAATACGAGTTGATGCGTATTGCCTTCGTATGAGAGCCAAAGATTCTCGACGCACATTTCTTACTACAGAAGAATTGAGGCAAGCAACTTTAACTTGCATTCGAATATCTCAACAATCGTCATATAGAAATGAAATTAGAGCAATGCGTTCAAAGGGGTTTATTGATTTCGCATCCAACATCGTCCCGTTGAATCCATTACTTGATTCTGAGGGTATCCTCAGGGTGGGCGGAAGAGTAAATAATGTTCGAAGAACAGTAGAAGAATCGTGCAGGTTTTGAGTGCATATTCCACCACATGTGCTGCTTATTACGGCCAAACTGTTTCAAATGCCACGTTTTACTTTCGTCTTAAGAATGCATTATAACTCATATGGTGCAAGGTTTCAGATATTACCACTGGCATGAATTTCAACGTTTATGAGAGCAAAACACGGGTTAATTATATTCGTTATCAGTTGCTTATTTCACATAATTTTGAAAGCAGCATCTCATATAACATCAATGAAGAAAATGCTCAGTGCCTGCAGCACTGTAACTGAAGTTGGTGTTTGGGGCTGCGATCCGAAAAATTTGCAGAACTTTGCGAATTGTAACATCGGTTATTTATTTTCATTGTAAATGTTTCCGGTATGTATACTAACTGTAAGCATTTATTGATACAAAAGTAGCACAACCGACTCGTGCTGGCAACCTTTCGCCAGTATCAAATCCAAGAATATATCAAATCTGCTTCACGTTGTTTAATTACATTCGAAGTTATAGGAGTATAAAGAAATTTAGGGTTACCTGCAGCGAGTTTTTTCAAATGATCGAAAGCTAAATATTTGCTGTTTATTGTCACTACAATATCATTACCATTTGAAAATTCTACGATAAAACCGCTTAATAAAGATATTGCAATTAAACACAAAACCAACAATAGCTGGCAACCCTATCGTGTCTTTTCAACCAAATTTGGCCTGAATAATGTTTATGATACGTTTCATTAATTGTATGAAATTCGTATTGATTTCATGACTGCACTGGAAGTTATAGTACAAAAAGTTTTATTTTCCTGAGCGAATTTTCAAAACCAAAGACACAAAAATTACCATAGCAGGTAGCACTAATCAAATTTTTCAACCAAATTTCCACCAAACAGAGATTAGAGTTAGGTTTAGCTTCTGTGTCAATTTCATGAAAATCTGGTAACTTATTCACATTTCATAGGGCAAAAAGCAGTTTTTTTTCTTTGTAATTTTTCAAGATGGCACCACTGGCACAGAGTTGCCCACAATTCAAAATCGCTTCTATCAAATCTGGTCTTACTTAAGTCCAATGCATTCTGTAAATTTTAGCTGTATCTGATTATTGGTTCGTGAGTTTCCGTGAACAGAAGTTTTTGATGCTAAAAATATAGGTTAACTGGGAGAGGGTTACCGTTCTTGTCCGACATGAAATTTCCAAAGTTTTATTTTGAACGTGTGGATAAAACATAAGATTTATATACAGATTGGTTTTATTAGGCGCGTTTTATTATACATCCAGAGTAGTGCAGGATATCGATTTGCACACGAAACAACAACAACATCCAGAGTACAAACACTTGTGAATTCAGTGGATTTCGTACTCGTGCTCTCTGTGGAACGTATTTTTAAAAGTCATATCAACTGGAATAGTTGGAATTTTGAAAAATTTTCCATGTCACCCTGGCAACCAGGGGTGTGTTCAATGTGCATGCTATAGCTGCTCCAAAAGCATAGCATAGCATCACGTTAGCAAGTGTCAAAATTCGCAGTGGCTAGGTGAAGCAGCTATGGATATTGGACAGCCAAGAGCTGCTACGAAGGCAGCCTTTACGCAGGAAATTCAAAAATAATTTTGTTTCAATTTTTTTATTGTAATTTTTGCATTTTCGTGGATCAGTTCAATACTTCCATTGCATTTTGGAAACTGTATAAAATCTAAGAGTTGTCAACATACAGCTGAAAAATCCATTAAAATTTTCCTAACATATTTAAAACGTATCACTTATTTCCGGCTTTTGACGCCATATATGAGAAAAAGAGCAAAAAATAATCATTGAAAATTTGATAATACAGGAATCGGAGCACCCGGCCTTTTACGCTTCATGCTCGCCTTCTAAAAACTCAAGATGAACTGCGCTGTGTACAAGCCAACTTAAAACTCGAGTTGAGTTTAAGTGTTTAAAAGCCCGTATTTAATTTATCCTGTCACTATTTTCAAATTTATTAATAATCTCCTGTGTCACAAAAGCGCAAAAACTTCTTTTCATTTCAATGATTTCAATTTCCAATTGAAAATTACGTTCAAATTGCATGTCAGCTGTGTACGCACGGCCATTTTGCCGTAGCTACTTTCTAGCTATCCTCCAGACTACGAGCAGCGAATAGCTGCTACCTTAGCAGCTATTCCGGAATCTTGGACAGCCCGACTGTCAAATAGCAAGCATCAGAAAGTAGCTATTTCGTGACATTGGACAGCCAGAGCTGCTAAATTAGCAGCTAATAGCTGCTATAGCATGCACATTGAACACACCCCAGGATAAATAGTCATACATTTGAAAACGGCGTTGGTTATATGACAGCTCAAATTTTGAAATGACAACTGTCTGACAGAAAAAAACTCGCGTGCTACTCTGGATCGTTTTATTATGCATCCAGGATACCTACTACACTCTGGATGATAATAAAACGCAGCTATTGTAAAAAACGGACATTTTTTTGAATATTCGATGGTTTGAATGTTTTTACTTCTAAATTTTTTTTTTCAAAATGAAGACACCAAAATTATCATAGCTGGCAGCTCCAATCGAATTTTTCGACCAAATTTCTACCAAACGTGGCTTAAAGTAAGGTCCAGCAATTGTGTAAGTTTCGTCAAAATCGAACGATTCAATCAGAATTTATAGGGCTAAAAACAGTTATCTTTTTTAGTGGTTTTTCAAGATGGCACCACTGGCACAGAATTGCCCGCATTTCAAAATCACTTCTATCAGACCTGGTCCTATTTAAGGTCAATACATGCTGTGAATTTCAAATAATTCTGCCCATCGGATCGTGAGTTTCCGTGAACAGAAGTTTTTGATGCTAAAAATATAGGTAAATTGGGCAAGGGTTGCCAGGCGTGCCCGTTATACCATATCTTTTTTTTTTTTTTGGTTATGTAAACAAAGCACAAGATTTACATATGAAAGGCTTATTTTTGAAGAAACTGCATTTTTTCAAGAGAGACGATGATTTGGAGGTTTTCACTTTCAGTGCCTGCCCTAGCTACAGGGTTGCCAGCACGCTCATTAAAAGCCACATAAATCTACAACTAAATAATATCAATATGTCCTGAAAATTTGGTAATGATTGAATAGCTCTGTCAAAAGTTATCGAAATTTAAAAATTTTCAAATTTTCCCGTCCTCTTTTTAGGCACCCAGCGCACACATAGGGTTAAAATATTCCAAAGCATTATCCGATTCATATGTAAAACACGTTAGAAATTTATTTTATTAACTTTATTTTTGCGAAAATCATTTGTGCACGAAATAATAGGTATATTAAAAATATCACTTAAATGCCCGCCGGCGCGAAAAGGTTTACAGTAACTGACATTTAAAGAGACCTGGACCTATTCTGCATATACACCAATGTATCCTGAAAGTTTCAGCTCAATCGAATGGCGCGTTCCCGAGATTATCTCACTGAAATTTTTTGTACATATATATATATATATATATATATATATATATATATATATATATATATATATATATATATATATATAAAGAAATATGAATTTTTGGCCGAATCGATTTTAATACTAATGTTCTTCGAACATTAGTAAAAATGCTAACTTACCGTATGATAACAAGCATTAGATACTCATTAGCCCAGACTGTCATTTCGCAAAGTTGATTGTGGAACGGTTTCATCAGCAAACACTGCACGGAGGACAGCAGTTAGTGATTTTAACGATTCGCACAAAGTACTGGATACCACAAGTGCAAAAGTTAGTTAAAAGCTGTATACACAAGTGCATAAAATGCTTTAGGTGCAATGCCCAGACGCAAAAGCAATTAATGGGAAACTTGCCGAAGGAAAGAGTTACACCGAATGGGGCTTTTTTGAACTGCAGTTTGGATTTTGTTGGACCTATAACTTTAAAATGGTCAGCTGGTCGTGGTGCCAAGAGCATGAAATCATATATTGCTTTGTTCGTGTGCCTAGTAACAAAGGCTATTCATCTGGAAGTTGTCAGCGATCTGACATCAAAGGCATATATTGCGGCAATAAAACGATTTGTTGCAAGACGCGGATTGTGTAAGAATATCTACAGTGACTGCGGGACTAATTTCATCGGAGCAAGTAAGGAGCTCAAGGAACAATTCGCTAAGGTACGTCTAGAAACTGAAGCCTACTTAGCAAATGATGAAATAAAATGGCATTTCAACTCTCCTTGAAGCCTCCACTTTGGAGATCTGTGGGAAGCTGGTATAAAATCCGTGAAACTGCATCTAGTCAAAACCATAGGGAACACACTGCTGAATATGAAAGAAATGTACACCGTTTTGACGCAAATTGAGGCAGCTTTAAACAGTCGTCCTTTGAGTCCTGCAAGCGATGATATTAATGATGAAGCAGCCCTCACACCTGGACACTTTTTGATTGGTAGAAATTTGACAGCAATACCAACTGAAGTAACAATAGGAGACGTCAACCTATTGAAGAAATGGAAGCTGACGCAGAAAATAGTAGTCAATTTTTGGAAACAGTGGAGTCGCGAATATTTGCCAAGACTTGAAAATAGGCCTAAGTGGATGAGAAAACAGACAAATGTCAAGAGAGGACAACTTGTGTTAGTAAAGGATGAGGACTATCCTCCCACTAAGTGGCCACTCGCGAGAATAATTGATGTACATTCGGGTGATGACGGATTGGTACGTGTAGCTACTGTAAAACTTAGAGGTAATCTTACGAAACGTGCTGTTGCCAAATTATGCCCCCTTCCCGTTGACACCACTTCGGAGAATGAACATGGCAATCACAATGACAGCCGGACGAGCAAAGAAAGCCAGGCAAATGATTCGAGCACGGAAGGCACAGCTGTTGACAGTCATCCAACTCGGCGAACAATGCCAATTTCATATGCAGGGCTCGCACTGTTCTTATGCATCGCATGTCTTATACCGTTTACACAGGTGCTACAAACGTCCAAAGGAATTGATCAGGATAGCATCCAAGCAAACTCAAGCCTGACCTATTTAAAGGGTGGTCTAGTGATAGAAAATGTAGGACAAGCTTATTTAAGCAAATGGGCCTTGCAACTGAAACTTGTAATGAAATTGAGTGACATAAGGAGGGACGAAGATAACATCAATGACGTATTAAACAACATCACTAGACTTTGTAAGGCAGGATCTGCTATAACAGAAGAGATAGACTGCAAGGATTTAATAGACCACTTAGTATCTAATGTGAACAAGATTAAAGACAAAATCAGCACGCTATACTTCATGCGAAACGAAACGAAATTTACTGGTTGGGTTTAACTTAACGTGAAGCAGATTTGGTATGTATTTTGCTTTGCTGCTGACACAGGCTAACCAGCAATGTGATTTTACGCCCTGCATATGAAATGACGTACCATACGTCACAGAATCCATGGATTTCAAACTGATCTGATGCCGGAGTTCCAGGATACCTTGGTATTCTCAACCTTTCTAGCGCTTGACACTGATTTGTGAATCGCAACCAATCTGCCATCATATTATCTGGAATGTTTTCATCCCAATCCACTCCTTGTACCCATAGCTGTTGCAAAATTTTCTTGCCTTGGATGATTGCGGGTTGTAGCCATCCCAGTGGGTCATACAGTCTTGCAATTGTTGATGCAACGTTTGTTTTAGTCGTTAAATCCTGTTTAATGTGGGACATGTCGACTTTAAAGGAGAAAATATCATCTTTCGGATGCCACAATAAACCGAGTGTTTTAACAAATGACTCCATGTTGATACTGATTGGACCAATCGCAGCTCTATCTTCCAAAGAACGCTCCCAAGCACCTCGTCTCGATTGGTAGCCCATTTCCGAATATTCATTATTCCGGCTGCCAAACAGGATTTTATTTCACTCAGCAAAGCTATAGCACTAGCTGTATCCGCTGTACCAGCCATCAAATCATCGACGTAAAAGTCTTTCTTTATAACTTCGCATATCATCGTCGGCCAACTGATGAAGCACTCGTACTGCTTGGAATGGAACGCTTGCTGTACCATATGTTACCGTTTTCAAGCGGTAGTGTTTGATCGGACCAGGGACTTTGGGTCTCCACACGATACGTTGAAAATCGGTGTCCGCTGTATTAACTGAGATCTGGCGGAACATCTTTTCTATATCTCCTGTAATTACTACTGCATGCGTTCGCCACCGTAGAAGTATATCAAATATATTGTCTTGGATTGTTGGGCCAACCATCAACAAATCATTTGGCGATTTTCCGGAATTAGTGTTAAAAGACGCATTAAAGACCACTCTGACCTTCGTCGTTGTGCTCGAAAGCTTGATTACGGCATGATGAAGAAGGTTATACGATGGCTCTTTGTATACTTAATTAGACAGGACCTCCTCCATGTGCCCTAATTCCAAATAGTTCTACAAAAAGTCATTATATTCTGCTTTTAAGCACTCGTCCTTTAATAACTGATTTTCCATTCTTTGGAAACTTTTGATGGCTGCTGTCATCGAAGAGCGTAGTTCAGTTGCTGGAGAAGACTCCAGTTTAAAGGGCAGGCGCACTATATACCTTCCCGACGTCATGTCACGCTTTGTACTCAACGAAAAATGCCGTTGCGCTTCTCTCTCTTCTTCTAACATAGGATTCATTGGTGTCAACTCTTCCTGTTCCCAAAACCGTTTTAAAGTTGTATCCAATTCTTCAAGAGTGACCAGACTAAATTCATCGTCATTCTTATTTTCCACACTTGTAGGTCCAGATATTATTTAACCCAAGCATGTTTTCAGAAGCAACAACTATCCTTTACTAACCTTTTTGAGACCGTTTAAAATAATTCCACCATATGCATCTGCACCGAGCAATATATCAATTTTCGCAGGTATGTTGTAACTGGGGTCTGCCAGTGCTTCATTTGCTATCCCGAGGTTCAAGTCTCGGAGTTTACTCTGTGTTAAACATGTCGTTAATCTGGGTAAAACATGCAAGTTGAACCTTATGTCCTGAGGTAACCACTTTTGCTTGCAATTTACTGTCAACAAGCCCTTTGTCTTGATTGGAGTCTCACTGATTCCATATATTTGAATATGACTTTGAAGCCTTTGAATGCCCAAAGCTTGTGCTGCAGACTCCGTTATAAACGATTTCTGTGAGCCTTGATCAACTTATGCTCTTAGTGGAACGTAATTGCCCAGACTATCCTTTGTCCATACTATGGCGGTTGCCAAAAGTACAACCTTCCTTGTGCTCGGTGACAAAGTCTTGAAAGATGACACATGCTGGATTTGCTGTTGTGTTGTTTCTGTGTCTGTATTTTCCTTGGTCTCGTTGTCTAGATGAAGTGCAGTGTAATGCTGCCCATTACATTTTTTGCATCGAGACGTAGATGGGCATGCTGCAGCCACATGCTGACTGCTCAAGCAGTTAAAGCATAAACGTGCTTGTTTGATCAGTTCGCGTCTTTGGTTAACACTGGCGTCCGTAAATGTTCTGCATGCAAACGGCTTATGCTCCCCTTTGCATATTGAGCACTTTGCAAGAGTCTTAACCCTTGGTACCGATGTGGCTGTAAGTGCATTGACTTTGACAGTCTTCTTAATTTCCTTGTTTTGTATCGCCTCTAGTACTGCAAGACGCCTGGACAAGAACTCGAGAAACTGCTCAACCGTCGGAACTTCAATTGACGCCCAAATTGAATTCTGCTATTGAATGCCAGACGACATCAAGTTTTTGTTGTATCATATACACCAATAATATATTGCCATATTCTGCCCTGTTGTCTTAATACTGCACAAAACCTCGTTCGTTTTGTTGAGTATTATAGCAAGTAAGGAGCTCAAGGAAATTAGCCCCGCAGTCACTGTAGATATTTCTACACAATCCACGTCTTGCAACAAATCGTTTTATTGCCGCAATACATGCCTTTGATGTCAGATCGCTGACAACTTCGAGATGAATAGCCTTTGTTACGAGGCACACGAACAAAGCAATATGGGGCATTTCACGTGAAGCGGACAACGAAAAAAAAATCGAGGTTCTGGATTTCGTTCATATTGTGCATAATGGTACTTCTAGAAGATATGAATGTGGATGCACAAGTTTTTGTTTCTATGAGGTTTAGTTGCCGAGTTATGGGCTTCTGAATAATTGACAAAATTGATAAAAGGTTTTTTTGAAAGCGGATTCTGAGATTCAAAACAAAATCTAAAAAGCATTAAACATAATGATTGGTATAGAAAATTAGCTGTTCTTTTTAATTTTGAAATAAGATTTGAAAAACAAATTTTTTTTCCTGTGTGGAACCGGAAATAGACACTTTAACTCGTAATTTGAATAATTTGGTCCAGGTTAATTTTGTTTATTTTTATAACAAAACAAAGCTTAAAGTATACTTATTTTATCATAAAAGTTTTAGAATGGGATGGCCAGTAGTTTAGGAGATAGGTGAATTTCAATACATAAAAGTCGCATGGAGCATGGTACCGGGAGCTTGATTATGATAGGTAGTGAGTGTGAAAGCAAAATATTTGTAGTAAAACTATTATATATGACTTGTATCACTTATATATAGAAGGTAAAATATTAAAAATTGCTAATGCTGATTTACATAGTGAAAAAAAAGGTACTTGTATATGGACAAATCAATTTATTTCACAATTTTTACAATTTTACTCTGGTTTCTTAAACTAGTTCTTTTTTTTAATAACTAGAGGTGTTTCTACGATCAGTTTTTCCCTGCAGATTCGACATAATTTATTTTCTGCTAATATTCTTGGAATTTTTCTTAGGTCATTAGCCTTCCGATGAAACTTCAAATCGAATGGATTAAAACATCGATAGCCAAACGGAGACATAATACACATAATAAAGACTCTTTAACTTATCAACGAAAGTAATAGTCATTGCAAGCGTTGAACAGTAACTCGAAAAATAACGGAAAATTTAAATTGGCTTGGTGTCAAATATATTATATATGCGTCATATATTTCAATTGGGTTTTTATGGGAAAATAAAACATTTTTCAAATAAGAGATAGCGTTACCAATCACATTTCGAATCAATTTTTGTTTTCGAGCCAAATAGCTATCCTAAGCAAGCTCTCGGTACCAGGCTCCATGCGACTTGTATGTATTTAAATTCCGCTACCTCTTAAACTACTGGCCATCCCATTCTTAAACTTTTATGATAAAATAAGTATACTTTAAGCTTTGTTTTGTTATAAAAATAAACAAAATTAACCTGGTCCACATTATTCAAATTACGAGTTAGAGTGTCTATTTCCGGTTCCACACAGGAAAAAAAATTTGTTTTTCAAATCTAATTTCAAAATTAAAAAGAACAGCAAATTTTCTATACCAATCATTATGTTTAATGCTTTTTAGATTTTGTTTTGAATCTCAGAATCCGCTTTCAAAAAAACCTTTTATCAATTTTGTCAATTATTCAGAAGCCCATAACTCGGCAACTAAACCTCATAGAAACAAAAACTTGTGCATCCACATTCATATCTTCTAGAAGTACCATTATGCACAATATGAACAAAATCCAGCGCCTTGACATTTTTTCGTTGTCCGCTTCACGTGAAATGCTCCATATATGATTTCATGCTCTTGGCACCACGACCAGCTGACCATTTTAAAGTTATAGGTCCAGCAAAATCCAAACCGCGGTTCAAAAAAGCTCCGTTCGGGGTAACTCTTTCCTTCGGCAGGTTTCCTATTAATTGCTTTTGCGTCTGGGCATTGCATTTAAAGCATTTTATACACTTGTGAATACAGCTTTTAACTAACTTTTGCACTTGTGGTATCCAGTACTTTGTGCGAATCGTTGAAATCACTAACTGCTGTCCTCCGTGCAGTGTTTGCTGATGAAACCGTTCCACAATCAACTTTGCGAAATGAGAGTCTGGGCTAATGAGTATCTGATGCTTGTTATCATACGGTAAGTTAGCATTTTCTACTCTTCCGCCCACCCTGAGGATACCCTCAGAATCAAGTAATGGATTCAACGGGACGATGTTGGATGCGAAATCAATAAACCCCTTTGAACGCAGTGGTCTAATTTCATTTCTATATGACGATTGTTGAGATATTCGAATGCAAGTTAAAGTTGCTTGCCTCAATTCTTCTGTAGTAAGAAATGTGCGTCGAGAATCTTTGGCTCTCATACGAAGGCAATACGCATCAACTCGTATTAAACGAGTATAGCTCGAAAACCGAGTTAGAATGTTATCCTCTAAATTTTCAGTAGCTAAGTGAACGCTTGTTTCCCGCCGCTCTAAATCTGCCCTTCCAGTTTTTACTCTTGACTTGTATGTGATTGATGGCTCTGATAGCCACTGAGGACCTGACCACCATAAGGGATGATTGATTAATTCATTGGGCGGTATACCTCGCGATGCGCAGTCAGTTGGATTGTACTGTGATTCTATGTGATGCCAGTCAGAAGGCTTGCTAAGTGTTTGAATTTTACTAACACGGTTCGCCACATAAGTTTTCCATTTGATCGGCAGTCCGTTTATGTAAACCAGTACTGTTGTTGAGTCGGTCCAGTAAAAGGTTGGGACCTCATGTCCGAATTTCATGACCCTCTTAATTCTTGCAATCAAATTACTTAAGAGAACTGCTCCACACAGCTCCAGTCTAGGAATAGATTGCACTTTCAATGGAGCGACCTTTGATTTGGCTGTAATCAAGGAAACCCGAACTTCTCGAAACACTGATACCACAAACAAATATACAACAGCTGCACAAGCAGTGTTTGAAGCGTCACAGAATCCATGGATTTCAAACTGATCTGATGCCGTAGTTCCCAGATACCTTGGAATTCTCAACCTTTCTAGCGCTTGACACTGATTTGTGAATTGCAACCAATCTGCCATCATATTGTCCGGAATGTTTTCATCTCAATCCACTCCTTGTACCCATAGCTGTTGCAAAATTTTCTTGCCTTGGATGATTGCGGGTTGTAGCCATCCCAGTGAGTCATAGAGTCTTGCAATTGTTGATGCAACGTTTCTTTTAGTCGTCAAATCCTGTTTAATGTGGGACATGTCTACTTTAAAGGAGAAAATATCATCTTTCGGATGCCACAATAAACCGAGTGTTTTAACAAATGACTCGATGTTGATGCTGATTGGACCAATCAACAAGTTGATAAATAGATTATAAGTTAATTGATATTTTCAATCAAATAAATTGTATCGATACTAATTAAAATCAACCCTGCATATGTTATTTCCATAAATTTATAAATTGATGATGATTGATAAAATTGATGAGTAAGCTTATTCACACTAGCATAAATAAAATTGAAAATGTGCATATTACAGAATCAGCAATTTGAGGTGAATACACTTGCTTGTACTTTGGTCTATGCAGAAAACAATAATTGTATTTTGAACATGTACTTTTACCAACTAAGCAATAATTACTGATCGAAATTTAGTACTTAAGCAATGAACAGCTTTGGTTCATTCTCTTTCAAAAAGCTTGCTTAAAGTTCGCGGTCGAATGCGGAGTATTTGACTTCAGTTTGTGAAAGCTTTCGAGAGAAAAATCCGAGTGGTTCCCATGATCCTTTGTGCTTTTGTTGAAGAACGGCACCCACTGCGGTGTTCGATGCATCCGTGGCTATACTATAAACTGTATTTTATAGTGGATGAGCTAGTAATATCGCTTTGGCTAGTGCTTGCTTCACGAGTATTAAGGTCTTGTTGCATTCCTCGATCCAGTAAAAGTTTATCGCCTTATTTTGATTTTGTAAAAGTGTTAAATGCGTATGTAATGGCGCGAGTAATTCTGCCAGCTTTGGAATAAAGCGGTGGTAATAATTAACCATACCTATGAATTTCTCGATTTGTTTGACAGAAGTTGGGGGTGGCATATTGCTAATGACTTCCACTTTGCTTCTTGTTGGAAGTATTCCATCTTTTGCTATCGTATGACCCAAAAAATCTAAGTTAGAGACGCCAAATATACATTTCGAAGCTTTGATCGTGAGGCCGTAATCTTCAAGTCTTCGGAGGATAGCGCGAAGGTGTTGCTTGTGTTTTTCCTCATCTTTGCTAGCGATTAGCAAGTCGTTTATGTATCATATCCAAATACGAAAGGCAGATCCCTTATTACTTCGTTGATGAAGCGTTGAAATGTTTGTCCCGGATTCCCTAAACCAAATCGCATTCTAAGAAGCTCGAAGAGACCGAAAGGAGTTGTAATGGTTGTTTTATGGATATCCTCGGGAGCCACCGGAATTTGTTGATATGCTCTAAAGAGATCAATTCTCGAGAAAACGTTGCACCCGTTTAGTTGCATAGAAAAGTTATGTATATGTGGAATAGGGTATCGATCCGGCACAGTAATGGCATTGAGACGCCGGTAGTGATTAGCAGTCACATACACATACACATGCATATCAACTTAAAAAGTAGTTGGTTAAGTAAGTTGTTTGTTGGTTAAGTAAGAGTTGGTTGGTCCGCGAATGCTGGTACGATCGGTTGCAACACAAGTTTGAATAAATATTTAACTAAAGTAGATAAAACCGTTAACTGAATTAAAAAATTTTGGTTTAATTTTAATAAAGGACTATATTATAAGGAAGTGCCTTTTCTTCATAAATTTATTAGGTTCGTCTGACAAGCCCACAAATGGCGACCCCAAAGAAGAAAACATGTGGTATTTAAAAGTGCAGTGCTCGTTCAAAAGTGTTTTATGAACGGTGTTATTCGTATTCGCTACTAGCCGCATATAAATCTAAAAATTAAATAAAATTTTATTAGATCACACAAAGCCGAAAGACCAACAAAATTTCCGCACTACGTTCACTTTGCCGTAAAAAAACCCGTAGTACAGCAAATACAGACGTCTTTATCGCATATATATGTATATGTGAAGCACAATGTAACGGGTTCCTTATTTCAAATTTTATTTCAATAACATTCTTCAAGTGCAATTGTAACAACAATGCTTTGTTGGAATTTTCGGACCGAGCTCAAAGGTGCACACTGCATAGTATTTCCTAGTTCGGTCCGATAACTCATATTTGCGCTGTGCGCAAATCAATTAGTTCAAGGCAAGTTTCAGACGGCAATGCCTTAACACGTTGACTGCGGGATCAAAAAGTGTATTCCAATTTCGTATGCGTTATCGGTCGCCGGGGACCGATTCTAAACTTTCATACAGTGCGGTATCGGTCACCGAGGACCGATCGACATTAGTTCAAAAGACAATATCTACATGTTTGGAATCAATATCGTTTTGGATTTTTTCAGTGTTTCCCAGTAGCTGAAAGGTATACTCACTTGCCACATAAGCCGTATGAATATCCAATGATGTCAATCGTGGAGGAAGAAATTTTTGAAAATTTTTTTTTCGTTACAAATATTTTTTAATAATACAAAGTATGACGAACAGTTCACTTAAAAATCATATAAAAACTTCACGAAATCCATTTAAAATAATAGATATACTGTTTAAGAATGAAAGCAATTGCAATGAAATGTTTATATTTTGTGTATTTTGTTGAAACATGGTAGGCACATACCAGGTTTTCCTGGGCATTGATCACAAAAACTAATTACTTTTGTCACTTTATTGTTGGCTTCACGACTACTTAAGGAAGCACGTAGCTCAACGTAGCATCCCTTACAAATTTTTCGCTGTTTCCTTCCCGGTCCTTGGGGTTTCACAAAAGTATGAACACATCGTTTAAGTCCAAGAGTATCATCGTGTTGTTCAGGCTCTTCCAATAATTCTACGGCAAGTTTAGCTCTAAAGGCTGTAATGGACATTTTTGTTTTCGATATTTTATTGAAAATTATCCATGAATTGACTACGCATGTGCCAAACAAAAACTCAAAAATAACCTTTCGGTACCACTTTAGTCCCCTTCTTAGTACTGAATGGTACGACGACATTTGATCGCTGAAATCAACTCCTTTCTTTGCTTGATTGTAGTATTGAATGCATTTAGGTTTGTTAATATCTTCACCTTTCCGTGACCGTTTACCAGTTTTTTCTAACATTGTACCATGAGTAGGGTCAGTTGTTAACATCAAAACAGGTCTCTTGTCCATCCACTTGATAACTTTCACGCAATCATTTTGCTGTCCATATATTTCGCCTTTTTTTAATTTTTTGGAAAATGTTTGAGGAACTCCTTTTCGATTAGCCCTCAAGGTACCACAATATACAATTTTTTTGTCATAGAGGTCTTTAGCTAAAGTTAAATTTGAATAATAATTATCAGCATACAAATAATGACCTTCTTTTTCGTCAATTGACTCTAACAGCTCATGTACAATAGATTCAGAGTGACCTTGACCCACAGTTTTCTTATTCTTTCCTGTGTAAATTACCGTATTAAGCGTAGAACCATCAATAGTACACATCTTATAGATTTTAATTCCATATTTATGTGTTTTATTTGGAATGTATTGACGAAATTGTAGCCGTCCTCTAAATGGGATCATAGACTCGTCGATCACAAGTACTTTTCCTGGAGTCAAGACATTTTTAAACGTCATATTCAGAATTCTTAAGCATTTTTGAATTTTATGAAGACGTTCGTCAGGTTTCAAAAATGGATCCTCATTATTGCAGAAATGCAGACAACGAAGGATCAGTAAAAACCTATCTCTAGGCATTACATTCGTAATGAATTGATTTCTGAACATAAGGTCTTTCGACCAATAAGAATTTATTTTTGGTTGATTATTCAAGCCCATCACCAAATTGATTGCCAAAAAACGAAAGATTTCTTTTCGATCGGTGTCAGTCCACAAATTCAATCTGGATTTAGATGCAGACCTTTCCCGTGACAAAGATTGTTGGGCAAATCTATTTGTCTCCATTATTATAATATTTAATAATTCGTCTACTACAAACAATTTATAGGCATCTAATGGCGTTTTTATTTTATTGACGTCAAAGTTGTATGTAGGTAATTCACTGTGAAAGTCAAATGTATGTTCAGATTCGACAATATCATGCCAATCGTTGTCGCGTAATATCGATGTAAGGTCACAAATATCATCGTTCGACTGAATTTCATCTCTAGCATCTGTAAAAATTTATTGCTATAAACATACATGCAAACAGGCTTACAGATCGATAAATATTGACTAAAATCTTTTAATTTGTAGCACAGCGAGATTAAAAACGCAACACACCATTGTTTGAATCCACTTCATCGAAATCATCCTTAGAATCATCCTTAGAACTTATTAGCGATTCATAACTGTCGCCGCGATCCAATAAAGAAGGCAAATAATCCATATCTCTCACAGAATCATCGCTAGAATAGTCTTTAAAATCGTCTTCTAGGAAATGCGCTCTTTTTGTAGATTCTTTTCCTTTTCTTTTCCTATATATATTTGTCGGATTTATTATCTGCAGAGCTGCTGCCACCAGCCGGTTGTCGAAGAGTCATAAATAGCATCTTTTTCGCGCGAGAAGACATTGTTAACAATAAACTCAACACTGCACTTAAAACACTTCTAGCACAAATATTAGCAACTGCTTTATGTCAGAGGCGCTGACAAGAATGACAGTTGAGAAACTCCAATTTGTGATTTGTGCATCGGTCCCGGGGGACCGATGCCGCATACAAACAATACTTTTATTATTCCAGTGCGGTGAAGGTCGCCCGGGCCCGATTCAATTTTTTGACGTATCCTATAAATACAACTCAAAAGTATAATGTCACTATTTTTCAAATAATTTAGCTTTCACCACAGAAAAAGATATTGCACCCACACACAACGGAAATTTTGAAAAATTGTTGCCGCACCTCAAAAAGTTATCAAATCGGTCCCCGGGGACCGATACAGCAGTCAACGTGTTAATTGAGTTTCGAACCGAGCCCAAACTTGCACAGTGCATGGCGATTCCCGGTTCGGACCGAGAATTTTTGTCTGCTTTATGCGCATATTTCTATTAGAGCAAAGCGGATCCACAACAACAATGCATTGTTTTCGAATTCGGACCGAGAATTTTTGTTTGCTTTATGCGCATATTTCTATTAGAGCAAATCGGATCTACAACAACAATGCATTGTTGTCGAATTCGGTCCGAGAATTTTGTTTGCTTTATGATCATTTTTTTTAATTAACTCGAAGCGGATCTGCAACGGCAGTGCCTTGTTGTCAATTTCGGACCGAGCTCAAATGTAAAGACATTTGTGCATTGCTTATTTCGGTCCGGGAACGCCATCATGGCATTGTTGTTGCAGAAACGCATAACGGATTGCATGACTGCGAGCGGAAAAGTGGCTGGCTGAGCTCGACCAAACAGTCTTGAGGTGGTCGAGGGCCATAGCGGAACTTGTTCGGTCGTGGTGGTATGACGCCGTGCCCAAGTGCATTTGTCAGTAGTATCTGATGTTGAGTGATGTGAATCGCCGAACGAAAGCAGTTGCAAAGCCACACGTGATTATCGGAAGGCCGGTGCGCTTTTACCTCTAATTTGGAGTGTTGCGCTAAAAGTAGATGCAATTAGCGTATTGACACGAGTGTCACAGCCTGCTTGCCGGGTGGACAGCACAGTCGGGATGAAACTTGTGTTGCTATCAATCGAGACGCGGTGGATGATTCATATGTGAGGTAATTATAGTGAACCTAGCATAAAAAAATGAAAGTTGGCTCATAAGGCTCAAACGCGACTTATCTAGATCATTGGCTTAAACACCCAACCTGTGAAAATCAGTGGGGAATACCGTGGGCCGCTCTAGCGACATAAACGGGGAAGACCAGAAATCTAGTAGCGGAAAATGACGTTCATTTGGACACTGCATTCAGCATTTTCATGCACCTCGCTGGGATAGTACAGCCTCGAAACCTGTTGCTGCTCTTCTGTCACCTCATAAACTTCACAGCATAGAACGTCCAGGGGGCTTCGTTTCGTCAACTACCACTGTTTTGATAATTTGTGAGAATTTCGAGTTTCGTCCTAACAACACATACGTACAGGTATTTATTGGAATATTAATCCTCTTAGACTATACAATTGAAGGCGCTGGGTCGCCTTCCGTTACGAATTCGAGTTTGTGGACTAAAAAGTAAAGTGGCAGTTTTTCGGTGATATGTACGTGACCAGTGTTCTCATATCAACCTTTAAATAAAATTTGTTCTAATCAAAATTGGAAAATCCATAGAGTAATAGAGGACCCTGAGACGTACCAATTAAGTGATAATTAATGGAACGAAATTGTGAGGTGCATAAAAACGATGGCGTTGCTGTTTCGGAGATAGCTTTCGGTTCTTATAATTATCACTTATATTACTTGCCATTTAGCAATTATTACAATCTTCAGACAATTAATTGTGGGGAATAGCCCAGAACACTTTTATATGTGGATATGACATAGATATCTAATAAAGATACGATAGAATTCGTGATCATAAAGTAAGTGATGCACTCATTTGAATTACAAATGTCAAATCAACCGATGCACCTCGAATTTCGCATCTTTTTTTTGTTAGAAGATAAGTCATATCAATATTTAGTATTTACGGCTTATTATTACTATTGTACCGTTATCCTAATTATTAGGACGCTTATATTATGCAAGTTAGATTCACGACAATAGAGCAGGTTAATTGAAGGTCATGTCTTTGTTTGAGTTTGATAAGAATATCGAATGACGGTAAATAAGGTAAAGATAACGGAACTTAAGTTAGAAGTGATGTATTTAAGAATTCAATAGACATTAGTAGGCTGAATGAAAGAAATTTTTTGTTGTAAATATGAGGTATTACCAAAAGCTTTTGGAAATGCAGCAGAGACAAAAAGGAGAAAAGAAACTACGAAACTATAGCGCCATAGTGTCTAAGATCAATAAAAAAAAAATTTTCGTATCGTACCAAATAATCATCACCAGATTGAAAACGTTTGAAATCATTGAACGCAAATCGTTCGTCGTAGCGTACCTTCAAAAGTTAAAGGTTTATTTCGGTCATTTTTGACTTTTCTTTATCGAATTCTTATTTGTATAGCCTAAGGCTGAGACGTTAGAATATGAAATGACAAAGTAATTTGTGTGCATCTATGTTTCGATTTAGATTACTACAGATGCTCTTTAATAGTGAGTACTTGCAAATGTTTGATAGCTTGAATTGATATCACTTAGCAATAATAACACTTATGATAACATTTAATTTAACCATGTACCGAATTAACTGAAATTGATTCATCTAGTATAGCAAATCAATCACCCATATTTAATAAAACCAAACTATGTCTGGTAGCAGTAGATGATGCACATCGAAAGAAAAAAACAAAAAAAATTGTTATACCATTTGAGCGAAAGAAAAGACCTAAGTTAAATTTATTTTTTTTTTATTTTTTTTTATAATAAAACAAGATGTTTGGGAATAGATAATCCTGTTTATTTTTTTTTTCTTTTCGTGAGAGTGGTTGTGCCGACTCCTTCGATATTACTTCTAAAGGGGTGGTCGGTTGGTGTGAAGGAGGGACAAGATAAGTACATGGCAGCAAACTAACTATTTTGTGTTTGTATTTCAGGTGGTGAGCTCTTGATAATCGCGCACATTTTATTTCTTGTCCGGTTTTCGCGACTCATTCAGTAAATTCAGTCGGGTTCTTCTTTTTCCTTTCGTGGGTTTTTTCCGATGCTACTCGTGGTTGCTCCATCCGTTTCCGTGACCAACTCATCCGTGTTCGCAGCGTTGCGCGTAATTCGTGCTTTTTTTTCGTTGTCTTACCTATCGACTCCGGCCACCAATCCGCGATCCCTCGCGCGCGTACTTAAACGGGGCGCGTGTATTGGCTTCGTAGGAAGCTCAATGACCTTTCTTGGTGGCCTTAATTTTTTTTTGTTGTTCGGCCCTGGTGATCGTTGGGTCCCAGTGACCAGAATGGTACCCCTGGTCAGAGTCAGCCTGCACGGCTCTTACTGGACTTTAAGGTCCAGTATACGATCGCGGTTGTTTTTCGGTGTTATCTCCGTCCTACAGGCACATGAACAAAATGTGATGATTGTTGGGACACGTGACAGGGAAAAGAACCCCCCCACTTCTCCCGAGCAGAGCTAGAGGCAGCCAGCATGTGCCGACCTCCTCGTCACGTGAGAGTCGTAGCTACTCCGAGTAGCTCAGTCCTGCACGGACAAATGACTCGTTTTCCTTTGATGGTCATTCGAGACCATCACCCCACCGTTCCCTACTACAAATTTCATTACAACAACACCAACCACCATCAACATAAAGTACGAACGTGGGCATTGCTGGAAGAGCGCACTAGCAGCCAACTCAGCCAAATCATACAAACCAGCGAAACTTCTAGCACATACATTGCAGCAACGTACATCACTAGATAAAAAAAGTCTAGCGCACCAGAACCGCTAGAAAACTAATTTTCGAAGAAATTGTCTTTGAATGACAAAAAAATGTGGGCAGACGTTATGCACTTTCTTGTAGAATCATATCAACCATTCCTTATCCAAAGCAACAAAACTCAACTATAACACAAATGATGAAAATGTTCAGTGCTGGCAACACTTTCACAATGAAGCAGCAATAAGTTTCCCATTACCAGCTCATACTTAAATGAACTTATCCTTTGAATTTCGTTCTCATCGGAGGATTTCATCAAAAGCTTCAGTGGTTAAACGTTGTTTGAGGCTGCCATCCGAAAAATGTTCAAAAATCGGAAAATTTAAAAATTTGTTTCTTATTTTTATCGCAAATGCTTTGCTTATAAGTACGTCATTTGTAGCATCTGTTGGTGCAATATTTACGAAAATTGCCAATGCTGGTTACCCTGTGTTAGCAGAAAAGCAAAAAATGTACCAATTCTGCTTCACGTTCAGTTTAACCCAACCAGTAAATTTTGTTTCAATTGAATCACTTCGCTGGAAGTTATACGGGTGAAAAGAATTTTAGGGTAATCACCCTCAAAATTTGTCAAATTTTTAAAGCGTTGATATTTGCTTTTAATTTTCATTGCAGGATGATTCCCATTTGCAAATCTAATGATATAATCACTTACTAAAGAAATTCCACAAAATTACAAAAATGGTCATACCTGGCAGCCCTTTGAAGATTTTTGTACGAAATTCCTACGACATTTGGCTCACATTAAGGTCCATTTAATGCATGAAGTTCGTTTTGATTTCATTACTGGAACAGAAGTTATAGGGGAAAAAGCTTTAATTTGCTGAGCAAGTTTGCAAGATTTGGGAGACAAAAATATCCATAGCTGGCAACTCTGTTCTAATTTTTCAGCAAATTTTATCTTAAGTAA
>OZ022264.1:153988709-154008709 GCA_963978885.1 Nemotelus pantherinus | reverse complement strand
TGGCAACCTACTGCAAGTATCAAAGCCAAGAATATATCACATCTGCTTCACGCTGTTTAGGAACATTCGAAGTTATAGGATTATAAAGAAATTAAGGATTACCTACAGCGAGTTTTTTTCAAATAATCGAAAACTTAATATTTGCTGTTTATTGTCATTACAATATCATTACCATTTGAAAAATCTACGATAAAACCGCTTAACAAAGATATTGCAATTTACAATAGCTGGCAACCCTATCGTGGCTTTTCAAACAAATTTGGCCTGAATAATGTTTCTAATAGGTTCCATTAATTGTATGAAATTCGTATTGATTTCATGACTGCACTGGAAGTTATAGGGCAAAAAATTTTATTTTCCTGAGCGAATTTTCAAAACCAAAGACACAAAAATTACCATAGCTGGCAGCACCAATCAAATTCTCCAACCAAATTCTCATCAAACAGAGATTAAAGTAAGATTCAGCTACCATGTCAATTTCATGAAAATTTGGTTACTAATTCACATTTCATAGGGCAAAAAGCAGTATTTTTCTTTGTAATTTTTCAAGATCGCATCACTGGCACAGAGTTGCCCACAATTCAAAATCGCTTCTATTAGACCTGGCCCTACTTAAGTCCAATGCATTCTACAGATTTCGATTGTATCTGATTATTGGTTCGTGAGTACCCGTGAACAGAAGTTTTTGATGCTAAAAATATAGGTTAACTGGGAAAGAGTTACCGTTCTTGTCCGACATGAGTTTTCCAAAGTTTAACTTTGAACGTGTAGATGAAGCATAAGATTTGTATACAGATTGGTTTTATTGTAAGAAACGGACATTTTTTAGGAGTTGCGATGGTTTGAATGTTTTCACTTCCAAATTTTTATTTTCTCAAATTTAAGACACCAAAATTATAATAGCTGGCAGCTCCAACCGAAATTTTCAACCAAATTTTAACCAAACCTGGTTTAAAATAAGGTCCAGCTATTTTGGGAATTCCGTCAAAATCGAACGATTCAATCAGAATTTATAGGGCTAAAAGCAGTTATCTTTTACAGTGATTTTTCAAAATGGCACCACTGGCACACAATCGCCCGCATTTCAAAATCACTTCTATCAGACCTGGGCCTATTTAAGGCCAATACATTCTGCAAATTTCAATTAATTCTGCTAATCGGATCTTGAGTTTCCGTGAACAGAAGTTTTTGATGCTAGAAATATAGGTAAATTGGGCAAGGGTTACCAGGCATACCTGTTATACAATATCAAATTTTTTTTTTGTCTATGTAAAACAAACCCAGGATTTACATATGAGTGGCTTTTTTTTGAAGAAACGGCAATTTTTCAAGAGAGACGATTCAAGAGAGATTTGGACCTATTCTGCATATACACTAATGTATCCTGTAAGTCTCAGCTCAATCAGATGGCGCGTTCCCGAGATTATCTCACTGAAATTTTTTGATTATATATACATATATATATATATATATATATATATATATATATATATATATATATATATATATATAAATTTTTTGATTATATATACATATATATATATATATATATATATATATATATATATATATATATATATATATATATATATATATATATATATATATATATATATATATATATATATATATATATATATATATATATATATATGGAAATATAAATTTTTGGCCGAATCGATTTTAATACTTATGTTCTTCGAACATTAGTAAAAATAAAAATTTGAAAGTGAAAACATTCAAACCATCGAATATCCTAAAAAATGTCCGTTTCTACAATAAAACCAATCTGCATACAAATCTTATGCTTAATCTACACAGTCAAAGTTGTTTAATATGAATCTGAAAACCAAAGAAATTAATAGTAAACACAAAATAATATTCAATTCACTTACCTGTATGACAGTCCACAGATCGATTGTCAGTTTTGACGTCGCGCAACCAGGCATAATATCAGCTGACTTATAATGTTAAGGATGTGTCTTAAATTGTAGAATACTGGAAAACAATTTTTCAACAATATAGATGTAGCGTTATTGGAAAGGTTAACAATGTTAAATTTACCGGAATTTTCACTTAGAAATTTTTCGAGCCCATTGTCATGGTACAGTTGAATTTGAATCAATCTTGAAATCGGTCGAATAGTGTTGGACAGTTTTGTAGTAGAATTTTTTCCTTTGAAATTGAATTAATGGAAAATTGATAGAATTGAATTTTGAAATAGAAATAAAGTATCTTGAATTGATTATAAAAGTGAGTTTTGGATTTAAGTAATATCGAACGTAATTTTGGTCCTTCGAACCGGAATCATCGCGTTCATAGTTAAGTGAAGAGGTGAATAAAGAAATTGAAATTTCGAATTTTAAAAAAATTGATTGAACTCTTGAAATTCTTGAACTTTTGAAATACGTTTATAGTAGTGAACATTTGTGGCTGAATATTTTTCGGGATTAGTGTCGTGCTAAATCACTGTTTGCTGGTAGTGATATGCACATGTGGTGTGGTATGTAGAAATCATATTATCCTACATTGCATTACAGCATTTTATCCTACATTATATTGCATGTTGATTTCCAATATATTTCCTTTTCGTATTTGTCCATCAAATTTGAATTTACTAGTGCTGATCAAATTGCTACTTAAAACTCGGAAGTAGTATATTTAGAAAATTGAACAGAAAATCAGTTCATTAGAAAACGTATAACGTTAGTTTGAGCTTGTGAGAACAAGTTAGACGTGAACAGAAAATCAGTTCATTAGAAAAGTGAAACTTTAATTTGAATTTGTGAGACCAAGTTAGGCGTGAAAGTACATAACGTGTATGTACGTGAATTGAATATAGAATTGATTAGAAGTAGTCGAAATTGAATTTGATTGAATAGTTGAAAGATCATGGCGACGATTACTAAGTTGATCTTGCAGCAAGGTCTGAACTATGATCAGTTGATGCGAATGCACTCTAATTATAAAAAAACTCTAGCGCACCTGAACCGCTAGAAACACTAATGTTCGAAGAACAGTAGAAGAATCGTGCAGGTTTTGGGTGCATATTCCACCACATGAGCTGCTTATTACGGCCAAACTGTTTCAAATGCCACGTTTTACTTTGGTCTCAAGAATGCATTATAACTCATATGGTAGACGGTTTCAGATATTACCAATGGCATCAATTTCAACGTTTATGAGAGCAAAACACGGGTTAGTTATATTCGTTATCAGTTGCTTATTTCACAAAATTTTGAAAGCAGCATCTCATATAACATCAATTAAGAAAATGCTCAGTGCCTGCAGCACTGTAACTGAAGTTGGTGTTTGGGGTTGCGATCCGAAAAATTTGCAGAACTTTGGGAATTGAAACATTGGTTATTTATTTTCATTGTAAATGTTTCCGGTATGAATACTAACTGATAGCATTTATTGATACAAAAGTAGCCCGACCGACTCGTGCTGGCAACCTTTCGCCAGTATCAAAGCCAAGAATATATTACATCTGCTTCACGTTGTTATATTACATTCGAAGTTATAGGAGCATAAAGAAACTAAGGGTTACCTGCAGCGAGTTTTTTCAAATAATCGAAAGCTTATTATTTGCTGTTTATTGTCACTACAATATCATTACCAATTGAAAATTCTACGATAAAACCGCTTAATAAAGATATTACAAAGAAACACAAAATCAACAACAGCTGGCAGCCCTATCGTGGCCTTTCGACCAAATGTGGTCTGAATAATGTTTATAATAGGTTCCATTAATTGCATGAAATTCGTATTGATTTCAAGACTGCACTGGAAGTTATAGGGCAAAAAGTTTTATTTTCCTGAGTGATTTTTCAAAACCAAAGACACAAAAATTACCATTGCTGGCAGCACCAATCGAATTTTTCAACCAAATTTCTATCAAACAGAGTTTAGAGTAAGGTTCAGCTACTGTGTCAATTTCATGAAAATCTAGTTACTAATTCACATTTCATAGGGCAAAAAGCAGTTTTTTTTCTTTGTAATTTTTCAAGATGGCACCACTGGCACAGAGTTGCCCACAATTCAAAATCGCTTCTGCCAGACCTGGTCCTACTTAAGTCCAATGCATTCTGTAAATTTCAATTCTATCTGATTATTGGTTCGTGAGTTCCCGTGAACAGAAGTTTTTGATGCTAAAAATATAGGTTAACTGGGAAAGGGTTACCGTTCTTGTCCGACATGAAATTTCCAAAGTTTTACTTTGAATGTGTAGATAAAGCATAAGATTTGTATACAGATTGGTTTTATTGTAAGAAACGGACATTTTTTAGGATATTCGATGGTTTGAATGTTTTCATTTCCTTATTTTTATTTTTTCAAATTTAAGACACCAAAATTATCATAGCTGGCAGCTCCAACCGAATTTTTCGACTTAATTTCTACCAAACGTGGTTTGAAGTAAGGTCTAGCTACTGTGTGAATTCCGTCAAAATCGAACGATTCAATCAGAATTTATAGGGCTAAAAGCAGTTATCTTATTTTAGTGATTTTTCAAGGTGGCACCACTGCCACAGAATCGCCCGCATTTCAAAATCACTTCTATCAGACCTGGTCCTATTTACGACCAATACATGCTGCAAATTTCAATTAATTCTGCTAATTGGATCGTGAGTTTCCGGGAACAAAAGTTTCTGATGCTACAAATATAGGTAAATTGGGCAAGGGTTACCAGGCGTGCCCGTTATACCATATCAAATTTAATTTTTTGCCTATGTAAATAAAGCACGAAATTTACATATGAGTGGATTGTTTTTGAAGAAACAGCATTTTTTTCAAGAGAGACGATGATTTGGAAGCTGTCACTTTCAGTGCCTGCCCTAGCCACAGGGCTGCCAGCACGCTCATGAAAAGCCACACAAATCTATAACTAAATAATATCAATATGTTCTGAAAATTTCGTAATGATTGAATAGCTCTGTCAAAAGTTATCGCAATTTAAAAATTTGCAAGTTTTCCCGTTCTCTTTTTAGGCACCCAGCGCACACATGGGGTTAAAAAATTCCAAAATATTATCCGATTCATATGTAAAACACGCTCAAAATTTATTTCGTCAACTTTATTTTTGCAAAACTTATTTGTGTGCGGAATAATAGGTATATTAAAAATATCACTAAAATGACCGCCGGCGCCAAAGGGTTAAATATTTTTAACTTTTTTTGAGACCTGGCACTATTCTGCATATACACAAATATGTCCTGAAAATTTCAGTTCAATCGGATGGCGCGTTCCTGAGATTTTTTCACTGAAATTTTTTGATGATATATATATATATATATATATATATATATATATATATATATATATATATATGTGTATATATATATATATATATATATATATATATATATATATATATATATATATATATATATATATATATATATATATATATATATATATATATATATATATATATATATATATATATATATATATATATATATATATATATATATATATATATATATATATATATATATATAGAAATATGAATTTTTGGCCAAAGTGATTTTAATACTAATGTTCTTCTTCGAACATTAGTAAAAAAATCCGAAGGCACGTAAAACCGTCACTTATTTTACAAAATTATTAGAAAGACTCGAAGCTATTCAAAAATCGTTTGAGAAAACTCATGAATCAATTCTCGACTCATTGACCGGCAGTGAAACTGAACTAAGTAATCCATATTTTAATGACGGAAAATATAGTTTGTTTGAAGAACTATATGTAACATTATATTCGGAACTCAAAGAGTCTTTGATCGAGGTACAAAGGGTCTCGAATACAGATTGAAGAAAATGAAATCAAACTTCCAAGAATATCGTTGCCAAAATTTTCGGGAGATTACGAATTGTGGATCTCATTTCGAGATCTCTTTAAGAGTTTAATCCACGAAAAAACTTCATTAAGTAATGTTGAAAAACTTCATTACTTAAAGTGTAGTCTTTCGGATGAAGCAGAAAGTCTGTTAAAACAATTCCAGATAACAGATACGAATTATCAAGTGGCATGGAAGGTTTTGGTTGAACGTTACGACAATAAAGCAACATTAATGAACACACAATTGAAACGATTATTTAGTTTAGGGGCCGCAAATGAGTCAGCGGCATCAATAAAATTTTTATTAGATAGAACGGTCCAGGCAGTGCAAGTGTTGGAGAGCATGAATATTAAAGACATGTGGCAAGCAGTAGTTGTATACATGACAACACAACGTTTACCTTCGGAGACGAGACAATTATGGGAGCAGCAGCAAGCGGCTACTGGAGAGTTGCCGACTTTCATCGAGTTGAAAGCCTTTTTGCAAAATCGATTTCGCGCCTTGGAGGCTTCTGGAGTGACTCATATTAGAGGAAGTTCACAAAGGAGGATTACAGCGTCTCACCCCGGTAATATACAATCGTATCACAGTGACGTTCAACAGTCGTGCACAATCTGCAAGGAAAAACATGGTATTCAGCATTGTATCCAGTTTTCGAGAGCCAATCACGGTACGAGGTTGCAATTAGTAAAACGCAATGGTCTTTTCATCAATTGTTTAAAAAAGGGTCATATGATGAGCAGTTGTCCAAGTACGTCACGATGCTTCAAGTGCAAGGGCATGCATCATACACTGTTGCATAGAGAAAATGTTGGCACAGCATTACCAACGGGTCCTGAATTGAGGCAGCAACCGGGTCCATCGAATGCTGGTCCTAATATTAATTCACTAAACGTTACCGCCAGCAAAGAAGTTTTATTGGCTACGGCATTAGTTACCATCGAGTCACCTACTGGTCACATCCCACTTCGAGCATTACTTGACCAGGGCTCACAAGCATCGTTTATCTCAGAATCTGCAGTGCAATTATTGAAATTAAAAAGAGAATCTTCGAAAATTAATGTCACCGGAATCGGTTCGAACACTGCTACAAAAATTAAAGGGGTTGTTCGAGTAAATTTAATAATACCACAACAGGATACGATCGAATTAGATGCTTTAATTTTAGAAAAGATAACAAATCTTTTGCCACCACGAAACATTACACCAGCAGTGTGGAAGGAATTAGGAAATTTAACATTAGCAGATCCAAGCTTCGACAAACCTGGTAAAACCGATCTACTACTCGGTGCTGATGTCTATGCAAAGGTGATACTTGGCGATATGCAGAAACTTAATATTGGTCCAATACTTTAAAACTTTAGGCTAGGCTGGATTATTTCTGGTGGCGTTCACCAACCAAATTCAAAAAAGGGCTATCAAAGTTTCAAAGTTGAAGTTACAGATGACATGAATATTACTGATCAGCTCAAAAGGATTTGGGAGCTTGAGGAACTTCAACCCAAAAGGGTTTTAACCAAAGAAGAGGAATTTTGTGAATATCACTTTGTGAAAAATGTTACGAGGAATAATGATGGAAGGTATACGGTGCGATTACCATTTAAAGATGAAGCTAGTAAAATTAATCTCGGAGAATCAAAAAACGCAGCAATACTCAGCTTCAAAGCGTTAGAAAAATGTTTCGAAAAACAACCCGACCTGAAACTGGAGTACCAAAAATGCATTCAAGAATACATTGACTCTAATCATATGCAATTAGTAAAAGAACCTACGACTAATAATGTACCCACTGAAGATAATAGAATAAATTATTATTATTTGCCTCACCATGCAGTCTTCAAAGAAAGTAGTACAACGAAATTGCGAGTCGTATTCGATGCATCTCGGAAAACGACCAAAGGATTATCACTAAATGACATATTGTTTACTGGACCATCCATTCACAATCAAATTATTTCGGTTGTCATGAGGTGGAGGTTCTTCCAGTATGCTTTCATGGCCGATATAGCGAGAATGTACCGCCAAATTAAGTTGCACCGCGACGACGTTGACTATCAACGAATAGTATGGAGATCGAACCCCAATTACGCACTTGATCACTATCGCCTAACTACGGTAACATTTGGCACGACGTGCGCACCTTTTCTCGCTATACGGACTCTGCACAAATTAGCAGAAGATGAGATGAATAATTATCCTATGGCATTTACTGCTATCAAGAATGATTTTTATGTCGACGATTTACTTTCAGGGGGCCAAGAATTACAAAAAACTATCGACAAACGTGATGCAATTTTTGCTGCCTTAAAATCTGGTGGTTTTATTCTGAGAAAATGGATTGCGAATGACCAACGGATCTTGCAAGGAATTCCCAAAGAAGATATTGAAATGAAGAACTGTTTTGAAATGAATTTAGACCAAGGATTCAAACCCTTAGGAATTTTGTGGTATCCTATGAATGATTGTTTTAGTTTTTGTCTGCAAAGGTTTAAATTTACCTTATGCAAAGGTTCAAATTTACCTTATTCAAAGAGACAACTGCTTTCAGAAATCGCTCAACTATTCGACCCAATGGTATGGCTTGCTCCAATTATTATCAAAGCGAAAGTCCTTCTCCAAACTTTATGGCTTCAGGGGCTCACCTGGGATGAACCTGTCCCTGATGAAATTATCCAACAATGGTTAAGATTTAAAAATAATTTTAAGATGATAAGTGAAATTAAAATACCACGATATATTAGAAACTCTTCACCATCTCAATTTGAAATCCATGGATTTAGTGACGCGTCAAAGGAAGCTTATGCGGCTGCTGTGTACCTAGTCAGCAGAAATGTTGAACGAACTCACGTCTATCTTGTGATGGCGAAGACGAAAGTTGCTCCAATTCGAACAGTGTCAATACCACGTTTGGAACTATGTGGCGCTGTGCTACTTTCCAAATTAGTACATCAAATAAAAGAAACTTTAAATTTCCAACATGTTCAAACATGATTATGGACCGACTCGGAAATTGTTCTCTCCTGGATTAAGGGACATCTGACGCGATGGTCAGTTTTCGTAGCCAATCGTGTTACTGAAACTTACAATACTAGCGGGAATACACCTTGGCGTCACGTGCCCTCGAAAGAAAATCCTGCTGATTTAGCAACTCGTGGTTTGGATCACAACGACACAATCAACAATAAGTCTTTGTGGTGGACAGGCCCATCTTGGTTGCAGAAAAACCCTGAATATTGGCCTAAAATGAAAACTGTAGAAATTACTAATTTGGAAAAACGGAAATATTTGAATGTTCACTTCTGCCTGGATTTATCTTGGGATACAAATGATATAATAAATAGATCTTCCTCATTCATTCGATTGAATCGAGTTACCGCGTACTGCTACCGATTCTCCAAGTTAGCCAGAAAGAAGACAACTGATAAAGGATACTTAACGACGGAAGAATTACAACAATCTCGAAAATTTTGGATTATAAACGTCCAACAAAAGGCTTTTAAAGAAGATATTAACAAATTACAAAAGGGCCAAGAATTATCGAAAAGAAGTCAGTTAATCAATCTTGTTCCATTTCTTGACGGGGACGGGATTCTGCGAATCGGAGGGCGTCTGGAAAACGCAGATTTAAACTTCTCACAAAGACATCCGATCATCATTCCGAAAGCAGGGAAATTTACTGAACTGCTAGTACGACATATACACAACATCACGCTACATGGAGAAACGCAATTGATGCTCGCGACACTGAGACGAAACTATTGGGTTTTGGATGCAACCAATGTTATTCGACATTCTAATCATAAATGTTTAATTTGCTTTCGAACCAAAGCCAAAATATCTTCACAATTAATGGGAAATCTACTAAAGCCGGGAGTCACAGTTTCACGTCCATTCACCCATACTGGAGTGGATTACTGCGGGCCAGTTACAATCAAAGATAGGAATGGACGCGGAAGTAAAACCCATAAGGGATACATTGCTATTTTCATCTGCTTGGTGGTGAAGGCAATTCACATCGAGCTCGTCAATGATCTCACAACGACAACATTCCTCGCCGCGCTCAAACGTTTCATTGGAAGACGAGGTCTATGTCAACACATTTACAGCGATTGTGGCACGAATTTTGTAGGAGCTGAATCAGAATTGAGAAAAATAGCGGCAAGAAATCAAGAAGCTGTAGGATCCCAAAGTGGTCTTGAAATAAAATGGCATTTCAACCCACCAGCATCACCACATTTTGGAGGTTTATGGGAAGCTGGTGTGAAGTCGATCAAACTACATTTACGCCGTATATTACGACATGCCACTCTAACTTACGAAGAATTTTCAACAACTTTAGTCCAAATCGAAGCCTGCCTGAACTCGCGACCTTTGTGCCCTCTCACAGATGACCCTATGGACACCAAAGTATTGACTCCAGCTCATTTTCTGATCGGAGATGCTCTAATTATTCCAGTAGAAGACGATCTGTCTGAAATAAACTTATCACGGCTAGACAGATGGCAGTTTTGGCAAAGATTAATGCAAACATTTTGGAAACGCTGGACAAATGAATATCTCGCAAGATTGCAACAAAGGCCTAAATGGCTCAAACAAGAAATCCAGCCTAAAATAGGAGATTTATGTTGGCTGAAAGAAGAGAACATACATCCTAGTAAATGGCCAGGATCACTAACGTTCATACTGGAAAAGATATGATAACACGAGTGCTCACGTTAATTTCAAAAGGTAACTACTACAAACGTGCAATAACAAAAATTGTTCTGCTTCCTACGCCATAACCAAACCTATAATATACACATATTTTAATAAAAGAAATGAAGCTACAAACAAAACCATAGACAGAAATAGAAATGAATCGAATACAAAAACTCTAGCGCACCTGAACCGCTAGAAACACTAATGTTCGAAGAACAGTAGAAGAATTGTGCAAGAATTGTGCAGGTTTTGAGTGCATATTCCACCACATGTGCTGCTTATTACGACCAAACTGTTTCAAATGCCACGTTTTACCTCGGTCTCAAGAATGCATTATAACTCATATGGTGGAAGGTTTCAGATATTACCACTGGCATGAATTTCAACGTTTATCAGAGCCAAACACGGGTTAATTATATTCGTTATCAGTTGCTTATTTCACATAATTTTGAAAGCAGCATCTCATATAACATCAATGAAGAAAATGCTCAGTGCCTGCAGCACTGTAACCGAAGTTGGTGTTTGGGGCTGCGATCTGAAAAATTTGCAAAACTTTGCGAATTGCAACATTGATTATTTATTTTAATTGTAAATGTTTCCGGTATTAATACTAACTGTAAGCATTTATTGATACAAAAGTAGCACAACCGACTCGTGCTGGCAACCTTCTGCCAGTATCAAAGCCAAGAATATATCACATCTGCTTCACGTTGCTATATAACATTCGAAGTTAAAGGAGTATAAAGAAATTTAGAGTTACCTGCAGCGAGTTTTTTCAAATAATCGAAAGCTTAATATTTGCTGTTTATTGTCACTACAATATCATTACCATTTGAAAATTCTACGATAAAACCGCTTAATAAAGATATTGCAATTAAACACAAAACCAACAATAGCTGGCAACCCTATCGTGGCTTTTCAACCAAATTTGGCTTGAATAATGTTTATGACAGAATTCATTAATTGTATGAAATTCGTATTGATTTCATGACTGCACTGGAAGTTATAGTGCAAAAAGTTTTATTTTCCTGAGCGAATTTTCAAAACCAAAGACACAAAAATTACCATAGCTGATAGCACCAATCGAATTTTTCAACCAAATTTCTATCAAACAGAGATTAGAGTTAGGTTTAGCTACTGTGCCAATTTCATGAAAATCTGGTAATTTATTCACATTTCATAGGGCAAAAAGCAGTTTTTTTTCTTTGTAATTTTTCAAGATGGCACCACTGGCACAGACTTGCCCACAATTCAAAATCGCTTCTATCAAATCTGGTCTTACTTAAGTCCAATGCATTCTGTAAATTTTAGCTGTATCTGATTATTGGTTCGTGAGTTTCCGTGAACAGAAGTTTTTGATGCTAAAAATATAGGCTAACTGGGAGAGGGTTACCGTTCTTGTCCGACATGAAATTTCCAAAGTTTTATTTTGAACGTGTAGATAAAACATAAGATTCATATACAGATTGGTTTTATTGTAAGAAACGGACATTTTTTTTGAATATTCGATGGTTTGAATGTTTTCACTTCCAAATTTTTTTTTTCAAAATGAAGACACCAAAATTATCATAGCTGGCAATTCCAACCGAATTTTTCAACCAAATTTCTACCAAACGTGGCTTAAAGTAAGGTCCAGTTGTGTGAGTTTCGTCAAAATCGAACGATTCAATCAGAATTTATAGGGCTAAAAACAGTTATCTTTTTTAGTGGTTTTTTAAGATGGCACCACTGGCACAGAATCGCCCGCATTTCAAAATCACTTCTATTAGACCTGGTCCTATTTAAGACCAAAACATTCTGCAAATTTCAATTAATTCTGCTCATCGGATCGTTAGTTTCCGTGAACAGAAGTTTTTGATGCTTAAAATATAGGTAAATTGGGCAAGGGTTACCAGGCGTGCCCGTTATACCATATATTTTTTTTTTTTGGTTATGTAAACAAAGCACAAAATTTACATATGAGTGGCTTTTTTTTGAAGAAACGGCATTTTTTCAAGAGAGACGATGATTTGGAGGTTTTCACTTTCAGTGCCTGCCCTAGCTACAGGGTTGCCAGCACGCTCATTTAAAGCTACACAAATCTATAACTAAATAATATCAATATGTCCTGAAAATTTCGTAATGATTGAATAGCTCTGTCAAAAGTTATCGCAATATAAATCTTTTCAAATTTTCCCGTCTTCTTTTTAGGCACCCAGCGCACACATAGGGTTAAAAAATTCCAAAGCATTATCCGATTCATGTGTAAAACACGTTCGAAATTTATTTCGTTAACTTTATTTTTGCGAAAATTATTTGTGCACGAAATAATAGGTATATTAAAAATATCACTTAAATGGCCGCCGGCGCCAAAAGGTTAACAATAACTGACATTTAAAGAGACCTGGACCTATTCTGCATATACACCAATGTATCCTGAAAGTTTCAGCTCAATCGGATGGCGCGTTCTCGAGATTATCTCACTGAAATTTTTTGATTATATATATATATATATATATATATATATATATATATGGAAATATAAATTTTTGGCCGAATCGATTTTAATACTAATTTTCTTCGAACATTAGTAAAAAAAATGAGCTACGATGCCAGACAATACAGCACTTTACTCTTTCCTTCCTATCACTATCCAATCCTATCCAAAGTACATACCACACAAATAAAAAAAAAACCAATGCTAATGGTTTCTCAGTAAACCCTTGTTCGAGTTGGCGAGTCGGGGCGCCAAGTTCAAATAACCCCTTTGTTGGCGAGTGTTATGTGCCTGCACGGAGGAAATGCTACAGGTTACATTAACATCTTTACTGTGTCAATTCGAAGGCAGCATCTGGTGTTTGAGAGTCCATTTCGATAAGCCAACCATACATGGCAAATGGAGCAACGACAATAGACCTGATAATCGGTAACTCAATATTGCCGAAAGCATACTCAACTTTATTTTTACAGATATTAATACTGATCTGGTTGGACCAGCGGGGGGAGTATGTTTAATATGAATCTGAAAACAAAAGAAATTAATAGTAAACACAAAACAATATTCAATTCACTTACCTGTATGACAGTCGACGGATCGATTGTCAGTTTTGACGTCGCGCAACCAGGCATAAAATCAGCTGACTTATAATGTTAAGGATATGTCTTTAATTGTAGAATATTGGAAAACAATTTTTCAACAATATAGATGTAGCGTTATTGGAAAGGTTAACAATGTTAAATTTACCGGAATTTTCACTTAGAAATTTTTCGAGCCCATTGTCATGGTACAGTTGAATTTGAATCAATCTTGAAATCGGTCGAATAGTGTTGGACAGTTTTGTAGTAGAATTTTTTCCTTTGAAATTGAATCAATTGAAAATTGATAGAGTTGAATTTTGAAATAGAAATAAAGTATCTTGAATTGATAATAAAAGTGAGTTTTGGATTTAAGTAATATCGAACACAGTCAAAGTAAAACTTTGGAAATTTCATGTCGGACAAGAACGGTAATCCTTTCTCAGTTAACCTATATTTTTAGCTTCAAAAACTTCTGTTCACGGGAACTCACGAATCAATAATCAGATAGAATTGAAATTCACAGAATGCATTGGACTTAAGTAGGAACAGGTCTGATAGAAGCGATTTTGAATCTCTATGTGATAGAAATTTGGTTGAAAAATTCGATTGGTGCTGCCAGCTATGGTAATTTTTGTGTCTTTGGTTTTGAAAATTCACTCAGGAAAATAAAACTTTTTGCCCTATAACTTCCAGTGCAGTCATGAAATCAATACGAATTTCATACAATTACTGGAACCTATTATAAACATTATTCAAGCCAAATTTGGTTGAAAAGCCATGATAGGGCTGCCAGCTATTAATAGTTTTGTGTTTGTTTGCAATATCTTTATTAAGCGGTTTTATCGTAGAATTTTCAATTGGTAATGATATTGTAGTGACAATAAACAGCAAATATTAAGCTTTCGATTATTTGAAAAAACACGCTGCAGGTAACCCTAAATTTCTTTATACTCCTATAACTTCAAATGTTATATAACAACGTGAAGCAGATGTGATATATTCTTGGCTTTGATATTGGCGAAAGGTTGCCAGCACGAGTCGGTTGTGCTACTTTTGTATCAATAAATGCTTACAGTTAGTATTCATACCGGAAACATTTACAATGAAAATAAATAACCAATGTTTCAATTCCCAAAGTTCTGCAAATTTTTCGGATCGCAGCCCCAAACACCAACTTCAGTTACAGTGCTGCAGGCACTGAGCATTTTCTTCATTGATATTATATGAGATGCTGCTTTCAAAATTTTGTGAAATCAGCAACTGATAACGAAGATAATTAACCCGTATTTTGCTCTCCTAAACGTTGAAATTCATGCCATTGGTAACATCTGAAACCTTCTACAATATGGGTTATACTGCAATCTTGAGACAAAAGTAAAACGTGGCATTTGAAACAATTTGGCCGTAATAAGCAGCGCATGTGGTGGAATATGCACTCAAAACCTACACGATTCTTCTACTGTTCTTCGAACATTAGTGTTTCTAGGGGCTCAGGTGCGCTAGAGTTTTTACAAATGTTCGAAAAACATTAGTATTAAAATCGATTCGGCCAAAAATTCATATTTCCATATATATATATTTATATATATATATATATATATATATATATATATATATATATATATATATATATATATATATATATATATATATATATATACATATATATTATATATATATATATATATATAAATATATATATATATATATATACATATATATTATATATATATATATATATATATATATATATATATATATATATATATATATATATATATATATATATATATATAATCAAAAAATTTCAGTGAGATAATCTCGGGAATGCGCCATCCGATTGAGCTGAAACTTTCAGGATACATTGGTGTATATGCAGAATAGGTCCAGGTCTCACTAAATGTCAGTTGTTGTTAATCTTTTGGCGCCAGCGGCCATTTAAGTGATATTTTTAATAGACCTATTATTCCGTACACAAATGATTTTCGCAAACAAAAGTTGACGAAATAAATTTCGCACGTGTTTTACATGTGAATCGGATAATGTTTTGGAAGTTTTTAACCCTATGTGTGCGCTGAGTGCCTAAAATGAGAACGGGAAAATTTGAAAATTTTTAAATTGCGATTACTTTTGACAGAGCTACTCCATGATTACGAAATTTTCAGGACATGTTTGTTTTATTTAGTTGTAGACTTGTGTAAGTTTCAATGAGCGTGCTTGCAGCCCTATAGCAAGAGCAGGTACTGAAAGTGAAATCCTCCAAATCATCGTCTCTCTTGAAAAAATGCCGCTTCTTAAAAAAAAGCCACTCATATGTAAATCTTGTGCTTTGTTTACACAATTAAAAAAATTTGATATGGTATAACGGGCACGCCTGGTAACCCTTGCCCAATTTACCTATATTTTTAGCATCAAAAACTACTGTTCACGGAAACTCACGATCCGATGAGCAGAATTAATTGAAATTTGCAGAATATGTTGGTCTTAAATAGGACCAGGTCTGATAGAAGTAATTTTGAAATGCGGGTGATTCTGTGCCAGTGGTGCCATCTTGAAAAATCATTAAAAAAGATAACTGCTTTTAGCCCTACAAATTCTGATTGAATCGTTCGATTTTAACGAAATTCACACAGTAGCTGGACCTTATTTTAAGCCATATTTGGTAGAAATTTGGTTGAAAAATTCGGTTGGAGCTTCCAGCTATGATAATGTTGGTGTCATAAATTTGAAAAAAAAAAATTTGGAAGTGAAAACATTCAAACCATCGAATATTCAAAAAAATGTCCGTTTCTTACAATAAAACCAATCTGTATACAAATCTTATGTTTTATGTACACGTTCAAAGTAAAACTTTGAAAATTTAATATCGGACAAGAACGGTAACCCCCTCCCAGTTAACCTATATTTTTAGCATCAAAAACTTATGTTCACGGGAACTCACGAACCAATAATCAGATACAGCTGAAATTCACAGAATGCATTGGACTTAAGTAGGACCAGATTTGATAGAAGCGATTTTGAATTGTGGGCAAGTCTGTGCCAGTGGTGCCATCTTGAAAAAATTACAAATTAAAAAAAAACTGCGTTTTGCCTTATGAAATGTGAATAAGTTACCAGATTTTCATGGAATTGACACAGTAGCTGAACTTAAGTTTAATTTCTGTTTGGTGGAAATTTGGTTGAAAAATTTGATTGGTGCTGCCAGCTATGGTAATTTTTTTGTCTTTGGTTTTGAAAATTCGCTCAGGAAAATAAAACTTTTTGCCCTATAACTTCCAGTGCAGTCATGAAATCAATACGAATTTCATGCAATTAATGGAACCTATTAGAAACATTATTCAGGCCAAATTTGGTTGAAAAGCCACCATAGGGTTGCCAGCTATTGTTGGTTTTGTGTTTAATTGCAATATCTTTATTAAGCGGTTTTATAGTAGAATTTTCAAATCGTAATGATATTGTAGTGACAATAAACAGCAAATATTAAGTTTTCGATTATTTGAAAAAACTCGCTGCAGGTAACTCTTAATTTCTTTATGCTCCTGTAACTTCGAATTTTATATAACAATGTGAAGCAGATGTGATATATTCTTGGCTTTGATACTAGCAGAAGGTTGCCAGCACGAGCCGGTTGAGCTACTTTTGTATCAATAAATGCTTACAGTTAGTATTCATACTGGATACATTTACAATGAAAATAAATAATCAATGTTTCAATTCCCAAAGTTCTGCAAATTTTTCGGATCGCAGCCCCAAACTCCAACTTCAGTTACAGTGCTGCAGGCACTGAGCATTTTCTTCATTGATATTATATGAGATGCTGCTTTGCTCTGTGTTGTTGTTTTGCTGTTTTTGCTTAGTGTTTCTAGTGGTTCAGGTGCGCTAGAGTTTTTTTTATGAAAGCAACAGCGTAATACTCTGGTCAAGTTGTCAATTTTAAATACTAAAAACTCTAGCGCACCTGAACCGCTAGAAACACTAATGTTCGAAGAACAGTAGAAGAATCGTGCAGGTTTTGAGTGCATATTCCACCACATGTGCTGCTTATTACGGCCAAACTGTTTCAAATGCCACGTTTTACTTTCGTCTTAAGAATGCATTATAACTCATATGGTGCAAGGTTTCAGATATTACCACTGGCATGAATTTCAACGTTTATGAGAGCAAAACACGGGTTAATTATATTCGCTATCAGTTGCTTATTTCACATAATTTTGAAAGCAGCATTTAATATAACATCAATGAAGAAAATGCTCAGTGCCTGCAGCACTGTACCTGAAGTTGGTGTTTGGGGCTGCGATCCGAAAAATTTGGAGAACTTTGCGAATTGTAACATCGGTTATTAATTTTCATTGTAAATGTTTCCGGTATGTATACTAACTGTAAGCATTTATTGATACAAAAGTAGCACAACCGACTCGTGCTGGCAACCTTTCGCCAGTATCAAAGCCAAGAATATATCAAATCTGCTTCACGTTGTTTAATTACATTCGAAGTTATAGGAGTATAAAGAAATTTAGGGTTACCTGCAGCGACTTTTTTCAAATGATCGAAAGCTTAATATTTGCTGTGAAAATTCTACGATAAAACCGCTTTATAAAGATATTGCAATTAAACGCAAAACCAACAATAGCTGGCAGCTCTATCGTGGCTTTTCAACCAAATTTGGCCTGAATAATGTTTATGATAGGTTACATTAATTGTATGAAATTCGTATTGATTTCATGACTGCACTGGAAGTTATAGTGCAAAAAGTTTTATTTTCCTGAGCGAATTTTCAAAACCAAAGACCCAAAAATTAAAATAGCTGGCAGCACCAATCAAATTTTTCAACCAAATTTCCGCAAAACAGAGACTAGAGTAAGGTTTAGCTACTGTGTCAATTTCATGAAAATCTGGTAACTTATTCACATTTCATAGGGCAAAAAGCAGTTTTTTTTCTGTGTAATTTTTCAAGATGGCACCACTGGCACAGACTTGCCCACAATTCAAAATCGCTTCTATCAAATCTGGTCTTACTTAAGTCCAATGCATTCTGTAAATTTTAGCTGTATCTGATTATTGGTTCGTGAGTTTCCGTGAACAGAAGTTTTTGATGCTCAAAATATAGGTTAACTGGGAGAGGGTTACCGTTCTTGTCCGACATGAAATTTCCAAAGTTTTATTTTGGACGTGTAAATAAAACATAAGATTTATATACAGATTTGTTTTATTGTAAGAAACGGACATTTTTTTGAATATTCGATGGTTTGAATGTTTTCACTTCCAAATTTTTTTTTTTCAAAATGAAGACACCAAAGATATCATAGCTGGCAACTCCAACCGAATTTTTTTAACAAATTTCTACCAAACGTGGTTTAAAGTAAGGTCCAGCAATTGTGTGAGTTTCGTCAAAATCGAACGATTCAATCAGAATTTATAGGGCTAAAAACAGTTATCTTTTTTAGTGGTTTTTCAAGATGGCACCACTGGCACAGAATCGCCCGCATTTCAAAATCACTTCTATCAGACTTGGTCATATTAAAGGCAAATACATTCTGTGAATTTCAAATAATTCTGCTCATCGGATCGTGAGTTTCCGTGAACAAAAATTTTTGATGCTAAAAATATAGGTAAATTGGGCAAGGGTTACCAGGCGTGCCCGTTATACCATATCTTGTTTTTTTTTTTTGGTTATGTAAACAAAGCACAAGATTTACATATGAATGGCTTTTTTTTGAAGAAACGGCATTTTTTCAAGAGAGACGATGATTTGAAGGTTTTCACTTTGAGTGCCTGCCCTAGCTACAGGATTGCCAGCACGCTCATTAAAAGCTGCACAAATCTACAACTAAACAATATCAATATGTCTTGAAAATTTCGTAATGATTGAATAGCTCTGTCAAAAGTTATCGAAATTTAAAAATTTTCAAATTTTCCCGTTTTATTTTAAGGCACCCAGCGCACACATAGGTTTAAAAAATTCCAAAGCATTATCCGATTCATATGTAAAACACGTTAGAAATTTATTTCGTTAACTTTATTTTTGCGAAAATCATTTGTGCACGAAATAATAGGTATATTAAAATTATCACTTAAATGGCCGCTGGCGCCAAAAATTAACAATAACTGACATTTAAAAAGACGTGGACCTATTCTGCATATACATCAATGTATCCTGAAAGTTTCAGCTCAATCGGATATCGCGTTCCCGAGATTATCTCACTGAAATTTTTTGATGATACATATATATATATTTATGGAAATATGAATTTTTGGCCGAATCGATTTTAATACTAATGTTCTTCGAACATTAGTAAAAACTCTAGCGCACCTGAACCGCTAGAAACACTAATGTTCGAAGAACAGTAGAAGAATCGTGCAGGTTTTGAGTGCATATTCCACCACATGAGCTGCTTATTACGGCCAA
>OZ022264.1:153978709-153983709 GCA_963978885.1 Nemotelus pantherinus | reverse complement strand
ATAAGGCGATAAACTTTTACTGGATCGAGGAATGCAACAAGACCTTAATACTCGTGAAGGAAGCACTAGCCAAAGCGATATACTAGCTCATCCACTATAAAATACAGTTTATAGTATAGCCTTGGATGCATCGAACACCGCAGTGGGTGCCGTTCTTCAACAAAAGCACAAAGGATCATGGGAACCACTCGGATTTTTCTCTCGAAAGCTTTCACAAACTGAAGTCAAATACTCTACAGAATTCAACTTTCTACAGAATTTAGCGCACCCAGGAATACGAGGCACACGAAAAATGATCACTTCCAGATAATTCTGGCATTCTATAAACACTGATTGTAATCAATGGTCAAAATTTTGCGTCAACTGTCAAAAAGCGAAGATTCATTGTCATACCAAAACAGAATACGGAAAATATCGACTGCCAAATCATCGATTCGAACACATCCACATGGATATAGTCGGCCCATTGCCACCATCAAGTGGTAACTCGTACATACTAACCATAATAGATAGCTACATTCGTTGGCCCGAGGCCTATCCTATAAAAGATATCTCAGCCATCACCATAGCCAAGACAATCGTCCAGCAAATCGTATCCCGTTTTGGCGTTCCAATGGAAATCCTCCTGTTGCGACAAAGCCGAAAAAACTAAACATAACTAAATTTCGTTCCTTGTAGATACCGGGGCGGACATATCAGTGCTTCCTTTTTCAGATCCTCTAAAAAGCAAAAAAGATCCCCTCTGTCTTCTATCTGCGGCAAATGGTACAACAGTAAATACGTACGGAACTAAGCTACTTGAAGTAAATCTCGAACTGCCACGCAATTTAACTCACCAATTCGTACTAGCTTCAATTAAAGGTCCCATACTAGGGGCTGATTTTTTAACTAAATTTAGCCTCCTGGTCATTCTACACAATAAGCGTCTTAAAGACACAACAACAGAAATAACCATCAACGCAGCTTGTTGCCTGAATGATAATACTCCAACCCCATTACATTATACAATAGACAACCGATATGGTGAAATCGTCCACGAATTCCCATCTTTACTTCAACCGTCGAACTGTAGTCATCCCATCAAATACAAAATTGAACATCACATCACTACTGCGGGTCAACTTCCATTCTCAAAACCACAACGTCTGGATCCAACAAAACATAAAGCAGCTCAAACGGAATTTCAGCCTATGATGGATCTGGGAATATGCAGACCATCATCATTCCCCGTATCGTCACCACTGCATATGGTTAGAAAAAAAGACAGTCCAGACTGGTGCCCATATGGTGACTACCGGCGTCTCAATGCCATCACTGTGCCGAATCGATACCCTGTTCCACACATACACAACTTTTCCATGCAACTAAACGGGTGCAACGTATTCTCGAGAATTGATCTCTTTAGAGCATATCACCAATTTCCGGTGGCTCCCGAGGATTTCCATAAAACAACCATTACGACCCCTTTCGGTCTCTTCGAGTTTCTCAGAATACCATTTGGCTTACAAAATGCGGGACAAACATTTCAACGCTTCATCAACGAAGTAATAAGGGATCTGCCTTTTGTATTTGGATACATAGAAGACTTGCTAATTACTAGCGAAGATGAGGAAAAACACAAGCAACATCTTCGCGCTATCCTCCGAAGACTTGAAGATTACGGCCTCACGATCAAAGCTTTGAAATGTATATTTGGCGTCTCTAACTTAGATTTCTTGAGTCATACGATAGCAAAAGATGGAATACTTCCAACAAGAAGCAAAGTGGAAGTCATTAGCAATATGGCACCCCCAACTTCTGTCAAACAAATCCAGAAATTCATAGGTATGGTTAATTATTACCACCGCTTTATTCCAAAGCTGGCAGAATTACTCGCGCCATTACATACGCATTTAACACTTTTACAAAATCAAAATAAGGCGATAAACTTTTACTGGATCGAGGAATGCAACAAGACCTTAATACTCGTGAAGGAAGCACTAGCCAAAGCGATATTACTAGCTCATCCACTATAAAATACAGTTTATAGTATAGCCTTGGATGCATCGAACACCGCAGTGGGTGCCGTTCTTCAACAAAAGCACAAAGGATCATGGGAACCACTCGGATTTTTCTCTCGAAAGCTTTCACAAACTGAAGTCAAATACTCTACAGAATTCAACTTTCTACAGAATTTAGCGCACCCAGGAATACGAGGCACACGAAAAATGATCACTTCCAGATAATTCTGGCATTCTATAAACACTGATTGCAATCAATGGTCAAAATTTTGCGTCAACTGTCAAAAAGCGAAGATTCATTGTCATACCAAAACAGAATACGGAAAATATCGACTGCCAAATCATCGATTCGAACACATCCACATGGATATAGTCGGCCCATTGCCACCATCAAGTGGTAACTCGTACATACTAACCATAATAGATAGCTACATTCGTTGGCCCGAGGCCTATCCTATAAAAGATATCTCAGCCATCACCATAGCCAAGACAATCGTCCAGCAAATCGTATCCCGTTTTGGCGTTCCAATGGAAATCCTCCTGTTGCGACAAAGCCGAAAAAACTCTCCTTATCACTTGTTTTGGATTTTGCGGTCTATCTTTCCATGCGAAGTGTGCAGGTCTCACTGCACCCTGCATCAATCGCGCGGATTCGGGTATCCCCTATTACTGCGATAAATGTCGGAAGCATTCTATCCTTACTTACGTGGATTTACGTGGATAGACTTCGTGCCAATCTGCGGAATTTTACTGCGGTTGAGGTCTCTTTCAACGCATTAAAAAAGCAGCTAGAGGATTCCCGTAAGGAGACTGAAAAGCTCTTAAAATTTGCTTTGACTGAGCGTCCGTCAACTTCTACGTCGCAAGATGCTGAACAAAAGTTGACTACGGTGCCAGCTCAGCCTAAAATTCTCACGACTTCGGTGGCTTCAGTAAACAACTCTTTGCGTCCCTCCTACAGACACTCTGTCTACTGCCTCTTCGGACTCTAGACCTGATAGGCGTGTTACACGTAATCGTTTACAGCAACAGCTGCAGCAGCAGCAACACCTTCAGCCTTTACCTCTTCAACATCATGAACAGTTACAGCCGCAAGAAATTCATCTGGAGGCTCTTCAGCAGCTGCAGCCGCAGCATCTGGATACTCCCTCACAGCCTGTTATTCCTGCACTTCAACTTCCTCAGGTTCCAGTTTCACCTGTGCCAAGTACTTCGACTTATTTGACTCCGCAATCATCTAATCCTGCTGAGGATTATAACTTTAATGCGGATGGTCTCATTAGAGTTACTGCGCCTCCTCTGCAGCTGTTTTTATCTCGCGTCTCTGCTGATACTTCTGAAGGCGACATTATTGAATATATTCATCGTAAACTGGGAAGTTCCACGAGCGTATTTTGCAAAAAACTAACTCCCAACGATCATTTTGTGGGATCATTTAAACTGACTCTTCCTGCCGCTCATAGTGTTGTTGGTCACATTGATTTCTGGCCCACTGGTATTCTTATCAAGACATTTGAACATCGTCGACGTCCTTTTAATTTTCGGAAAGGTCGGCCTCGGATTCCAGTCAACCAAGCTTCAATCAACCAAGCAACAACATCTGGAAACTTTCAACAGAAACCGTTGGAAAAAAACCATACTTAGAACGTAAGATTAATCTTAAAGTTTATTATCAAAACGTTCGGGGGTTGAGGACCAAAACCCTTGAGCTTAAAATTGCTTCAACCGTCGGGTCTGACGACATAATATGTTTAACTGAAACCTGGCTGACAGGGGATGTATTCAGTAATGAAATTTTACCACTTTTTACAGTCTTCCGCAAAGATCGTGATCGCTCCACCTTTGGTTTATCTGACGGCGGCGGTGTTTTAGTTGCTGTTCGCAATACACTTTGCGTGTCCTCCTGTACCGACTTCATGCCTTCTCCGCCTGTTGAATGTATCCTTGTTCGTTTATCCGTTACTCCATCTTCAGCATTACTTGTGTCTTCGATTTATATCCCTTGTAATAGTCCTATTGTTGTCTATGAACGCTTTTTTCACGGAGATCTCTTCGTTTCTTAACACCTACTTCCCCTCTTCTTTCGTTCTTTTATGTGGTGATTTTAATATTCCCAGCTTGGTCTGGGATACAACCTTCACGGAAATTTTATCGAGGAGTAATATTTCTTTAGCTACATCCTCCTTTTTTCTCTCTTTGTTCTTTTTCTCAGTTGAATAATGTTCCTAATGTTAATAACAGAATACTTGATTTTGTTCTTACTAACTCTCCTTTGTCGTCTGTTCGTTTATGTGCTGCTCTGTCGCCTTATGTCAGTCCTGATGCTCATCATCCATATTCAAAATCACTTCTATCAGACCTGGTCCTATTGAAGGCCAATACATTCTGTGAATTTCAAATAATTCTGCTCATCGGATCGTGAGTTTCCGTGAACAGAAATTTTTGATGTTAAAAATATAGGTAAATTGGGCAAGGGTTACCAGGCGTGCCCGTTATACCATATCTTTTTTTTTTTTGGTTATGTAAACAAAGCACAAGATATACATATGAATGGCTTTTTTTTGAAGAAACGGCATTTTTTCAAGAGAGACGATGATTTGAAGGTTTTCACTTTGAGTGCCTGCCCTAGCTACAGGGTTGCCAGCACGCTCATTAAAAGCTACACAAATCTACAACTAAACAATACCAATATGTCTTGAAAATTTCGTAATGATTGAATAGCTCTGTCAAAAGTTATCGAAATTTAAAAATTTTCAAATTTTCCTGTCCTCTTTTTAGGCACCCAGCGCACACATAGGGTTAAAAAATTCCAAAGCATTATCCGATTCATATGTAAAACACGTTAGAAATTTATTTCGTTAACTTTATTTTTGCGAAAATCATTTGTGCACGAAATAATAGGTATATTAAAAATATCACTTAAATGGCCGCTGGCGCCAAAAATTAACAATAACTGACATTTAAAGAGACGTGGACCTATTCTGCATATACATCAATGTA
>OZ022264.1:153966209-153973709 GCA_963978885.1 Nemotelus pantherinus | reverse complement strand
GATGAGGAAAAACACAATCAACATCTTCGCGCTATCCTCCGAAGACTTGAAGATTACGGCCTCACGATCAAAGCTTCGAAATGTATATTTGGCGTCTCTAACTTAGATTTCTTGAGTCATACGATAGCAAAAGATGGAATACTTCCAACAAGAAGCAAAGTGGAAGTCATTAGCAATATGGCACCCCCAACTTCTGTCAAACAAATCCAGAAATTCATAGGTATGGTTAATTATTACCACCGCTTTATTCCAAAGCTGGCAGAATTACTCGCGCCATTACATACGCATTTAACACTTTTACAAAATCAAAATAAGGCGATAAACTTTTACTGGATCGAGGAATGCAACAAGACCTTAATACTCGTGAAGGAAGCACTAGCCAAAGCGATATTACTAGCTCATCCACTATAAAATACAGTTTATAGTATAGCCTTGGATGCATCGAACACCGCAGTGGGTGCCGTTCTTCAACAAAAGCACAAAGGATCATGGGAACCACTCGGATTTTTCTCTCGAAAGCTTTCACAAACTGAAGTCAAATACTCTACAGAATTCAACTTTCTACAGAATTTAGCGCACCCAGGAATACGAGGCACACGAAAAATGATCACTTCCAGATAATTCTGGCATTCTATAAACACTGATTGCAATCAATGGTCAAAATTTTGCGTCAACTGTCAAAAAGCGAAGATTCATTGTCATACCAAAACAGAATACGGAAAATATCGACTGCCAAATCATCGATTCGAACACATCCACATGGATATAGTCGGCCCATTGCCACCATCAAGTGGTAACTCGTACATACTAACCATAATAGATAGCTACATTCGTTGGCCCGAGGCCTATCCTATAAAAGATATCTCAGCCATCACCATAGCCAAGACAATCGTCCAGCAAATCGTATCCCGTTTTGGCGTTCCAATGGAAATCCTCCTGTTGCGACAAAGCCGAAAAAACTAAACATAACTAAATTTCGTTCCTTGTAGATACCGGGGCGGACATATCAGTGCTTCCTTTTTCAGATCCTCTAAAAAGCAAAAAACATCCCCTCTGTCTTCTATCTGCGGCAAATGGTACAACAGTAAATACGTACGGAACTAAGCTACTTGAAGTAAATCTCGAACTGCCACGCAATTTAACTCACCAATTCGTACTAGCTTCAATTAAAGGTCCCATACTAGGGGCTGATTTTTTAACTAAATTTAGCCTCCTGGTCATTCTACACAATAAGCGTCTTAAAGACACAACAACAGAAATAACCATCAACGCAGCTTGTTGCCTGAATGATAATACTCCAACCCCATTACATTATACAATAGACAACCGATATGGTGAAATCGTCCACGAATTCCCATCTTTACTTCAACCGTCGAACTGTAGTCATCCCATCAAATACAAAATTGAACATCACATCACTACTGCGGGTCAACTTCCATTCTCAAAACCACAACGTCTGGATCCAACAAAACATAAAGCAGCTCAAACGGAATTTCAGCCTATGATGGATCTGGGAATATGCAGACCATCATCATTCCCCGTATCGTCCCACTGCATATGGTTAGAAAAAAAGACAGTCCAGACTGGTGCCCATATGGTGACTACCGGCGTCTCAATGCCATCACTGTGCCGAATCGATACCCTGTTCCACACATACACAACTTTTCCATGCAACTAAACGGGTGCAACGTATTCTCGAGAATTGATCTCTTTAGAGCATATCACCAATTTCCGGTGGCTCCCGAGGATTTCCATAAAACAACCATTACGACCCCTTTCGGTCTCTTCGAGTTTCTCAGAATACCATTTGGCTTACAAAATGCGGGACAAACATTTCAACGCTTCATCAACGAAGTAATAAGGGATCTGCCTTTTGTATTTGGATACATAGAAGACTTGCTAATTACTAGCGAAGATGAGGAAAAACACAAGCAACATCTTCGCGCTATCCTCCGAAGACTTGAAGATTACGGCCTCACGATCAAAGCTTTGAAATGTATATTTGGCGTCTCTAACTTAGATTTCTTGAGTCATACGATAGCAAAAGATGGAATACTTCCAACAAGAAGCAAAGTGGAAGTCATTAGCAATATGGCACCCCCAACTTCTGTCAAACAAATCCAGAAATTCATAGGTATGGTTAATTATTACCATCGCTTTATTCCAAAGCTGGCAGAATTACTCGCGCCATTACATACGCATTTAACACTTTTACAAAATCAAAATAAGGCGATAAACTTTTACTGGATCGAGGAATGCAACAAGACCTTAATACTCGTGAAGGAAGCACTAGCCAAAGCGATATTACTAGCTCATCCACTATAAAATACAGTTTATAGTATAGCCTTGGATGCATCGAACACCGCAGTGGGTGCCGTTCTTCAACAAAAGCACAAAGGATCATGGGAACCACTCGGATTTTTCTCTCGAAAGCTTTCACAAACTGAAGTCAAATACTCTACAGAATTCAACTTTCTACAGAATTTAGCGCACCCAGGAATACGAGGCACACGAAAAATGATCACTTCCAGATAATTCTGGCATTCTATAAACACTGATTGCAATCAATGGTCAAAATTTTGCGTCAACTGTCAAAAAGCGAAGATTCATTGTCATACCAAAACAGAATACGGAAAATATCGACTGCCAAATCATCGATTCGAACACATCCACATGGATATAGTCGGCCCATTGCCACCATCAAGTGGTAACTCGTACATACTAACCATAATAGATAGCTACATTCGTTGGCCCGAGGCCTATCCTATAAAAGATATCTCAGCCATCACCATAGCCAAGACAATCGTCCAGCAAATCGTATCCCGTTTTGGCGTTCCAATGGAAATCCTCCTGTTGCGACAAAGCCGAAAAAACTCTCCTTATCACTTGTTTTGGATTTTGCGGTCTATCTTTCCATGCGAAGTGTGCAGGTCTCACTGCACCCTGCATCAATCGCGCGGATTCGGGTATCCCCTATTACTGCGATAAATGTCGGAAGCATTCTATCCTTACTTACGTGGATAGACTTCGTGCCAATCTGCGGAATTTTACTGCGGTTGAGGTCTCTTTCAACGCATTAAAAAAGCAGCTAGAGGATTCCCGTAAGGAGACTGAAAAGCTCTTAAAATTTGCTTTGACTGAGCGTCCGTCAACTTCTACGTCGCAAGATGCTGAACAAAAGTTGACTACGGTGCCAGCTCAGCCTAACATTCTCACGACTTCGGTGGCTTCAGTAAACAACTCTTTGCGTCCCTCCTACAGACACTCTGTCTACTGCCTCTTCGGACTCTAGACCTGATAGGCGTGTTACACGTAATCGTTTACAGCAACAGCTGCAGCAGCAGCAACACCTTTAGCCTTTACCTCTTCAACATCATGAACAGTTACAGCCGCAAGAAATTCATCTGGAGGCTCTTCAGCAGCTGCAGCCGCAGCATCTGGATACTCCCTCACAGCCTGTTATTCCTGCACTTCAACTTCCTCAGGTTCCAGTTTCACCTGTGCCAAGTACTTCGACTTATTTGACTCCGCAATCATCTAATCCTGCTGAGGATTATAACTTTAATGCGGATGGTCTCATTAGAGTTACTGCGCCTCCTCTGCAGCTGTTTTTATCTCGCGTCTCTGCTGATACTTCTGAAGGCGACATTATTGAATATATTCATCGTAAACTGGGAAGTTCCACGAGCGTATTTTGCAAAAAACTAACTCCCAACGATCATTTTGTGGGATCATTTAAACTGACTCTTCCTGCCGCTCATAGTGTTGTTGGTCACATTGATTTCTGGCCCACTGGTATTCTTATCAAGACATTTGAACATCGTCGACGTCCTTTTAATTTTCGGAAAGGTCGGCCTCGGATTCCAGTCAACCAAGCTTCAATCAACCAAGCAACAACATCTGGAAACTTTCAACAGAAACCGTTGGAAAAAAACCATACTTAGAACGTAAGATTAATCTTAAAGTTTATTATCAAAACGTTCGGGGGTTGAGGACCAAAACCCTTGAGCTTAAAATTGCTTCAACCGTCGGGTCTGACGACATAATATGTTTAACTGAAACCTGGCTGACAGGGGATGTATTCAGTAATGAAATTTTACCACTTTTTACAGTCTTCCGCAAAGATCGTGATCGCTCCACCTTTGGTTTATCTGACGGCGGCGGTGTTTTAGTTGCTGTTCGCAATACACTTTGCGTGTCCTCCTGTACCGACTTCATGCCTTCTCCGCCTGTTGAATGTATCCTTGTTCGTTTATCCGTTACTCCATCTTCAGCATTACTTGTGTCTTCGATTTATATCCCTTGTAATAGTCCTATTGTTGTCTATGAACGCTTTTTCACGGAGATCTCTTCGTTTCTTAGCACCTACTTCCCCTCTTCTTTCGTTTTTTTATGTGGTGATTTTAATATTCCCAGCTTGGTCTGGGATACAACCTTCACGGAAATTTTATCGAGGAGTAATATTTCTTTAGCTACATCCTCCTTTTTCTCTCTTTGTTCTTTTTCTCAGTTGAATAATGTTCCTAATGTTAATAACAGAATACTTGATTTTGTTCTTACTAACTCTCCTTTGTCGTCTGTTCGTTTATGTGCTGCTCTGTCGCCTTATGTCAGTCCTGATCCTCATCATCCACCTCTAGCCATCGAACTTTCCTTCACCTCATTCCCTAAGAATAAAAATACCCCTGCGTTGCGTTATAATTTTGCTAAAGCTGACTTCCTTTCCATGTCCAATGTTATTAATGCTGTTAACTGGTTTGCCTTTTTCAAGGGTCTGAATGTTGATGATGGCCTTCATGCGTTCTATAATTTCTTGTCTTTTATTGTTTTACGTCACACTCCCACTTTTCGTGTTCGAAGAAATAGTGATCCACCTTGGCTAACTGTTGACGTGATACGTGCTCTTAAAACCAAAAGCGTTGCGCGTCGTGGATTTCGAAGCTCCGGCTTAGAGGCTGACTTACTTAGATACAAAAATTTACGCTCGTATGCTAAAAAGTTGGTTAAAAATGCGATGAGTGCGTATCATGCCTACATTGAAGCTTCCTTATCATCCTGTCAGCAGAAACCCTTCTGGTCCTACGTCCGTTCTCTTAAAAAGTCTCCCTCTATTCCTTCTCTGATGCACCTAAACGATTTGTCTGCTTCCTCGCCTCAAGAAATATGTGAGCTGTTTGCTCATTTCTTTTCCTCTGCCACCTCCCAACCTAATCCATTCTTCTCTGCTAATATTCCCTCCTCGTATGTTAATAGTTTTTGTTTGTCTTTAACGAACCCGTTGGAGGTCGAAGGTTTGCTTGCTAACCTAGATAGTAGCACCAGTTGCGGACCCTACGGCTTACCTAACATATTTGCTAAGTCACTGTCATCATCTTTGTGTGTTCCTTTATCTATCCTCTTTAACCTAAGTATTTCTTCCTGCACGTTTCCTTCTCCTTGGAAGTCCGCGAATATTTTTCCCATCCTTAAAACCGGAAATTCGTCCTGCGTCTCCAATTATCGTCCCATATCCCTTCTATCTTGCTTCAGTAAGCTTTTTGAAAGAGTTGTTTACAATAGGGTTTATCCCCTAATTGAACCTCTTCTCGCTTCTGAGCAACATGGTTTCGTTAAGGGTAGGTCAACAGTTTCCAACTTACTTTCATTCACCAACACTGTTGCTTCTGCCTTCGACCAGCGAAAGCAAGTGGATGTAGTATATGCAGACTTTGCCAAGGCTTTTGACTCCGCGAACCATGAAATCCTCCTATCTAAGCTCGATGGTTTCAATATTTCGGGTCAGCTGCGTTGCTGGTTTTCCTCATACCTTCGTGATCTTGCTTGTTTTGTAACGTTTGACTCTTGTACTTCTTCCCCCTTTTATCCTACTTGTGGTGTCCCGCAAGGATCGATTCTTGGTCCTCTCCTTTTCCTCCTCTTTATAAATGATCTTCCTTCCCACTTCAACTCCCCTTCTCTCTTGTACGCTGACGATATGAAATTTTTTAGGGTTATTGAGTCAGTGGACGACTGCTCCAAGCTGCAAGATGACCTGTCTGCTCTGGGTAACTGGTGCTTTGCCAACTGTATTACCCTCAATGTTGCTAAATGTTTCCAAATGTCCTTCATATGTAAATTTTCCCACATCACGTTTTCCTATTCTATCCTTGGCTCCGTCCTCAATCCGGTTAATAATTTCATGGACCTTGGTGTTGTGTTTGACAGTAAATTAAAATTTGATGTCCACATTTTGCATGTGACATCCAAGGCTTCACGCTTATGTGGCTTCATTCTAAGAGCGTCCAGACCTTTCACTGATATTTCCTCGTGTGTTCGTCCGTACATCTCCTTCGTGCGTAGTGTCCTCGAATATTGTTGTCAAATTTGGTGTCCTCATTACCGCTTCTTAATTGATGCTGTTGAGTCGGTACAACGTAAATTTACTCGCTCTCTATTCTTCAAGTTCCGTATTCCCTACTGTGAGTATTGTATGCGTCTTTCAATCCTTGGAATCCCTACCCTCCTTTCACACAGAGTGTATTTCGACGAATGTCTCCTATACAAGATGATTACTGGTTCTATTACTTCTATCCCCAGTCAGTTTTCTGTTCGGGACCCGGTTCGTCTTACCAGGTCTCCATTTACTCTCAACGTACCCTTTGCTCGTACTCATACATATTTTTACTCTCCTCTCTTACGCTTGCCTAGGCAGCATAATTCTTTGAATATTGGTCCTCTTCCGCCTTCGTTACGCACCTTTAAAGATAAGTTAAGAGCATGCGTTTTATCCTACGAAATATTACCTTGAATTATGATGAAATTTCGTTTTATTATACTTTATTTAGTTTCAATTTATAGTCTCTTTTCTTTTTATATATAAGTTTATTCTTTGTCTAATCTTTAATTGGATTTGTATCTGTTGATTATGACAATAAATAAATAAATAAATAACAAACCAGGGCTCTCAATTCGAGTCGAAATTATTTTCTGAAGTTACAAGAATCCTTGCAAGCCATCGGATACGAACCACAGCCTATTATCCACAAGCCAATGGCATGATAGAGCGTTTCGATCGTCAACTCAAATCATCACTTATGGCAAGAGCGACGAATTACCACCTGTGCTACTTGGGATCCGAGTAACAGTAAAAGAAGATCTGCAATGCACACCCGCCGATTTGGTATAAGGTCGACCCTTGCAAATTCCAGGAGAATTTTTTTGCAACACTCCAGGAAGTGAGATTTTAAAACCGCAGGACTTTGCACAGCAACTAAAACAGTCCATGCAAAACATTAACACACCAGTCAAATGTCCACAAAGAAAAATCACTGAAGACATGCGGTTTTGTTTTTATCAGAAAGGACAGGGTGCGAACCGGCCTAAGTACACTATATGAAGGGCCATATAAGGTTATACACCGATTCCGGAAGCAATTTGTTGTTGACGTCAATGGAAAGAATACAACAGTTTCACTTGATAGATTCAAACCAGCTAACATTTCATACGAAACGCCTATCCTGC
>OZ022264.1:153868709-153961209 GCA_963978885.1 Nemotelus pantherinus | reverse complement strand
CTTGTACTTAACACATATGGATTTCAAGACAGTGCACATAACCCTGTAGCTACGGCAGGCTCCTGAAAAAAATCGTTCAAATCAACAACCCTCTTGAAAAGTTTGCTTTTTAACAAAAAATTCAAGACATTGATAAATTTTAACATTTGTTCATCATGCCAAAGAGAAATTATCGAAATTCCGATTTGCACAGGAACGGCAACCCTTCACCAAATTATCTCTATTTTCAGCACTCGAAAATTCTGTTCACGAGAATTGACGACCGGTGTATCCAATCATAATGAAATTCACAGAACTTATTGGTATTAACTAGGACCAGGTGTAATGGAAGTGATTTTGAAATGCAGGCAACACTGTGGCAGTGATACTATCTTAAAAAATCACTGAGAAAAAAACTACTTTTTGACCTATAACTTCTTATTCAACTATTACATGTTAATAAAATTCAGACAATATTTTGACTTTATAGCTTGAGTAGCCTTGTGGATAGAGCACTGGCTTCATGTGTGTGGGTTTCCGGGTTCAAATCCAGGTTCGGACGTCCCAAGATTTTAGTTCACCTAGCTCTGATTAGGTACCTGATTTAAATCAGGTTTAAAGTGAGTCGTGGAACTAATCACTCTACACTCGTATCCACTATGATTAAAAAAATTGTAATGAAGCTTTCTACAAGCTTCAACCCCTAGATTCGTACGAGGGTTGTCGTGGGATTGCTTTACTTTACATTTATTCTAAACAACATTTGGTGAAAGCTTGGCTGAAAAATTGGAATAGAGTTGCCAGTTATGGTGATTTCGGTTTCCTTAATCTTGCACATTCACTTAGTAAAATAAAGCTTTTTCCCCTATAACTTCCGGTCCAGTCATGAAATCTAAACGAAGTTGATGCAGTTAATGAACCTTAATGTAAATCTGCTATGCTAGGTTGTTCTCATCAAACTTTGGCAGCTCGATACGAGGAAGCTTAACGCTGGCCTGAACTGACTTGTTGGATGATGACGTCATGTCCATCAATTGCAGCTGAACAGCTTCCATCCATACCTCAGTTTCATCGTTAGTTTTACATTCATACTTATCTGTCATTTCTGAAGCCTCCAAAATTTGCAGATGTTTGGATCGTACCGAATCTCAATGTCGGTTAATGGCTTGCAACTGGCACTCTTTATACTTTAGCGGCTGACCAGTCTTAAGTCGGTCCTCGGTGCGTTTGAACAAACTTCTTAAAGTTTGCAACATAACATCTTTGCACCATATCGATTGCTGCACCGGTTCAACTAATGAGCTGTGGTTCACACTCAACCGATTTTGTAAACTGTCGACCTTTTTTTCCATTAATGCCTTAATTGCCTCATAGTATTAACTTTTGAAATAGTCAACGTCCTTTAATTCCTCCTGACACAATTTCAGCATTTCGCTGTTCCTCTCAAACTCCCCCTATAGTTTCTGGATCTTGTCTAGTCTCGACTGCTAGTATTTTACATCCTTCCGATTTTGGGGATCCTTCCTGAAATTACGAACAGTCCATTTGATTTCCTCGCCAATGTCCAACTGCTCTTTTAGTACAGCCTCCATTTTCCTCTAGAGTTCCTTAAAAACAAACTAGAAAACTAATTTTCGAAGAAATTGTCTTTGAGTGACAATGTGGAAAGACGTAATAGAATTTCTTTGTAGAATCATATCAACCATTCCTCGTTCAAAGCAACAGAACTCAACTATAACACAAATGATTAAAATGTTCAGCGCTGGTAACATTTTCCCAACGAAGCAACAATAAGTTAACCTTCACAAGCTCATACTTAAATCAACTTATCCTTTGAATTTCGTTCTCATCGCAAGATTTCGTCGAAAGCTTTAGCGGTTAACGTTGTTTGAAGCAGCCATCCAAAAAATGTTCAAAACTCGGAAAATCTAAAAATTGGTTTCTTTGTTTTATTGCAAATGTCTTGCATATGTGTATGTAATTTGAAGCATCTGCTGGTGCAATATTTACGAAAATGGCTAATGCTCGTTACCTTGTGTCAGCAGCAAAGCAATATATATCCCTAATCTGCTTCACGTTAAACTAAACCCAACCAATAATCGATTGAATCACTGCGCTAGAAGTTATACGGATGAAACAAAATTTAATGTTACCACCCTCAAAACTTTTCAAATTTTTTAAACGTTGATATTTGTTGTTAATTTTCATTGCAGGATCGTTCCCATTTGCAAATCTAATGACATAATCGCGCAGTAAAGAAATTCCAAAAAATTACAAAAATAGTCATAGCTGGCAGCCCTTTCACGATTTTTGTACGAAATTCCTACGACATTTGGCTCACATCAAAATAAATTTACTGCATAAACTTCATTTTGATATCATGACTGCACCAGAAGTTATAGGGGAAAAGCTTTATGTTGCTGAGCAAATTTGCAAGATTTAGCAGACAAAAATCACCATAGCTGGTAACCCTATTCTAATTTTTCAGCCAAAATTTCACCAAATGTTACGTTAAGTAAGATCCAAAAACTGTGTGAATTTTGTTTAAATCTGATGTTTGAATCGGAAGTTATAGGCCAAAAAAATGTATTTTTTCTCAGTGATTTTTCAAGATTTCAAAATCATTTCTATCAGACCTGGTCCTAGTTGATACCAATATGTCCTGTGAATTTCATTCTGATCGAATAATCCGGTCGTAGGTTCTCGTGAACAGAACTTTCGAGTGCTGAAAATAGAGGTAATTTAGTGATGGGTTGCCGTTCTGGTGCAAATCGGAATTTTAAAAATTTCAAGTTGACATGATGCACAAACGCTAATATTTATCAATGATTTGAATTTTTTGTCAAAAATCAAAAATTTTTCAGGAGGTTCAATGATTTTCAGGATTTTTTTTCAAGAGCCTGCCGCAGCTACATAGTTACCAGCACAACCTTGGAAATCATATTTATTAAACTTAAGTCAACATCAATACGCTCTGCAAATTTCACGATGATCCAATGTTTTTGTCAGCAGTAATGACAAATCAAAATTTGAAAAAGAATCCTTGCCTACTTTTAGGCATGCTGCACCCACACACGGCTCAAAATTTCCAATTCTTTACCATAAACAAGCTTAAAACATAATAAGTTTTCATTTCCAATACTACTTTTGAACAAAAATATGAAGATATAAAGAAATATGAATAATATAAAGAAATATGAATTTTCGGCGAAACGGGTTTAATACTACTTTTCTTCGAAAATTAGTAAAAAGTCAAGCGCATCAGAATCACTAGAAAACTAATTTTCGAAGAAATTGTCTTTGACTCACCAAAAAATGTGGAAAGACGTAATACACATTTTTGTAAAATCATATCAAGCATTCCTTATCCAAAGCAACAAAACTCAACTATAACATAAATGATGAAAATGTTCAGTGCTGGCAGCACTTTCCCAACGAAGCAGCAATAAGTCAGCCATTAAAAACTCATACTTAAATCAACTTATCCTTTGAATTTCGTTCTCATCGGAAGATTTCATCGAAAGCTTCAGCGCTTAAACGTTGTTTGAGGCTGCCATCCGAAAAATTTTCAAAACTCGGAAAATTTAGAAATTGGTTTCTTAATTTTATTGAAACTGCTTTGCATATGAGTACGTAATTTAAAGCATCTATTGGTGCAATATTTAAGAAAATGGCCAATGAAGGTTACCCTGTATTAGCAGCAAAGCAAAATATAAACCAAATCTGCTTCACGTTAAGGTTAACCCAACCAGTAAATTTCGTTTCGATTGAATCATTGCGCTGAAAGTTATACGGGTGAAAAAATTTTTAGGCTAACCACCTTCAAAACTTTTCAAATTTTTAAAGCATTAATATTTGTTGTTAATTTTCAGTGTAGGATCATTCTCATTTGCAAATCTATTAGCATAATCGCTCAGTAAAGATATACCAAAAAATTAAAAAAATTATCATAGCTGGCAGCCCTTTCATGATTTTTCTACGAAATTCCTACGACATATGGTTCACATAAAGGTCCATTTACTGCGTGAACTTCGTTTTGATTTCAATACTGGACCGGAAGTTATAGGGAAAAAAGCTATATTCTGCTGACCAAATTTGCAAGATTTGGGAGACAAAAATCACCATAGCTGGACACTCTATTCTAATTTTTCAGTCAAATTTTCACCAAATATGACTTAAAATAAGGATCAAGTACTGTTTGGATTTTGCTAAAATTTGACGGAAGTTATAGGCAAAAAGCTGTTTTTTTTCTCAGTAATTTTTCAAGATGGTACCACTGCCCAGGATTGCCCGCATTTCAAAATCACTTCTATAAGACCTGGTCCTAGGTAATGCCAACATGTCCTGTAAATTTCATTATAATCGGATAATAAACAGAACTTTCGAGTGCTGAAAATTTGGTGATGGGTTGCTGTTCTTGCGCAAATTGGAATTTTCAAAATTTCAATTTGACATGATGGAAAAAGGTTTAAATTTATGAATGGTTTGAATTTGTTGTCAAAAATCAAAAACTTTTGAGGAGGGTCAATGATTTGAAAGATTTTTTTTCAAGAGCCTGCCGTAGCTACAGGGTTACCTGCACTATCTTGAAAATCCATGTGTGCTTAATCTTAACCAGTAATACGCTCTACGAATTTCACGGTCATCCACTATTTTTGTCAGAAGTAATGACAAATCAAAATTTGAAAAAAAATCCTTGCCTATTTTTAGGCACACTGCACCCACACACGGCTTAAAATTTCCAAGTTTTTGTCATAAGCAAGCTAAAACCATAACAAGTGTTCATTCCCGATGCTTTTTTTGAACAAATGTTAACGCTGCTTGGAAATATAGGAGTACTTCAAAATTCACTAAAAAGCTCGCGACCGCCAAAAGGTTTAGAATATCTAAATTCTAGCGAGTCATGGTATATATATATATATATATATATATATATATATATATATATATATAAATATATATATATATTTATATTTATATATAGTATATATATATATATATATATATATATATATATATATATATATATATATATATATATATATATATAGATATAGATATATATATATATATATATATATATATATATATATATATATATATATATATATATATATATATATACATATATATATATATATATATATATATATATATATATATATATATATATATATATATACTGTATATATATATATATAAATATATATATATATATATATATATATATATATATATATATATATATATATATATATATATATATATATATATATATATATATAAATATAAATGTATATATATATATATATATATATATATATATATATATATATATATATATGTTATATATATATATATATATATATATATATATATATATATATATATATATATATATATATATATATATATATATATATATATATATATATATATATATATATATATATATATATATATATATATATATATATATATATATATATATATATATATTATATATATATATATATATATATATATATATATATATATATATATATATATATATATATATATATATAATATATATATATATATATTATGTTCTTCGATTATTTGTAACGTTGTAACAATGTGTACGAATACGTGGAAAAGAAAAAAAAAGCCTTCCCCGGGGAAGGCTGATCAACCGGGATCACTCCATCACTCCACTAAGTAGGAATTTGTGACCACCACTCAGCAGGAATGTTTGTTAGGGCCGTGGTAACACCCGACTTGTGTCATATACTTGTCGGTTGCTAACCACATAGCAGATAAATTAATTTTAATAATACTTACGTTACGCACCGGATTAGTTATGTACATACTCGGTCCCCTTCCAAGGAGCTCATGGGGCCGTCAAACGGCGTCATCCTTTCTACGTCGCGTCTCGAGATCAGACCCGTCATCATCGTCCGACGAATAAATTGCCGCTCTCGGCTTAACAGTCGGATTCTTATTTTTGTGTACTTGTTCTTTATGGCAGCAATCGATACGTCACTCTTCCGCAGCGTCACAACTCCTCGAAGACCGTCGAGGAACGGGCAACTTGCGATATGGCCCCAAAGCGAGTGCTCGGTTTGGGGCAGCGCACGCCGCTGAGGCGAGTACCGGACGACCTGGAAGGAACAGATCAAATGGTCACAAAGTATCGTGTCCTGGATGCACAAGGAACAAAAAAACAGGAGGTAGAATACTTATCTAATTAGCACCCGCAGACGTCCACTTCAACGAGCCCTGATGGACCCTCTAACGCTGGAGCTGCAGGGTATCGCCGGATGCATCCACCACAGCTAATCAGTGGAATCCTCCAGCACTTAGTCCCCGCAGATTCACTCCCGATCACTCGCTACGCGAATATAATAGCCACACTCGTCAGAAACAGCCACGTAAAACTCACTTTCGACAGCCACAGGTTGATTGACAACTTGATATCAAGTGAAAGAATGACAGCTGGAAACATCAACCGACCTCGGAAAAATACATAACCCAAACGTCAACAAAACCCAGGGGTGTACTCAATTCCGACGACCACGGTAAATTATGGGATGGTAGCTAGTGGAAAAAATTATCGGATTGGTGGGAATCCTCGATCGGTGCCTGTGGAAAGAAGTGCATTCACCCGGTCATACGGGAAAGGAGAAAGTACAGGACTCGAACGAGAAAAGAGAAAGCAGCGGTACCGGATGGAGGAAAATTTTCCATTCTTTGTGTGACGGCGAAGGCGAGCAGACGTTTAATTTTGAAAATCATCAGGTACGTCGAAGAATTCTTTGTGTGACGGCGAAGGCGAGCAGACGTTTAATTTTGAAAATCATCAGGTACGTCGAAGAATTCTTTGTGTGACGGCGAAGGCGAGCAGACGTTTACTTTTGAAAATCATCAGGTACGTCGAAGAATTCTTTGTGTGACGGCGAAGGCGAGCAGTCTTTTAATTTTGAAAATCATCAGATACAAAAATTCTTTGTGTGACGGTGAAAACGAGCATTCGGTTAATTCTTGGAAAATCATCCGGTACAAGAAAAGTGGTACAAAAAAAGTGGTAATTGGATTCTTGGTGCAACGGCGGAAGCGACCAGTGGACCATATTGGCAGGTCAGGCCCAGACCCAGGTACGAATGAGAAGATTTCTTTGCGCGACGGTGAAGGCGTTCGGAGGAGTATTTTTGGGAGATAAAGACGCAGGTACGACGAGGAACATCCTTGGTGTGTCGGTGGAAGTCAAAAAAGGACTTCTGTTGAAGTAAAAAAGTGGCTAATCGAAATCGGGTTCCGGCGGGATTTGAACCCGCGATTCTGCGTGAGCCACTTTCTTTTTCCGACCCGGAAATCGGGCGTTGCCTTGAACGTTCGTGTCGCGATGGCGATGGCGTGAAGCGGAAGGTAGTTCGGGAGCGAAGGTGGTAGGAAAAAAAAGATTCCGGCCAAATAAAAACGTGCCTATTCGAATTACGATTCTGGCGGGGATCGAACCCGTGATCCCCGTGACGTCCGAGGCAGACGGCGAGACGGATAATTGGAAATAAGGCCGTTCGTTTCGTACCGGCCCTGAAGTGCATAGGCTAGCGCGCCTGGCCGGGAACCGGGCGGTCTGGGGTTCAGAACTCCATCCGTGCTGATGAAATTGGGAGCCTTGGAAGATTCTTTGTGCGACGGCGAAGGCGAGCAATTAACGTATCTGGTCGTGAAGAAACGCGCCCATAACTGAACCGGGACTCGACTGGAGTCGGGGTTGGCTTTTTGACAAGTTTTTTTGGTTCGACTAAAAGGAGGAAGAAGGTTAGTGCCTATTTTAGAATAGTTGGAAGAATTTATTTAGCTCTAAGTAGTTCAGAATAGAAGCAAGAGAAAATTTACAAAACCTTTCACATATCTAGTATTTTAAAAAAACATTTTCTTGTGTAAATATTCAGATTGTTACAGTGGAGTGGTGGATTTCGGTAATTGAAGCGATAATTAGAGTAAGCTAACGTAGCGTAAGGCGTTAGAATTGAATTGTTTCTGCGTTAGGAGAATCGCGAAACCGCGGAGGTTGTAAAAATAAAGATTTTGTTTCTAATTTACGAGATCGGAGTTATTCGTGGCACAAAAAGGTGGTTAAGCAATCGTTTCGCGGTTTGTTGGTTCGGCGAATGAGAAATAGAGGGGTCGTGCTATACGCAGCAGCGACCCCCATTCCCGGATCTCTTGACTTCGGTGAGCCGTAAGCTCACTCGGCGGCTCGTGGTCCATTATTGGGGTGAGTGAGTGGCGCCCACGCCCAGTCTCCTGAGCGAGCCCGAGACCAAAACGGACCAAGCCCAGGGTCACTACCCCCACAATTAGGCGCGGTGGGTAACAAATTGGCGCCCAACGTGGTGCCATAACTAGCGCGCGGAAGGACCAAAATTTTGCGATATACGATTTCGGAAATCGTGTGAAACGTAACAAGTTTTAGTGACAGTGAAATTATATCGAAATCCAGAACTTAGGCTCAGAAGCGAAGATTTACCCCGGAGACGAGTGGCTTCCAAGTGGGAGCGGTTCCAGAGACGACCAGTAGGAGGTCAGAGTGATCGTTTTACATACGGATACCTGGGAGATAGAAGCGGAAATAATCTTATATGAATTTTTGCAAATATTGTATCATAATAGAAAGAAAATAAAATATAGCGGTTAGCATCAAGATATCGTACGTGGTGTTTCTTCTAGCGTGTATATTAGTGATATTACTTGATATAAAGGGCTGAAATCTCATACAGGATGTCAAACCACGCCAAGATCCTGATCGACAGGCTAAACAAGGACGAGTTAGCCTATGAACTGGAGGTTAGGGGCCAGCAGCTTGGAACGGTGGAGATCATGCGGAAGGCACTTCGGGTTGCGCTGAGGGCGGAAGCGTCGATGGACACTTCTTTGGTGTCTGTGCGGGACTACCCGTACTTCCTTGAGGAGGATATGACGGCCGTGAAGGATAAATTGGTGGAAATACAAGCACTCATAGCGGGATTTTCAGGGGAACCACAAACATCGGAATTCTTGAAAATCAAAGCGAAGATAGAGTTCGGCATGCGGCGACTGAGGAATGCACAACATGAGGGAGGTATCATGAGTGACGAAGCCAACAAATTACGAGTGCATTTGATCATGGCTATGGGGGAACTTTTGGTTAAAGCGGAAGGAGAAGATGGTGAGTTGGAAGCGGAATTGGAACCAGACAATGGAAGTATTGGGGACCGCGATGGACAGAACCAGGGTAACGAGCCTGCGAGGGAAGCCGTCAGGATCAGAGAGCCAATCCAGGATGGGGATGGACCCGGGAACCCTTTATTTTTCACACCCAGAGTGACTGTTGGGGTCAGGATGTGGCTAAATGGGGACTTCGCTATAATGGCGATTCTGGATCCTTGAGTGCCTTTCTGGAGGGAGCCGAAGAGTTGCGGAAAGCCAGGGGAGTATCAATAAGGCAGGTATTCCAGTCAGCAGTCGAGTTATTTGAGGGAAAGCGCTGATTTAGTATCGTGTAAATCGGACGCGCGTCAACTCTTGGCAAGCGTTGGTCGCGGAGATGCGTGCTGAGTTCCTGCCTCCAGACTACGACGACCGGCTTCTCATGGAAATAGGGAGATGCACTCAAGGGCCGGATGAAACAATTGGCGTATACGTGTCAGCAATGGAGGGGTTGTTCCGACGCCGTGCCACTCCTTGCACAGAGGAAGAAAAATTGAAGATCCTACGCAAGAACATAACCCCGTTCTACCAAACCCAATTGGCGCTGACACCCGTGAAGACCATTGCGAACCTAGTCAAAGTTGGACGCTCGTTGGAGGCAACACGAGTCGTGGTGGAAGCATATATGCCACCCCCTACGCGGAAATCCTAACGACTCCAAGAACCGGATCTGGCGTACGTGGGAGTTAATCCTGGATCAAACCTTGCCTCCTTACAGAGAGAAGAAATACGCTGTTGGAACTGCCAAGGTCTCGGGCATACGACCAGAACTTGTTGAGAGCCTCAGAAGTGCTTTGGTTGTTGCCGAGTGGGGGTGAGGAAGGCAACTTGCCCTAATTGTCGAGGAGCGCAAAATCCAGGCCGAAATTTCAGAGGTCATTCCGATACAAACCAGGGTAGAGTCAATTCCCAAGGTAGTACCGGTAGAGTAGGGCCAGTAACCTCAACACGCCAACAGTCGGGAAACGAGCGGTGTGCTCAGTAGGTGGCAGCCTGAGCACTAAACCGGTGGAAAACGAAGCCGCGGTGGGCGCACAGGTAAGTTACTTATTAAACAGGAAGCAAGGGGATAATAGGCCATATATTGAGGTGGAAATTTTTGGTCACAAGTTCCTTGGAGAAGGATGGCGGGTTTTGGAACAGCTGGGAGTGGAGCTGTTGAAATCCGAGCAACAGTCCATCAGAATGGCAAATAATCAGGGGTGCTCAATTGCGGGAACAGTGGCCATACCGGTGAAGCTGGAGGGGAAGGTGGATTGGTTAAGAGTGCTGGTGGTCCCAGAACTCCCACATCCTTTAATACGCGGGGTAGATTTTTTACGACAGTTTGGATTGGTTATGACTCTGAGGAAAGAGCACTGGGAGTTCGTTGGAACGTTAGAGGGAGGAGGGACAGAACAGCTGAAACCGAGAAGCCACTTGACCGAGAAGGAAGAAAGCATACTCAGTCGGTTGGTGCAGAAGGAGTGTGAGGACATGGGGGAGGGTATTGGCTGTACAGACAGAGTTGAACATATCATCCGGACTTGGGCACCACCGATAAAACAGCGATATTACCCTGTTTCGCCTGCGGTTCAGCAACATGGTGATTTAGAGCTGAACGAAATGCTAGCCCAAGATATAGTCGAGCCATCATCTAGTCTCTGGGCTTCGCCCATAATCCTAGTCAAGAAGAAAGATGGCAAGTATCGTTTTTGCGTAGACTACCGCAAACTGAATGCAGTCACGGAGCATGATGCCTATCCATTGCCATATGTGTCGGCTACGCTGGATAAATTACGGGATGCAAAGTAGCTGTCATCGCTTGGTGTTTAGTCCGCGTACTGGCAGGTGCCCCTGGCAGAACAGTCCCGGAAATACACAGCCTTCACAGTACCACATCGTGGTTTGTTTCAATTTCGGCGGATGCCTTTCGGGCTTCAGAATGCACCGGCGACATGGCAACGTCTGATAGACCAAGTCCTAGGTCCAGATTTGGAACCGTACGTATTCACATATCTTGACGATATTATAGTGGTAACGCAAGACTTTGGGAAACATGTGGAAATTTTGAAGGAGGTATATAGTCGCTTAAAGAAAGCCGGCCTTAAAGTCTCCAAGAAGAAGTGCGAATTCTGCCGCCCACAACTAAAGTACTTGGGCTACGTCGTGGATGAGAAAGGCCTGAATGTGGATCCCGATAAGGTGAAGTGTGTGATTGAGATCCCGGCGCCTACCAATGTGAAGGGGGTACGTCAGTTTATGGGAATGGTCTCGTGGTACAGGAGGTTTATTCCCGACTTTGCCACGATGACGGCACTACTGACGATCCTGCTCAAGAAAAATCAGAAGTTCGAGTGGACCCAAGACTGCGAATCGGCTTTTACACAGGCAAAGGTGAAATTGTCAACAGCACCCCATCCTCACTTGCCCGGATTATAATCTGCCCTTCGTGATCCAGACAGACGCATCAGACTCAGGCTTGGGGGCGGTGTTGTCGCAGAAGTATGCCGATGGCGAGAGGGTAATATGTTACTTAAGTCGGTCCCTGTCGAAAGCGGAAAGACGGTATTCAACTACAGAGAAGGAGTGTCTGGCGGTAATTTGGGCAGTGGAGAAATTGCGGCCATACGTGGAAGGAGCCAAGTTTTCGGTAATCACGGATCATTACTCACTAGTGTGGTTGAATAACCTCAAGGATCCGATGGGACGTCTGGCCAGGTGGGAGGTGCGACTTCAACAATACCCGTTCGAAATTATTCATAGCAAGGGAAAGGAGCATCTGGTGCCTGATGCACTGTCTCGACTGTTGCCAGGGAATGAAGTGGCCGTGGTAGAAACACAAGGGAATCGTTGGTATATAGGATTGAAAGAGAAAATAGCCAAGGCCCCAGCGCAGTACGCGGATTGGAGAGTAACGTTTGGACAGATATGGAAACATCTGCCAGGACGTTATCCGGAATTGGAGGGAGCCGAGGCGTGGAAGAGGGTAGAAACTAAAACGGAGAGAAAAGAAATTTTACAGAGGTGTCATGATGATTCCTTGGCCGGACACATGAAGATTAATCGCACGCTGGGTAGGGTAGCAGCTCGATATTATTGGCCAAAGATGTCAACGGATGTGGCGATCTATGTTCGTAGATGCAAAACCTGTCAAGCTAATAAGGTCGAGAGGCTCCAGCGGGGCTCATGTCCTCTCAACAAGGGGAACCACAGCAGCCTTGGGAGATGGTTTGCGTGGATTTAGTGGTGCCATTCCTACGTGCTAGCCACGGGCATACGTTTATTTTGACCGTCCTAGATTATGTCTCCAAATTTACCTTGTTGTTTCCTTTACGGCAGGCGACGGCTCCTGTGGTAACTAAAGTCTTGGAGGATCAAGTATTCTTACTATTTGGGGCACCTAAGTGGTTAGTATGTGACAATGGTGTTCAGTTCCGGGGTAAGCAACTGCAACAAATAGTCACCAACTATGGGACCCAAATCAAGTATACCGCGCTTTATCACCCACAAGCCAATCCAGCCGAACGAAGGAACCAAGACATAAAGCGGATGCTACGATCTTACGTTGCGGAGAAACATCGGGCATGGGACCAGAATCTGGCAAAGATCGCATGCGCGCTCCGTACTTACAAACATGAAGTGACACAAATCACTCCATATTTATGTAACTTCGGCAGGGAGTTGGTGACGTACCATGACGGCCAGGAGAGGGGCAGGCGGCAGTAGAACCCGAGGCTAGGGCCGAAGAGCTCGCCAGAGTGCGCACGGATGTGTTGGAGCGCATATAACACTCAACTACGCAGAGTGCTCATAGATACAATTTGCGCAGGCGTGAAGTAACGTTCGCGGAAGGAGAGGCCGTGTGGGGGAAAAACTATACCCTCTCGGACGCAGCAAAATTCTATTCGGCAAAGTTAGCGCCTGAATATGTGGGGCCCTTTTGGGTCAAGAAACGGGTATCAAGGGGGATCTACATACTGGTAGATGGAAAAGGCCAGAATGCAGGATCACACTTCCTTCGTCCCGAGTGGTGCACCCGCAACGATCGCCCAACTGTCGACTTCGAGTGTTGCACCCGAGTCTTCGCGTTAACCTTCCTTCGAATATTACACCCGAAAGATGATGTTGCCGTGAATCAAATAGTGCTAGCGATTCGCCAGACTATTTACGCCTCGAGTCGTACACCCGAAACTACCTTCATACAATAAAATTCGAGTGATGCACCCGAGTCTAATTACCTGATTCTACTTTGGACTATTATTAATATCAAACACTCCAACAACTACTAAATGCACTTTAATGTCGGTTGATAAAAACAAACACTGATCAAGACCAAGACTAGTTATTTTATTTTCGATTGATTTCTTACATACTAAACATTTTATGACCTAACTGTTATTTATAAATTTAAAAATTGAAATATTAATTTAGGTTCCCGGTCACGCCTTTCTCGTTTCGAGCGCGGTATTAATGAATGCGCGCGAAAAATTTGAAGTTCGTTTGAACAAATATGTTAATTAAGAGGTTTCGAGGAAGGATCAGTCAGGATTTAGATGAGACGAGTTACATAATCCTTAAAACCTAAACTTACAATCTAATTCTTAGGATCTAGATTTTAATTCTAAGTACGGATATTCAAACTTAAATAACTAAGCCTGGAAACCTTAACTTAAGTTTTTAATTTCAAGTAGTTAAACTTAATTCTCTAAGTCTTAAACCCTAAATCGCCGCTGTCTCGTTCTTTCCGCTGCTTGTTGCTGATATTGCTCGAAAATTCCTTTTCTTTCCTGGGGCGCTGGCATTCTGGGATCATTATCGTCCATCTGCCCAAAGATCGTTGGATTTAGGCACCTGATACTGTCGTCACGACAAGGAACCTAAAAGAAACTGTGAAAGTGCGATTTAGTATGTGAACTTGTGAAATAGCAATAGGCTGGAGAGACACAACCAAATGGAATTAGGGATAGCTAGATGGGAATCAGCGGGATTAGAGAGCTCTAAGTAAAAGGAAAAGAAAATTAGCCATAACCACATAGATTTAGGTAGAATTTAGAAAAGTTATAGAGTCCTAGGTAGCATTAGATAGAAGCACAGAGAAACGTGGTAGAAACATAGAAACATAGAATGAATTAAAAGTTAGTTTAGGTAAATTTTAGTTATTAGCTAACAGAAACCGTGAAATTATGAACTAAAACAAAAATTTGTTGGATGACGTTTAGATAGAAGTCAACTTATTCGTTAATTATGAATTCCGAACAAACTTAATTTAACAAATTAGAAAGACCTAGATACATCAAATGTAAATAGATACGAATTAGCTACATCAACTGAAAATAGATAAGAGTGAGCTAGATTCATCACATGGAAATAGATAAGAATTAGCTCGCAAGAGCCAAACACTGATAGCATAGGGGGGGTATGAGGGGAACTACTACTGAATATAGATAGAAAGTTAGGGAATAAAGAGTAATTAGCGATAAGAGAGTAATTGTTTTAGAATAAAGGAAGAAACTAGCGAATAAAGTTTAATTGTTATGAAAGTTTAGATGTTATAATAGGGGGTAGCACACGGTGAGTGTTGACCCACCAGATTTCCTTCCTGGGATAGAGGCGGATAAGTTTCTCTTACTAATGGACCACGCGGTGCATCAAGCGATCTGTAACCACGAGAATGAACCAAACGATATGTAACCACAAGCTAGAATTCGGATTTCGGGAAATCCTCTTGTGGTAAGGGAGGAGTTGTTACGTTGTAACAATGTGTACGAATACGTGGAAAAGAAAAAAATAGCCTTCCCCGGGAAAGGCTGATCAACCGGGATCACTCCACCACTCCACTTAGTAGGAATTTGTGACCACCACTCAGTAGGAATGTTTGTTAGGGCCGTGGTAACACCCGACTTGTGTCATATACTTGTCGGTTATGGTTATGTACATACTCGGTCCCCTTCCAAGGAGCTCATGGGGCCGTCAAACGGCGTCATCCTTTCTACGTCGCGTCTCGAGATCAGACCCGTCATCATCGTCCGACGAATAAATTGCCGCTCCCGGCTTAACAGTCGGATTCTTATTTTTGTGTACTTGTTCTTTATGGCAGCAATCGATACGTCACTCTTCCGCAGCGTCACAACTCCTCGAAGACCGTCGAGGAACGGGCAACTTGCGATATGGCCCCAAAGTGAGTGCTCGGTTTGGGGCAGCGCACGCCGCTGAGGCGAGTACCGGACGACCTGGAAGGAACAGATCAAATGGTCACAAAGTATCGTGTCCTGGATGCACAAGGAACAAAAAAACAGAAGGTAGAATACTTATCTAATTAGCACCCGCAGACGTCCACTTCAACGAGCCCTGATGGACCCTCTAACGCTGGAGCTGCAGGATATCGCCGGATGCATCCACCACAGCTAATCAGTGGAATCCTCCACCACTTAGTCCCCGCAGATTCACTCCCGATCACTCGCTACGCGAATATAATAGCCACACTCGTCAGAAACAGGCACGTAAAACTCACTTTCGACAGCCACAGGTTGATTGACAACTTGATATCAACAGATAGAATGACAACTGGAAACATCAACCGCCTCGGAAAAATACATAACCCAAACGTCAACAAAACCCAGGGGTGTACTCAAACCCGACGACCACGGTAAATTATGGGATGGTAGCTAGTGGAAAAATTATCGGATTGGTGGGAATCCTCGATCGGCGCCTGTGGAAAGAAGTGCATTCACCCGGTCATACGGGAAAGGAGAAAGTACGGGACTCGAACGAGAAAAGAGAAAGCAGCGGTACCAGATGGAGGAAAATTTTCCATTCTTTGTGTGACGGCAAAGGCGAGCAGACGTTTAATTTTGAAAATCATCAGGTACGTCGAAGAATTCTTTGTGTGACGGCGAAGGCGAGCAGATGTTTAATTTTGAAAATTATCAGGTACGTCGAAGAATTCTTTGTGTGACGACGAAGGCGATGTTCAATTAATCCTAAAATTAATTGACGTAAATTACTATAATCCTAAAATTATAGTAACATCAATAAAACAACAGATTACCTGAATAATCGCCGTTTATTGATTGAAAGAGAATGAACCAAAGCTGTTCATTGCTTAAGTACTAAATTTCGATCAGTAATTATTGCTTAGTCGGTAAAAGTACATGTTCAAAATACAATTATTGTTTTCTGCATAGACCAAAGTACAAGCAAGTGTATTCACCTCAAATTGCTGATTCTGCAATATGCATATTTTCAATTTTACTTCTGCTAGTGTGAATAAACTTACTCATCAATTTTATCAATCATCATCAATTTATAAATTTATGGAAATAACATATGCAGGGTTGAACTTAATTAGTATCGATACAATTTATTTGATTGAAAATATCAATTAACTTATAATCTATTTATCATCATTCCGCCCACCAAGAACCTAGTGTTCTTACTACTCCTTGGATTGCTGTTTCGGTGCAGTTTCGGCGGTGTCAGAATCAAACCATCGAGGTGTAGTGTGCTGCTGCGTGGTCTTGCATTTGAATCTGTTGCGGTAAAGACATCTGCATATGAGGCCCATGATTAGGAGTGTTGACATTGTAATTGAAGCTGCCGCAATCGAATGGTGGTTGCGTATTCGAACCCAAATTAATTCATCTGTAGACTGTTGTATGTCCTCAGCTTGATTGATTAGAGTCACGAACGACTCGGATGGTTTTAAAATCTCGTTCAGTTGAATTTCCGGGGCTGATGATACATTTATGTTTGGAGCTATTTGCATCGGCTTCGTAATCAAAGATGCGATATTGGCAAACTCTTGTCTATCGGCGGATAGTGTATATTGTGCCGATATGAAGACACACTCTGGTTTTAAGTTTAACATGCCTGTTCCATTTAAAACGATCTCTTCTCGGTTTCCGTTGCAGATAAGATGTGCTGGTATTGGCTTGGCAGTGACAAATAACCATTTGTTGCGGGCATATAGCTGCTTCCAAAGTATGTTTGAAGAGTTAGAGGTGAAGATACGGTTTGAGCAGAATTCTCCGTCGAAGGTATTGTATATTTCCTTAATCAGACAGTTTGGTTTGTTCTTTATATGATATAGCATATTGGAGTTGATTACGAAGCTGGTTTCATTAATCATAATAGAATCGTCAAATTGAGATTCATTGAGCTCCAAATAAACTTGTTGATCAAAACTTACTCCCAGAATATTGGTCGTGACATCTTGAACTACATAGGTTCGATTGCTAATTAAATGAGGTATGGCTGAAGCTTTGAACAGATCAAGTTTATGAATATCGACTATAGGAAGGAATCCAATGATGTTTAATGTTTCTGCTTCATGTTGTACTCTCAGTGGTTTGAGAGATATATGTAATACCTTCATAGAAGGTGGTAAAATACTTTCTGTTGCATGGATGGTGGATCTAACAGTTCTTGTGGGAACTATATTCAAAATGTCTTTCATATTGTAGACTGATTCTAGAATTGATGAGTATTTGTTGAATATGCTTTGCAAGTAACTGAGCGCTCGTTGGTAGGTTCCCAGGAACTGAAGATTGATCTTGTTGTGATCTGTTGCTTTGTACCAGCTGTTATACTCATTAATTCGGGATATGATGGTATTGAGTCTTTCATTGAAATGCTTCAAATTAATATCCACATGAGAATTGGTTTTGTTCCACACGTGAGTTGCTCGCAACATCAATTTGTTTCCCCTTTCTAGCATGTTCCTTAAGTTTTGTTGGTTGGTAGTCAGTGTCTCAATGTCCTTATAAACTTCGTCGTTTACCCCAAAAACTGCAGTGAGAATATTTCCCAATGCGCCACGCCTTTGTCGAGTTCGCATGAAATATAACGTGCTGATTTTGTCTTTAATCTCGTTCATATAAGATGTTAAGTGGTCTATTAAATCCTTGCAGTCTATCTCTTCGGTTATAGCAGATCCTGCCTTACAAAGTCTAGTGATGTTGTTTAATACATCATTGATGTTATCTTCGTCCCTCCTTATGTCACTCAATTTCATTACAAGTTTCAGCTGCAAGGTCCCTTTGCTTAAATAAGCTTGTCCTAAATTTTCTATCATTAGACCACCCTTTAAATAGGTCAGGCTAGAGTTTGCTTGGATGCTATCCTGATCAATTCCTTTGGACGTTTGTAGCGCCTGTGTAAACGGTATAAGACATACGATGCATAAGAACAGTGCGAGCCCTGCATATGAAATTGGCATTGTTCGCCGAGTTGGATGACTGTCAGCAGCTGTGCCTTCCGTGCTCGAATCATTTGCCTGGCTTTCTTCGCTCGTCCGGCTATCATTGTGATTGCAATGTTCATCCTCCGAAGTGGTGTCAACGGGAAGGGGGCATAATTTGGCAACAGCACGTTTCGTAAGATTACCTCTGAATTTTACAGTAGCTACACGTACCAATCCGTCATCAACCGGATGTACATCAATTATTCTCGCGAGTGGCCACTTAGTGGGAGGATAGTTCTCATCCTTTACTAGAACAAGTTGTCCCCTCTTGACATTCGTTTGTTTTCTCATCCACTTAGGTCTATTTTGAAGTCTTGACAAATATTCGCGACTCCACTGTTTCCAAAAATTGACTACTATTTTCTGCGTAAGCTTCCATTTCTTCAATAGGTTGACGTCTCCTATTGGCACTTCAGTTGGTATTGCTGTCAAATTTCTACCAATCAAAAAGTGTCCAGGTGTCAGTGCTGCTTCATCATTAATATCATCACTTACAGGACTCAAAGGACGACTGTTTAAAGCTGCCTCAATTTGCGTCAAAACGGTGTACATTTCTTCCATATTGAGCAGTGTGTTCCCTATGGTTTTGACTAGATGCAGTTTCACGGATTTTATACCCGCTTCCCACAGACCTCCAAAGTGGGGGCTTCGAGGAGGGTTGAAATGCCATTTTATTTCCTCATTTGCTAAGTAGGCTTCAGTTTCTAGACGTACCTTAGCGAATTGTTCCTTGAGCTCCTTACTTGCTCCGATGAAATTAGTCCCGCAGTCACTGTAGATATTCCTACACAATCCACGTCTTGCAACAAATCGTTTTATTGCCGCAATACATGCCTTTGATGTCAGATCGCTGACAACTTCGAGATGAATAGCCTTTGTTACTAGGCACACGAACAAAGCAATATATGATTTCATGCTCTTGGCACCACGACCAGCTGACCATTTCAAAGTTATAGGTCCAGCAAAATCCAAACCGCAGTTCAAAAAAGCTCCGTTCGGGGTAACTCTTTCCTTCGGCAGGTTTCCCATTAATTGCTTTTGCGTCTGGGCATTGCATTTAAAGCATTTTATACACTTGTGAATACAGCTTTTAACTAACTTTTGCACTTGTGGTATCCAGTACTTTGTGCGAATCGTTGAAATCACTAACTGCTGTCCCCCGTGCAGTGTTTGCTGATGAAACCGTTCCACAATCAATTTTGCAAAATGACAGTCTGGACTAATAAGTATCTGATGCTTGTTATCATACGGTAAGTCAGCATTTTCCATTCTTCCGCCCACCCTGAGGATACCCTCAGAATCAAGTAATGGATTCAACGGGACGATGTTGGATGCGAAATCAATAAACCCCTTTGAACGCAGTGCTCTAATTTCATTTCTATATGACGATTGTTGAGATATTCGAATGCAAGTTAAAGTTGCTTGCCTCAACTCTTCTGTAGTCAGAAATGTGCGTCGAGAATCCTTGGCTCTCATACGAAGGCAATACGCTACAACTCGTATTAAACGAGTATAGCTCGAAAACCGAGTTAGAATGCTGTCTTCTAAATTTTCAGTAGCTATATGAACGCTTGTTTCCCGCCGCTCTAAATCTGCCCTTTCAGTTTCTGCTCTTGACTTGTATGTGATTGATGGCTCTGATAGCCACTGAGGACCTGACCACCATAAGGGATGATTGATTAATTCATTGGGCGGTATACCTCGTGATGCGCAGTCAGCTGGATTGTACTGTGATTCTATGTGATGCCAGTCAGAAGGCTTGCTAAGTGTTTGAATTTCACTAACACGGTTCGCCACATAAGTTTTCCATCTGATCGGCAGTCCATTTATGTAAGCCAGTACGGTTGTTGAGTCGGTCCAGTAAAAGGTTGGTATTTCATTTCCGAATTTCATGACCCTCTTAATTCTTGCAATCAAATTACTTAAGAGCACTGCTCCACACAGCTCCAGTCTAGGAATAGATTGCACTTTCAATGGAGCGACCTTTGATTTGGCTGTAATCAAGGAAACCCGAACATCTCGAAACATTGATACCACACGCAAATATACAACAGCTGCATAAGCAGTGTTTGAAGCGTCACAGAATCCATGGATTTCAAACTGATCTGATGCCGTAGTTCCCAGATACCTTGGAATTCTCAACCTTTCTAACGCTTGACACTGATTTGTGAATTGCAACCAATCTGCCATCATATTATCCGGAATGTTTTCATCCCAATCCACTCCTTGTGCTGCTGCAAAATTTTCTTGCCTTGGATGATTGCGGGTTGTAGCCATCCTAGTGGGTCATATAGTCTTGCAATTGTTGATGCAACGTTTCTTTTAGTCGTCAAATCCTGTTTAATGTGGGACATGTCTACTTTAAAGGAGAAAATATCATCTTTCGGATGCCACAATAAACCGAGTGTTTTAACAAATGACTCCATGTTGATGCTGATTGGACCAATCGCAGCTCTATCTTCCAAAGAAACGCTCTCAAGCACCTCGTCTCGATTGGAAGCCCATTTCCGAATATTCATTTTGCCGTCTGCCAAACAGGATTTTATTTCACTCAGCAAAGCTTTAGCACTAGCTGTATCCGCTGTACCAGTCATCAAATCATCGACGTAAAAGTCTTTCTTTATAACTTCGCATGCATTTGGATACTTAAATTTCTCATCGTCGGCCAACTGATGAAGCACTCGTACTGCTTGGAATGGAGCGCTTGCTGTACCATATGTTACCGTTTTCAAGCGGTAGTGTTTGATCGGACCAGGAACTTTGGGTCTCCACACGATACGTTGAAAATCGGTGTCCGCTGTATTAACTGTGATCTGGCGGAACATCTTTTCTATATCGCCTGTAATTACTACTGCATGTGTTCGCCACCGTAGAAGTATATCAAATATATTGTCTTGGATTGTTGGGCCAACCATCAACAAATCATTTAGCGATTTTCCGGAATTAGTCTTAAAGGACGCATTAAAGACCACTCTGACCTTCGTCGTTGTGCTCGAAGGCTTGATTACGGCATGATGAGGAAGGTAATACGATGGCTCCTTGTATACTAAATTAGACGGGACCTCCTCCATGTGCCCTAATTCCAAATAGTTCTGCAGAAAGTCATTATATTCTGCTTTTAAGCACTCGTCCTTTAATAGCCGATTTTCCATTCTTTGGAAACCTTTGATGGCTGCTGTCATCGAAGAGCGTAGTTCAGTTGCTGGAGAAGACTCCAATTTAAAGGGCAGGCGCACTATATACCTTCCCGACGTCATGTCACGCTTTGTAGTCAACGAAAAATGCCGTTCCGCTTCCCTCTCTTCTTCTGACATAGGATTCATTGGTGTCAACTCTTCCTGTTCCCAAAACCGTTTTAAAGTTGTATCCAATTCTTCAAGAGTGACCAGACTAAATTCATCGTCATTCTTATTTTCTACATTTGTAGGTCCAGATATTATCCAACCCAAGCATGTTTTCTGAAGCAGCAACTGTCCGTTACTCACTTTTTTGAGGCCGTTTAAAATAATTCCACCATATGCATCTGCACCGAGCAATATATCAATTTTTGCAGGTATGTTGTAACTGGGGTCTGCCAGTGCTTCATTTTCCATCCCGAGGTTCAATTCTCGGAGTTTACTCTGTGGTAAACATGTCGTTAATCTGGGTAAAACATGCAAGTTGAACCTTATGTCCTGAGGTAACCACTTTTGCTTGCAACTTACTGTCAAGAAGCCCTTTGTCTTGATTGGAGTCTCACTGATTCCATATATTTTAATATTACTTTGAAGCCTTTGAATTCCCAAAGCTTGTGCTGCAGACTCCGTTATGAACGATTTCTGTGAGCCTTGATCAACTAATGCTCTTAGTGGAACGTAATTGCCCAGACTATCCTTTGTCCATACTATGGCGGTTGCCAAAAGTACAACCTTCCTTGTGCTCGGTGACAAAGTCTTGAAAGATGATACATGCTGGATTTGCTGTTGTGCTGTTTCTGTGTCTGTATTTTCCTTGGTCTCGTTGTCTAGATGAAGTGCAGTGTAATGCTTCCCATTACATTTTTTGCATCGAGACGTAGATGGGCACGCTGCAGCCACATGCTGACTGCTCAAGCAGTTAAAGCATAAACGTGCTTGTTTGATCAGTTCGCGTCTTTTGTTAACACTGGCGTCCGTAAATTTTCTGCATGCAAACGGCTTATGCTCCCCTTTGCATATTGAGCACTTTGCAAAACTCTTGACCCTTGGTACTGATGTGGCTGTAAGTGCATTGACTTTGGCAGTCTTCTTAATTTCCTTGTTTTGTATCGCCTCTAGTACTGCAAGACGTCTGGACAAGAACTCGAGAAACTGCTCAACCGTCGGAACTTCAGTTGACGCCCCAATTGAATTCTGCCATTGGATGCCAGACTCGACATCAAGTTTTTGTTGTAGCATATATACCAATAATATATCTGCCATATTCTGCCCTGTTGTCTTAATACTGCACAAAACCTCGTTCGTTTTGTTGAGTATCTCCTTTATTGATGATGCGCTGGGTTGCCCACATGGCTTGATGGACCATAATAACCCCATGAGGCCGTTAGCAATGGCTCTGGGATTGTTGAACCGTTTAACAACTAATGACCATGCTTCCTCATAATTAGCCTCAGTGATATTCAGGTGCTTGATCACCTGCTCTGCGTCTCCAACCAACGACGCTTTCAAATACTGCATTTTCTGGACTGGCCCGAGATTTCCGCTACGATGCACCATCACATTAAAAATGTCCTGGAACGAATTCCAATTCTTCAAGTCCCCATTGAATTTGGGGATTTTAATCCGCTCCAGAGGTACTGCTCCCTCATTTGAAACAGGACTCTGCTCATGATTTAATGGCTGAAGTGAAGTGGTTTGCTCACCCTGTCTGCACACGTCGTCATACTCCACCACATGTTCATGGAACATCACCGTGTACTCCTCGACCAAACGTTCTGCCTCTTCATAAGTGCTGACGTAATCTTCTAACAGAGTCGAATTGTCCGCCTTAATCGCCATGACTTCATGATGCAGCTCTTCACACTTTGCCCACTTTGCTTCCAATGACTGAATCTTGCATTGAAAATATTTCTTCGAATGTCTTCCAGAAGAATCCTTCTTAAAATTCCGCACGAATCGATGCACTTCGTCGATATTAAATTTCTGCTTTTCCACTGCTGTAGGGTTAAACTTCTGGGCCGTGTCCGATGGCATCTTCGTATTAATTGCTCGAAACTGTATTTAATGTACTAGAACCAAGAATCCGGCTCGAAGGACCAAATGTTCAATTAATCCTAAAATTAATTGACGTAAATTACTATAATCCTAAAATTATAGTAACATCAATAAAACAACAGATTACCTGAATAATCGCCGTTTATTGATTGAAAGAGAATGAACCAAAGCTGTTCATTGCTTAAGTACTAAATTTCGATCAGTAATTATTGCTTAGTCGGTAAAAGTACATGTTCAAAATACAATTATTGTTTTCTGCATAGACCAAAGTACAAGCAAGTGTATTCACCTCAAATTGCTGATTCTGCAATATGCATATTTTCAATTTTACTTCTGCTAGTGTGAATAAACTTACTCATCAATTTTATCAATCATCATCAATTTATAAATTTATGGAAATAACATATGCAGGGTTGAACTTAATTAGTATCGATACAATTTATTTGATTGAAAATATCAATTAACTTATAATCTATTTATCATCAGGCGAGCAGACGTTTAATTTTGAAAATCATCAGGTACGTCGAAGAATTCTTTGTGTGACGGCGAAGGCGAGCAGACGTTTAATTTTGAAAATCATCAGGTACGTCGAAGAATTCTTTGTGTGACGGCGAAGGCGAGCAGACGTTTAATTTTGAAAATCATCAGGTACGTCAAAGAATTCTTTGTGTGATGGCGAAGGCGAGCAGACGTTTAATTTTGAAAATCATCAGGTATGTCGAAGAATTCTTTGTGTGACGGCGAAGGCGAGCAGTCGTTTAATTTTGAAAATCATCAGGTACAAAAATTCTTTGTGTGACGGTGAAAACGAGCAGTCGGTTAATTCTTGGAAAATCATCCGGTACAAGAAAAGTGGTACAAAAAAAGTGGTAATTGGATTCTTGGTGCAACGGCGGAAGCGACCAGTAGACCATATTGGCAAGTCAAGCCCAGACCCAGGTACGAATGAGAAGATTTCTTTGCGCGACGGTGAAGGCGTTCGGAGGAGTATTTTTGGGAGATAAAGACGCAGGTACGACGAAGAACATCCTTGGTGTGTCGGTGGAAGTCAAAAAAGGACTTCTGTTTAAGTAAAAAAGTGGCTAATCAAAATCGGGTTCCGGCGGGATTGGAACCCGCGATTCTGCGTGAGCCACTTTCTTTTTCTGACCCGGAAATCGGGCGTTGCCTTGAACGTTCGTGTCGCGATGGCGATGGCGTGAAGCGGAAGGTAGTTCGGGAGCGAAGGTGGTAGGAAAAAAAGGATTCCGGCCAAATAAAAACGTGCCTATTCGAATTACGATTCTGGCGGGGATCGAACCCGTGATCCCCGTGACGTCTGAGGTAGACGGCGAGACGGTTAGTTGGAAATAAGGCCGTTCGTTTCGTACCGGCCTTGTAGTGCATAGGCTAGCGCGCCTGGCCGGGAACCGGGCGGTCTGGGGTTCAGAACTCCATCCGTGCTGATGAAATTGGGAGCCTAGGAAGATTCTTTGTGCGACGGCGAAGGCGAGCAATTAACGTATCTGGTCGTGAAGAAACGCGCCCATAGCTGAACCGGGACTCGGCTGGAGTCGGGGTTGGCTTTTTGACAAGTTTTTTTGGTTCGACTAAAAGGAGGAAGAAGGTTAGTGCCTATTTTAGAATAGTTGGAAGAATTTATTTAGCTCTAAGTAGTTCAGAATAGAAGCAAGAGAAAATTTACAAAACCTTTCACATATCTAGTATTTTTAATAAAACATTTTCTTGTGTAAATATTCAGATTGTTACAGTGGAGTGGTGGATTTCGGTAATTGAAGCGATAATTAGAGTAAGCTAACGTAGCGTAAGGCGTTAGAATTGAATTGTTTCTGCATTAGGAGAATCGCGAAACCGCGGAGGTTGTAAAAATAAAGATTTTGTTTCTAATTTACGAGATCGGAGTTATTCGTGGCACAAAAAGGTGGTTAAGCAATCGTTTCGCGGTTTGGTAGTTCGGCGAATGAGAAATAGAGGGGTCGTGCTATACGCAGCAGCGACCCCCATTCCCAGATCTCTTGACCTCGGTGAGCCGTAAGCTCACTCGGCGGCTCGTGGTCCATTATTGGGGTGAGTGAGTGGCGCCCATGCCCAGTCTTCTGAGCGAACCCGGGACCCAAACGGACCAAGCCGAGGGTCACAACCCCCCCAATTAGGCGGGGTGGGTAACACATTAGTAATTATGAATGCTTTTTTTTGTAATATGTTGTAATAGTTATCAGTCCCACTGATAATTTTCGTAGATGTTCCTGTAGCACTTCTTCAAAGTGGTTGATTCCTCGTAGGCCGTTAATCGTCTTTGACTGAATGTAGTCTTGATGCTGAACGCAGCTTCACGCCGAGATACTATTCAGGCTTAGTTCATCAAGAGGGGGGTCACCAATTTCTGTTTGAGTAACTTTTTTGCGCAAACGACTTTAGATCTTGATCAGATAGTGATTTATTTGCTTAATGGTTACATTGCTTGTTACGAAATTAATGCTAATCAAACCCAAATGTACTTCTTGCAATTAATCAAATTTAACTAAGTAGATTAAAACTGCAAGAACTGAATAACAAATACTAAGCGCATATGCCAGTGAGCTGCATATGCAAGTAAAGCACTTCGCAACATGCATGATTAATGGTTTATATACCTGATATAGGTCAATCAATCGGAGATATTTACAATTGTTTACAATTTATGATTGTATGCAAATCAGAGAGCCAAGTGCATGCAAGTTATGTATATGACACCTACACAATTGTATTGTATTAGAAATGCAACAAGCTAGTTATGTATATGACACCTACGCAATTGTTTTGTATTAGAAATGCAACAAGCTACAATTCACTATTATAAACACTCAACACTGACTTATGTTTTAAATAAACTTAATTAAACAGTAGGCTAAGAAAATTGACATTTTGAAAGTACGTAGACGACAAGTCTAGTCAACTTGGAATTTTTTGAAGAAATAAATAAGAATAGAGTCGAAATTCGAATTTTATTAAATACACATATCTTCCATTATAAAAAGATATAACTGGCGCAGTCGGATTCGAATCTCGGGCAAAAATTTTTGATAATAGTAAAAACAAAACAAGAGTCCGAACACGAAGCCAAAAGTCGGCTTAAAAGATCTGGTGAGGCTGCCAGGTTATCTTGTTTTAAAAAAAATAATAATTAGTGGAAAGTTTCGATAAACAGTTCGTCGTTGCTGAAGGTAGTAACATATAGATTGTAATAAAACAGAAAAGTGATTTAATTAAAAAGTGAACAAGAAGTGATATCTCTCGCGGCTCGAAAAGTTTTCCGATTAGAAATTGATATTAACATTTTTGGTCGGACTTGTCAAGTTCATCTCAACTCGTTTTTCGCTTCCTTCTCGAAAAATTTACGCAAGAATAAAAAAAAATTACCCTGTGCCAGCAGCAGAGCAAAATATATACCAAATTTGCTTCACGTTAAGTTAAACCCAACCAGTAAATTTCGTTTCGATTGAATCACTGCGCTGGAAGGTATACAGATGAAAAGAATGTTAGGGTTTCCACCCTCAAAACTTTTCAAATTTTTAAAGCGTTAATATTTGTTATTAATTTTTATTGCAAGATCACTCCCATTTGCAAATCTAATGTCATAATCGCTCAGTAAAGAAATTCCACAAAATTACAAAAATGGTCATAGCTGGCAGCCCTTTCATGATTTTTGTACGAAATTCCTACGACATTTATTTCACATTAAGGTCCATTTACTGCATGAAGGTCGTTTTAATTTCTTCACTGGACTGGAAGTTATAGGGAAAAAGATTTTTTTGTTGAGTAAATTTGCAAGATTTATTTAGACAAAAATCACCATAGCTGGCAGCCCTATTCTAATTTTTCAACCAAATTTTCATTAAATGTTACATAAAGTAAGATCCAAGTACTGTGTGAATTTCGTTTAAATTTGATAGCTGAATCGGAAGTTATAGGCCAGAAAGCTGTTTTTTCTCAGTGATTTTTCAAGATGGTACCACTGCCACAGGGTTGCTCACATTTCAGTTGCCATTCTTGTGCAAATCGGAATTTTGAAAATTTCATTTTGACATGATGGACAAAGGTTAAAATTTACCAATAATTTGAATTTTTTGTCAAAAATCAAAAATTTTTGAGGAGGGTCAATGATTTGAAGGATTTTTTTTCAGGAGCCTGCCGTAGCTACAGGGTTGCCTACACTATCTTGAAAATCCGTGTGTGTTTAATCTCAGCCAACATTAATACGCTCTGCAAATTTCACGATGATCCAATTTTTTTGTCAGAAGTAATGAGAAATCAAAATTTGGAAAAAAATCCTTGCCTATTTTTAGGCACACTGCACCCACACACGGCTCAAAATTTCCAAGTTTTTGTCATAAGCAAGCTAAAAACATAACAAGTGTTCATTCTCGATGCTTTTTTTGAACAAATATTAACGCTGCTGGGAAATATAGGAGTACTTCAAAATTCACTAAAACGCTCGCGACCGCCAAAATGTTTAGCATATCTAAATTCTAGCAAGTTATGGACCTACTTATTATATACGTCTACGTTCTCCGAAAGTTTCGGCTCAATCGGATCGGTCACTCCAGAGATTATCTCCCTTAATCATTTTGCTGATATATATTTATAATTTAGCACATTCTACTCCACACTAAATTTCTCCACTAAATTCCACCTTTCACCACAACTACTTTGCATTTCGCGATTGTATTAAAGTTTTCAATTCGATTAATTGGCGTTGAAATTGAATATGTCAGGTAAATCAGCGAATTTAGGCAGTTTTTCATCACGCGTGCTACCAAACGCACGTTAGTTAAAGAAAACTTGTTATTACAAAACGGCATATAAAACTTTGTTAATATGAAACGGTGTTTCTTTAATTAAAGTAGAGAAGATCACCGTAACTGGCACCCAACGTGATTATCTTTCAGTGGAGAATAAGTGTAAACTATCTCCTTTAATTTTTTGTCGAGACTAGCAAAAGAGCTAAAAAAAAACATAATAAAAGTGCTAAAACAAGTGAATGGGAGGCTATCCGATCTAGATTACCAGTGAAGTTATCTGATTGAGATTATCCTAGCAGCAGAGGACGAGGAGTCAGAAGATTTAAATATCGGAAGACGAACTCACACGGTATCATTGGAAGGTGGCCTACCCTGCACCCCAGTACGCCTAGGCGAAGAAATTATTCTCGAAGCTTGGAGCCAAAAAGGAGAAAGACAGGCGGTCCGAGGAATCCAATGTATTCTTCGCTTTGTAAGTTACCTCTTAGACTTTGCACTTTTTTATAAATCTTTGTATAGATTCAATTTTAAAATTAATAATTAAAAAAAATATATATACTAAATTTTATCAAACACATCTTACTAGCTATTGAATAAAATATTACTGATTGTTAATTAAATTTTATTATATTATGTTACTTAAAGTAACTAGTGTTTAAAAAGTGATTGTGAACCTATATTCACTGAACTGGGAATAGTACATTTGATTAGTGACTTTAATCTATTTCGCAAAGTGTAACACGATCAAACTCGAACATCTGTTAGTTCCAAGTCCTCAGTATTTCGATACCTGTTCGCGATTTCTCTAATATTTGCTACTTATCCGCTTCAAGAAAAATAATAAAAATGGAACCTATTCAGCAATCTATTACGGAACTCACCGGGCGGTTAATGCGCAAATGGAGCAAATTAAAAGGATGGAAACAAGGTTGTGTCTTCTCGAGCAAAGATCAGTTGACTCTGTATCGAATGCAGACCAAATATTACCGCGTCCAAAAACTGTGCAATATCTTGACGATATAAGGAAACTTCCTGATTCTGTTAGGGATCTTCGTACTTTCGACGGAAATCCGATCGAATATATTTCATGGGTTCATAATGTTGAAACCATTTTGGAGGACTATAGTATTGTCCGTAATAGTATTGCCGTGTATATAGGCAATACTCAGGCATATTCGACAAAAGATTAGAGTGCCAGCAGATGCTGCTCTTGTCTCTTATAATGTAATCGATGATGATTGGACTAGCATGAAGAAATGTTTCTCCCTTCATTATGCTGATAAACGCAATATCCGTACGTTGGAGCATCAACTTCATACTATGCTCCAAAAGCATATGAGTGTCGATGAGTTCTACGCTAGTGTGAACCATCAACTCTCACTTCTAATAAATAAGATTAGGGTGGAAGATTATTCACCAGAAACAGTGGCGGCTCTTAGCGAAAACTATCGTAACAGAGCCTTAGACGTTTTTATTCGGGGCTTAAATGGAGATTTTTCCCAAATGTTGATAATTCAACGGCCAAAAACCCTAACGGAAACATACGCTTCATGTTTCGAACTTCAAAATTCCAATTTCAGAAACTTTCAGATGCATCCTAAAAGTTTCTTTACTGCAGGTCCAGCAGCATCAAATCAAATATTTGACCAAATTCCATATCCAAAACGTACAATCTTTCCTAATAGGAATTTAAATCCGATTGATAGGAATAAAATCTCTAACGCACAACATAACGCAGGTAACCGAGCTCCGTTTAATAGCGCACCACCAACAAGACCCGTTCCAGCAAAGACTCCTGTTCCCATGGAAATCGATAAATCGATCCAAACTCGCCAAGTTGACTATATTAATACAACAACGCAGCCTCAGACCTGTAAAAGATTAAACGAATCGGCTCAATTTCCAAGAAAATTGCAACGTCTGTACAATACTCAATCAGTCAACGAGCAATGTGAACCGTATAACACGGAAGATATAGGGAATAAAACCGAACTTTCCGACTACGAACATAATCAGGATGAGTGTCAAGCAAGCAGCCCAGCAAACCCTGCTAAAATCCCACATCACGAAGAATACCAAGATGTGTCTGATCTAAATTTTATGATGGGCGCCTCACAAGCGTTCCGTACATAGAATATGCCACAAGAGATGGCCAAGTGTTAAAATTTCTTATCGATACAGGAGCCAATAAAAATTTTATTTCTGGAAAATTACGGCAAAGTTCAAAATTATTAAAAACCCCTTTTACTATTCAGTCGGCGGCAGGCAACATTAAAATTAAAGAAAAAATTAGCGGTCCATTTTTTAAAAGTCTTGGCAATAAATAATATTTTAGATTTCTATATTTTGCCCGGATTAAAATCATTCGATGGCATTATTGGCGATGATACTTTGCGTAACCTACAAGCCATCATTGATAGGAAAAACAATGTTCTTATTCTAGAATCTAACCTTAAAATTCCACTAAAACCTAAAATTTCAAGTCAAGTAAATAATATTCAAGCCAAAACCAACCATTTGACTGAAGAACTTGGGCAGCGAGTATCAAATATGATCGACAAATTTGCGAAAATATTTGGACCTATCTCTGATAGCGAGATAGTTGAAACTAGTGTCAGAGCAGATATTAAAACTTCAACTTCTGATCCAATATATACGAAATCCTACCCTTATCCCGTTAATCTAAGGTCAGAGGTAGAAACGCAAATTTTGCAAATGCTTCAGGACGGAATTATCCGACCTTCACATAGTCCATATAATTCTCCGTTATGGATTGTTCCCAAGATATCCAACTCTGAAGGGAAGAAACAACACTGAGTCGTAATAGGCTTCAAACGGTTAAATGCAGTTACCATATCAGACACCTATCTGATTCCGGATATTACGAGCACATTAGCAAGCTTGGGAAAAGCCAAATATTTCACTACGATTGATCTAACCTCTGGGTTTCATCAGATACGGATGAGCGAAAAAGATGTTCCTAAGATAGCATTTTCTACAGCCAACGGGAAGTATGAGTTTACTAGGCTCCCGTTTGGACTTAAAAATGCGCCAGCAATCTATCAGCGGATGATTGACGACGTCTTAAAACCATATATCGGGAAAATATGCTTCGTATATATTGATAATATAATCATCATCGGTGACACGGTAAAAGACCATCTTAGAAATATAGAGACTATATTTTCCCAGCTAGAAAAAGCTTACCTTAAGGTTAACATGGACAAATCGTCCTTCTTAAAAAACAAGTTGAATTTTTAGGACATATCATTTCTGATGAAGGTATTTTACCCGATCCTAAAAAAATATTAGCAATCACAAGTATCAAGCCCCCACAGAGTTTAAAGGACCTGAAAGCTTTTCTGGGACTCGCATCCTATTATCGTAAATTTATCAGAGATTATGCGAAGACCGCAAGATCGTTAACATAATTGACGAGAGGAGAAAATGCTCAAGTGAAAGCAAATCAGTCCAAAAGAAGAGAAATTGCCCTAGGCGCAAGCGAACTGAAAGCATTTAATGCTTTGAAAGAGCTTCTCACATCTTCGGAAATTTTGGCCCTTACTGACTACAATAAGCCGTTCATTTTAACCACGGATGCATCAGATCATGTGATTGGAGCCGTTCTTTCCCAGGGTGAAATAGGTAAAGATAAACCTATCACCTATATCTCAAGGTCTTTAGGTAAAGCAGAGGAAAATTACTCTACAGGCGAAAAAGAAATGCTGGCTGTTGTTTGGGCCCTTGATAAGCTACAAACATACTTGTACGGTTCAAAAAAAGTGAAAATTCTCACCGATCATCAACCGTTGACCTTTGCACTAAGGAACAGGAACCATAACGCTAAGCTTAAGAGGTGGAAAGCACGAATAGAAGAATGTAACTACGAGCTTGTGTATAAGCCCGGGAAAACTAATATGGTAGCCGACGCTCTATCTAGACTCCCTATAGAAGTTAATATCTTAACTGATGATTCCGGAACAGCGCACAGTACAAACGAAGACAGCAGTGATCTCATACCATGCGTAGAAGTGCCGATAAATGTTTTCAGGAGACAGATTATAATATCAGAAGGAAAAAACGTAATCGCCCAAGAAGAGCCTCATCCCACATATCAAAGAATTTTCAAAAAACTGAACAAAATAACCTCATCAGAATTAATTAAGTTTTCGAACGAATATTTAAATCCAAATGTGGTAAATGGAATCGAAATTCCAGAGAAATTTATACAACTACTCCAAATAGTCTTCAAGGAAGAATTTGCTAAATTCAAAATTAGAATAACTCAACGCGTTGTTCAAGATATTTCAAATGAAGAAAACAGGTTTCAGATAATTCAAGCAGAACATAAACGGGCTCAAAAGAACTGCAAAGAAAATAAAGACCAAATATTGGAAAAATTTTACTTCCCAGGAATGAGTAGGCTAATAAAAAAAACTCTAGCGCACCTGAACCGCTAGAAACACTAATGTTCGAAGAACAGTAGAAGAATCGTGCAGGTTTTGAGTGCATATTCCACCACATGCGCTGCTTATTACGGCCAAATTGTTTCAAATCCCACGTTTTACTTTTGTCTCAAAAATGCATTATAACTCATAAGGTAGAAGGTTTCAGATATTACCACTGGCATGAATTTCAACGTTTATGAGAGCAAAACACGGGTTAATTATATTCGTTATCAGTTGCTTATATCACAAAATTTTGAAAGCAGCATCTCATATAATATCAATTAAGAAAATGCTCAGTGCCTGCAGCACTGTAACCGAAGTTGGTGTTTGGGGCTGCGATCCGAAAAATTTGCAGAACTTTGAGAATTGAAACATGGGTTATTTATTTTCATTGTAAATGTTTCCGGTATGAATACTAACTGTTAGCATTTACTGATACAACAGTAGCACAACCGACTCGTGCTGGCAACCTTTCGCCAGTATCAAAGCCAAGAATATATCACATCTGCTTCACGTTGTTATATATCATTTGAAGTTATAGAAGTATAAAGAAATTAAGGGTTACCTGCAGCGAGTTTTTTCAAATAATCGAAAGCTTAATATTTGCTGTTTATTGTCACTACAATATCATAACCAATTAAAAATTCTACTATAAAACCGCTTAATAAAGATATTGCAAACAAACACAAAACCAACAATAGCTGGCAACCCTATCATGGCTTTTCAACCAAATTTGGCTTGAATAATGTTTATAATAGGTTCCATTAATTGTATGAAATTCGTATTGATTTCATGACGGCACTGGAAGTTATAGGGCAAAAAGTTTTATTTTCCTGAGTGAATTTTCAAAACCAAAGACACAAAAATTACCATAGCTGGCAGCACCAATCGAATTTTTCAACCAAATTTTTATCAAACGGAGTTTAGAGTAGGGTGCAGCTATTGTGTCAATTTCATGAAAATCTGGTAACTAATTCACATTTCATAGGGCAAAAAGCATGTTTTTTTCTTTGTAATTTTTCAAGATGGCACCACTGGAACAGAGTTGCCTACAATTCAAAATCGCTTCTAACAGACCTGGCCCTACTTAAGTCCAATGCATTCTGTAAATTTCAATTCCAACTTGATTATTGATTCGTGAGTTCCCGTGAACAGAAGTTTTTGAAGCTAAAAATATAGGTTAACTGAGAAAGGGTTACCGTTCTTGTCCGACATGAAATTTCCAAAGTTTTACTTTGACTGTGTAGATTGAGCATAAGATTTGTAAACAGATTGGTTTTATTGTGGAAACGGACATTTTTTAGTATATTCGATGGTTTGAATATTTTCACTTCCAAATTTTTATTTTTTCAAATTAAAGACACCAAAATTATCATAGCTGGCAGTTCCAACCGAATTTTTCAACCAAATTTCTACCAAACGTGGTTTGAAGTAAGGTGCAGCAACGGTGCGAATTTCGTCAAAATCGAACGATTCAATCAGAACTTATAGGGCTAAAAGCAGTTATCTATTTTAGTGATTTTTCAATATGGCACCACTGGCACAGAATCACCCGCATTTCAAAATCACTTCTATCAGACTTGGTCCTATTTAAGACTAATACATTCTGCAAATTTCAATAAATTCTGTTCATCATATCGTGAGTTTCCGTGAACAGAAGTTTTTGATGCTAAAAATATAGGTAATTTGGGCAAGGGTTACCAGGCGTGCTCGTTATACCATATCAAATTTTTTTCTTTGTTTATGTAAACAAAGCACAAGATTTACATATGAGTGGCTTTTTTTTTTAAGAAACGACATTTTTTCAAGAGAGACGATGATTTGGAGGTTTTCACTTTCAGTGCCTGCCCTAGCTACAGGTTTGCCAGCACGTTTATCATTTATCTACAACTAAATAAAACAAACATGTCCTAAAAATTTCGTAATGATTGAATAGCTTTGTCAAAAGTTATCGCAATTTAAAAATTTTCAAATTTTCCCGTTCTCTTTTTAGGCACCCAGCGCACACATGGGGTTAAAAAATTCCAAAACGTTATCCGATTCACATGTAAAACTTGATCGAAATTTATGTCGTCAACTTTATTTTTGCACAAATTATTTGTGTACGGAATAATAGGTACATTAAAAAAATCACTAAAATGGCCGCCGGCGCCAAAGGGTTAAAGATTATTAACTTTTTGTGAAACCTGGCACTATTCTGCATATACACCAATGAGTCCTGAAAATTTCAGGTCAATCGGATGGCGCGTTCCTAAGATTTTTTCACTGAAATTTTTTGATGATATATATAAATATATCATCATCATCGAGGCACTACAGCCCGAATCGAGCCTTCGCCTCCTTAATACGTCGCCTCCATTCGTCTCGGTTCAGTGACCGCGTCCTCCAGTTCGGTTCTCCCAGAAGTGACCTGCTGTCGGCATCGATCGAATCCTCCCAGCGCTTGCGTGGCTTACCGACTGGCCTGGCTCCGCTCGCTCGCCCCTTGAGAGACCGTTTGGGGATTCGATTATCGCTCATTCGTTCGACGTGGCCAGCCCATTGTAATTTTTGTAGTCGTATGACGGTAGAGACTTCCGGCTCGTCATATATGGTATACAGCTCGTTGTTGTATCGGATTCGCCATCCATCTTCCTCCCGTATTGGACCGAGGATCCTTCGCAATACCTTTCTCTCGAACGTATTCAAGGCTTTTTCCGGAGCCTGGGTCATTGTCCAGGTTTCGCTTCCGTAGCATAGCACAGGTCTAATAATCGTTTTATAGATGTGAAGCTTCGTATTCCTGTGTACGCATCGAGATTTCAAAATGGGAAGCACCGAAAAGAATGTCTTATTGGCTAATTGAATCCGTCGTTTGATTTCGTCAAGCTCATTCCCATCCTTCGAGAGGTTCGTCCCTAGGTACACGAAGTTGTCCACATTTTCAAGATTATAGTCCCCTATTGTTATGTTCTGTCTTATTGGCGTCCTTTTCCTTGATTGAGTCATAACTTTTGTTTTTTGTTCGTTAATTTGAAGACCAACTTCCTTGGCGGTTTCGTCTAAAGCTACAAATACTTCCTTGGCGTCATTGAACGAACGTGACATAATGTTGATGTCATCAGCGTAAGCTACTAGCTGTGTCGACTTAAATAGTAGAGTTCCTCTCGTGTCAACGGGGATTTTTCTGATGACATATTCAAGCGCTAGGTTAAAGAGTACCGGAGCTAATCCATCCCCTTGTTTTAGTCCTGTATTCGTCGAAAACGAGTTGGTCATATTATTCTGGATCAGCACTTGTGACGTGGAGTCGGTCATGGTCATTTTCACCAGTCGTACCAACTTTGCTGGGATTCCGAACTGCAGCATGATGTTATACAATGCAGTTCGGTTGATGCTGTCGTACGCTTGTTTGAAATCGACGAATATTTGATGGACATCAATGTTGAATTCCCAGCATTTTTCCAAAATTTGTTTGACCGTAAATATTTGGTCAGTTGTCGATCTTCCACGTCTGAAACCACCTTGATATTCACCGAGAATTTTCTCAGCGTGATGGGAAATCCTTAGCTCTAAAATTTTTGTCAAGAGCTTGTACGACGTACAAAGTAGTGATATGCCCCTGTAGTTTTCGCATCGCAGTTTATCTCCTTTCTTGTGAATGGGACATATAACACTTTTTCGCCACTCATCCGGCATCGTTTCTTGTTGCCATATGTCGGTCACCAATCCATGGATAGCCCTTAAAACGGAAATCCCGCCTGTCTTCAGGAGCTCCGCGGGGATCCCATCGATGCCCGGTGCTTTGTTGGGTTTCAAGCGGTCCATGGCCTGCCGGACTTCATCTAGTGTAGGAGGGACATTTCCGTTTAGTAATTGCTGGAAATAGGACGCCCATCTTTCCTTCACCTGTTCTGAGCCACTTATGATGCTTCCGTCAGCAGCCCTACATAGGCTAGTTCGTGGTTTAAAGCCTTGTTTTAAGTGCCTCACTACTTTGTACGCTTGTCGAGTGTTGTTAGCCATAAAGTTGTCATTCATGTTATTCAGCATGGTGTCAAAATGCTTTCGTTTCTTACGTCTAATTATTCTATTAGCTACTCTCCGAAGATCGTCATATTTTTCTTTCTTGGCTCTAGTCGGTCGTTCAATGTGGATTTTGTAGGTCGCATTCTTTTCGTCCAACGCGGCTTGACATTCCTCGTCGAACCATTCATTTCTGCGTTGCCCGGCTGTGTATCCCACTACTTTTTCGGCTGCTGCATTCACTGCGCTTTTAATCGTAGTCCACACTTCGTTGATAGCCGTGGTGTTAGGCGTGGAAGCTAGTTCCGTTTCCAGAGCAGATCTATACTCGGCTTCCACCGTCTTATTTCGAAGCTTGACGACATCGAACTTGCGTCTTGAACTTGCTCAGGCTTCATACGACATTGATATTCGACATCGATATCGAGTCTTCACTAAGTAGTGGTCGGAGTCGCAGTTGGCCCCACGGAAGGTTCGCACATCTAAAATACTGGAGGCCCACCTTTTCTGAATCAGAATATGATCAATCTGATAAAACGTGTGGCCGTCCGGGGATGCCCATGTCCTTTTGTGAATGTCGCGATGCGGGAAACACGTGGAGCTTACGATGAGGTTTCTGCTACTCGCAAAGTCGACAAGTCGTTGTCCATTGTCGTTGCATAGGTCGTGGAGACTAAATTGGCCGGTCGTTCTGCGATGTGTTTCCTCCTTTCCAACCTTTGCGTTGAAGTCGCCCAGCAGGATTTTCACATCATTTGATGGCAGTGAATCATAAAGCCTTTCCAGAAGGTTGTAAAAATTATCTTTCACTGCCTCATCCTTATCTTCAGTGGGGGCGTGAACGTTAATGAGCCAAACGTTAAAAAACTTTGCACAAATGCGGATCGCACACAATCTTTCATTGACAGGCTTGAAGTCGATTATTTGCGGTTTCATTTTTCTGTCCACAATGAAGGCCACTCCAAATTCGTGACTTCCCGATGACTTTCCGCTTTTGAAGATTGTGTACGATCTCATGTCCATAATCTCAGCACAAAACAGTTTCGTTTCCTGGACAGCGAGAACGTTTATTTTATAGTGAGTGACCTGTTCCAGGAGGGCTTTGATGGCCCCCGGTCTGTACAGGGTTCGCACGTTCCAGGTTCCAATAGAGTAGTCCATATTTCGTTTGCGTGGTCGTTTCCGTTGATCCAATCCAAGTATCCGAGGCGAAGTATCAGGTTCCTGAATAAGTCAAGTTTTACGGGAACGGGTTATTGGCCCATTGCCCAACCCCCAGCCTGGAGGTCCAGTCTGGTTAATGTTCCCGATTTAAGGCGCGGGAAACTCGCCCTCACCCTCCTTCGTTGGCAACATTCATGATCTGAAATGTCATGAAGGCTCCCGGCAGCCACCCGTTGTGAAATTCTAAAATCACATCTTCGAGGAGGTCGAATTTAGGATTCAGTAGCAGAGCTGTAGATGTTGTTTCCAGCAGGCATTTCTCGGGATTTCAATTGCTTCGTCGGTAACCAGCACCCGATGACGCCCCCGTGGCCTATGCTACCATTTGACTGCCATATAAATATATATATATATATATATATATATATATATATATATATATATATATATATATATATATATATATATATATATATATATATATATATATATATATATATATCTATATATATATATATATATATATATATATATATATATATATATATATATATATATATATATATATATATAGAAATATGAATTTTTGGCCAAAGTGATTTTAATACTAATGTTCTTCTTCGAACATTAGTAATAATACACTTTTTTGTAGAATCATGTCAACCATTCCTTATCCAAAGCAACAGAACTCAACTATAACACAAATGATGAAAATGTTCAGTGCTGGCAACATTTTCCCAACGAAGCAGCAGTAAGTTTACCTTAACAAGCTCATACTTAAATTAACTACTTCTTTGAATTTCGTTCTCATCGGAGGATTTCATCGAATGTTTTAGCTGTTAAACATTCTTCGGAAAATTTAAAAACTGGTTTCTTATTTTTATTGCAAATGCTTTGTATATGAGTATGTAATTTGAAGCATCTGTTGATGCAATAGTTACGAAAATGGCTAAAGCTGGTTACCCTGTGTCAGCAGCAAAGCAAATTATATACCGAATCTGCTTCACGTTAAGCTATACCCAACCAGTAAATTTCGTTTCGATTGAATCATTGCGCTGGAAGTTGTACGGGTGAAAAAAGTTTATAGGTTACCATCCTCAAAACTTTTCAAATTTTTAAAGCATTAATATTTGTTGTTAATTTTAATTGCAGGATTGTTCCCATTTGCAAATCTAATGACTTAGTCACGCAGTAAAGAAATTCCAAAAAATTACAAATATGGTCATAGCTGGCAGTCCTTTCCTGATTTTTTTTACAAAATTCCTATGGCATTTGGTTAACATCAAAGTCTATGGACTGCATAAACTTCGTTTTGATATCATGACTGCACCGGAAGTTATAGGGAAAAAAGCTTTATTTTGCTGAGCAAATTTGCAAGATTTAGGAGACGAAAACCACCATAGCTGGCAAATCTTTTATGATTTTTCAGCCAAATTTTCACCAAATATTACGTAAAATATGATTCAAATACTATGTGAATTCCGTTAAAATCTGATGGCTGAATCGGAAGTTATAGGCCAAAAAGCTGTTTTTTCTCACTGATTTTCAAGATAGTACCACTGCCACAGGGTTGCCCGCATTTCAAAATCACTTCTCGTAAACCTGGTCCTAGTTAATACCAACATGTTCTGTAAATTTCATTATGATCAGATAATCCAGTCGCCAATTCTCGTGAACAGAACTTTCGAGTGCTGAAAATAGAGGTACTTTGGTGATGGGTTGCCGTTCTTGTGCAACTCGGAATTTTAAAAATTCCAATTTGACATGATGGGCAAAGATAAAAATTTATCAATGATTGAATTTTTTGTCATATATCAAAAATTTTTCAGGAGTGTCAATGATTTGAAGGATTTTTTTTCAGGAGCCTGCCGCAGCTACAGGGTTACCCGCACTAACTTGGAAATCAATATATGTTATATTTTAGTCAACATAAATACGTTCTACAAATTTCACGATGATCCAATGTTTTTGTCAGAAGTAATGACAAATCAAAATTTGAAAAAAATCCTTGCCAATTTTTAAGCACACTGCACCCACACACGTTTCAAATTTCCAAGTTTTTGTCATAGGCAAGCTAAATACATAACAAGTTTTCATATTCAATACTTTTTTTGAACAAAAATTCACGCTGCTTGGAAATATAGGAGTACTTAAAAATTTACTAAAACGCTCGCCGCCGCCAAAAAGTTTAGAATATCTACTTATTATATACATCTACGTTCTTCAAAAGTTTCAGCTCAATCGGATCGGCCACTCCAGAGATTATCTCCCTTAATCATTTTGGTGATATATATTTATATATATATATATATATATATATATATATATATATATATACAGGTATTTATATATATACATATATATATATATATATATATATATATATATATATATATATATATATATATATAATATATACTCGTATATATGTATATATATATATATATATATATATATATATATATATATATATATATATAAATACATACATATATATATATATATATATATATATATATATATATATATATATATGTATATATATATATATATATATATATATATATATATATATATATATATATATATATATATATACATATATATATATATATATATATATATATATATATATATATATATATATATATATATATATATATATATATATATATAAAGAAATATTAATTTTCGGCGAAACGAGTTTAATACTACTAAAATTAGTAATACTGCGACTTGCAACACCTGCAACATGTGCAAATATGATCGTCACCCGAAGAAGCCAGAGCTACAAAAAACACCAATCCCTGAGTATCCAACGGAAATTCTACATATGGACATAATGACAATTCGTGGTGAGCGATTCTTGGATTGCATCGACAAGTTGAATAAATTTGTTAAATACTTTCGAATCAAAAATAAATCTGCTCCACATATTCGGGAGAATATAACGAAATTAATTCATTACTTTACGGTCCCCAAGGTCCTAGTTTCAGACAATGAAGGTAGTTTTATAAGTCCTCTCAATTTAAATTACATAGAATCACTGGGAATCAAAGTGTATTTAGCTCCACCGCAGAAAAGCGAAGTCAACGGAGCAATAGAATGTGCTCACTCTACCATAATAGAGATAATTAGATGTCTTTCCAAAGATAATCCAGAGTACGCCTTGACGGAAATAGTAAGCATCGCTGTAGATAGATATAACAACACATATTATTCAATCACTAAAGCCAAACCGGCGGATATTTTCATTGGAAGGTCCCAAAGGATTAAGTTCCAAAACCTTTTAGATTTTAGGACCAAGTCAAAGGAGAATATTAAGTGCGAGATTCTACAGAAGCAGGAAGCTCAGATAAAAACACATAATGCCAAATGCGCTACCCCAAAGCGTTACGAATTAGGTGATACTGTATACAGAAGAAACAAACAAGTTAAAACTAAAGATAAGCCATTAAACGAAAAAGAAGTAGTTTACAAGGAAAATTGAGTTACAGTTGTTACTAGCTCCGGAAAAAATCCATAAATCACATCACACAAAAAATGTCCCTTCTATTTCAGGTTGATCGTACTCAACATGAATCCAATATGTACATTCTTAACGGAAATTATATTAGAAATATTTTATATTACACCACCGGAAACACGCCAATTCTCCATCCTTTACCATTTGTTAATAATATTACATCCGCTACGACCGATTTGACTTTAATCATAGCAACTGCAAGAATTGAGCTTTCATTTTTACTAATTTTCGAAGAAAATTAGTATTAAACTCGTTTCGCCGAAAATTCATATATCTTTATATATATATAGATATATATATATATATATATATATATATATATATATATATATATATATATATATATATATATATGTATATATATATATATATTTATATATATATATATATATATATATATATATATATATATATATATATATATATATATATATATATATGTATATACATATATATATATATATATATATATATATATATATATATATATATATATATATATATATATATATATATATATATATGTATCAGCAAAATGATTAAGGGAGATTATCTCTGGAGTAGCTGATCCGATTGAACTGAAATTTTCGGAGAACTTAGATATACTAAGTAAGTAGGTCCGTGACATTCTCAAATTCAGATATCCTAAACCTTTTGTTGGCGGCGAGCGTTTTATTGAATTTTGAGGTACTCCTTTATTTCCAAGTAGTGTAAATTTTTGAAAAAAAAAGTATTGGGAATGGAAACTAATTATGCTCTAAGCTTGTTAATGATAAAGATATGAAAATTTTGAGCCATGTGTGGGTGCTAAGTGCCTTAAAGTAGGCAAGGATTTTTTTTCAAATTTTGATTTATCATTACTTCTGGTTAAAAACTTGGATCACTGTGAAATTGGCAGAGCGTATTAACGTTGGCTAAGATTTAGCACACATGGATTTTTAAGATAGTGTACTCAACCTTGTAGCTACGGCAGGCTCCTGAAAAAAAATCCTTCAAATCATTGACCCTCCTCAAAAATTTTTGATTTTTGACAAAAAATTCAAATCATTGATAAATTTTAATCTATGTTCATCATGTCAAAATGAAATTAAAATTCCGATTTTTACAGGAACCGTAACCCATCACCAAATAACCTCTATTTTCAGCACTCGAAAGTTCTGTTCACGAGAACTGACCACCGGATTATCCGATCATCATGAAATTTACAGAACATGTTGGAATTAGCTAGGACCAGGTATGGGAGAAGTGATTTTGATATGTGGGCAGCCCTGTGGCAGTGGTACCATCTTGAAAAATCACTGAGAAAAAAAAACAGCCTTTTGGCCTATAACTTCCGATTCAGCCATCAGATTTTAACAAAATTCACACAGTACTTGGATCTTACCTTAGGTAGCAGTTGAATTTGAAAAAATAAGAAAAAAGCTGCCAGCTATGGTGATTTTTGTCTTCTAAATCTTGTAAATTTGGTCAACAAAAAAAAACTTTTTTCCCTTTAACTTCCGGTCCAGTGGAGAAATCAAAACGAAGTTCATACAGTAAATGAAACTTAATGTGAAGTAAATATCGTTGGAATTTCGTACAAAAATCGTGAAAGGGCGGCCAGCTATGACCATTTTTGTAATTTTGTGGAATTTCTTTACTGAGTGATTTTGTCATTAGATTTGCAAATGAGAATGATCCTGCAATAACAATTAACAAAAAATATTAACGCTTTAAAATTTTGAAAAGTTTTGGGGGTGGTTACCCCAAAATTCTTTTCACCCGATTAACTTATTGAGTTACAGTTGTTACTAGCTCCGGAAAAATATCCATAAATCACATCTCAAAAATGTCCCTTGTATTTCAAGTTGATCGTACTCAACATGAACCCAATATGTACATTCTAAACGGAACTTATATTAGAAATATTTTGTATCACACCACCGGAAACACGCAAATTCTCCATCTTTTGCCATTTGTTAATAATATTAAATCCGCTACGACCGATATAACTTTAATCTTTAAGCATTAGCCATTTTCGTAAATATTGCACCATCAGATAATTCAAATGACGTACTCATATGCAAAGCATTTGCGATAAAAATAAGAAACCAATTTTTAAATTTTCCGAGTTTTGAACATTTATCGGATGGCAGCCTCAAACAACGTTTAACCGCTGAAACTTTCGATGAAATCCTGCAATGAGAACGAAATTCAAAGAATAAGAGTATTTGAGTATGAGCTTGTTATGTTAAACTTATTGCTGCTTCGTTGGGAAAGTGTTGTCAGCACTGAACATTTTCATCATTTGTGGTATACTTGAGTTTTGTTGCTTGGGATAGGGAATTGTTGATATGATTCTACAAAAAAGTGTATTACGTCTTTCCACATTTTTTGTCACTCAAAAACAATTTCTTCGAAAATTAGTTTTCTAGCGGCTCTGATGCGCTAGACTTTTTTTCCTATTTTTGCACCAAAAACCATTTTTTCGTAAATTTAACTTATTCAGATTCAATGACTCTACCATTTTAATAAATATTTATTCCGCAATCTGTGGGACACAGATACTTGAGGAAGGGAAAGTTAGCACATTCTACTCCACACTAAATTCCAAAACTAAATTCCACTTTTCACCACAACTACTTTGCATTTCGCGATTGTATTGAAACTTTCAATTCGATTAATTGGCGTTGAAATTGAATATGTCAGGTAAATCAGCGAATTTAGGCAGTTTTTCATCACGCGTGCTACCAAACGCACGTTAGTTAAAGAAAACTTGTTACTACAAAACGGCAAATAAAACTTTGTTAATATAAAACGGTGTTTCTTTAATTAAAGTAGAGAAGATCACGGTAACTTATATAACTATATATATATATATATATATATATATATATATATATATATATATATATATATATATATATATATATATATATAAATATTAAAAAAAAAATATTAATATTTGCTACCAACAATAATAAATAAAAAGAAAACTGTTCGCGAAGAACAATTGATTCAATAATCAGTAAAAAAAAATTATAAAAATTTTTTTTTTTATTAGTTGCTATCACCAATAATAATGAATGAATAATAGAAAAGAAAAGAGGAGTGAAGCATATAATTAGAAAAGTGGATATTCAAAATGTTGAAGTGGAACAACAACAAAAAATATTACAACGTGAGGTAGTAGAAAGGGAAAGTCAATTACGGGTAGTAAGAGAAACATTAATGCGAGCAACGACGCAACAAGCTGCAACACAAAATAACGTACTAAAAACCATACAACATATGAGTATATTTACAGGCAATGGAGCAGTATCAATAAACGCATTTATACGAAGCGTAGAATTTTTTCTGGAAACGATTGAGAGCGAAGAACTAAGAAAAACTGCAACGAGATATATATATTTCGAAAAAATACAGGGAGAAGCAAAGGATGTTGTTATAAAAATACAGCAGCCAGATAATTGGAATTCGATAAAAGAAAAACTCAAACGGAGAGTTCAATCCGATATGGAGCCGTCGGACATCTACAAATGGATTAGCAGCTTGAAAGCCAACACAGTGAGTGAGCTTGCAGTAGAAGTAAAAAAAAACTCTAGCGCACCTGAACCGCTAGAAACACTAATGTTCGAAGAACAGTAGAAGAATCGTGCAGGTTTTGAGTGCATATTCCACCACATGTGCTGCTTATTACGGCCAAACTGTTTCAAATGCCACGTTTTACTTTCGTCTTAAGAATGCATTATAACTCATATGGTGCAAGGTTTCAGATATTACCACTGGCATGAATTTCAACGTTTATGAGAGCAAAACACGGGTTAATTATATTCGTTATCAGTTGCTTATTTCACATAATTTTGAAAGCAGCATCTCATATAACATCAATGAAGAAAATGCTCAGTGCCTGCAGCACTGTAACTGAAGTTGGTGTTTGGGGCTGAGATCCGAAAAATTTGCAGAACTTTGCGAATTGTAACATCGGTTATTTATTTTCATTGTAAATGTTTCCGGTATGTATACTAACTGTAAGCATTTATTGATACAAAAGTAGCACAACCGACTCGTGCTGGCAACCTTTCGCCAGTATCAAATCCAAGAATATATCAAATCTGCTTCACGTTGTTTAATTACATTCGAAGTTATAGGAGTATAAAGAAATTTAGGGTTACCTGCAGCGAGTTTTTTCAAATGATCGAAAGCTTAATATTTGCTGTTTATTGTCACTACAATATCATTACCATTTGAAAATTCTACGATAAAACCGCTTAATAAAGATATTGCAATTAAACACAAAACCAACAATAGCTGGCAACCCTATCGTGTCTTTTCAACCAAATTTGGCCTGAATAATGTTTATGACAGGTTTCATTAATTGTATGAAATTCGTATTGATTTCATGACTGCACTGGAAGTTATAGTACAAAAAGTTTTATTTTCCTGAGCGAATTTTCAAAACCAAAGACACAAAAATTACCATAGCAGGTAGCACCAATCAAATTTTTCAACCAAATTTCCACCAAACAGAGATTAGAGTTAGGTTTAGCTTCTGTGTCAATTTCATGAAAATCTGGTAACTTATTCACATTTCATAGGGCAAAAAGCAGTTTTTTTTCTTTGTAATTTTTCAAGATGGCACCACTGGCACAGAGTTGCCCACAATTCAAAATCGCTTCTATCAAATCTGGTCTTACTTAAGTCCAATGCATTCTGTAAATTTTAGCTGTATCTGATTATTGGTTCGTGAGTTTCCGTGAACAGAAGTTTTTGATGCTAAAAATATAGGTTAACTGGGAGAGGGTTACCGTTCTTGTCCGACATGAAATTTCCAAAGTTTTATTTTGAACGTGTAGATAAAACATAAGATTTATATACAGATTGGTTTTATTGTAAGAAACGGACATTTTTTTGAATATTCGATGGTTTGAATGTTTTTACTTCCAAATTTTTTTTTTCAAAATGAAGACACCAAAATTATCATAGCTGGCAGCTCCAATCGAATTTTTCCACCAAATTTCTACCAAACGTGGCTTAAAGTAAGGTCCAGCAATTGTGTAAGTTTCGTCAAAATCGAACGATTCAATCAGAATTTATAGGGCTAAAAACAGTTATCTTTTTTAGTGGTTTTTCAAGATGGCACCACTGGCACATAATTGCCCGCATTTCAAAATCACTTCTATCAGACCTGGTCCTATTTAAGGTTAATACATGCTGTGAATTTCAAATAATTCTGCCCATCGGATCGTGAGTTTCCGTGAACAGAAGTTTTTGATGCTAAAAATATAGGTAAATTGGGCAATGGTTGCCAGGCGTGCCCGTTATACCATATCTTTTTTTTTTTTTTTGGTTATGTAAACAAAGCACAAGATTTACATATGAAAGGCTTATTTTTGAAGAAACTGCATTTTTTCAAGAGAGACGATGATTTGAAGGTTTTCACTTTCAGTGCCTGCCCTAGCTACAGGGTTGCCAGCACGCTCATTAAAAGCCACATAAATCTACAACTAAATAATATCAATATGTCCTGAAAATTTGGTAATGATTGAATAGCTCTGTCAAAAGTTATCGAAATTTAAAAATTTTCAAATTTTCCCGTCCTCTTTTTAGGCACCCAGCGCACACATAGGGTTAAAATATTCCAAAGCATTATCCGATTCATATGTAAAACACGTTAGAAATTTATTTTATTAACTTTATTTTTGCGAAAATCATTTGTGCACGAAATAATAGGTATATTAAAAATATCACTTAAATGCCCGCCGGCGCAAAAAGGTTTACAATAACTGACATTTAAAGAGACCTGGACCTATTCTGCATATACACCAATGTATCCTGAAAGTTTCAGCTCAATCGAATGGCGCGTTCCCGAGATTATCTCACTGAAATTTTTTGTACATATATATATATATATATAAAGAAATATGAATTTTTGGCCGAATCGATTTTAATACTAATGTTCTTCGAACATTAGTAAAAACTCTAGCGCACCTGAACCGCTAGAAACACTAATGTTCGAAGAACAGTAGAAGAATTGTGCAGGTTTTGAGTGCATATTCCACCACATGAGCTGCTTATTACGGCCAAACTGTTTCAAATGCCACGTTTTACTTTGGTCTCAAGAATGCATTATAACTCATATAATAGAAGGTTTCAGATATTACCACTGGCATGAATTTCCACGTTTATGAGAGCAAAACACGGGTTAATTATATTCGTTATCAGTTGCTTATTTCACATAATTTTGAAAGCAGCATCTCATATAACATCAATGAAGAAAATGTTCAGTGCCTGCAGCACTGTAACTGAAGTTGGTGTTTGGGGCTGCGATCCGAAAAATTTGCAGAACTTTGCGAATTGTAACATTGATTATTTATTTTAATTGTAAATGTTTCCGGTATGAATACTAACTGTAAGCGTTTATTGATACAAAAGTAGCACAACCGACTCGTGCTGGCAACCTTCTGCCAGTATCAAAGCCAAGAATATATCACATCTGCTTCACGTTGTTATATAACATTCGAAGTTAAAGGAGTATACAGAAATTTAGAGTTACCTGCAGCGAGTTTTTTCAAATAATCGAAAGCTTAATATTTGCTGTTTATTGTCACTACAATATCATTACCATTTGAAAATTCTACGATAAAACCGCTTAATAAAGATATTGCAATTAAACACAAAACCAACAATAGCTGGCAACCCTACCGTGTCTTTTCAACCAAATTTGGCCTGAATAATGTTTATGACAGGTTTCATTAATTGTATGAAATTCGTATTGATTTCATGACTGCACTGGAAGTTATAGTGCAAAAAGTTTTATTTTCCTGAGCGAATTTTCAAAACCAAAGACACAAAAATTACCATAGCTGGTAGCACCAATCAAATTTTTCAACCAAATTTCCATCAAACAGAGATTAGAGTTAGATTTAGCTACTGTGCCAATTTCATGAAAATCTGGTAACTTATTCACATTTCATAGGGCAAAAAGCAGTTTTTTTTCTTTGTAATTTTTCAAGATGGCACCACTGGCACAGACTTGCCCACAATTCAAAATCGCTTCTATCAAATCTGGTCTTACTTAAGTCCAATGCATTCTGTAAATTTCAATGGTATCTGATTATTGGTTCGTGAGTTTCCGTGAACAGAAGATTTTGATGCTAAAAATATAGGTTAACTGGGAGAGGGTTACCGTTCTTGTCCGACATGAAATTTCCAAAGTTTTATTTTGAACGTGTAGATAAAACATAAGATTTATATACAGATTGGTTTTATTGTCAGAAACGGACATTTTTTTGAATATTCGATGGTTTGAATGTTTTCACTTCCAAATTTTTATTTTCAAAATGAAGACACCAAAATTATCATAGCTGGCAACTCCAACCGAATTTTTCGACCAAATTTCTACCAAACGTGGCTTAAAATAAGGTCCAGCAATTGTGTGAGTTTCGTCAAAATCGAACGATTCAATCAGAATTTATAGGGCTAAAAACAGTTATCTTTTTTAGTGGTTTTTCAAGATGGCACCACTGGCACAGAATCGCCCGCATTTCAAAATCACTTCTATCAGACCTGGTCCTATTTAAGACCAATACATGCTGCAAATTTCAATCAATTCTGCTTATCGGATCGTGAGTTTCCGTGAACAGAAGTTTTTGATGCTTAAAATATAGGTAAATTTACCTTAAAATATAGGTAACTTTTTTTTTTTTTTGGTTATGTAAACAAAGCACAAGATTTACATATGAGTGGCTTTTTTTTGAAGAAACGGCATTTTTTCAAGAGAGACGATGATTTGGAGGTTTTCACTTTCAGTGCCTGCCCTAGCTACAGAGTTGCCAGCACGCTCATTAAAAGCTACATAAATCTACAACTAAATAATATCAATATGTCCTGAAAATTTCGTAATGATTGAATAGCTCTGTCAAAAGTTATCGCAGTTTAAAAATTTTCAAATTTTTCCGTCCTCTTTTTAGGCACCTAGCGCACACATAGGGTTAAAAAATTCCAAAGCATTATCCGATTCATATGTAAAACACGTTCGAAATTTATTTCGTTAACTTTATTTTTGCGAAAATTATTTGTGCACGAAATAATAGGTATATTAAAAATATCACTTAAATGGCCGCCGGCGCCAAAAGGTTGACAATCACTGACATTTAAAGAGACCTGGACCTATTCTGCATATACACCAATGTATCCTGAAAGTTTCAGCTCAATCGGATGGCGCGTTCCCGAGATTATCTCACTGAAATTTTTTGATGATATATATATATATATATATATATATATATATAGAAATATGAATTTTTGGCCGAATCGATTTTAATACTAATGTTCTTCGAACATTTGTAAAAAGTCTAGCGCATCAGAAACGCTAGAAAACTAATTTTCGAAGAAATTGTCTTTGAGTGACCGAAAAATGTTTGAAGACGTAATACACTTTTTTGTAAAACCACTCCTTATCCCAAGCAACAAAGCTCAACTATAACACAAATGATGAAAATGTTCAGTGCTGGCAACACTTTTCCAATGAAGCAATAAGTTTACCTTAACAAGCTCATACTTAAATCAACTTATCCTTTGAATTTCGTTCTCATCGGAGGATTTCATCGAAAGTTTCAGCGGTTAAACGTTGTTTGAAGCTGCCATCCGAAAAATGTTCAAAATTTGGAAAATTTAAAAATTGGTTTCTTACTTTTATCGCAAATGCTTTGCATATGAGTACGTAATTTGAAGCACCTGTACTTCAATAATTACGAAAATGGCTAATGCTGGTTAGCCTGTGTCAGCAGCAAAACAAAAAATATACCAAATCTGCTTCACGTTAGTTAAACCCAACCAGTAAATTTCGTTTCGATTGAATCACTGCGCTGGAAGATATACGGGTGAAAAGAATTTTAGGGTAACCACCCTCAAAACTTTTCAAATTTTTAAAACGTTAATATTTGTTGTTAATTTTTATTGCAGGATCATTCTCAATTGCAAATCTAATGACATACGAGTAATCACTCAGTAAAGAAATTCCACAAAATTACAAAAATGGTCATAGCTGACAGCCCTTTCATGATTTTTGTACGAAATTCCTACAACATTTGGCCTACATTAAGGGCCATTTACTGCATGAACTTCGTTTTGATTTCCACACTGGTCCGGAAGTTATAGGGAAAAAAGGTTTTTTTTTTTGCTGAGCAAATCAAGATTTAGGAGACAAAAATCACCACAGCTGCCAGCCCTACACTAATTTTTCAATTAAATTTTCGCCAAATGTTATATTGAGTAACATCCAAGTACTGTGTAAATTTTGTTAAAATCTGACGGTTGAATCGGAAGTTATAAGCCAAAAAGATGTTTTTTTCTCAGTTATTTTTCAAGATGGTAACACTGCCACAGAGTTGCCCGCATTTCAAAATCACTTCTATCAGACCTGGTCCTAGTTTCTACCAACATGTCCTCTAAATTTCATTGTGATCGGATTATCCGGTCGTCAGTTCCCGTGAACAGAACTTTCGAGTGCTGAAAATAGAGGTAATTTGGTGATGGGTTGCCGTTCTTGTGCAAATCGGAATTTTGAAAATTTTATCTCGAGATGAAGGACAAAGACCAAAATTTGTCAAAAATTGGAAATTTTTGCCAAAAAGCAAAAAATTTTCAGGAAGGTCAATGATTTGAACGATTTTTTTTTAGCAGCCTGCCACAGCTAAAAGGTTACCCGCTTAATGCTGAAAATCTATATGTGCCAAATTTTAGTCAACATTAATACGTTCTGTAATTTTCACGATGATCCATTGTTTTTCTTACAAGTAATGACAAATAAAAATTTGAAAAAATTCCTTGCCTACTTTTAGGCACCCTGCACCCACACGCGGCTCAAAATTTCCAATTCTTTATTATAAGCAAGCTTAGAACATAATGAGTTTTCATTCCCAATACTTTTCTTAAAAAAAAATTGACACCGCTTTGAAATATAGTTCTTCAAAATTCACTAAAACGCTCGCCGCCGCCAAAAGGTTTGAGATATCTGAATTTGAGAAAATCACAGACCTACCTGCTATATACATTTACGTTTTCCAATAATTTCAGCTCAATCGAATCGGCCGCTCCAGAGATTATCTCCATTAATCATTTTGCTGATATATATATATATATATATATATATATATATATATATATATATATATATATATATATATGGCGCTGGGACCACAATACAAAAGCATGAGCTTTTCAGGAAGGTCAATGATTTGAAGGAATTTTTTTTTGCAGCCTGCCACAGCTAAAAGGTTACCCGCTTCATGCTGAAAATCTATATGTGCCAAATTTTAGTTAACATTAATACGTTCTGTAATTTTCACGATGATCCATTGTTTTTCTTACTAGTAATGACAAATCAAAATTTGAAAAAATATCCTAACCTACTTTTAGGTACCCTGCATCCACACGCGGCTTAAAATTTCCAATTCTTTATTATTAACAAGCTTAGAACATAATGAGTTTTCATCCCCAATACTTTTCTTTAAAAAAAATTTACACTGCTTTGAAATATAGGAGTTCATCAAAATTCACTAAAACGCCCGCCGCCGCCAAAAGGTGTAGGATATCTGAATTTGAGAAAATCACGGACCTACCTACTATATACATCTACGTTCTCCGAAAATTTCACCTCAATCGAATCGGCCGCTCCAGGGATTATCTCCCTTAATCATTTTGCTGATATATATATATATATATATATATATATATATATATATATATATATATATATATATATATATATATGTATATATATATAAATATATATATATATATATATATATATATATATATATATATATATTTATATATATATATATATATATGTATATATATATATATATATATATATATATATATATATATATATATATATATATATATATATATATACATATATATATATATATATATATATATATATATATATATATATATATATATATATATATATATATATATATATATATATATATATATATATATATATATATAAAGAAATATGAATTTTCGGCGAAACGAGTTTTATACTATTGATCTTCGAACAGTAGTAAAAATAAAATGTAAATCCGATGAATTAATTATATAATATTCGAATAATTTGCGTATCGATCTAAGTTATGTTGAGTCTTTGCTTATAAATACGATTAAAGAAATTGCCCAAGGTGTTCTCTTGGATAAGGTATACGAAATTTGTGAATTAGAAGAAGTGTGGATAATTATGGTTAGTAGAAGATTCGAAAACAGTTGCATCAGACAAGAATATAGACACTAAAAAGCAAATAGTTTTTCAAAAGCAAATAGTTTTTCACGAAATAAACACCAGCAACATAAAGAACTTAAAGAAACAGACAGATCTTACAAACAAAACAGATATAATTACAGACAGTAAAAACACCAAACAGATCGGAATTGGGAACGAAACAGCGGTGACGACCAAAACAGACACCAACCAGGTCAAGATTCAGAACAGAATAAACCAATTCAATATCAAACTAATCGTTCTAAAAATTCGGGAAATATTGGTCTCAGTCATCAAACTAGGTATTCACTTAAAAATCCCAACCAGCACAAAAGAAATTTTTGGGAAAATTCCGGGCAATATAGGCAACAGGGTGTAGAGCATATGGAATTAGATAATGTGCAGAAGCATATGGGCTACGAAAGTAAAAGAAATTCGTATCGAAATTTTAATAATGATCAGTTCCAAAGGAACGATGGACAAAATGATCACGTAGAGTAAAATCATGCTAGTGGTAGTCCAGTGCAGTCAGAACAGGCAACGTTTTTTCTGAACTAGCCTCGGACGACCTGCCACTAATTAAGTTCACTACTTACTCCATAAAATACACAGCATTAATAGATACGGGATCCTCTCTTAGCATAATTGACGAGAATCTGAGAGAGTTTGAAAAAATCAAAATCAAACCTCTATATTTCTCTACAGTAAAAGAAAAATATTGTGTAAATTATGAAGTACATACACCTGCCCCATTAGAATTTAAAATTCCAGCTGAAGTGAAACTTGGGTGGAAAGTTAGGAACCTGGCAAAGAGGAAATATAATGTTATCATTGGTGTTGATTTGTTGGACAAACTAAGCACTGTGATTGATCTCGAAAACCAAACAATATCTCTGTTTAGAATTATAGTTTTGCTAAGAATAATAATATATTATACAAATAAGATAAAATATCATGTATATTTTAAAAAGAACAAAAACCATCATCATACAAAATAACAATAACAATATAGTAAATAATTGTCCGTAATGTCCAATATAATCAATTAATAGAACTGTAAATGCTGAATCATCATCACAAGGTCGTTTCAGTATAAGAGAAATTGCATTGCATTATTTGTCGATTTGACTATTTTGCATTTAATTATTAATTGGCACATTTGATGACTTCTATGGGTATATGGGCCATCAAGTTCGCACGTTCCCATGATGTACAATCAGCATTTTTCGATTAACTTGTTTATATCGTAAATAGGTCAGTAAGTAAATCGATCACCTCGTATGTCAGCAATTGCAAAGTGCAAATAAGTATGATGATGAGTACACTTTCTTTGTAATAATTTACTATTTAAGGTTGTACCAAATGTGAAATAAATGGATTAATCATAACGAGCACTCAAGTCTTTCGTTCGTTGAAGCTACTATAGTGAAGTTAAAGGTTAATCTAGTGGTGCAAACCAGTTCGAGTGATTTGGCTATACAAGTGTAGTAGCAGTCATTTGAACATTTTTTGGTCCGTCGAGCCGGATACTAGACAACTGTGGAGAAATTGTTCTTTACCGCAATCTCTGATCTCAAGTTTTCCACCGTGTAAATTGAAATAAGATCAATTTGGTGCAAACGAGAAGAGAAAAGAATCTAAAGTAACCACTTGTGGGTATTTGTGAACATCTGCGAGATTTCAAGATGACGAAGGGAGTGGTTTTGCTGCAACGGGACAGTTTTAGCAGTCTGAGCAGACTTAATCGAAACCACTCGAAAGATAGCAAGGACAGATATTCCCTTGGCTATTTTCAAGCTAGACTGCAGCGATTGAAAGAGGTATGGCAGGCGTGCCAGGAGCGACATGGAGCTGTCGTGGACGACCTTTCAGCAGACGCCGACAAAAGGAAGTCCTACTTGGAGGAGTACGAGAAAATCGAGGAGACATATTTGGATTTGCTCACTCGCTTCAAGTCGGGCATGGTGGAATATCAGTCCGCCTCACCACCCACCGACAGCAAAGGTTCATCAGCAAGGAATCGGTTTCAGTTGGAGCGACTGGCCAAAGTTCGATGGGAAATATAGTCAGTGGCGCACGTTCAACGACATGTTCAATTCGTTGATTCACGAAACGCTATCCCCGGGGGAAAGAAGCAGTATCTAAAAACGCATGTCCAAGGCGATGCTGCAAGAGTTATTCAGCACTTGGATGTGAACAACGAAAATTACGAGGCGGCACTACACATGCTGCGAGAGAGATTCGATAACAAAAGAGCGATGGCGTGGAGTTACCTTCATAAATTCATAAATTGCCAGTGGCAAAGGAAGATTGCGATTTCTCCATCAAGCAAATTATTGATGTTACGGCAGAATTCATCGCCAACATGAATAGTATTGCTGTCAATACTGAGCACTGGGACTTGTTGATCATCTACACAACAAGCCAGAAATTGGACCAAAAATCTCGACGATTGTGGGAGGCGTCATTAGGAGCAAGCTCATAGCTACCTAGACTGGAATCGTTTTTGGTTTTCCTGACGAGTCGGTTCCGGACATTAGAGGCGTTGAACATCCCTCGCAAAGCTGCTAAGATTGAAGCATTAACTACTACCACAGCAACGGTTTGCAGCATATGTGGAAAGGACCACTATATCAACCAATGTGATAAATTCAGGGCGATGAACGTGCAACAACAGAGAAACGAAGAAAAAAAAAAACAAAATTGGTGCTATAATTGCTTAAAAAAAGGACATGGCATCAACCAATGTCCATCAAGTAGTAGGTGCCGGAGGTGTTCCAAGAAACATCATTCATTGTTACACAACAATGGAGCCGCAAATGGGTCACAAAAATTAGCAGCGGATGCTAAGCCTTTCATCCCGAGTGCCCAATCATTATTGGCGGGGAATGGAGCACAGGACCAAGCGATATTGTTAGCGACCGCTCGAGTCAACGTGCAAAACAGTTCGGGCAGATGTATGACACTGAGAGCTCTGATAGATTCCGCGTCACAACGGAGTTTCATTACGGAGTCAGCGGCTCAATTACTTGGTCTGAAAAGGTGATTCGCGAAGATTCAGGTATGTGGAGTAGGAGCAGTCAGCAACGTTCAGAGTAAAGGCTGTGTGACTTTGGTGATTAGAGAAAAATATGGAAATCCCACGATCAACGCATCAGCTTTGTTATTGACGAGCATAACAAACTTATGCCCGTCAATCACGATACCAATCAAGCTCCCAGTAGGGCTGTCAGCCGACAAGCTAGCTGACCCAAATTACGGGGCTCCGGGACGAATCGACATACTGCTTGGTGCGGACATGTACGATGAAATCGTGCTACCAGGGTTAAAAAAAGGGTCTCCGTGTGCGATAAATACCAGATTTGGCTGGATTTTACTCGGTCCCATCACTTCTCCGAACAATCAAGAAGGCATACTGTCGCTGATCACTACTGAAGACACCACGGATAAGCTGGTCAAGAAATTTTGGAAAATAAATGAATCACCTGCGAAACAACCAGTAACAATGGACGAGAAAGCAGCTATGGACTGGTATCAGCAGACTACCAAGCGAGACGAATCTGGTAGATATGTCGTTTGACTCCCGTTTAAGCAGGGTGCTGAGCCCGGGAATGTTTTGTGCAACTCCCAGCAAAAGGCACATATTCGGTTCTCACAGTTGGAGAAACGATTGCACAATGACGATGTTTTGAGAAGGCGATATGTATCATTCATGGAGGAGTACCTAAGGCTAGGCCATATGGTAGAAGTACCAACAGCAGAGAAATTTTTGAAACAGACATACTATTTGCCTCATCACGCCCTACGCAAGGATGACAGTACAACCACGAAACTTCGAGTTGTGTTCAATGCGACCCAAGCAACACCAGCAGGCAAATCATTCAATGATATCTTGCTTATTGGTCCCAGTATCCAGAATAGCATTACGTGAGTACTTGTGCATCCTCAGGATCAAGACTATCAACGGATACTGTGGCGAAGTCATCCATCAGAACCAATCAAGCATTTCAAGCTTACAACGGTGACATATGGCACTGCCAGTGCTCCTTACCTAGCTATGCGCACTTTACATCATTTAGCGGATGACGAAAGGCTATATCACCCAGAAGCATGTCGAGCTATTAAAGAGGACTTCTATGTGGATGATGTCTTAACCGGAGGAGAAACAATCGAGAAAGCGCAAAACCAACAACAGGGCTTTATCAAGACACTGTAAAATGGAGGGTTCAAATTGCGGAAATGGGCAGCTAATCACGATAGTTTACTAGAATCCGTTCCTGTTTCCGATAGAGAGACCAAATCACCATTCAACATTGATGAAGATGACCATGTCAAGACGTTAGGACTACGATGGCATCCGGCGAAAGATTGCTTCTTCTTTAAGGTCACTTTAGAAGACATCTCAGATGCCTTGCTCACAAAACGGCAGCTAATTTCTGCGATAGCAAAGTTATTCGTTCCAATGGGATGGTTACAACCATGTATTGTAATAGGGAAAATAATGATCCAGCAGCTGTTGTTGCAGCAAACAAACTTGGATGAACCAGTTGCAGAAGATATTGGGGTGAAATGGCGGAACTTTCGCTTACAGTTGCCGGTTCTCCAAGAAATCTCAATCCCAAGGTGGTTACACTGGATTAAGGCAGCAGAAGTTCAAGTCCATGGATTTTGTGACGCCTCAGAAGCAGCATATGCAGCAGCTATTTACGTACGCATTGTGGAACGTAACGGCTCCACAATTGTCTGACTCGTAACATCAAAGTCTAAGGTCGTACCGTTGAAGGTCCAATCAATTCCACAATTAGAGCTGTGCAGCGCTGTGCTTCTGTGCGATTTGATGACAACTACACTAGAGGCCCACGGTTGGAAGGATGTACGTCCTTACTATTGGACAGATTCAATGATTGTATTACAGTGGCTCCAAAGTCCAGCAGCAAAATGGAAGGTGTTTGTCACTAATAGAGTAAGCCACATCACTCTACATCCGACATCAAGCAATGGCAACATAACAACAGCAAAGCGAACCCAGCAGATGTCGCTTCTCGTGGAATTTTTCCAAACCCTTGCATGGTGGTAGAACGGCCCAGACTGGTTAAAAAAACATCAAGATACATGGCCTTAATCGAAATTTGTATGCAACGAGGCTATGGCTTGTGTGGAACTACGACCAAAAGCAACGTGCCTGACAACTGTAAAGGTACAAGAAAAGGAGAACATAGCCCAACGATTCTCCTCATTTACGAAACTCATCAGAGTCGTTCCTTATTGTAGAAGATGGAGGTCTAAAACTCGCAACTCATTTTTGAGAACGGATGAGTTACAGCAGGCTGAGAACACAATTATTCGTATGATCCAGCAGGAGGCGTTTGAAAATGAAATTAGGTCGCTCAAAAGCAACAACCACGTGGACAAATCGAGTTCTCTAATAAGATTAACCCCGTTTCTTGATCAGGACCAGATACTGCGGGTAGGCGGGAGAATACAGCAGAGTGCTATAAGTTTCGCTATGAAGCACCCAATACTAATACCCCGAGGTAAACATTACCATCATATGATGTTGCATGGCCCTGCCCAGCTAGTACATTCGACAGTTCGAACAAAGTATTGGATCGTTGATGGTCTCACCGCCGTGAAACAGTTTGGGAGGAAATGTACCCATTGTTTCAAATTGAACGCCAAACCAAGCCAACAGCTGATGGGTATGTTGCCTCATGAACGGGTGCGACCGAGAAAACCCTTTGCTCGAACCGGTATTGATTTCGCTGGTCCAATCAAAATCAAATGGAGCAATGGTAGAGGAGCGAAGACCACGAAGGCATACATAGTTGTGTTCGTATGCTTATCAACAAAGGCGGTACAACTTGAACTAGCTAGCGACTTAACATCGAAGACTTGTATCGCAACTATTCGAAGATTCATAGCAAGGAGAGGTCTCTGTCATACTTTGATTAGTGACAACGGCACCAATTTCGTAGGGGCTGACAAATCGTTGCGCGAAGCTGCAAAGAAGATGATTGAAGAAACTCAAGAAAACCTTGCTGTCATCAATATCAACTCGAAGTTTAAACCTCCAGGAAGTCCTCATTTCGGAGAAATTTGGGAGGCAGCAGTGAAAAGCATGAAGCGGCACTTGATCAAGAATCTCAGTTCGCATTTGCTAAACGTGGAAGAGATGATCACGTTGCTGGCACAAATCGAAGCCTGCATGAATTCGAGACCATTAACAGCACTGGATACCGATCCACACGACCCTAGTGCGCTATTTTCTGGTCACTTTTTGACAGAAAAACATCTGTTTGAATTGTCAGATGGGCATATGGAAGGCAACGTGACTAACCAATGGCAATTAATGCAGAGACTTAAACAATACTTCTGGCCGAGATGGAGTCTAGAACATTTGACTCAGTTGCAACAGCGGGCAAAATGGTTCATTGAGAACCAAAAAATTAGAGTGGGTGATTTAGCCCTGATCAAGTTTGAGAATCAGGCGTCTAGTCAGTGGCCTATTTTAGCAGTACATCCCGGAAGTGATGGCCTGACTAGGGTAGTGACTTTGAAAACAAGAGATAACATTATCAAACGGCCGATCATGAAAATCTGTCATTACCTAGCAATGAGGAATGTAGAGTCGAGCAACCATCAGAAGACGTTATCACCAATCCGAGTACCCACAAAAGGAAGCATGACGCTAGACCTTCGAAGCGAACATCAAAGATATCTAAACTAATGGTAAATTTGTTCGCTTTGCTCGTTTGTGTCACGAATGCCAAAGCCAGCTTTACCATCAAGCACCCTGGACCAGGAGTATACGTTGAGCACTTGGGACAAGTACGGCTGATAAAGGGACATTTTCGATTGAATGTTAATGTCTCGAATGAAGAAATCATCGCAGACCTGCAGAATACCGAACAAATATACATTAACATTTCACACATCTGTAAGGAAGGACCCCGACTGCACCCAGATATACGCTGTACAGAACTTGTCGACCAGTTAGGACAAGAAGTCAACAGGACTATGGAGGCGATCAAACCGTGGGTTCAGGTGAGACAACGACGTGGGATAAATATACTACAAGCAATTTTCGGTGTGAATGATGAAATTTACACGGATATCAACAAGTTGGACGAAAATCAAAACCAAATTATCAAGACCATGGAACATCACGGCAACCTATTGTTAACCACTACACAATTGTTAAATGAGACACGAAGAGCTTTGAACACTAAAATGAATCTTCTTGCCAGAAAAGTGGATCAGGTTTCCAAAACAATGGCAGAAACTACTTCCTGGTATATTGATCAAAACCGTATCAACATCCAGTTCTTAGCAGCATATCAACTAGCCTTTGGTTGGTTGGGGCACATCCAAACCCACTATGAAGTGTTTCACAAAATCAAGTCAGGAGTAGGGAGCATCATGGAAGCGCTGTCCTCAGCAACCGTAACGAATACTCTGTCACGGGCACAAGACAAATTAGGGGGTACGCTTATTATAGTACCTAAGGAGGTAGGATAAACTCGCATTGCCAGCCTACAAAGTGGAATTACGATATTTGGCAGCTTCCACCTTATTGAGCCAAAAAAGTTTGAGCTAATGCATTTCACTGGCATAACACGCAATTTAGGAAATGATAATTACTCGGTTCCTGACATCACACAAAATTACTTTGGAGTACGATATGGCGACCAGATATACTTCACGCTAACTCCGGAGCAGGTCACCCAGTGCGAGAGGATTAACACCATCGAACTTCATTGCTCAGTTAATATTTTATTGAGCATTGGTGACCATCCGAACTGTATCTTGGACGAAATCTACGACCGATTCAACAAGCAGCCTTGTCCTCAACACATAATACACGTGAAGAGAATAATGTGGAAACAGTTAGTCCGGCCTAAAACATGGCTATTTCTCGCCTCCATTGTGAACCCTGCGGCACTTACGTGTAACGGGCAAAGACCTCAAAATTGAAGGCGTCGGTATTCTGGAAATGGAGCACATTTGTAGCCTCAGAAGCTCCACCGCTATTTTGCGAACGAATCCAGCAACATTTAACAGCGTTACCGTTCACTACACATATGTTAAACCGATGATCCAACAATTCAACACTACTAACGCAACATTTGTAAACGAGCCATCAAAACTGATTCTCGAGCAAGATGACATTTTAATTCAGAGCATCCAGCATCAGGAGGCCATACTTCGAACTGATATGACGACTACCTCCTGGCATCACTTAAGACATCAAACCATAATGATCGGGTCTAGTTGTGGACTCGGGTTTCTGGTTATCAGCGCCATTATCGGTGCGCTGTTCTGCAGAATCTACCAAAAGGAAACCTGCCAGTCAACACCACAAGCAACAGCAGCTCCGGAGCTCACAAGTTAGTGGTACGATCTCACCAAACGATTACTCGCTCACGCACTTTGGAAGAACCGTTGGTTCTTGGCGGGCAAAATGTTTTGCAAAGAATAATAATATATTATACAAATAAGATAAAATATCATGTATATTTTAACAAGAACAAAAACCATCATCATACAAAATAACAATAACAACATAGTAAATAATTGTCCGTAATGTCCAATATAATCAATTACAATCGTAGCTCATAAGATAGAACTGTAAATGCTGAATCATCATCATCACAAGGTCGTTTCAGTATAAGAGAAATTGCATTGCATTATTTGTCGATTTGACTATTTTGCATTTAATTATTAATTGGCACATTTGATGACTTCTATGGGTATATGGGCCATCAAGTTCGCAAGTTCCCAGGATGTCAAATCAGCATTGTTCGCTTAACTTGTTTATATCGTAAATAGGTCAGTAAGCAAATCGATCACCTCGTATGTTAGCAATTGCAAAGTGCAAATAAGTATGATGATGAAATCGAAAATGATTACATGAACCACCTAAAATTAGATCATTTGAACAGCGAAGGATATCGGGAAGTAATTAAAAAAAGTCTAGCGCATCAGAACCGCTAGAAAACTAATTTTCGAAGAAACTGTCTTTGAGTGACAAAAAAGTGTGGAAAGACGTAGTACACTGTTTTGTAGAATCATATCAACCATTCCTTATCCAAAGCAACAAACTTTAACTATAACACAAATGATGAATATGTTTAGTGCAGGCAACACTTTTCGAAAGAAGCAGCAATAAGTTTACCATAACAAGCTCATACTTAAATACTCTTATCCTTTGAATTTCGTTCTCATCGGAGGATTTCATCGAAAGTTTCAGCGGTTAAACGTTGTTTGAGGCTGCCATCCGAAAAATGTTCAAAACTCGGAAAATTTAAAAATTGATTCTTTATTTTTATCGCAAATGCTTTGCATATGAGAACGTAATTTGAAGCATCTGTTGGTGCAATATTTACTTAAATGGCTTATGCTGGTTAGCCTGTGTCAGCAGCAAAGCAAAATACATACCAAAGCTGCTTCACGTTAAGTTTAACCCAACCAGTAAATTTTGTTTCGATTGAATCACTGCGCTGGAAGTTAATCGGATGAAAAGAATTTTAGGGTCACCACTCTCAAAACTTTTCAAATTTCTAAAGCGTTAATATTTGTTGTTAATTTTCATTGCAATATCGTTCCCATTTGCAAATCTAATGACGTAATCGCTCAGTAAAGAAATTAAACAAAATTACAAAAATGATCATAGCTGGTAGCCCTCTCATGGTTTTTGAACGAAATTTTTACGACGTTTGGTTCACATTTAGGTCCATGTACTGCGTGATTTTCGTTTTGATTTCTACAATGGATCGGAAGTTATAGGGAAAAAAGTTTTATTTTGCTGAGCAAATTTGCAAGATTTATGAGACAAAAATCACCATAGCTGGCAACTCTATTCTAATTTTTCGGCCCAATTTTCATCAAATGTTACCTAAAGTAAAGAAGTTATAGGCCAAAATCCGGTTTTTTTTCTCAGTGATTTTTCAAGATTATCCTAGCTAATACCAACAAGTCCTGTAAATTTCACTATGATCGGATAATCTGGTCGTCAGTTCTCGTGAACAAAACTTTCGAGTGCTGAAAATAGAGGAAGTTTGGTGATGGGTTACCGTTCTTCTTTTGACGTTATGAGCAAAAACTTCTTTTTGACATTATGAACAAAGATTAAAATTTATCAATGATTTGGTTTTATGTCAAAAATCAAAAAATTTTCAGGAAGATCAATGATTTGAAAGTTTTTTTTCAGGAGCCTGCCGTAGCTACAGGGTTATCCGCACTATCTTGAAAATCCACGTGTGCTAAATCTTGGTCAACATTAATACGCTCTGCAAATTTCACGATGATCCATTGTTTTTCTAAGAAAGAATGACAAATCCAAATTTGAAAAAAAATCCTTGCCTACTTTTAGGCATTCTTTCTCCCACACACGGCTCAAAATTTCCATTATTTTAACATAAACAAGCTAAGAACATAATAAGCTTTCTTTCCCAAACATTTATTTTAACGAAAATTTACACTGCTTGGAAATATAGGAGTACCTAAAAATTCACTAAAACGCTCGCCGCCGCCAAATTGTTTAGGATATCTGAATTTGAGGATGTCATGGACCTACCTACCATATACGTTTACGTCCTCCGAAAATTTCAGCTCAATCGGATTTTCCATTCCAGAGATTATATCGGAAAATCATTTTGCTGATATATATATATATATATATATATATATATATATATATATATATATATATATATATATATATATATATATATGTATATATATATATATATATATATATATATATATATATATATATATATATATATATATATATATATATGTATATATATATATATTTATATGTATATATATATATATATATATATATATATATATATATCTATATATATATATATATATATATATATATATATATATATATATATATATATATATATATATATATATATATATATATATATATTTATATATATATAATTAAGAATTCATTATATATTAAAAAGAGAGATATATATTTATATATATATATAAATATATATATATAAATATATATATATATATATATATATATATATATATATATATATATATATATATATATATATATATATATGTATATATATATATATATATATATATATATATATATATATATATATATATATATCTATATATCTATATATATATATATATATATATATATATATATATATATATATATGTATATATATATATATATATATATATATATATATATATATATATATATAAATATATATATATATATATATATATATATATATATATATATATATATATATAGATAAATATATATATATAAATATATATATATAAATATATATATATATATATATATATATATATATATATATATATATATATATATATATTTATATAAAGAATTTTGAATTTTCGGCGAAACGAGTTTAATACTAATTTTCTTCGAAAATTTGTAATAATTTACAGATTTGAAGCTATATTCTTCAAAGAAGGATATCAACTCACAAATACACCCAGTATAGAACACGAAATCCCCACCACCACTGATCGTAAAATAAACTCTAAGTTATATAGGTATCCTCCTAAACACGAAGAAGAAGTGCGTAGGCAAGTTAAGGATATGTAAAAACAGGGAATAATAAGGCAGAGCAGCTCTAAGTACTGAAGCCCGCTTATAATTATTCCAAAGAAAATTGATAATTCGGGGAAAAGAAAATGCAGATTAGTCATCGACTATCGTAAGCTAAACGAAGTCACAATCTATGACAAATTTCCCTTACCTAACATAGATTCAATATTAGGTATACTGGGAAATTCACAATATTTCACAACCCTTGAACTGGCGAAAGGCTATCATCAGATCTTAGTGAAAGAAGAAGATAGTAAAAAAACTGCCTTCATAACGCCACATGGTCTTTACGAATTCGTATGTATGCCGTTTGGGCTCAAAAACGCCCCGGCAACGTTCCAACTTCTCATGAATGAGGTTTTACGGGATTTTATAAACAAAACTTGCGTTGTCTACCTTGACGACATTTTGATTTTAAGCACTTCCTTAAAGGAACATGTAAAGGCTATTACAAATATCTTCAAAGTTTTAGAGAGTCACAAACTAAAAGTGCAAATAAACAAATGCAATTTCATAAAGAAAGAAACTGGTTGTCTTGGGCATGTAGTCACAAATGAAGGATTGAAACCAAATCTGGAAAAAATTAGTGCTATTCAGTCCCTGGGTATACCGAAAACGGAAAAACAAATAAAAAGTTTTCTTGGACTTACTGGTTATTACCGGAAATTCATTAAAGATGACGCAAAGGTGGCCCAACCAATCACAAAGTATTTGCAGAAAGGAGCTAAGCTCAACATCAAAGACCCAAATTACATTGAAGCGTTTGAAAAACTGAAAAATTTAGTTATCTCGCCACCAATTTTAAAATTTCCGGATTATATAAAACAGTTTCACTTAACCACGGATGCGTCGAATTACGCGATAGGCGCCGTGTTGTCGCAAGATGGTCACCCGGTATGTTTTGCATCCAGGACACTGAGAAAACATGAAAGAATCTTTTCGGCTTTAAACAAAGAGTTCTTGGCCATCATGTGGTCGATCCACTATCTCCGACCATACCTCTACGGAAGCAAATTTAAGATATATACGGATAACCAGTCAATTAAATACTTGAACGCCAAATATCAAGGTAAATATCTCTCACCTCGACATCAACGGTGGCCTACCAAACTAGGCGAATATCAGTATGAAATAGAATATCTCAAGGGAAAAGAGAACCGTGTAGCAGATTTTTTAAGTAGAATCAAGCAAACAGGAGAAGACAAAACGGCATCAGATGAATTGGAAAAAGAGACTCAAGCATATTCAGATTTAGGAATTTTACTCAACGTCGAAGAGGATATAAATTTTACCATGGCGACTAAGCATTCAGCGGAGGAAGAACTTTTGGATTATATCCCAATAAAGTCAGAAATTGTAAACAAATATAAAACACAGTTACTCTTAACAAATAATAAGACACACGAAATAGAGATAATGCATGGAAAAAAAATAATATACATATCCGAATACGACTTTAGAAATTTACGTGACGTCTTAAGAAGGTATATCAAGAAGGGCATAACTGGAATATACACAGAGCTATCTGATAGTCAATATAATGTAGTACAGGAACATATTAGACAAATGTTTTCAAACGACAGGCAAAATAAATTTGCAAGATGCTCATTCAGAGCACAAGATATTCACAAAGAAATCGAGACAATAAAACATATATCGCTTTATCATGTCAGAGAAAGTTTTCACTCAGGCATACAAGAAACCTTCCAAATGCTTAAAAACAAAATTTACTATCCGAAATTACAAGAGTTGATACAACTAGTCATAAATCAGTGCGATGTGTGTCAGGAAGTTAAATACGAGCGACGGCCTATCAAACCGAAATTTCAGCTAACGGAAACAGCTACAGATGTAAATCAAATAATCCATATCGACATGTATTTTAAAATGAAATATTGTTTCCTCACTTGTATTGATAAATTTTCGAAATTTGGCACAGCATATTATTTACCTGACAGAAACCATCTCACAATAATTGAAACTCTTGAAGAACATTTTACGAAATTCGGAAAACCAAACAAAATAGTTTCAGGTAATGAGTTTGCGTCAACAACATCGTAAGTTCTACTGCTGACAGAAATTCCACTTTGATTAAACTTGATAAGTATCAGGGTCACAAACTACCGCCGGATATTGTTAAGCACATGAAGGTGAGGCATATTTGGCGTTGCAAGTTGAAGAGGATTTTCATAGACATCACCCGCTGTACAGGTCACTCCTTTCGAATATAAACTGTCTCAGCAAACTTATTGCTGAAATGGTTGGTAAATTTTGCAGTGAGTGTCTTGCACAGCGGCTGGCTGCCATTCGGCCAGGCCCCAACATGTGTGAGGAAATTAATCGGCTTTCTGGTAAAAACATCAACTGGGAGATACCAGTAACGACTGCCAATGTCTCTGTGTGCAACCCTGATCTGCAGGCCGAACTGTTCGCAGAAACATTTTAATCGCAATTAAATGCTGTTCCGCCCAACTTCTCTGCTTCTAATATCCAAAATGTATTCGAGGAAGTTAATTCGTTTCTCAATAGTCACAACGAGCTGCTGTTCACAATTTCATCCAAAAACCCATCGGATGATCTGCAACTCTCAAGTGACCAATTTCACTTTTTCAATAGTGAATACTTGGTGCACTTGTTAGGTGGTATAAAAAGTAAAAAGTCATCTGGGCATGATGGGGTGTCTAGCTTTATTGTTAAACATCTTCCAATCTCTATGCTCAGATTACTTTCCATAATTTTCAATAATGCCTTGAACAACGGTTACTTTCCCGACACATGGAAAATTGCTCAGATTGTTCCCATTCACAAAAAAGGCAAAAACAATGAGGCCAGCAATTTCCGCCCGATCTCTCTGCTTCCTAATTTGGGAAAGCTCTTTGAGAAGTTTGGATTGGAAATGATTTCCTTCTACTGTGAGCTCGCTAATGTTAAACCAGAATATCAATTTGGCTTTAGGCGTAAGCATGGGACCCAGCACGCTATCTCGTACTTACTTGCACGATCAGATTGTGTCACACCTGAATGAGCGACACTCTCCGACGGTTGTTTGTGCCTTGGATATCGAGAAGGCCTTCGATAGTGTATGGCACGAAGCTCTTCTAAACAAGTTGATCAAGTTGGGATTTCCAGAAATAGTAATACGACTCGCCGCAAGCTTCCTTAGCAACAGACAATTTTATGTTAGAATTAATGGAGCAAATTTACCCCGAGGACCTGTGACATTAGGAGTGCCACAAGGTTCTGTCACTGGACCTGTTTTATACACAATTTTCACTGCTGACCTCCCTCTTCCAGCGGACAATCCTCAAGTTAAAGTCCTACAGTATGCAGATGATACGCTCTTATTCGCGTTGAGCCAAGACCCGCTCAAAGCTGCGAAGAGCCTTGAAGATTACCTCGTCAACCTTAAATTTTATTTTGATGAATGGGGCATCAAACTAAGTAGTTGCAAAACACAGCTGACTGTATTCGGGAACCCTTCCAAGTATCAGGGATCCCAAATCATCCGCAATAAGGCCAAAAAAAATGCTGTATTGTTCGGAACTTCTAGAATTACTCCTAGTCCTACATTGTGCTACCTTGGAGTAGATATGCATGAATTCTTGAAATTTAACCCCTATGTTTGACATAGAATAAAAGTAGCCAGGTCCGCATTTCAGCGCATCAGACATCTTTTCCCCAAAAAGATGGGCATGCCGACAAAGGCTAAATTCATTTGCTACAAAACACTCATTCGGCCAATCCTGACATACGCATCCCCATCCTATATTACCTGTTCGAAATCTGCCATGGCAGAAGCGGAGATGTTCGAACGAAGAATTCTGCGTTTCTGCACTGGCAGGTTTTATAACCCGGTAGCTAAAACTTTGCCGAAGAACTCTCTCCTATATCAGGAGACAGGTCTTGGGCCGCTTAGGGACCGGGTTGTAGTACTGACGACAAGGTTTTACGCACAGACAGACGGACATGAAAACGGACTGATCCGGGGTATCGGGCGTATGAGTGGCTCTAATGAGCCATTTATGCGTCCAGTGGAAATAGCAGGACAGCGGCGGCTCATGGACATGCTGTTCAATTATGTTGGCCTTCCGATGAATCGGAGAGGATAGTTAAGACCTAGGTTAAGTTTAGGTCTAAGTAGGCTTAGCTTATTGTATTTAGACTTAAGCTAGATTTAGTTTAGTAAATTAAGTTAGTATGTAAGTACTATATTGCTAAGTCAACCCCAGATATTGTACTACCTGAGTAATAGTTAATAAGTGAAAGTCGAAAAATAAATTAATGATGAAAAACAATTAAAATAAAAATCCAATAAGAGCCAGCAGGCCAAAATAGGATAGCAGCTAAGTATAAGTTCTTTTATGTTGAATACCCCTTTAGTTAAGTTACATATGTATGTACAATGTAATGAATAACATTTCTTTTATTATTAAAAAAAAAAAAAACAAAAAGGTGATGAGTTTAATGCGATTCGAATCAAAGAATATTTTCAAAATAAAGGTATTATTCATCAGATGACAAAGCCTCATAGCCACACTGGCATTGCTGACGTAGAACAATTACACAGCAAAATAGCTGAAAAATTTAGGATTCTTACTTTTGGAAAGACAAAATTCGCACCGAAACGAATATTACAACAGCCATAACGGAATTATAATCAGAGGTACCATTCATCTGTTAAGTGCTTACCCAGCGATGTGCCGAATCGAAAAGTAGATCTTGAACAAATAAAAAAAAAAAATAGCACACCTGAACCGCTAGAAACACTAATGTTCGAAGAACAGTAGAAGAATCGTGCAGGTTTTGAGTGCATATTCCACCACATGCGCTGCTTATTACGGCCAAATTGTTTCAAATGCCACGTTTTACTTTTGTCTCAAAAATGCATTATAACTCATATGGTAGAAGGTTTCAGATATTACCACTGGCATGAATTTCAACGTTTATGAGAGCAAAACACGGGTTAATTATATTCGTTATCAGTTGCTTATATCACAAAATTTTGAAAGCAGCATCTCATATAATATCAATTAAGAAAATGCTCAGTGCCTGCAGCACTGTAACTGAAGTTGGAGTTTGGGGCTGCGATCCGAAAAATTTACAGAACTTTGGGAATTGAAACATGGGTTATTTATTTTCATTGTAAATGTTTCCGGTGTGAATACTTACTGTTAGCATTTATTGACACAAAAGTAGCACAACCGACTCGTGCTGGCAACCTTTCGCCAGTATCAAAGCCAAGAATATATAACATCTGCTTCACGTTGTTTATATATATATATATATATATATATATATATATATATATATATATATATATATATATATATATATATATAGAAATATGAATTTTTGCCCAAAGTGATTTTAATACTAATGTTCTTCTTCGAACATTAGTAAAAATTTGATCGACACTAAAAACAAAATGCTAGCAAAACAAAATTTAAAACGAGAAGAATATTTGGAAACACTTACAACAGGCTTTATAAAAAATTAAAAAGCGATGAGACTCAAACAATTACCTAAGTATCGAAAATCAAAGCTAGAAAATATTTCATCCAGTCAATATTAAGAGGGTACGTAAGTCTGTGGATTGCAACCGAAATTCAATGGACCCTATTACGAATGAAGAAAGAAAAGTTATTGACAAGGCTACAAATGGGGAATCACAGGAAGAAGTTCTAATATCAAAATTTAATTTAACTCTAACACGTCAAGATATAAATAGTCTCATCATGGTTAAATGACAATATTATAAACTTTTACTTAAACCTTTTAGTAGAACGCAATCAACAGCAAATAAACAGCTATTCAATTCATGAATTCCCGAAGGTTTTTACTATGAATACTTTATTTGTTTCAATTTTATTACGTTAAGGCTATAAAACAGTGAAAAATTGGACGAAAAATGCAGATATTTTTGCATATGATCTTATATTAATTCCTGTTCATGTCAACGGAACGCATTGGTGTCTAGCGGTTATTGATCTCCGGAACAAAACTGTAAAATATAACGACTCTTTAGGAAATAATAATCCACAACTTCTTAAAACATTAGAGAACTTTTAAAAAGAAGAATCCCTAGATAAAAAGAGAATACCGTTTGTAACAGAAGCATTCATTGAAGAAAATGATATTAATTGTCCAAGGCAAAGTAATGGGAGCGATTTTGGAGTTTTCTGCTGTATGATAGCTGAATACCTCACAAGAAATTGTAACCCAACATTTACACAAGTAGATATACCATATTTCAGGGAAAGAATGATCTTAGAAATAGTTCAAGAAAAACTAAAAATACAAAAAAACTTGTGTTCATACTAACAGTTAGTTTCATTTAAATATTACTTTACTTTACATGAAAATTTGTACCTTTTTGACACAATAATCTTATTGATGACAACAACACAAGTATCTACTAAAAACGGAATTAAAACATTCGGCAAATAAAGTACAGACTCAAATAAAAAAAAACTAGCGCATCAGAACCGCTAGAAAACTAATTTTCGAAGAAATTGCCTTTGAGTGACAAATGATGAAAATGTTCAGTGCTGCCAACACTTTCCCAACGAAGCAGCAATAAGTTTACCATAACAAGCTCATACTCAAATAAACTAATCCTTTGAATTTCGTTCTCATCGCAGGATTTCATCGAAAGTTTCAGCGGTTAAACGTTGTTTGAGGCTGCCATCCGTAAAGTGTTCAAAACTCGGAAAATTTAAAAATTGATTCCTTATTTTTATTGCAAATGCTTTGCATATGAGAACGTAATTTGAAGCATCTGTTGGTGCAATATTTACGGAAATGGCGAGTGCTAGTGTCAGCAGCAAAGCAAAATACTCACCAAATCTGTTTCACGTTAAGTTAAACCCAATTTCGTTTCGATTGAATCACTGAGCTGGAAGTTATACGAGTGAAAAGAATTTTAGCGTTAACATCCTCATAACTTTTCAAATTTTTAAAGCGTTAATATTTGTTGTTAATTTTCATTGCAGGATCATTTCCATTTGCAAACCTAATGACATAATCGCTCAGTAAAAAAATTCCACAAAATTACAAAAGTGGTCATAACTGGCAGTCCTTTCATGATTTTGGTACGAAATTTCTAGAACATTTGGTTCACAATAAGGTCCATTTACTGCGTGAACTTCGTTCTGATTTCTACACTAGACCGGAAGTTATAGGGAAAAAAGCTTTATTTTTCTGAGCAAGTTTGCAAGATTTATAAGACAAAAATCACCATAGCTGGCAACTCTATTCTAATTTTTCAGCCAAATTTTCATCAATGGTTATGATGGCTGAATTGGAAGCTATTGGCCAAAAAGCTGTTTTTTTTCTCAGTGATTATTCAAGATGGTACTACTGCCACAGGGTTGCCCGCATTTCAAAATCAATTTTATCAGACCTGGTCCTATTTAATATTAACATGTCCTGTAAATTTCACTATGATCGGATAATCCGGTCGTCAGTTCTCGTGAACAGAACTTTCGAGTGCTGAAAAAAGAGGTAATTTGATGATGTGTTGCCGTTCTTGTGCAAATCGGAAATTTGATAATTTCAATTTGGCACGATGGACAAAGGTTAAAATTTATCAGTGATTTAATTTTTTTGTCAAATACAAAAATTTTTCAGGAGGGTCAATGATTTGAAGGTTTTTTTCCAGGATCCTGCCATACCTACAGGGTTACCCAAAAAATCTTGGAAATCCACGTGTGCTAAATTTCAGTTAACATTAATACGCTCTGCAAATTTCACGATGATTCATTGTTTTTCTTAGAAGTAATGACAAATAAAAATTTGAAAAAAAACCTTTGCCTACTTTTAGGCACGCTGCACCCATACACGGCTTAAAATTTCTTACATTTTAACATAAACAAGCTTGAAACATAATAAGTTTTCATTCCCAGACATTTATTTTAACAAAAATTTACACTGCTTGGAAATATAGGAGCACCTAAAAATTCACTAAAACGCTCGCCGCCGCCAAAAGGTTTAGGATATCGGAATTCTAGTGATTCATAGACCTTCCTTTTACATACATCGACGTCCTCCGAAAATTTCAGCTCAGCTCAGCGCTTATCTCGGAAAATCATTTTGCTGATATATATATATATATATATATATATATATATATATATATATATATATATATATATATATATATATATATATATATATATATATATGTTTATATATATATATATATATATATATATATATATATATATATATATATATATATATATATATATATATATATATATATATATATATATATATATGTATATATATATATATATATATATATATATATATATATATATATATATATATATATATATATATATATATATATATAGTAGTCCCTCGACTTACGTTGGAGTTAGGTTCCGAGAATTTGCGACGTAAGTCGAAAACGACGTAATTCGAGGGTAGAAGAGGCGATAAATGTATGATATATAAATGTATGTTCAGGCGATAAGTCGTGAGTTTTCGTCTACAGAAGTTTTATTTTCGTATACAAATACGTATTTTCGCTGTTACTTGCACCCTTCATCAAGTGTCTGTACACGACTACACGTCAAATTACACATAGAAATAAAGGCAACAAGTAGCAACCGGAATACGTATTCATAAAACATACGAGGAAGAAAATAGGCGGCTTTCTTTAAATATGTACAAATAAGTTCATATTTGACATAAAACACTAAAAAGTCACACATTAATTGTTATCATCTACAGAATGAATAGCCTCTATTTTTACTGTTTGTGGGTTGACTGGTTTACTGGTGAAGAAGGTCGAAATTCGAGTTTGGGACAATGTTTGTTTTCTTTTTCTTCGAGCACCTGCTTTGTAATCGTTGACAGAAGAGTAGACTTCGTTTGAAATTTCTGCACTTCTTAATTTTTCGGGATAATTTTCTTTGTACATTTTTGTATATATGATTAGTAATGCTTTAGGAGAAAGATTATTGGCTTCCAAATATTTCTATATTGTCGGACAGAAACATTGATCAGACCAATCACGAAATATATCAGAAGTAATCCAGGCCTTTTTGTTGCACCTCCAAATAACCGGTAGATTTTCCTTGCATACATTTTTGAATGTCCTTGGATTTTTTGATTGATAAACAACAAGAGGTTTCAGTTTCAAATCACCTGATACATTTCCTCCAAGAAGCAAAGTAATCCTGGATTTTTCTGCCTTAAAGCCAGGAGCTCTTCTTTCTTCAATCGAAAGAAATGTTATTGAGGGCATGCGTTTACAATACAGGCCTCTCTCGACAACATTAAACACCTCCTGTGCGCAATATCCTCCATTTTCAATAATATCATATAAAGTGTTTGGAAAGATCTTCGCCGCGACATACTCCGCACTAGCCGCTTCACCTGTTACTTTTACATTGTGAATTTTACTTCTTTTCTTGCAGTTTTCAAACTATCCATTGCTGGCAACGAAAATGTCTCCTCGATTCAAGTTTACTTGTTCGAATAAGCTTTTTGCCTTCGCCTTAATAGTTAACGTGATCACCGGAATATTTTGATGATTTAGGTCTTTGATCGAAATAATCAACTTTTTTCCCAATGCAGGGGCTCTTTTTTTTGGTAATTATTGTACCATTTGTGGATGGCCCTGCTTTAGTTGCTTCACTTATTATTTTTCTATTCACTTATTATTTTTCTATAGAACAGTTATTGGGAGAAGTCCCATAGCACTTGCTATAACTGTCGATTTTGCACCTTCATCGAAACGTTTTAAAAGTTCTACTTTCTTGCCAATAGTGGCCATTTTTCGCATTTTCTTCGGGTACGGTTTCTTAGCAGAATGTTGTCGCTTAGTTCTATCCATTTGATTGTTATAAATATAAAACTCAAATCGTACATAAAACAAATCTGTTCTATGAAAACAGCGACGTAAGTCAAGGGACGGACGACGTAATTTCAAGGATTTAGTCTCAAAATAATGAATGACGTAAGTCGAAAAAACGTATAACAAGGGAGACGTAAGTCAAGGGATTACTGTATATAAATATATATATATATATATATATATATATATATATATATATATATATATATATATATATATATATATATATATATATATATATATATATATATATGAAGAATTATGAATTTTCGGCGAAACGAGTTTAATACTAATTTTCTTCGAAAATGAACGACACACCTAGGAAAGGCTTGATTGACATAGTAGGCACTCACACAATACGCAATCGAGTATTTTTTTATATACATTGAAAATGTGAATGAAATGCATTATTTTAGTATGAATTGATGAGCGAACCCTACAATAAAATATATTAATTAGCTTAAAACGTACTTAAATGAAAACTCTAGCGCACCTGAACCGCTAGAAACACTAATGTTTGAAGAACAGTAGAAGAATCGTGCAGATTTTGAGTGCATATTCTACCACGCTAGCTGCTTATTACAGCCAAACTAATTCAAACGCCAGGTTTTACTTTGGTCTTATAACTCATATGGTGGAAAGGTTTCAGATATTACCAGTGGCATGAATTTCAAAGTTTATGAGAGCAACACTTGTTAATTATATTCGCTCTCAGTTGCTTATTTCACAAAAATTTTCAAAGCAGCATCTCATAAAACATCAATGAAGAAAATGCTCAGTGCCTGCAGCACTGTAACTGAAGTTGGTGTTTGGGGCTGCGATCCGAAAAATTTGCAGAACTTAGGGAATTGAAACATTGGTTATTTATTTTCATTGTAAATGTTCCCGGTATGAATACTAACTGTTAGCATTTATTGATATATAAGTAGCACAACCGACTCGTGCTGGCAACCTTTTGCCAGTATCAAAGCCAATAATATATTATATCTGCTCCCCCTGGTATTTTACATTCGAAGTTATAAGAGTATAACGAATTTTAGGGTTACCTGCAGCAAGTTTTTTCAAATAATCGAAAGCTTAATATTTGCTGTTTATTGTCACTACAATATCATTACCAATTGAAAATTCTACGATAAAACTGCTTAAAAAAGATATTGCAAACAAACACCAAACCAACAATAGCTGGCAACCCTATCTTGGCTTTTCCACAATATTTGGCCTGAATAATGTCTAAAATAGGTTCCATTAATAGTATGAGATTCGTATTGATTTCATGACTGCACTGGAAGCTATAAGGCAAAAAGTTTTATTTTCCTGAGTGAATTTTCAAAACCAAAGACACAAAAATTACCATAGCTGGCAGCACCAATCGAATTTTTCAACCAAATTTATATCAAACAGAGTCTAGAGTAAGGTTCAGCTATTGTGTCAATTTCATGAAAATCGGGTTTCTTATTCACATTTCATAGGGCAAAAAGCAGGTTTCTTTCTATGTAACTTTTCAAGATGGCACCACTGGCACAGAGTTGCCCACAATCCAAAATCGCTCCTATCAGACCTGGTTCTACTTAAGTCCAATGCATTTTGTAAATTTCAGTTGTACCTGATTATTGGTTCGTGAGTTCCCGTGAACAGCAGTTTTTGATGCTAAAAATATAGGTTAACTGGGAAAGGGCTACCGTTCTTGTCCGACATGAAATTTCCAATGTTTTACTTTGAAAGTGTAGATTAAGCATAAGATTTGTATACAGATTGGTTTTATTGTAAGAAACAGACAATTTTGAGTATATTCGATGGTTTGAATGTTTTGACCTCCAAATTTTCATTTTTTCAAATTTAAGACACCAAAATTATCATAGCTGGCAGCTCTAACCGAATTTTTCAACCAAATTTCTACCAAACATGGTTTGGTCCAGCTATTGTGTGAATTTTGTCAAAATCGAACGATTCAATCAGAATTTATAGGGCTAAAAGCAATTATCTTTTTTAGTGATTTTTCAAGATGGCACCACTGGCACAGCATCACCCACATATCAAAATTACTTCTATCAGACCTGGTCCTATTAAAGACCAATACATTCTGTAAATTTCAATTAATTCTGCTCATTGGATCGTGAGTTTCCGTGAACAGAAGTTTTTGATGTTAAAAATATAGGTAAATTGGGTAAGGGTTACCAAGCGTGCCCGTAATACCATATCTTTTTACTAATGTTCGAAGAAGAACATTAGTATTAAAATCTCTTTGGCAAAAATTCATATTTCTATATATATATATATATATATATATATATATATATATATATATATATATATATATATATATATATATATATATATATATATATAAATATATATATATATATATATATATATATATATATATATATAAATATATATATATATATATATATATATATATATATATATATATATATATATATATATATATGTATATATATATATATATATATATATATATATATATATATATATATATATCATCAAAAAATTTCAGTGAAAAAATCTCAGGAACGCGTAATCCGATTGAACTGAAATTTTCAGGACACATTGGTGTATATGCAGAATAGTGCCACGTCTCAAAAAAAGTTCAAAATCTTTAACCCTTTGGCGCCGGCGGCCATTTTAGTGATATTTTTAATATACCTATTATTCCGTACACAAATAAGTTTTGCAAAAATAAAGTTGACAAACTAAATTTCGAACGTGTTTTACATACTCGTATGAATCGGATAATATTTTGGAATTTTTTAACCCCTTGTGTGCGCAGGGTGCCTAAAAAGAGAACGGGAAAAATTGAAAATTTTTAAATGGCGATAACTTTTGACAGAGCTATTCAATCATTACGAAAATTTTATTACATATTAATATTATTTAGTTGTTAATTCGAATAGCTTTTGATGACCGTGCTAGCAACCCTGAAGCTAGGGCAGGCACTGAAATTGAAAACTTCCAAATTATCGTCTCTCTTGAAGAAATGCCGCTTCTTCAAAAATAACCCACTCATATGTAAATTTCGTGCTTTTTTTACATAGACCAAAAAAAAAATTTGATATGGTATAACGCGCACGCCTGGTAACCCTTGCCCAATTTACCTATATTTTTAGCATCAAAAACTTCTGTTCACGGAAACTCACGATCCAATTAGCAGAATTTATTGAAATTTGAAGACTGTATTGGTCTTAAATAGGACCAGATCCGATAGAAGTAATTTTGAAATGCGGGCGATTCTGCGCCAGTGGTGCCATCTTGAAAAATCACTAAAAAAGATAACTGCTTTTAGCCCTATAAATTCTGATTGAATCGTTTGATTTTGACGAAATTCACACAGTAACTGGACCTTAATTTTAGCCACGTTTGATAGAAATTTGGTTGAAAAATTCGGTTGGAGCTGCCAGCTATGATAATTTTGGTGTCCTAAATTTGAAAAAATTAAAATTTGGAAGTGAAAACATTCAAATCATCGAATATCCTAAAAATGTCCGTTTCTTACAATAAAACCAATCTGTATACAAATCTTATGCTTTAACTACACGTTCAAAGTAAGACTTTGGAAATTTCATGTCGGACAAGAATGGTAACCCTTTCCCAGTTAACCTATATTTTTAGCATCAAAAACTTCTGTTCAGGGGAATTCACGAACCAATAATCAGATACCATTGAAATTTACAGAATGCATTGGACTTAAGTAGAACCAGGTTGGATAGAAGCGATTTTGAATTATGGGCAACTCTGTGCCAGTGGTGCCATCTTGAAAAATTACAAAGAAAAAAAAACTGCTTTTTGAACTATGAAATGTGAATTAGTAACCAGATTTTCGTGAAATTGGCACGGTAGCTGCACCCTACTCTAGACTCTGTTTGATAGAAATTTTGTTGAAAAATTCGATTGGTGCTGCCAGCTATGGTAATTTTTGTGTCTTTGGTTTTGAAAATTCTCTCAGGAAAATAAAACTGTTTGCCCTATAACTTCCAGTGCAGTCATGAAATCAATACGAATTTCATACAATTAATGGAACCTATTATAAGCAATATTCAGGCCAAATTTGGTTGAAAAGCCATGATAGGGTTGCCAGCTATTGTTGGTTTTGTGTTTGTTTGCAATATCTTTTTTAAGCAGTTTTATCGTAGAATTTTCAATTGGTAATGATATTGTAGTGACAATAAACAGCAAATATTAAGCTTTCGATTATTTGAAAAAACTCGCTGCAGGTAACCCTAAATTTCTTTATACTCCTATAACTGCGAATGTAATATAACAACGTGAAGCAGATGTGATTTATTCTTGGCTTTGATACTGGCGAAAGGTTGCCAGCACGAGTCGGTTGTGCTACTTTTGTATCATTAAATGCTTACAGTTAGTATTCATACCGGAAACATTTACAATGAAAATAAATAACCAATGTTTCAATTCCCTAAGTTCTGCAAATTTTTCGGATCGCAGCCCCAAACACCAACTTCAGTTACAGTGCTGCAGGCACTGAGCATTTTCTTCATTGATGTTATATGAGATGCTGCTTTCAAAGTTTGGTGAAATAAGCAACTGATAACGAATATAATTAACAAGTGTTTTTCTTTCATAAACTTTGAAACCCATGCCAGTGGTAATATCTGAAACCTTCTACCATATGAGTTATAATGCATTCTTGAGACGAAAGTAAAACGTGGCATTTGAAACAGTTTGGCCGTAATAAGCAGCTCATGTGGTGGAATATGCACTCAAAACCTGCACGATTCTTCTACTGTTCTTCGAACATTAGTGTTTCTAGCGGTTCAGGGGCGCTAGAGTTTTTTTTTTTTGGTTATGTAAACAAAGCACAAGATTTACATATGAATGGTTTTTTTTTGAAGAAACGGCATTTTTTCAAGAAAGACGATGGTTTGGAGGTTTTCATTTTCAGTACCTGTCCTAGCTACAGGGTTGCCAGTACACTCATTAAAAGCTACACAAATCTACAACTAAATAATACCAATATGTTCCGAAAATTTCGTAATGAGTGAATAGCTCTCTCAAAAGTTATCGTAATTTAAAAATTTTCAAATTTTGCCGTTCTCTTTTTAGGCACCCAGCGCACACATAGTGTTAAAAAATTCCAAAGCATTATCTGATTCACATGTTAAACACGTTCGAAATTTATTTCGTTAACTTTATTTATGCGAAAATTATTTGTGTACGAAATAATAGGTATATTAAAAATATCACTAAAATGGCCGCCGGCGCCAAAGGGTTAACAAAAGTTGTCATTTAGTGAGACGTGGACCTCTTCTGCATGTACACCAATGTATCCTGAAAGTTTCAGCTCAATCGGATGGCGCGTTCCCGAGATTATCTCACTGAAATTTTTTGATTATATATATATATATATATATATATATATATATATATATATATATATATATATATATATATATATATATATATATATATATATGTATATATATATGGAAATATGAATTTTTGGCCGAATCGATTTTAATACTAATGTTCTTCGAACATTAGTAAAAAAATCAATTTTGCAAATATGTGACCGAATGTTAACAACAAATGACGATGTAATACAGAATTGCTTATGAAAAAAGCAAAAGTTTATAGATTGTTAATATTTGAAAACCTAAATTTGTAAGGTACAAATGACTGTGAGAAGAGATACCATAAACCAAAGAAGTCGATTGGGAAAAGATGAAAATCAACTGGAATCTATTATGTTATATTCCGTAGCCATATTGAAGAAATAAAAAATCAGAATGCTGATTTATAATTTTGATAAAGTTCTCATATTAGAAAGAACAATTGTAATTAGCTTCACAGATTTTTTTTAAAATCAACAACAAAGAAATTGATTTTTAGAAAGATATTATACTTATGTTTAATAATAGGTCTTAAATGAACTTAGTTTAAACAAACATTGTGTATTTAAAAAAAAAAAATTAATATTGAAATGATTGAGCAAGATATGAAACAATCATTATTAAAAACGCTTAGCAATTATATATTAGGTAAAATTGTGATTCAAGTTCATTTTAATATCTGTACAGTGAATATTTTAAACCATTACTTATCAAATATGGAAGAAAATTTAGAAGATCATTTTTACTTGCAGGCAAATAAAGATACAACCAATTTCATAGATAAAATTACCCTAGATTATTACCGATTCAAACGTAACAAGTTCAAAACACATTTTCTCCCAGACTGGGCCAAAAGGAGGATAGTTCCGGGTGGCTTTGCTCGCGAAAATCGGGATGGTTCGGGCGCCACTCGCTTCGATTTACCGGAACTACCGAAACACCGTCGTATTGAAGCGAGAAGTTGTGACGGTGACTACTTAGCTGTAAAAAAAAAATCGCGATCACAGATTTAAAAAAACCGTTCATTTTCAAAACATACAATTACTATATTATCCCATCAATATATTTTAGTAAAAGCTATCTTAGATTTATATGATTTCTTGAATAAAAAAAAACAAAAAAAAATGAAATATAATGTGCACATTAACTTACTAGATCCGTCGCACTGGGGCCCCCTTCCGTCAAATCCTGTTGTTTGTTCAGCTACCCTAGATGAGTATGTCGAATCCTGTTGTCTGCTCGGTTACCCTGGATGAGTATGTCGAATCCCGTCGCTTGTTCTGTTAGATGACTCTTATCACTCGACTCTGCTGCACCCCTGTCTCGCTCGAGGTCGAAATCTTGGATCGAAATAAATCCGTCGCACTGGAACCCCCTTCCGTCAAGTCCTGTTGTTTGTTCGGCTACCCTGGATGAGTATGTCGAATTCCGTTGCTTGTTCTGCTAGATGACTCTTATCACTCGACTCTGCCGCACTCCTGTCTCGCTCGAGGTCGAAATCTTGGATCGAAACTAAAAGAAAAAATATTTGTTACCCTTTTTTTAAGGACATCTGTCCACTCGGAGCTATAAATAATCTCCACTCTTCTTAATATTCGATATTTTCTTGTCTGCTTCAAGCAATTGTCCAAATGCCCTCTAATTACTATTCGATATATTTATCTTAGGCCTCTGTCTACTTCGAATAACTGCAAACCTCTTCTCTTCTCGAAGGAATCTTTCTCACTGCCGTCAATCTATTTTTCTTACTCCGTCTTATTTTTTTTTGAATTCCAAGCTTGCTTAGAAAACGGCTCATGTCTCATTTTTCAAGTATATCACCCGAAGTTGGTTGAAATTTTGACCAACTTGTTAGTGGTATTCATACTTGTCTGTCCACTATGCGAAAATCGTTGTACTAAATTCTCTCATGTTGATAGGGTAGCCATCGCGTGTCTAGGTACTAACCCTAACTATTACAATCTACTAAATACAAAATCAAAGGTTTATTAATCGTATATACATAGTCTATGGTTATGATGGCTGGTATATTTACTTATCCCTAACTAACTCTAAGATGTCACTAGCCTAGATCAATTCAGACGGCGGATCTCCCGCGGTAATAATCTCCATCGTCCTTTTTTTTCAGAAAATACAAATACGAATAATTCGCGACACCGTGACACCCCCCTCACTTCAGAGGATTTCATGGAAATTCTCGATAATCTTCTACGACCCTTCCCAGTGCCGGGCTAATAGATTCAGAAACACATTTGCAAACACGATCGCTCGTTAGGTTAATCAAAAAAAAACAAACACATTTTTTTTTTTTTTTTTTAACTTTGAATTCTGATATGGTCTGATGTTGGGATCATTAAACTCTATTATATTAAATTCTAATGCGTATCAAACTCGATTTTAGGCAAACCTCCGAACCTTATAGCTACTGAAAGGTACCCGAGTCCGAACAAAAAAAAAACAGAACGAAAGAAAAGAAAACTAAAGGAACAAGATAAAAAAAAACCTATGTGGATCACCACGGAGCCAATCACAATATCATGGTATTTCTTTTATCTATGTTCAAAATTATATACAGACTATCCGATAAAATTAGCCCACTCATTTATCTCTAAATTTATTCGATCTAACCTGACTAACTCTAATCCTTCTGTAAATACCCTGCCTCACCCATTTCAAATTATAATAATCCAGCACCAATCTACGCTAACGTTTATATATATTATAAATCATCAAGACTAATCTGCTCTTGTTATCTACTATTCGAGTTATGGCTACCATTAATGCTAACCTATACAACTAAATGACCCCTCTGTAGTTAGCCCGTTTCTGTTAGACCACTGTTAAATTCATATATTGGTTACCGTACTTCATGCCACGTAGCTTTTTAGGTCCTTGGCGTGCCACACACCTGTGGCTTTTCCGTCAGAATCTTCCAGCTCATAAGTCCAGCCAGACACCTTTCTTTTCACGGAGAACGGTCCCACATACTCGGGAGCCAGTTTGGCGGAGAAGTACTTTGCCGCGTCTGAGAGTACATAATTTCGACACCATACCAGATCCCTCGGTAGAAATTGTTCACCCCGATGTCTCAAGTCATAGCGCGTCTTTGATTTACGCGCCGCCATCTTCAATCGTTCAAGAACCTCTTCCCGGACCTTTTGTATTAGCTCCGCCTTCTTGGTTCCGTCTTCTACACTGCTTCCGTTCTCGCACGCATTCGGACCTTTAGGAATCCTCGGTTGAATGGTCATTTCCCTCCCAAAATTCAGGAAATAGGGGGTTGTCTTCATGTTTTCGTGAGTGCATGTTCGTAGAGCACAACCGATCTTCGGCAGCACCCTATCCCATTCCCTGTGATTCTCCGATACGTATGACCTGAGTAGGCGCTTGATGTTTTGATTGACGCTTTCCGCTGGATTTGCTTGTGGGTGATACAGTGCAGTGAACCGAATTGTAATGCCAAGAGTCTCAGCTGCCCGCGCGAGTTCTTTAGATCGAAATTGTCCACCATTGTCACATACAATGACTCGCGGAACTCCAAATAAAGAGATGACGTGTTCCTCGAGCAAACGAACCACTGCCACGCCTGTTGCTTTCCTCAAAGGGAATAGTAGTGGCATCTTGGTAGCATAGTCTACTACTGTAAGGATGTACGCATGCCCATGTAGAGACCGTGGTAAAGGTCCTACTAAGTCTATACAGATCATTTCCCATGGGGAAATCGCTTCTTCACACCTTGATACCATGTGTCCCATGGGGGACTTCCGCTCTACCTTAACAGCTTGGCAGACCTTGCACCTCCGGACATAATTTCTTGTATCTACTGCCATCTTCGGCCAGTAGAATTGCCGTGCCAGTCTATTGACGGTCTTTTGGGCCCCCATATGGCCTGCTGTTGGATCGTCGTGATACTGGAACATGATCTTGGAACGCTCCTTTGTAGAAACAACCTGTTAACTCGTTCGTTTCCCAAAGCTCTGGATACCGACCTTTAACATGCTTCCACAGGATGCCTCCTACTATCTTCCAATTCGGGTACTTTTGAGGGTTCTCCCGTACTTTCCGTAGCATGTTCCCATACCACCCATCCGTCTCTGAAGAGGTCGATACGCTGTTGACGTTGGCTATTGCCCGGGACAGTGCATCTGGCACCAAGTGGTCCTTTCCTTTTCGATGAACAACTTCAAAATCGTATTGTTGAAGTCGCACGGCCCACCTTGCCAGTCGTCCGGTTGGGTCTTTCAACTTATTCAGCCAAACCAAGGAATGATGGTCGGTAATCACTACGAAACGATTACCTTCGATGTACGGACGGAGTTTCTCGATAGCCCACAATACACCTAAACACTCCTTCTCTGTGGTCGAATATTGTCTCTCGAGTTTTGATAGTGATCGGCTGAGATAGCACACTACCTTCTCTCCCGTTGCATGTGCCTGGCTCAAGACCGCCCCGATTCCCACGTCAGAGGCATCAGTCTGAACTTTGAAAGGGAGATCGAAATCGGAACATGCCAGAATGGGTGCAGTAGTCAACTTATGTCGGCAGTCAGCAAACGCCCGTTCACTTTCCTCCGTCCAGATAAACTTTCTGCTCTTCTTTAAAAGATCGTTAAGAGGTGCCACCAATGTCGCATGTTCCGGGATAAACTTCCGGTACCAGGACACCATTCCCAGGAACTGTCTGACCTGCTTCACTGAAGTTGGACGAGGAAAATTACTCACTGCTTGTACCTTCTCTGGATCCACGTGTAGGCCCTCTTCGTCCACCATATACCCCAGATAACGAAGCCTCGCCCGGCAGAAATAGCATTTTTCCTTAGACACCCGCAAACCCGCCTCCCTCAGACGACAGAAAACCTCACGCAGAATCTCCATATGATGCTCAAAAGTTTGTGTTACCACGATGATGTCGTCAAGGTAAGTAAACACAATTGGCTCTAGTGCGGGACCCAGCACTGCGTCAATTAAACGTTGCCACGTTGCGCCCGAATTGTGCAAACCGAACGGCATTCTTAGAAATTGGAACAAACCCCTCCCTGGCACGGTGAAAACGGTATATTGCCGAGAATCCTCCGACATTGGCACCTGCCAGTATGCCGACTTAACATCTAATGTCGAGAGATATTTCGCATTGCGCAATTTATCCAATGTCGTAGAAATGTAGGGCAGGGGATAAGCGTCTTTCTCTGAAACCGCGTTGACTTTCCTAAAGTCCACGCAAAACCGGTATGATCCGTCTTTCTTGCGCACTAGTAAAATCGGCGACGACCACGGGCTTGACGATGGCTCAACCACTCCCATCCTCAACATCTCGTCCAACTCAATGTTGATCTGCTTCTGCACAGCAGGGGAGACAGGGTAGTACCTCTGCTTTATAGGGCTAGCGGTTGTTTTAATGGTATGTTCGACGAACTTAGCGCAACCCAAACCGTCCCCCATTAACTTGAACTGCTCCTCCAGCAAATCCTGCAAGATGCCCGACTCCTGCTCTGACAAGTGGGACAGACTCCGCAGCGCTTTCCCCGGTACTAATTCAGCCGATGCAATTGAAGTCCATTGCTGCCCCTGCATGTCGAGGACGACTCCAAAACGCTGCCAAAAGTCAACCCCAAGGATCACTTCCTGAGGGATGGACGGTATGACCAACGTGTCCAGATGATGTACTCTGCCGTTTAATGTGAACTTTAATTGAATCTTCCCTGCTACCGAACAGGTGTCGCCATTCGCGAGTCGCACTTCTTCGATCTTCTCCCGGTTCATCCTTAATCCCTTCCTGGCCAGGTGAAACCATCCCTTTCCTCCTAAAATTGTGCGACTTGCCCCCGAGTCCAATAACCCTTCCATTTTGACGCCCTCTATATCCACTCTCAAGTGTGGGCGGCTGTCCCGTTTCCCTTTCACTAGTGCATACTCCACCATCGGTTGACTACTTCACTGGTGCGGCCTTGTCATAGTGCCTACCCGACCGCCTAGTGGGCACGACGTTCGTTTCCCGAAGAATTGATATTTGGTCGGGGTCCTGATCCTTGTCCATGGCCTCGAGTTTGGCAATTTGGACAACCGGACCGCATCACACCCCGACGGCCATATCCAAAACAACGACGAGGCTCCGGACAATCCCTCGACATATGTCCCTCCTTCTTACAGTTCCAGCATTGAACCCTATTCGACGTTGCCCCTGCTGAAACTCGCTCCGCGCTTCCTGAGCCAACATAGGCTAGGTCTGGTTCCAGACAGCGCCTAGACCGTGAGTTGGGAGGCACGAACGCCACCACTGATGCCCTTGTGGCATCCAGAGTCCGACCCATTTTGACTAACTCCGAAATAGAAGTCAACAACGTCAAGCACAATTGCTGTTGGTAGGAAGGTGCTATGTTCCTCCGTAACAGTCGTAGCTTCTCCTCCTCCGAGCAACCTGATTTTAAACGACTGAAAAGGCGTTCCATTATGGCCACGTAGACCCCTATCGACTCATTTCCGCCCTGAGTCCATCTCCGAATCTCTTCCCATAGCCGGTCCTCATAATCGGATGGCAAGAATTCCGCCTTTAACTCCTCCACCAACTCGTCCCAGCAACTAACCAGACCACGGTTGGCCCGAAACCAAATCAGCGCCCGAGAGTCAAAGAGGTCTACAGCTGCCCTAAAAAGTTGTGATTTGGAAAGTCCTCGTGCCAGTCGCAGCTCTTCCACGCGTTCCAAGAATGCATTGACTGAACCTGTTGAATCACTGCTAAATTTAATCCCCCATTTGGCAACTTCTGCCAGACCTGTGATCTTGGGAGATTGTGGCGTGACTGTGTTTTGACACAAGACCGGTGGGTTTACCTCGTCATCACTTGACTCCTCGACCTTTTCCACTTGAAGACCCATCGCTAAAATGAGCCTATTGCGCAAACACTTAGCCCCTTCCTTCTGTTCTTTTGATTCCGCCTGCAAATTCGCCAACCGTCGAAAACCAAACTCTATCTTGACTCTCGCCTTCACGTACTCCGATGCTGTCTTATCCGCCGGCACTCTAGCCACCAACTCCTCAATCTCCGTCGCCTTTGCCGATAGCGCCGTGAAATCGGTATCATAATCAAATGGATAATCCATCTCAATGTATGAAGTATTCAGAGCCGTCTCTGCTTTTAATGTCGCCCTCAGGGTCTTTCTCATGCTGTCTACGGTATCTGCCGAAAATCCCCTGATAGCGAGCTCGTAGACGGGCTCGTCTTTCGACAAACGATCTACCAAAATCTTCATTGTATTCCGCTCTAATCTGAATGTCAACAAAATAAGATAATACGTCGAAACACGTCTGATCTACAATGCTTCCAAAATAACAGTGCTCCCACGGAAGTTAACTTGCCGACGAACGGCAAACCAGCATAAAACCCCCAGATGTACCCAATCACTAATACCGATGAGCTATACTAACACAATGTTGTCTCTTGGAAAATTGACCGAGGCTCTTATTATCTAAACCGACAAATTCCTCTACTCACATACAATAAATTTCCGCCTGGAATATTACACTCACTTGTTACAATATCCGAACCTATATATGGATAATCCCGTTTCTCAGTACGACCTTCTATAAAATTTTCCCCTTTCAACAGTATATCTAATGAACTACGTAATATTCAAAAGATGACCCCTTAAATTGAATTTCTCTACAAGCTATTGAATCAAATCTTCAATTTCCTGCTCCTGTTGCTATTCCCACAATTTGGAACTGTGAATTTCACCCTAACTCACTCCTTCGAATGCACTTCATTACCCATTTATTACCACACAAAAACATACCAGAATTCAAGTGATTTACCATTTATCCAAGATTCATTTTTATGAATTCAAAGGATTAATTCATGTATAATTTGAAATATATTTATTCAATAAATTTTTCTCTACGCATCTGACTTTACGGTATCACGCGTACGGGGCAAAATTCTAAAAAAAAATTCACGTGTACTATTGTGACCGTTTGCCCCACGTTGGGCGCCAATTTATTACCGATTCAAACGTAACAAGTTCAAAACACATTTTCTCCCAGACTGGGCCAAAAGGAGGATAGTTCCGGGTGGCTTTGCTCGCGAAAATCGGGATGGTTCGGGCGCCACTCGATTTACCGGAACTACCGAAACACCGTCGTATTGAAGCGAGAAGTTGTGACGGTGACTACTTAGCTGTAAAAAAAAAATCGCGCAACGTAACAGAAAATCGTCCGCCGTCCAGATTAAATCTCACAGATTTAAAAAAACCGTTCATTTTCAAAACATACAATTACTATATTATCCCATCAATATATTTTAGTAAAAGCTATCTTAGATTTATATGATTTCTTGAATAAAAAAAAACAAAAAAAATGAAATATAATGTGCACATTAACTTACTAGATCCGTCGCACTGGGGCCCCCTTCCGTCAAATCCTGTTGTTTGTTCAGCTACCCTAGATGAGTATGTCGAATCCTGTTGTCTGCTCGGTTACCCTGGATGAGTATGTCGAATCCCGTCGCTTGTTCTGTTAGATGACTCTTATCACTCGACTCTGCTGCACCCCTGTCTCGCTCGAGGTCGAAATCTTGGATCGAAATAAATCCGTCGCACTGGAACCCCCTTCCGTCAAGTCCTGTTGTTTGTTCGGCTACCCTGAATGAGTATGTCGAATTCCGTTGCTTGTTCTGCTAGATGACTCTTATCACTCGACTCTGCCGCACTCCTGTCTCGCTCGAGGTCGAAATCTTGGATCGAAACTAAAAGAAAAAATATTTGTTACCCTTTTTTTAAGGACATCTGTCCACTCGGAGCTATAAATAATCTCCACTCTTCTTAATATTCGATATTTTCTTGTCTGCTTCAAGCAATTGTCCAAATGCCCTCTAATTACTATTCGATATATTTATCTTAGGCCTCTGTCTACTTCGAATAACTGCAAACCTCTTCTCTTCTCGAAGGAATCTTTCTCACTGCCGTCAATCTATTTTTCTTACTCCGTCTTATTTTTTTTTGAATTCCAAGCTTGCTTAGAAAACGGCTCATGTCTCATTTTTCAAGTATATCACCCGAAGTTGGTTGAAATTTTGACCAACTTGTTAGTGGTATTCATACTTGTCTGTCCACTATGCGAAAATCGTTGTACTAAATTCTCTCATGTTGATAGGGTAGCCATCGCGTGTCTAGGTACTAACCCTAACTATTACAATCTACTAAATACAAAATCAAAGGTTTAGTAATCGTATATACATAGTCTATGGTTATGATGGCTGGTATATTTACTTATCCCTAACTTACTCTAAGATGTCACTAGCCTAGATCAATTCAGACGGCGGATCTCCCGCGGTAATAATCTCCATCGTCCTTTTTTTTCAGAAAATACAAATACGAATAATTCGCGACACCGTGACAAGATATTATTATATTTGATACTGTAATCAGCATAAATAAAATTAAAGAACTCCAAATTCGCAAACAATGATCATACAGAATTCATTGAGCTGTAATCATTTTTGTAAGGCTTATCATATGCGGGACATTAGTAAATTAAAAAAAATCTAGCGCACCTGAACCGCTAGAAAACTAATTTTCGAAGAAATTGTCTTTGAGTGACAAAAAAATGTGGAAAGACGTAGTACACTTTTTTGTAGAATCATATGTTGTCTTGTTCAAAGCAACAGAACTCAACTATAACACAAATTATGAAAATGTTCAGTGCTGGCAACATTTTTCCAACGAAGCAGCAATAAGTTTACCTTCACAAGCTCATACTTAAATATACTTATCCTTTGAATTTCGTTCTCATCGGAGGATTCCGTCGAAAGCTTAAGCGGTTAATGTTGTTTGAAGCTGAAATCCAAAAAATGTTCAAAACTCGGAAAATTTAAAAATTGGTTTCTTAGTTTTATTGCAAATGTTTTGCATATGAATATGTAATTTGAAGCATCTGTTGATGCAATAGTTACGAAAATGGCTAAAGCTGGTTACCCTGTGTCAGTAGCAAAGCAAAATATATACCAAATCTGCTTCACGTTAAACTTAACCCAACCAATAAATTTCGTTTCGATTAAACACTGCGCTAGAAGTTATACGGGTGAAAAAAATTTTAGGGTTACCACCCTCAAAACTTTTCAAATTTTTAAAGCGTTAATATTTGTTGTTGATTGTCATTGCAGGATCGTTCCCATTTGCAAATCTAATGACATAATCGCGCAGTTAAGCAATTCCAAAAAATTACAAAAACGGTCATAGCTGGCAGTTCTTCCACGATTTTTGTACGAAATTCCTTTGACATTTGGCTCACATTGAAATCTATTTACTGCATAAACTCCATTTTGATATCGTGACTGCACCGGAACTTATAGGGAAAAAGCTTTATTTTGTTGAGCAAATTTGCAAGATTTAGGAGACAGAAATCACCATAGCTAGCAATGCTATTCTAATTTTTCAGCCAAATTTTCACCAAATGTTACGTTAAGTAAGATTGTGAAATTTTTGTTGAAATCTGATGGCTGAATCGGAAGTTATGGGCCAAAAAGCTGTTTTTTTTCTCAGTGATTTTTCAAGATGACACCACTACCACAGGGTTGCCCGCATTTCAAAATCACTTCTATCAGACCTGGTCCTAATTGATATCAACATGTCTTGTGAATTTAAATATGATCGAATAATCCGGTCGTAAGTTCTCGTGAACACAACTTTCGAGTGCTGAAAATAGAGGTAATTTAGTGATGGGTTGCCGTTCTTGTGCAAATCGGAATTTTAAAAATTTTAAATTTGACATGATGCACGAACGTTAAAATTTATCAATGATTTGAATTTTTTGTCAAAAATTTTTCAGGAGGTTCAATGATTTGAAGGATTTTTTTTTCAAGAGCCTGCCGCAGCTACAGGATTACCCGCACTACCTTGGAAATCCACGTGTATTAAACTCTAGTCAACATCAATACGCTCTGCAAATTTCACGATGATCCAATGTTTTTGTCAGAAGTAATGACAAATCAAAATTTGAAAAAAAATCCTTGCCTTTTTTCAGGCACGTTGCAGCTCCACACTTCTCAAAATTTCCAAATTTTTAACATAAGCAAGCTAAAAAGATCATAGATTTTCATTTCCAATACTTTTTTTGAACAAAAAATCACGCTGCAGGGAAATATAGGAGTACCTCCAAATTCACTGAAACGCTCGCCGCCGCCAAAAGATTTAGAATATGTGAGCTTAAGCAAATTGTGGACCTACCTACTATATACATCTACGTCCTCCGCAAATTTCAGTTCAAACGGATTGGCCAGTTTAGAGATTATCTCCTTTAATCATTTTGAATATATATATATATATATATATATATATATATATATATATATATATATATATATATATATATATATATATATCTATATATTTATATATATATATATATATATATATATATATATATATATATATATATATATATATATATATATATATATATATATATATATATATAAAGACTTATGAATTTTCGGCGAAACGAGTTTAATACTACTTTTCTTCGAATATTAGTAAAAACTCTAGCGCACCTGAACCGCTAGAAAACTAATTGCCGAAGAAATTGTCTTTGAGTGACAAAAAAATGTGGAAAGACGTAATACACTTTTTTGTAGAAAAAAAATGTGGAAAGACGTTATACACATTTTTGTAAAATCATATCAACCTGCTCTCAGTATCAACCATTCCTTGTTCAAAGCAACAGAACTCAACTATAACACAAATGATGAAAATGTTCAGTGCTGGCAACATTTTTTCAAGCTCATACTTAAATCAACTTATCCTTTGAATTGCGTTTTCTCGGAGGATTTCGTCAAAAGCTTTAGCGGTTAACGTTGTTTAAGGCTGCCACCCAAAAAATGTTCAAAACTCGGAAAATTTAAAAATTGATTTCTTAGTTTTATTGCAAATGTTTTGCATATGAAAATGGAATTTGTAGCATCTGTAGATACAATAGTTACGAAAATGGCTAAAGCTGGTTACCATGTGTCAGCAGCAAAGCAAATTATATACCAAATTTGCTTCACGTTAAACTAAACCCAACCAATAAATTTCGTTTCGATCGAATCACTGCGCTAGAAGTTATACGGGTGAAAAAAATTTTAAGGTAACCACCCTCAAAACTATACAAATTTTTAAACCGTTAATGTTTGTTGTTAATTGTTATTGCAGGATCGTTCCCATTTAAAAATCTAATGACATAATCGCGCAGTAAAGAAATTCCAAAAAATTACAAAAACGGTCATAGCTGGTAGCCCTTTAATGATTTTGATACGAAACTCCTTTGACATTTGGATCACATCAAGATCCTTTTACTGCATAAACTTCATTTTGATATCATGGCTGCACTGGAGGTCATAGGGAAAAAAGCTTTATTTTGCTGAGCAAATTTGCAAGATTTAGGAGACAAAAATCACCATAGCTGGCAACCAGATTCTAGTTTTTCAGATGTTCATCAAATGTTATCTTAAGTAAGGTCAAAATATTGTGTGAATTTTCTTTAAATCTGATGGCTGAATCGGAAGTTATAGGCCAAAAAGCTGTTTTTTTTCTCAGCGATTTTTCAAGATGGCACCACTGCCACAGGATTGCCCGCATTTCAAAATCTTATCTATCAAACCTGGTCCTGGTTGATGCCAACATGTCCTGTGAAATTCATTATGATCAGATAATCCGGTCGTAAGTTCTCGTGAACAGAACTTTCGAGTGCTGAAAATAGAGGTAATTTGGTGATGGGTTGCCGTTCTTGTGCAAAATTTCAATTTGACACGATGCACAAAGGTTA
>OZ022264.1:153846209-153863709 GCA_963978885.1 Nemotelus pantherinus | reverse complement strand
GTGAACGGTCGCTACCACAACAGTGGCACCTATTCAGCTGTTGAGTGTGTCAAATGTTTACACAGGAAGATTGAACTGTGGTTCTGGGCCTGATCGGGGTTTAGCGTCACTCATATCCTCGTCTGCGAGTCGCTTAGCTTGACTAAGTAATTTGAATTGAGTGGCGCCTCTTCACTCTCGTCAGGTTGTTGGGGTGATTCCGTTGATGCCTTGTGGACCCCATATCCAGCAATAGCTGTTGATGGCAATATGTCATCTATTTTGAATTGGGTGTTCCCTTCCGGCATCTTCTGGGTTGCTCCACCCGGAATCATGGTTCATCTTTCCTCTATCCTTTTGTTTTTATTTTCCTTTCCCAACTTTTATACCTTTCTTCCCATCCTTAACTGTCCACTGACCCTTGGTTTCACTGAAATTATGTATGTATTCATCTATATTTTTTTAGTACTATTATTCGCTAATATTTTAGTTAATATAATTTCAGCACGATTGTTTTTATTGGGTTTTTATGATTTCTCTGGTTGGTTTTTTTTTTCTCTTTCACTGACAGTTGTTTGACTTTAAAGTTTTATTTACGTTGAGGTTTAGCCTTGTTTTAAAATTTACGGATTTTTATTGGCTTTGAGTTTTAATTAATTAGGGTTTAGATTTTCTGTGAAGTATAAATATATACTTCTCATTATTTATATTCGGTTGCTTGTCCTTATAATTGGGGAAAAATGCCTCGAGCAAAGCGCAATCGTAGGCCGACAGCCAATGATTCTGGGTTTGAACGATTGAGTCGAGCTTTGGAACGGTTGTCAATTACTCCACAAGCAGAACAACATCCGCCCCACAATTTTACTGTCCCGCAACAATTTGTTCCCAGCGCAGTCCCTGGACCATCATCGGCACCTGACCACTTCCACTCTACTGGTCATTTAAAAGGAGATGGAGCAGACATCGAAGGCCCTGCGATCCCATGCAGATTAGACAGGGTCGAATTAGCACACTCTCTCAATTCCATCAGATCTGCGACCGTGATGCCTCCTTCAACGTGGTCGATTCGATTTGACGGCACATCCACTGGTCTCAATATTACTCGGTTCTTGTTCCGGATTAAAACCATGGCAGCGAGTTATGGAGTTCCATTGGCTGTACTAGCTCAAGACCTGCACCTGCTTTTGCAAGGTCCCGCAGAGGAGTGGTACTGGCGGTATATGGAGCTTCATCGCTCGGTGACGTGGGCAGATCTGGAGCAAGAATTACGAGAACGCTTTGAAGATCGGCGTTGCGACGTGGATATCCAACGGGAGATTTACGCACGCGTCCAGAAACAAGGAGAGTCTATCCAGGTGTTTTTCGATGCGATTGAGGCAATGGCGCTGCAGCTCAGCAATCCATTGTCCGATGTTGACCTGCAGTGCATATTGCTACGCAACATGAACCGGCGCCTACGAGAGCACTTGGCTGGGCTCGAATTCCGAAACGCTCGTGAGTTGCTGCGGCGGGTGTATATTACTACCAGCACGACAGGAGCGCTGACCTCTGACATTCCCACAACCAAATTATGGGTACCAGAAAGTCACAAGCAAGAGCTGATTCTCCGTGCTCATGATGATCCATTGGGCTCTCATTTTGGCATTCGGAAAACGATTGAGCTTCTGCAACGCTATTATTATTGGCCTCGTTTAAGGCAAGACGTTGTAGAGCATGTCAAAGCTTGTAAAACATGCAAGCAAATTAAGCCTCCGAATGCCATGATGCGATCACCAATGGGCTCATCTCGAGACACGGATCGACCGTTACAGCGCTTGTTTGAGGATTTCATGGGCCCATACCCACGGTCAAAACATGGGAATGTGCAGCTACTCGTGGTGCTAGACCACTACACAAAGTTTGTGTGGCTCAAGGCCTTGCCAAAAGCTACTGCTGAGGCCGTGGTTAAATATCTGAGCGAGATTTTCTTGACCTTTGGAGTGCCTGAATTCCTTCACTCCAACAATGGTGTTCAGTTTACTGCAAGGGCATTGGCTAAGTTCTTAGGAGAATATGGGGTCGAGCATATATTCACTCCCTTGTATTCGCCTCAAGCCAATGCTTCAGAGCGAGCAAACCAAAGCATCCTTAACGCAATCAGAGCCTACATAGGGGACAAACACCGGAATTGGGATGAGCATTTAGTGGAATCATGTGCAGCCTTTCAAAATGTTGTACATGAGGCCACTGAGTGTTTTCCCCATTTCCTGATGTTTGGTTACCACCCTATTCATCATGGCTCTGATTGCGCACTTTTGCGACTGTTGAACGCGTTTGAGGATGGGGAGGTGAAACTGAACACTCATTTTATCGACTGCGTCTCATACACGATCGAGTGAAGGAAAAATTAACGCAGGCCTACGCAAAGGGCGCACAAAGGTATAATTTGCGCAGTCAGTTTAAATCCTTTGTTCCAGGGCAGGAGGTTTTCGTTCGGAATCACGCTCTCAGTAGTGCGGCGGACCGTTTCGCGGCCAAGCTTTCCCCGAAGTTTGTTCGTGCTACGGTTCGTTGTCCGGGAGGTCTTGTGGCATACGAGCTTGAGGACGAGAAGGGAAATTCGATGGGCGTCTATCTCGCTAAGGATATCCGATAGGGATCCTGACGTCTCTGTCTCTCTGCGACTGGTTGTTGCCCGGCGTTGAGACCCTTCTCCTGGGGTGAGTCGTCTCCACGCTATTACGGACAGCTTTTTGCCGCCACTCACAGCAATATATATACAAAAAAAAAAACAAAACAAAACAGTCAGGCGGTGCAACGGGACCATCAGCTGGAAACTGAACTGGCTGGTTGGCGTGAATTTGTGCTGGGGACAAGGAAGTTGAATTTTGGCTGTTCGACGATGAGGACGAGGGTTTGGGAGTTTGATTCTTGTGACGGTGAATTGAGTTTTTTTTTAGCGATAGGCTGTGAAGATTGGTAAATTTGCGATTTGGTCGGAGTTTTTGGAGAAGATGGGAGTTGTTTTTTTCGACGGGACCGGTGGTTCTGGTGTGTTCAGCGAATGAGCTGTGTGGAAGAAGTCTTGTGAGAAAAGAAGACGAAGCTGAATTTTGATGTAGAAGATTACATCGTGCAGCGATATCAAGAAAAAGTGTTGAATACGCTGTTATCTGCGGATGGTCTTACGAATTTTGGTTTTGAAGGCAACTGGAGTGACTTCTTAGCTAGTTGGTGTCTCATTGATATCAAGTGAATTCGTGACAACTTGAATGAGAGTGAAACGGGCCCCAACGACGGGAAGCACTAGCGTCGAATGAATTAAATGAAAATTGAAAGAAATGCTGCTGCCGGATTGAATCTTTAAGCGATGTCGATCGAGGCTGTATAATGTTCGGAATATCGAACGATGAATTTATTGTGTATAATGATAATGTGTTAGAAATTTCACGTTTGCCCCTAATTGTGCTGATTTGTATTAACGTTCGGAAGATTATCGGAGTTACCAATTACATCGGATTGATAGTTACGTCGGCATACTAAATGAGTGTGTATCTCTGGTTCCGTTATTTTATCATCGCTTATTACGATACTTATCCACCTGTTGTCGAGAGGAAAACTACATAATGCTGCTGCGGGATTGAGAGTTACCATTGATATAGTTTTGTTTGAACTTTAAGTTAAGAAGTCAGTAAATATTCCATTAAATGCTCTATATTCGCGGTGATAACTGTGTTTTAAATAGTTTGAAATGAATGAAATAATTGGTTGAACTTTGAATTTTTTTTAACAAAAAATGTTTAGTTGGATCCTTTACCACGGTCGACGGTCGTCGAAGACTCCGGTGAGTAATTTTGTATGCATATATATACATATATATATATATATATATATATATATATATATGTATATATATATATATATATATATATATATATATATATATATATATATATATATATATATATATATATGTATATATACATATATATATTTTGGTATTTATTTTTATTTGAATTTGTTAATTTGAAGTTCAATTTTTTTTATTTATTTAAACATTTCGTTTAAAATTTTCTTTGGATTTATATGTATAATTTTGAATATTATTTGAACTTCTATTTTTTGAATGTTATTTATCCGATTCAATATATATTTGTTATATTTTTTTTCTCTGAAAAATTTGCGTTTGTTTTCCTCTTGATCAATTTTGTTTACGGAATGATTTGGTTGACAATGGATTATATATATGAAATATCACATTTATATGTATCATATATATAATATGAAATATCATATTATATTTATGATATATCACATCTGCTTCACGTTGTTGTATAACATTCGAAGTTATAGGAGTAAAAAGAAATTTAGGGTTACCTGTAGCGAGTTTTTTCAAATAATCGAAAGCTTAATATTTGCTGTTTATTGTCATTACAATATCATAGCCAATTGAAAATTCTACGATAAAACCGCTTAATAAAGATAATGCAAACAAACACAAAACCAACAATAGCTGGCAAATTGGTAAATCGATTTTAATAGGTTCAGTGGAGCCATGATAAAAGTGGCTTCCTTTCTTCCCATCTATATCCCATTATGTTAGTCTGCCTCCGTTATGCGTGACACAGCTAGGGCTTGACCTGCCCCTCAAACTACCCACGACACCGGTGACTAGCCGGCACCTAAAGTCAATTTCTGTTGTGGTGGCGGCTGGTCACAGCTGCTCCGCAACAGTGCTTAATTTTAGTAAACATTAATGCGCTCTGCAAATTTAAGGTCCATTTACTGCGTGAACTTCGTTCCGATTTTTACACTGGACCGGAAGTTATAGGGAAAAAAGCTTTATTTTTCTGAGCAAATTTGCAAGATTAATGAGACAAAAATCACCATAGCTGGCAACTCTATTCTAATTTTTCAGCCAAATTTTCATCAAATGTTATGATGACTGAATCGGAAGCTATAGGCCAAAAAGCTGTTTTTTTTCTCAGTGATTTTTCAAGATGATACCACTGCCACAGGTTTGCCCGCATTTCGAAATCACTTTTATCAGACCTGGTCCTAGTTAATATCAATATGTCCTGTAAATTTCACTATGAGCGGATTATCCGGTCGTAAGTTCTCGTGAACAGAACTCTCAAATGCTGAAATTAGAGGTTATTTAATGATGGGTTGCCGTTCTTGTGCAAATCGAAATTTTGAAAATTTCAATTTGACACGATGAACAAAGGTTAAAATTTATCAGTAATTTAATGCTTTTGTCAAAATTCAAACATTTTTCAGGAAGTTCAATGATTTGAAATTTTTTTTTTTAGGATCTTGCCGTAGCTACAGGGTTATCCGCACTGTCTTGAAAATCCACGTGTGCTATATTTTAGTTAACATTAATGCGCTCTGCAAATTTTAGGTCCATTTACTGCGTGAACTTCGTTCTGGTTTCTACACTGGACCGGAAGTTATAGGGAAAAAAGCTTAATTTTGATGAGCAAATTTGCAAGATTTATGAGACAAAAATCACCATAGCTGGCAACTCTATTCTAATTTTTCAGCCAAATTCTCATCAAATGTTTTGATGGCTGAATCGGAAGCTATTGGCCAAAAAGCTTTTTTTTTTCTCCATGATTTTTCAAGATGGTACCACTGCCAAAGGGTTGCCCGCATTTCAAAATCACTTTTATCAGCCCTGGTCCTAGTTAATATCAACATGTCCTGTAAATTTCACTATGATCGGATAATCCGGTCGTCAGTTCTCGTGAAAAGAACTTTCGAGAGCTTAGAGTAGAGGTTGTTGCGTTAAGTAACTTCCTTATTCGTGACTTCTTTATGACAGTTCTCTTATCAGACTAATACTTATAATCAAGTACAGTGCGGTCTAATAATATTACTCTAATGTAATTCACAATGACTTATACATCACTTATACATCATCTTCCCTCTTTACATGCTTTACACTTTTTATATATTTATAGAACATGTAATGCTTAAATTATACTTAAACATCTAGTAGCAAAGTCCATACAGACAAGTTTAAGTTTGTCGTTAATTCATTTTCCAAATATATATTCAAGTTAAATTTACCTCAATTTCAAATAAATGTTTACTTCATATATCAAAATAAATATTTACGTTTGTGTTTACTTCATATTTCAAATAACTGTTTTTGTTTAGGTTTACGACTTATTTCTAGCAATATTAAAATTATCTGCTCTTTGAGTAGCAAGTGTTTGTGTTTACTTCATATTTCAAAATAACTGTTTTTGTTTAGGTTTACGACTTATTCCTAGCAATATTAACATTATCTGCTCTTTGAGTAGCAAGCACGACATTTCTTTAGATCACATATTTGAGAATGCGCCAATTTCCTTTACTTCAAAATATTTCGGTGATTTTACTACGCGACCATATCTCGTAACATAATTATTATTTTGAACTTTATTTAAATTTTGTGCATTGCTCTCATTTCTAGATTGATTGGTTTCCTCAGCTTCATCATTAGAGTTATTTATTTCATTTGGATTTAGTTCGGCTTCTCCCACACCATCGTAAGGACCAGTTCTTCCACCGGCAATAATTGGATTATCATTTCTTATTATAGGTTTATTAAAGGATTTTCTTAAATGTATTGTATTTCTTCTAATAATATTATTATATTCATTTCTAATGAAGTACGACCGGGGATTTCCATGTGATCCTACTACAATGGCTGGTTCCCACCTGTTTCCATATCTATATGTTACATTATCTCCTGCCTTTAAGAAAATTTCCTTTCTTTTCGCTTTTTGGTCATGATATTGTTTCATTTTGTGTTGCCGCTCTTCTAATTTTTCCTTAACCCCCTCACAACATTTTGGATGTAGCAATTCTGTTCTAATCGGTAAGTAAGTTCTAATATTTCTACTCATGGCTAACTGAGCCGGAGAATACCCCAAACCAGGTATAGGTGTGGCACGGTATTCCAAAAGTGCTTTTTCAAACGATTTGCCTTCTTCATTTGCTTTTCTTAAGAAAGTTTTGGTTATGTGAACTGCTTTTTCTGCCAATCCATTTGCTTGTGGATATCTTGGGCTTGTATGTCTAAATTTGAAGTTCCATTTCGCTGCAAATTTTTCGCACTCATACGAACTAAACGGCTGATTGTCCGCTATTACTGCTTCTGGCACGCCATGTGTGCTAAATATGCTCTTCAGCGCCTTTATGATGCTCCAAGATTTTTTGCTTTCTAATGGTTTAATTTCTAACCATTTTGAATAATAGTCCTGAAAGACCAGATATGCTTTCCCTCCGTAGTCTGCTATGTCACAGGCAACCCTTTGGAATGGATACTCAGGTATTTCGTACTCGATCATCGGTTGTTTCCGGTTTCCAGCTATAAACTTTTCGCATATTTGGCAATTATTGATAACATTCTTAATGTCTTCGTTCATTTTCGGCCAATAAAATAACATTTTCGCCCTAGATCGTGTTTTCGTTATTCCTAAATGCGCTTCGTGTAACCATCCTAGAGTTTGCTTTATCATTCTTTTAGGAATACACATCCTATCTTCAAAAAACAGTAGTTCATCTTCGTAATATATTTTGTCTTTCAGGGGCCAGTATTCTCTAATACCCTTGGGTATTTTATTTTTTGCTTTTGGCCAACCATTTTTACAATATCTAATAAGTGTCTGCAAGTCATCATCTTCTCGAGTGTATTTTTGGAACATTCTTTTCTTTTCGGAACTTATATTTACTTCATGTACTACATCCGTAAATATGGATTGAGTATTTATTGTTTCATCTGGTGTAGCATTTCGTGACAATAGATCTGCTACATGTAAATCCTTTCCTGGAATGTATCTGACTTTTATCTTATACTTTAGAAGTTTTATTTTCATTCGTTGAAGTCTATTTGAGTGTATCTGTGATATATCTTTCTTTAGTAGTGAGACCAAAGGCTTATTATCTGTTTGAATTGTTACCGTATGCCCATAAATATAGTTATGGAATTTATTACACGCGTATACTATACCTAATAGTTCTTTTTCTATTTGGGCATAGTTAATTTCACAAGGAGTCAAGCTTTTTGAAGCATAGAAGATTAATTTGTTATTTTGCATCAGACAGCACCCCAGCCCATTCTTGGATGCGTCTGATTGTATCATAATTTCTATATTTGGGTTAAAACAGTGCAGCACTGTAGATTTACTTATAATAGTTTTTATTTTATTTAGAGTTTCCGTATGAGACGGTGTCCAGATAAATTCCGTATTTTTTCTCAAAAGTATTCTTAGCGGTGCGTTCACCTCCGCTAAATTTGGAATGAATGGCCTAAGAAAGTTTATTGTCCCTAGAATTTTTACTAATGTTCGAAGAACAATAGTATTAAACTCGTTTCGCCGAAAATTCATATTTCTTTATATATATATATATATATATATCAGCAAAATGATTAAGGGAGATAATCTCCGGAGTGGCCGATTCGATTGAGCTGAAATTTTCGGAGAACGTAGATGTATATAGTAGGTAGGTCCACGACTTTCTCAAATTCAGATATTCTGAACCATTTGGCGGCGGCGAGCGTTTTAGTGAATTTTGAGGGACTCCTATATTTCCAAGCAGTGAAAAGTTTTGCTAAAGAAAAGTATTGGGAATGAAAAGTAATTATGTTCTTAGCTTGTTTATGATAAAAAATTGGAAATTGTGGGTCGTGTGTGGGTGCAGGGTGCCTAAAAGTAGGCAAAGATTTTTTTTCAAATTTTGATTTGTCATTACTTCTAAGAAAAATAATGGATCATCGTGAAATTTGCAGAGCGTATTAATGTTGACTAAAATTTAGCACATGTGGATTTGTAGGACAGTGCGGGTAACCCTGTAGCTACGGCAGGCTCCTGAATAAAAAACCTTCAAATCATTGACCTTCCTGAAAAATTTTTGATTTTTGACAAAAAAATCAGATCACTGATAAATTTCAACCTTTGTCCATCATATCAAATTAAAATTTTCAAAATTCCGATTTGCACAAGAACGGCAACCCATCACCAAATAACCTCTATTTTCAGCACTCGAAAGTTCTGTTCACGAGAACTGACGACCGGATTATCCGATCATAATGAAATTTACAGGACATGTTGGTATTAGCTAGGACCAGGTCTGATAGAAGTGATTTTGAAATGCGGGCAACCCTGTGCCAGTGGTACCATCTTGAAAAATCACCCAGAAAAAAAACCGGTTTTTGGCCTATTACTTCCGATTCAGCCATCAGATTTTGACAAGATTCGTCCAATACTTGGATCTTATTTTATGTAACGTTTGATGAAAATTTGGCTGAAAAATTAGAATAGAGTTGCCAGCTATGGTGATTTTTGTCTCCTAAATCTTGCAAATTTGCTCAGCAAAATAAAGCTTATTTCCCTATAACTTCCGGTCCAGTGTAAAAATCAAAACGAAGTTCACGCAGCAAATGGACTTTAATGTAAACCAAATGTCATAGAAATTTCGTACCAAAATCATGAAAGAGCTGCCAGCTATGACCATTTTTGTAAATTTGTTTAATTTCTTTACTGAGCGATTATGTCATTAGATTTCCAAATGGAAATGATCCTGCAATGAAAATTAACAACAAATATTAACGCTTTGAAAATTTGATAAATTTTGAGGGTGGTAACCCTAAAATTCTTTTGACCCGTATAACTTCCAGCGCAGTGATTCAATCGAAACGAAATTTACTGGTTGGGTTTAACTTAGCGTGAAGCAGAATTGGTATGTATTATGCTTTGCTGTTGATACAGGCTAACCAGCATTAGCCATTTCCGTAAATATTGCACCAACAGATGCTTCAAACAACGTTCTCATATGCAAAGCATTTGCAATAAAAATAAGGAATTCTTTTTTAAATTTTTCGAGTTTTGAACATTTTTCGGATGGCAGCCTCAAACAACGTTTAACTGCTGAAACCTTCGAACGAAATTCAAAGCATACGTTGATTTGAGTATGTGCTTGTTATGGTAAACTTATTGCTGCTTCGTTCGGAAAGTGTTGCCCGCACTGAATTATTTGTGTTATAGTTGAGTTTTGTTGCTTTGGATAAGGAATGGTTGATATGATTCCTGCGAAGAGAACGAAATTCAAAGGATACGTTGATTTGAGTATGAGCTTGTTATGGTAAACTTATTGCTGCTTCGTTCGGAAAGTGTTGCCAGCACTGAATTATATGTGTTATAGTTGAGTTTTGTTGCTTTGGATAAGGAATGATTGATATGATTCTAAAAAACAGTGTATTACGTCTTTCCACACTTTTTTGTCACTCAAAGACAATTTCTTCGAAAATTAGTTTTCTAGCGGTTCAGGTGCGCTAGAGTTTTTCTAGTTCTTTTCTGTTTTTCGGAGGTTCAAGTGAATTAATGTCTTTAACTCTATCGGGGTCTGGTTCTAGCCCGTTTTTACTAAGTATGTTACCTAAATATTTTACTTTTTCAACACAATACTGCAATTTACGTGGATTAAGATTTTTCGTTTAATCTCAATGTACATTTCTCCGGAAACCTACCTATGCCTGAAAATATGCCCTGGTTTTCATTAATAAATTTTTCTTTGCTTATTACTTTCATTTCATGGACTCTTTTTATTAGTCCTAAACTAACGCACGTTTTTAATCCCAATATAGGTTTAGATCCTTGTTCTACTACTACATATTTTGCATTGATTCTGATTTTTCTGTAAGTTGTTGGTATTGTTATTATTCCCCTATTTTTCACCAGAAATCCACCATAAGCCTCTAGCTTAATAGGAACGTTATCTATATTTTTTTCGATTTTTAATTCCCTACAGATATTCAATGGTAATGTATTTATTTCAGCTCCAGTGTCAAGTTTAAACTCAACCCACTTGTTTTTCAGCTTTAAAGTCTCTACCCAGTGTCGCTTTGACAAATCGATTCCACTTTTCAACCGATCAATATAGAAATTTGAGAGGCTTATAACACTATCGCTATCATTTGCAACAATATTTCTTATCTTTTTGGACTGACTTTGACATACCTTAGCATAATGGTTACTTTTCCCACATTTAAAACATTTTTTGCCAAAGGCTGGACAATTTCCTAGTTCGTGCTTGCTATTACATTTCCAGCAGTTTGTTTTCGATACACATCTATTTCCATATTTTGATTTTGACCTAAAAGAATTCTTGTTTACATATTTCTTAGATAAATTACTTTTGTTTGTATTAATTTCATTGCTGATACTTAAAATTTCTTTTTCTTGTTTCTGCATGATCCTAGTTTGGTTGTTGGTGATTTCCGCAATACGTCCCATTTCAATCGTTTTTTCTATTCCTAGGTTATCAGTTTTCAAATATTGAGCCTGCACGTTGTGGTCCGCTATTCCGAGCACTATTCTATCTCTTAGCATTTGGCCTTCATCCACGAACTCACAGGTTTTTGCTAGTTTTGATAATTCAGCTATAAAGTGGTCGAAAGGTTCTCCTTCTTCTTGTTTCCGAGTATAGAACTTGTATCGTTCATATATAATGTTTTTCCGCGGGTTGCAAAATTCCTCGAACTTTGCTTTTACGATTTCTATGTCATCTTTCTCGGCTGCAGTGATCCCAAAATTGTTAAACAGTTGTACTGCTTCTTCGCCTGCGCAGCTTAAAAACCTGGCTACTTGTACTTTTCCTTCCTCCTTATCTGTTTTTGTAGCTGTGGCATAGATCTCGTAAAGCTGTTTAAACTTTCGCCACTCTGCGCTGATGTTGCCTGTCAGTACTAGGCATGCGGGTTTTTTATAATCCATATTTTATTTATTGATCACCCACTTTCATTATCTTTAATACTCTTTATATGCTTTCGCTTTTCGTGAATTTCACTTTATTTTCTGTATTTCACTATTTCACCATTTCACCACTGGTTTTGCTGTTTTTACTATCTTGCTCCTATCAGTCGACCGGCTGCGCCATGTTGCGTTAAGTAACTTCCTTATTCGTGACTTCTTTATGACAGTTCTCTTATCAGACTAATACTTATAATCAAGTACAGTGCGGTCTAATAATATTACTCTAATGTAATTCACAATGACTTATACATCACTTATACATCAGAGGTAATTTGATGATGGGTTGGCGTTCTAGTGCAAATCGGCATTTTGAAAATTTCAATTTGGCACGATGGACAATGGTCAAAATTTATCAGTGATTTAATTTTTGTTGTTAAAAATCAAAAATTTTTCAGGAAGGTTTTGAAGGTTTTTTTTTCAGGATCCTGCCGTAGCTACAGGGTTACCCACACTTTCTTAAAAATCCACGTGTGCTAAATTTCAGTTAACATTAATGCGCTCTGCAAATTTCAAAATGATTCATTGATTTTCTTAGAAGTAATGACAAATCAAAATTTGAAAAAAATCCTTGCCTACTTTTAGGCACGCTGCAAACACACACGGCTCAAAATTTCTAACATTTCAACATAAACAAGCTTGAAACATAATAAGTTTCTATTTTCAAACATTTATTTGAACAAAAATTTACACTGCTTGGAAATATAGGAGTACCTGAAAATTCACTGAAACGCTCGCGGCCGCAAAAAGGTTTAGGATATCGGAATTCTTGTAAGTTATGGACATACCTACTATATACATCTACGTCCTCCGAAAATTTCAGATCAATCGGATTAGCCACTCCAGAGATTATCTCAGAAAATCATTTTGCTGATATATATATATATATATATATATATATATATATATATATATATATATATATATATATATATATATACATATATATATATATTTATATATATATATATATATATATATATATATATATATATATATATACATATATATATATATATATATATATATATATATATATATATATATATATATATATTTATATATATATATATATATATATATATATATATATATATATATATATATATATATATATATATATTTATATATATATATATATATATATATATATATATATATATATATATATATATATATATATATATATATATATATATATATATATATATATATATATATATATATACATACAATACGCAATCGAGTATTTTTTTATATACATTGAAAATGTGAATGAAATGCATTATTTTAGTATAAATTGATGAGCGAACCATAATATAAAATATATAAATTAGCTTAAAACGTACTTTAATGAAAAAAAATGTTCGAAGAACAGTAGAAGAATCGTGCAGGTTTTGAGTGCATATTCCACCACATGCGCTGCTTATTACGGCCAAATTGTTTCAAATGCCACGTTTTACTTTGGTCTCAAGAATGCATTATAACTCATATGGTAGAAGGTTTCAGATATTACCACTGGCATGAATTTCAACGTTTATGAGAGCAAAACACGGGTTACTTATATTCGTTATCAGTTGCTTATTTCACAAAATTTTGAAAGCAGCATCTCATATAATATCAATTAAGAAAATGCTCAGTGCCTGCAGCACTGTAACTGAATTTGGAATTTGGGGCTGCGATCCGAAAAATTTGCAGAACTTTGGGAATTGAAACATGGGTTATTTATTTTCATTGTAAATGTTTCCGGTAAGAATACTAACTGTAAGCATTTATTAATACAAAAGTAGCACAACCGACTCGTGCTGGCAACCTTTCGCCAGTATCAAAGCCACGAATATATCACATCTGCTTCACGTTTTTGTATAACATTCGAAGTTATAGGAGTAAAAAGAAATTTAGGGTTACCTGTAGCGAGTTTTTTCAAATAATCGAAAGCTTAATATTTGCTGTTTATTGTCATTACAATATCATAGCCAATTGAAAATTCTACGATAAAACCGCTTAATAAAGATAATGCAAACAAACACAAAACCAACAATAGCTGGCAACCCTTTCATGGCTTTTCAACCAAATTTGGCTTGAATAATGTTTATAATAGGTTCCAGTAATTGTGTGAAATTCGTATTGATTTCATGACTGCACTGGAAGTTATAGGGCAGAAAGTTTTATTTTCCTGAGCGAATTTTCAAAACCAAAGACACAAAAATTACCATAGCTGGCAGCACCAATCGAACTTTTCAACAAAATTTCTATCAAACAAAGGCTAGAGTAAGGTTCAGCTACTGTGTCAATTTCATGAAAATTTGGTAACTTATTCACATTTCATTGGGCAAAAAGCATTTGTTTTATTTGTAATTTTTCAAGATGGCACCACTGGAACAGAGTATCCTACAATTCAAAATCGCTTCTATCAGACCTGGCCCTACTTAAGTCCAATGCATTCTGTAAATTCCAATTCTATCTGATTATTGATTCGTAAGTTCCCGTGAACAGAAGTTTTTGAAGCTAAAAATATAGGTTAACTGAGAAAGGGAGAAAGTTTTACTAAGACTGTGTAGATTAAGCATAAGCTTTGTATACTGATTGGTTTTATTGTAAAAATTGACATTTTGTAGGATATTCGATGGTTTGAATGTTTTCACTTCCAAATTTTTATTTTTTCAAATTTAAGACACCAAAATTATCATAGCTGGCAGCTCCAACCGAATTTTTCAACCAAATTTCTATCAAACGTGGTTTGAAGTAAGTTTCAGCTACGATGCCAATTTTGTCAAAATCGAACGATTCATTCAGAATTTATAGGGTAAAAAGCAGTTATCTTTTTTAGTGATTTTTCAAGATGGCACCACTGGCACAGAATCACCTGCATTTCAAAATCACTTCTATCAGACCTGGTCCTATTTAAGGCCAATACATTCTGCAAATTTCAACAAATTCTGTTCATCAGATCATGAGTTTCCGCGAACAGAAGTTTTTGATGCTAAAAATATACGTAAATTGGGCAAGGGTTACCAGGCGTGCCCGTTATACCATATCAAATTTTTTTCTTTGTTTATGTTAACAAAGCACAAAATTTACATATGAGTGGTTTTTTTCAAGAGAGACGATGATTTGGAGGTTTTCACTTTCAGTGCCTGCCCTAGCTACAGGGTTGCCAGCACGCTCATTTAAACGTACATTTATCTACAACTAAATAAAGCAAACATGTCCTGAAAATTTCGTAATCATGGAATAGCTCTGTCAAAAGTTATCGCAATTTAAAAATTTTCAAATTTTCCCGTTCTCTTTTTAGGCACCCAGCGCACACATGGGGTTAAAAAATTCCAAAACATTATCCGATTCACATGTAAAACTTGTTCGAAATTTATGTCGTCAACTTTATTTTTGCAAAAATTATTTGTGTACGGAATAATAGGTATATTAAAAAAATCACTAAAATGGCCGCTGGCGCCAAAGGGTTAAGGATTATTAACTTTTTGTGAGACCTGGCACTATTCTGGATATACACCAATGTGCCCTGAAAATTTCAGCTCAACCCGATGGCGCGTTCCTGAGATTTTTTCACTGAAATTTTTTGATGATATATATATATCTATATATATATATATATATATATATATATATATATATATATATATATATATATATATATATATAAATATATATATATAAAAATATGAATTTTTGGCCAAAGTGATTTTAATACTAATGTTCTTCTTCGAACATTAGTAAATTGTCTTTGAGTGACAAAAAAATGTGGAAAGACGTAATACACTTTTTTGTAGAATCATATCAATCATTCAAAGCAACAGAACTCAACTATAACACAAATGATGAAAATGTTCAGTGCTGGCAACATTTTCCCAACGAAGAAGCAATAAGTTTACCTTCACAAGCTCATACTTAAATCAACTTATCCTTTGAATTTCGTTTTCTCGGAGGATTTCGTCGAAAGCTTTAGCGGTTAACGTTGTTTAAGGCTGCCATCCAAAAAATGTTCAAAACTCGGAAAATTTAAAAATTGATTTCTTAGTTTTATTGCAAATGCAAAAAAAAACGCTCAATAATTTTTTGAACAGTACATGCGTTTATATTTACCATAGAAACAATTTTCCGCTGAGATTCGCCGTATTTAAAATGTTTTATGTTCTGTTTCCCTTTGTTCTGTATTCGTACGAGGACCCATTTTCTATTCTATTTGTGAAAATCTTTTCAATAACTAAATCACACTTCAAACGAGAACAAAGTAATTAATAATCAATTATCAAAGTGGACACAAGAAAAACGCTTTCAGAGCTGAATGGAAGAGTGCGAAATCGCTAGCTCTTAGCCACTGCATAAAATAAGCTGTGACATGTAATATCGATACTTTTTTGCTTTTCTTGGAATTTTAAAAGCCGCAGACGCATTTATTGAATGTTCGGTGTTTGTTTCATATTTGATGCAGCTGTGATAACCATTCTACTTTGATTTTTCATTATACAACCTTTTCGTTTAAAGAATATACCGTATGAAAATGAGAAGTATCTACTGCATAAAATAAGCTGTGACCCACTGTATATATATATCAATATATATATACATATATATATATATATATATATATATATATATATATATATATATATATATATATATATATATATATATATATATATATATATATATATATATATATATATTTATATATATAAGTATAAATATATATTTATATATAAAAATATTTATATATATAAAAAATATGAATTTTCGGCGAAACGAGTTTAATACTAATTTTCTTCGAAAATTAGTAACAACAGAGAATTGTAAAATTTGATGTAGAAAATAGAATTCAGGAGAATGTACGTAGACGATTATCCTAGTCTACTGGGAATTCTGGAAGAAATAAAAAAGAATAGAGTCGAAACTCGAATATTATTAAATACACATATCTTTCATTATAAAAAGATATAACTTGCACGACTTTTGATGACTAATTGCTTTGAATTGAGTTACACAAAAATGGATATTCAACAATAAATATATATATACATATATATATATATATATATATATATATATATATATATATATATATATATATATATATATATATTATATATATATATATATATATATATATATATATATATTTATATATATATATATATATATATATATATATATATATATATATATATATATATATATATATATATATACATATATATATATATGTATATATATAAATATATATATATATATATATATATATGTATATATATATATATATATATAGCTATATATTCATATATATCTACATATATATATATATATATATATATATATATATATATATATATATATATATATATATATATATATATATATATATATATATATATATATATATATATATAAATATATATATATATATATATATATATATATATATATATATATATATATATATATATATATATATATCTATAGATATATATATGTACATATATATATATATATATATATATATATATATATATATATATATATATATATATATATATATATCTATATATATACAGTCGCTCACGAAAGTCAGCATACACTGCTTAAAAACGCGGAATTGGCAATATTTAGGTAGAAAAAAAATGAAAAGACGGGTGAAAAACGAACTTTAAAGGAATATCAGAGACATTGTTATCTATTTTACACAGAATTTATGAGAACATACATATACATACACATATATATAG
>OZ022264.1:153836209-153838709 GCA_963978885.1 Nemotelus pantherinus | reverse complement strand
ATATATATATATATATATATATATATATATATATATATATATATATATATATATATATATATATATATATATCTATATATAGATATATATATATATATATATATTTATATATATATATATATATATATATATATATATATATATATATATATATATATATATACATATATATATATATATATATATATATATATATATATATATATATATATATATATATATATATATAAAAATATGAAATATCAAATTTTTTTATATATATAGATATATATATATATTTATATATATATATATATATATATATATATATATATATATATATATATATATATATATATATATATATACATATATATATATATATATATATATATATATATATATATATATATATATATATATAAAAATATGAAATATCAAATTTTTTTTTTAATAAAAGTGTAAGGTACAAATAAATAACACATTAATAAATAGCTAATCGAGTAAACAAATAAGTTTCAAATAGACAATATGTAAAATAACAATGAAATAAAGAAAAAAATAATGTAAAACGATAATTAAACAAGATCTTAAAAGTTGTGGTGCACAAATGGCTTGGATAAGTGAAGATTTGAAGGATAGTTTGGAAATCGTTGGGGAATAAAGGTTGCTTAAGCCATTGAAGACCTTGCAGCATCTATTCACCGGCTCATTAGCTGCATATATGGTGGAGTGTGGATATTCCCTTAGTAATCGATTGGACCTGGTGTTCCTTAAGGGGATATTTATCACAAATTTACTATTTAGGAATTCAACTCTATTAGCGCCTCTAATTACGTCAAATGTGAAGCAGGCCGATATAATCATTCTTCTGGATGCAAGTGAAGTTAAGTATAAAACACCCAGTTTAAACTCATATGGGGGTAAATTTTCGAAATCGTAAGGGTTGTACAGATCTCTTAGGGCGAAAAGTAAAAATTGTTTTTGAATGGACTTGAGTCTGTTATTGTGAATTTCGAAGGCTAGGTTCCAAATAATACAGGCGTATTCAAGAAGAGGGCGTGCAAGTGCAGTGTATCTAGTGGCCCACAAGATTTTAAACTCCTTGGCATGTCGTTTAATAGAGCCGAGCTGCTTATTCGCACGGGAAAGAATTCTGTCGTAGTGCAAGGTAAAACGAAGTTTCACATCCATCACAGCACCGAGATCAACAACGCTATCAACGCGAGTTAGTAAGTTGTTGCGGAGAAAGTAGGTATTCTGAATTTGCTGCTACCTCCGTCCAAACTCGTGAACATCCAGGCATATTTTGTGGGAATGAATACATTGTAACGCTTCTGTGAATTGTGTTTCCGTTTGTCTTGCACTGCTGTCATTACACACATTTACGCCAAAATTTCCACTATAAATCCTCTCTCTCAAACGAGTAGCTACGTTTACATTACCATTTACACTACACATTTTATTGTTGTTGTAAGTTTCATCTCGTGGTCTGTACGGTGTTGGTAGATGTCCACCCCATAGATATATATATATATATATATATATATATATATATATATATATATATATATATATATATATATATGCATATATATATATATATATATATATATATATACTATATATATATATATATATATATATATATATATATATATATATATATATATATATATATATATATATATATGTATATATATATATATATATATATATATATATATATATATATTTATTTATATATTAATATATATATATATATATATATATATATATATATATATATATATATATATATATATATATATATATATATATATATATATATCTATATATATATATATATATATATATATATATATATATATATATATATATAGATATATATACATATATATATATAGATATATATATATATATATATATATATATATATATATATATATATATATATATATATATATATATATATATATTTATATATGTATATATATATATATATATATATATATATATATATATATATATATATAAATATACATATATATATATATATATATATATATATATATATATCTATGTATATATATATATATATATATATATATATATATATATATATATATATATATATATATATATATATACATATCTATATCAAATTCTAATACGAAACAAACTGTGTCTTTTTAGGATGACTACTTCTGCTATCGCCAAATGGAGAAAATTGAAAAGACAATAGCGAAAAATAACGAAATGAATATGAAAAGGAGCACAGAAAGAAAGAAGAAAGAAAAGAAAAAAAACGAAGGAAAAAGGAAAGGAAATAAAAGCTTAATCGGACCCACCACCAACCTGACGGTATTGCTTTCATGAACATGACAATCATACTAGTACCATGATCATCTTTTATCTTAATCCACCACCACTAAGCTATTTTACTCCTAACCAGAATCTATCTTGTGCCTTTCCACTAGGTGACGAATGTCTATAGCACACTTTATTTTCCGATCTGATC